>JAYESD010000001.1:143560449-144160449 GCA_036927565.1 Tuctoria greenei | reverse complement strand
TTTGATCTCTAAACCGCTTTGAGCTCCCAACTTGATCTCAATGCACTTTACGCACACATCCTCATACACATATGGCTAGTCTAAAATCAACACGCTAGAAACCCTAGTTTCTTCTTTTCGAGACGACATCACCGTTTTCATCATTTTCCTTTTTGAGGGTTTGTGTTTCTGCTTGAATCCACACCTGTGCTTAAGATCACTGAGCTCATTAGTTACTTAATTGTCGTCATCAATAATCCAAAACCCACGGGGATCCTAGATGCACTTTCACCATTGTAACTAGTTAGTAAACATTAATAGCAACTCATTAACAAGTTTTACTTCACAATTGCATTAATCATGCATATCATGGCATATTGAGTAATATATGAGAATTTATTGATTGTAATGTTTGTTTTGCATGTTTGTCTCACCGAATAGAAGGTCTCATCGTAGAAAGTGCTTTCGAGGACCCGCAGAACCAGAAATTCGAAGCCTACGATTCAAACCAAGCTCGAGAGCAATGCAAGTGTCCTTGATCTTTTTTATCTGAGTTTTTAAATTTTTTGTTTACAAAATTGCATGCTTGTATCGAATTGATGGGAAACCCGATTGTAAGAGTTTACTAGTTTTGTATGACCATCCTTGTCGTTTGAACACAACGTAAAGTGTCGAGAAGGGTATTTTACACTTTTTGCTTCGCATTACTCAATTGGGTTTGGGAAACAATCATACTACTTAATTATGAGCTATTGAACACTTAAATGATGAGAATTGACAATAATGACCCTTTAGCAACATGGTTCCTAGGGATCTAAGCAAGTCGGTTATGTGGAATGGGTTGGACTGTTTTTGGTGGTTTTGCTTGCTTTAGATTTAAAGACCGGTTCGTGGAGTGACCATCCAGGATTTACAGTGCACAACAGGGCCAAGTATGAGTTTGGCTTAGCTGATTAATTAGTATATTGCCAATACTATTTGGACCATTAGGAATGCTCGAGGAAGGGGTAGTCAGATGGGTTTGTAGAGATTGGTGGGACAACCTTGGGATCCGAATGGCTCAATAGGGGGCCCTTGGTTGGATGTGCTCAGTTGGAGACATCACCACTGGTGAAACCTCAGTGGGGTCTAAATATGCTACTAATCACTTTATAAAGGCTATTTTTGATCTCTTGGACACACAACAAAGGAAGTGTGAGATGGCATAATTGAGATTCCATAGTCATCGGAAGGTGATGAAATCATGAACTTGTGGGTAAAGTGGTACAATCTCTGCAGAGTATTTTTAAAACTATCATGATAGCCGTGCTCCCGGTTATGAGCAACCGAGACCCTCACATGATTAGAGTTTTATACCTTGGACGTGGTTTAATGGCTGGAATTGAATTGGGAATTGGTATTGGTCAATTAATTGGTTTTAGTATATGGAATTAATGAAAATGAAATCTATGAGCAGCTATGAGTTGATTATGGATTATTATTGCTGGTATTGGTTACTTAAGTTGAAATTAATGTTATTCAGGTTATTTTGGGAAGGACCACACTTGATGATGATATAATTGCATTTTCAACTGTTTTGAATGTACTTTTATGCAATTAGCCCATTTATTTATCATTCCTTGTTTAAGCTACATATCATACTTTCCCACACTTGCTGAGTAAAACATGTGCTCACCCTTGCTATTCTCCCAACAAATTCAGATGCAGGTGACAACGTGGAGTACCAGGAGGTCTTTGTGGAGTTCTAGGCATGCGTGTTATAGTCAAGCTTGCCTGTGGAGTTTGGAGTCTTAGTGTTTAGTGTTTACCGCTGCAGTTGTTTAGAGCTTGTATTCGAGACTATTTGGTTTGTAATAAGGTACTATTAATAGTGTTATTATTCGAGATATAATTTTATCTGTTTATCATTTGTGGATCACTTGTGTATGTGTGTTAAACATCGTGGGCACACATATGCATTACACTTGGTTCATTTTTGAAGCGGGTGTCACAAATTGGTATCAGAGTTATGTTTGACTGTAGGATGCATGCCTAGGTAGAATGGACACAAAAAATCACTTAGGACTTCATTTCTATTCAAAATTAGTCTGTTTGCACTATTTTGCCTTCCACTAGCTATATAATATGGAAAATTTTGTGCTTTTTGCTACTACTGCAATTTGTGCCACTTTTCCATCTTTTTGTGCAAATGCACATCCTCTCATCTTAATTTATGGCTGCTGCAATTTCAGAACTGATATTAATGTTTTCCTCTATTTTTCTCATGTTTTCTTGTAGATGGCTCAAACCAAAATAACAGCCCGCAAGAGAGCTGGTTTGCCACCCCTTGGAAGCAAGCTTAGGCCTCGCAAAGAGCCGCAAATGGAACCAGCCCAAGAGGAGGAAGAAGTGATTTCTCCTGCAAAGGAAGTTGAGCATGAATGCTCCAACACGACGGAGGAAGATCCTTAGGAGGTGGAATACTATGATGATGATGATGAGGAAGATCTGAGGATGGTGGAAATCTATGATAGTGAGGAAGAGAAAGGCGAAGCCCATGAGGAAAATGAAGATGAAGCCCAAGTTGAAGATGTACTGCAAGAAGAGGAGGAACCCGCTACATGTTAAGAAGTACCCAAAGCCCAAAGGAATGCATCAAAGCTTAGTGAAGCCAGGAAGGAGGACAAATGCCTAGTTTACCGTGATGCCCAAGAATTGTGTGCAAGGTTCCGAAAATGAACCAAGTGAACACATATGTGTGCCCAGGACGTTCAACACACATACACGAGTGCATTCACAAAAGGATATACAAAAAATTACCACAAAACAAGATTAATTAAGCACTTTTATTACAGAATTCAGAATATCCTTGAATACAAGCTCTAATGAATATTAATGACAAGTTGAACTAATGCATTGGAAATAAACTAAATAAGCAACTAAGCAGCTAAGCAAAGGGGTATATGGTAGCTCCAATCAACATCACATGCAAGCTGATGGCAGACATGGCCTAGAACTCCGCATTATCACCGTTATACTCCCAATCCTGACCTGCAACTGTCGGTGGGGGAATTGCAAGGGTGAGTACATGTCGTACTTAGCAAGTGTGAAAAGTATGACATGTAGCTGATTCAAGTGACGAATATAATGGAGGCTAAGTGCTGAAAGGTACATTAAAACATTTGAAAAGCATTACATTATATGTATGTGAAATAAACCCGTCATAAACCATGTAGTTACCATAATACCAGTCCATATTTCATTACCATAATCCATATTCCAGATTTCTCATTACCAATAACCATATCCATTGTCATAAACCCTAATACCATCCCATAACCAGTACCATACCATCCCAATACCAAGACCACTCTAATCATGTAGGTCATCCAAGTGCTCTTAACCAGGAGCACGACTATCATGATAGTTTTAATACTCTGCAGAGTTTGTACCACTTTACCCACGTGTTTGTGATTCCATCACACATCGGCAACTAAAGAACCTCCCTCATGCCAATTACACTTCCTTAGGTGTATGGCCAAGAGATCACAAAATAGCCTTTACAATGGGACTACTAGCATGTACGGACCCACTGAGGTTTCACCGGTGCCGATCTCTCCAACTGAGCACATCTTGAACCAAGGGCCCCCTCTTGTGCCATTCAGATCCCAGGGAGTCCCGCTACAAATCCAAACCCAATCCGACTTCCCTTCCCCGGTGCACCAAATGATCCATGCAATACTAGCAATACCCTAATTAATCATCTACGCCGCACCCATACTTGGCCTCGTGGTGGCACTATAGTCCTGACTTATTCTCGCATGAACTGGTCCTTAGATCTAAAGCAAGCGAAACAACCATAACATCCAACCCAATCCACATACCATGCTTGCTTACATCACCCATTACCATATCATATTAACCAGTTCATGTTAACCATAATCTCATTAATGCATAACTAAATAGTATAGTTGTTTCCCATCCCAATTAATTAAGTGAAGCAAAAAGGTAATAAAAAGCCCTTCCCAACTCTCTACCATGCATTCCAGGTGACAGGGGTGGTTAAAGAAAGCTAGTAAACTTCCTATCATAGGATTTCCCATCAAATTGACAAAAGCATGCAATTTTGAAAACAAAATATTTATTGTCAAAACAGGATCAATATGTTCAAGGACACTTGCCTTGCTCTTGGGCTTGTTTGGGATCAAAGTCTTCAAAATTATGGTGCTAGAGGTTCTCCGTAGCACTCTCTAGCGCAAGTCTGTCTAAATCGTGCAACGAACATACAAGACAAGAATCACAATCAATAAGTGCACATATATTACTCAATATGACATGACATGCATGATTAATGCAAATGCGAAGTGAAACTAGTTAATGAATTGTTAATGATGTTTACTAACTAGTTCTAATAGCTTTTTACAAGTTTGGACAGTTTTGGAATTGATTCAAATCAACTTAGATTTAATTCAGTAGGAAACATACAGCAAAATCGGACTAGTCCGCTATAGGGCCGGACTAGTCCGCCCTACGCAGAAACAGCAAACTAGGGTTTTCTAGATCAACGTGAATTTGGAGAAAGAGGGTTGAATTCACGTGAGAAAGAGAAAGTAGAATGTATACCAGGTGTTTAGAACTCCAATGAATCAAGGGTTTTTGAGGCAACACTTGGATCTTGACGATCTAGGGTTGATGAAGAACTTGAAGGTGAATTGATGATGAGGAACAAAAACTTGATAGAGATCTTGATCCTCTTTCATTTCCTCCTCTTCTTCTTCTTGCTCGAGATCTCCTTCTGCCTCCTTGATGGTGGGTCTCCACGAACTAGGGTTTGTGGTCTTTCAATTGAGGCAAAAGGATGTAAAGTCAAGGGGTGGGGTTGTTTATATAGAGGTGGAGGGCTAGGGTTTGATGGATTTCAATTTTGGAGAGAGTGGAGGCCGGTGTGGGGTCCCACATGGGCTCTAAAATGAGTTAGACACGACGTCCTTAGGCCCACTTAAGGTAAAACTCAAAAATACATCGTGAAACAAAAGATCAACTCGAAATCGCGATCACCGGACAAGTCCGCAAGAGGCCGAACTAGTCCGAAGTTAGTCAAAGAGATATCAGACAAGTCCGAACTGGACATCGGACAAGTCCGAACTTAGTCAAAGGAAAAACAGACAAGTTTGGCCAAAACCGGACAAGTCCGATTTTAGTCAGAGGGGAAAAAGGACAAGTCCGCTAGATGTCGGACAAGTATAGGGACTTGGCGAAATTTCTCAAGGTTGGGATGACCGGACTAGTCCCCTATGGGACCGGACAAGTACGAAAGTGTACAGAGGCAAAAACTGGAATAGTCCGCACTAAAACGGACATCTCTGAGTGAGGTTAGAGAGAAATCGGACTACTCCACACCTAAACAAGACTAGTCCGCACTTCTCAGAATTTTTGAGTGCGGTTTTACTCTAAATTCATTTTAAACCTGTTCTTTTTTATGTGGATTAATGGTAAACATGTATGTGAACTTATGCAATGCATGATGCATGAAAAATAAAAGGTGTTACAAACCTACCCCCTTAAAATGAATCTCCCCCTCGAGATTCCCAAGTTGCTTCCAATTCTGTATGATGCTTCCATTGAACTTTACACCATCGAATAATCTTTTTTCTTGTGGCCCTCTACTTGGTGTCCAAGATTTTGTCTAGTTGCTCGGCATACGTCAAATCTGCCTCTAATTCCTGTTCTTCCATTGTCACTTGTTCTTCCGGTACCCTTAAACACTTCTTGAGCTGGGAAACATGAAATACATCATGAACATCTGATAAGTGAGCTGGCATCTCCAACTTATATGCTACTTCTTCTCGTTTGTCCAAAATATTGAATGGCCCAATGTATCGAGGTGCTAGCTTGCCTCTTATGTTAAACCTATTATGAACTCTCATTGATGACACCTTGAGGTAAACAAAATCTCCTATTTCAAAGGCTAGTTTCCTTCTCCTATTGTCCATTTAGCCTTTTTGCCTTGATTGAGCAGCCCTCAAGTTTTCACGGATAATCTAGACTTATTTCTCAGCTTCTTACAACATGTCAGGTCCAAATATCTGGTTCTCTCCGGTCTCATTCCAAAACAAAGGTGTTCTACGCTTCCTCCTATACAATGCTTCAAAAGGTGACATCTTCAAGCTTGCTTGGCAACTATTGTTGTATGAAAATTCTTCATATGGCAAGCTTTTGTCCCAACTTTTCCCATGCTTCAAGGCACAAGCTCTTAACATGTCCTCTAAAATCTGATTTGTCCTCTCAGTTTGTCCATTCGTTTGAGGGTGATATGCTGAGCTGAAATTCAACCTTGTTCCTAATGATCCATGCAATTTCTCCCAGAACCTAGAGGTAAATTGAGAACCTCTATCCGAGACTATCTTCTTTGGTACTCCATGTCGGCACACAATATGCTCCATATATAGCTTTGCCAGCTTCGCGGTGATACAGGTGGTCTTGACAAGAACAAAATGAGCTGACTTGGTTAACCTATCCACGATTACCCAAATTGAGTCATAACCGGACTGGATACGAGGTAAACCAACTATAAAGTCCATTCCAATTTCTTCCCACTTCCACTTCGGAACCTTTAATGGTTGCAATAATCCAGCTAGCCTTTGATGTTTAGCTTTGACTCATTGGCACACATCACACAACGCTACATATTAAGCTATGTATTTTTTCATGTTGGCCCACCAATAACATGTCTTCAAGTCCTTGTACATCTTTGTACAACCGGGGTGAACTAAATATGGCAAGTCATGTGGCTCTTTCAATATCGTTTCCCGAATGTGCTTTACATTAGGCACGACAACCCTCTCCCCAAGCAATAGAGTACCATGGTCATCCTCATCAAATCTAAATTCCCTTCCTTCCTGGGTCCTTTCTTTGATCTCCTGAATTTCCTCATCCTTTGTTTGACCCTTTTGAATTTCTTGCTCCAATGTCAGATTTAACTAAATTGTCCCCATCTCATTCACAAATCCAAGGTTCAACCGTTCAAACTTCTTGCATAACTCAGATGGCAATTCTCGAACCGTGAGTCGGTGACTTACTCCTTTCAAAGCATCGACCACTACATTAGCCTTTCCTGGGTGATAGTTGATCCCCACATCATAATCTGTGATGAGCTCCAACCATCTTCGTTGCCTCAAATTTAGGTTGTTTGTGTGAATATGTACTTAAGACTCTTATGATCCGTGTAAATCTCACACCTATGTCCAAGGATATAGTGTCTCCAAATCTTCAATGCATGTACCACAACTGCAAGTTCCAAATCACGTGTTGGATAATTCTGCTCATGTTTCTTCAATTGTCTCGATGCATAGGCTACCACTTGACCTTCTTGCATGAGCACATATCCAAGTCCTTGTCTTGATGCATCACAATAGATATCAAAACTTTTGCTTACATCCGGCAAAACCATAACTGGGGCCGTTGTTAATCTCTTCTTCAACTCCTCAAAGCTGAACTAACAAGCCTAAGTCCATTGGAATGTTTTCCCCTTTATTAGCAACTCCGTCATGGGCTTGGCTATTTTGGAAAAGTCCTTGATGAACCTACGGTAATACCCAACCATCCCGAGGAAACTCCTTTTTTCCTTGACATTATGCGGTGGTTCCCATTTCAACACTTCTCTCACTTTTCTAGGGTCAACCTATACTCCTCCTCCTGAGATGATATGACCCAAAATGACACTTCCCTTAACCAAAACTGACACTTGTTGAACTTGACATACAATTGATGCTCTCTTAATTTCAACAATGTGAGCCTCAAATGTTCCTCATGTTCCTTCTCATCCTTTGAGTAGATCATGATGTCGTCTATGAACACCACAACAAAGTTGTCCAAATACTCCATGAAGACCTTATTCATAAGGTACATAAAGTAGGCAGATGCATTTGTCAATCCAAAGGACATCACGGTGTACTCATAAGATCCATACCGCGTCCTGAAAGCTGTCTTGGGTATGTCTAAAGGTCTAATCTTCATTTGAAAGTACCCTGACCTCAAATCAATCTTGGAGAAAACACAAGCACCCTTCATATGATCAAACAAGTCTTCTATGCGGGGCAAGGTGTACTTGTTCTACTCATAAGATCCATACCGCGTCCTGAAAGCTGTCTTGGGTATGTCCGAGGGTCTAATCTTCATTTGAAAGTACCCCGACCATAAATCAATCTTGGAGAAAACACAAGCACCCTTCATATGATCAAACAAGTCTTCTATGCGGGGCAAGGTGTACTTGTTCTTGATGGTCACCTCATTGAGAGCTCGGTAATCCACACACATCCTTTGTGATCCATCCTTTTTATCCACGGAAAGAACAGGTGCTCCCCAAGGTGAAGAGCTTGGGCGACTAAAACCTTTCTCTATTTGCTCTTGAATCTGCTTCCTGAGATCCGCTAACTCCTTAGGAGGCATCCTATTTGGACTCTTAGCTATAGGTGCAGTTCCAAGTATTAATTCAATAACAAACTTAATGTCACGATCAGGTGGCATACCTGGTAACTCATCCGGAAACACATCCAAGAATTCACACACCACTGGAATCTCCTTATCGCAGCATTGTCCATGTGATTCAGCTCCTTGCTTCGGTGCAGTTTGAGATGCTTCAAACTCTATGGTGATCCCTTCCTCATTGGTCAACTTTTCCATTTTTGTGGCACACTCAATAACTCCATTGTGCTTCCTCAACTAGTCCATACCAAATATAATGTCCAATCCTTAAGAATCCGAAACAATGAGGTTGGCAAAGAAATCTACCCCCCTTATTCTAAGGCTTACTTTTGGACATACTATATTTGTTCTCATCTCTCCTCCAGGAGACTTAACCAATAGAGTAAACTTGATATGAGAGATAGGAAAACTATACTTGGCAACATACTTTGATGCAATGAATGAATGTGATGCTCCAGAATCAAATAACATAGTCGCCAGATTGGAGTTTGCGAGAAACATACCAATCACCACGTCATTCGCTTGCTGAGCTTCCTCCGTAGAGACATAGTTCACATTGTCACGAGCAAAATTCTGTTGTTCACGGTTCCCTTGCGACTGTCCTCCAATGGGTCTTGGGTTCTGTCTTGGCGTATTGTTTTCTTGACCAAGGCCTGACTTAGGACATTGATGTGTAAAATGTCCTACTTCTCCACATGTATAACACTTCCTAACTGCACCAGAATTATTGGGACGAACTTGATTCTGAGCATTTGCATCAGGAAAGTTAGAACGAGGTGCAAAAGGCATTGGAGGCCTAGGTACTTGCATGACAGGGCGTTGCTGCACAAACTGAGCTGGGCGCAGTGCATATCCAGGGCGCTGTATAGGAGCATAAGAGCTGTAATATGGCGCATTGGGTGGTGCAAAACGAGGGCGCACATTACTTCCTTGTTGATGTCCTTGATATGGCGCCTTCCACTTGGTGTCTTGCTCCATCTCACAGACCTTGTTCTCCACCACAATTGCTTTGTCCACAAGCTTCTGAAAGTTGGCATAATCACAATTCAGCAATTGCACTTGGATCTCATTGTTCAAGCCTCTCATGAACAAGTATTGCTTCCGGCTATCCCGGCTCACATCCTCAGGCGCATATCTTGAGAGTTGAGTGAATTTATTGAGATATTCACTCACGCTTGACCTTCCTTGCCTCAAGTTCTCAAATTGTTGCCACTTCAAGATCATAACACCTTCTGACACATAATGGAACGGAAGCTCTCCTTGAATTCAGCCCAAATAATCCTCTCTTGATTTTCGTGGGCATTGCATAGCGAATCCCACCAATCGGCAGCTGCTCGAACAAGTTGATGAGATGCGAATAGCACCTTCTCCCGGTCACTGCATTGGACTATAGCAAGTTTCATCTCCATGGACTTGAGCCAATAATCAGCATCCATAGGGTCAACAGCTAGAGCAAAAGTCGGTGGCCTAGTCCTCATGAACTCTCCCAATCAGTTATGAGGTGGTGGGGTGGCGGTGGAGGCATGTGGGGCTGATGGTTGTTATTACTAGCCTGCAGCTGTCCTATAGTCTATATCATGGTCTGCATGAGCTGGTTTTGCATGGCCAATAGCTGCTCAAGGTTGATAGATCCTTGGCCAGGTCCTTGTCTATTGTTGTTCTGAGTGCTCCATTGTTCTCCTCCTCATCATTAGCATCCCTCTGATTGTGAGTCCTCACCATTTGAAGAAAAACAAGAGAGAAGAATTTATAAAACATCCCCAACTATATGCATCAAGGGATATGAAACTAAACAACTAACTATACTAGCCTATGTGGACATGGCAATGCTAAAGCATCCCAAAATCCTCTACTAAGCACACAAACAACAATACAAAGCAAACAACACACCAAGCAAAAAGTCATCATTTTCTGAGTGCTCATATGTGCTCTAAAGTGTCCATTCTATCTAGACTGCGTCCTATGGTCAACCTGTGGCACTGATATCAATTTGTGACACCCGGTTCCGAAAATGAACCAAGTGAATGCATATGTGTGCCCAGGACGTTCAACACACATACACTAGTGCATTCACAAAAGGATATACAGAAAATTACCACAGAACAAGATTAATTAAGCACTTTTATTACAGAATTCAGAATATCTTTGAATACAAGCTCTAATGAATATTAATGACAAGTTGAACTAATGTAGCGGAAATAAACTAAATGAGCAACTAAGCAGCTAAGCAAAGGGGTATATGGCAGCTCCAATCAACACCACAGACAAGCTGACGGCAGACACGGCCTAGAACTCTGCATTATCACCGTTATACTCCCAATCCTGACCTGCAACCGTTTGTGGGGGAATTGCAAGGGTGAGTACATGTCGTACTCAACAAGTGTGGAAAGTATGACATGTAGCTGATTCAAATGACGAGTATAATAGAGGCTAACTGCTGAAAAGTACATTAAAACATTTGAAAAGCATTACATTATATGCGTGTGAAATAAAACCGTCATAAACCATGTAGTTATCATAATACCATTCCATATTTCATTACCATCATCCATATTCCAGATTTCTCATTACCAATAACCATATCCATTGCCATAAACCATAATACCATCCCATAACTAGTACCAAACCATCCCAATACCAAAACCACTCTAATCATGTAGGTCATCCAGGTGCTCTTAACTGGGAGCATGGCTATCATGATAGTTTTAATACTCTGCAGAGTTTGTACCACTTTACCCATGTGTTTGTGATTCTATCACCCGTCGGTGACTAAAGAACCTCCCTCATGCCAATTACACTTCCTTAGGTGTATGGCCAAGAGATCACAAAATAGCCTTTACAAACGGACTACTAGTGTGTACGGACCCACTAAGGTTTCACCGGTGATGTCTCCAACTAAGCACATCTTCAACCAAGGGCCCCCTCTTGTGCCATTCGGATCCCAGGGAGTCCCGCCACAAATCCAAACCCAATCTGACTCCCCTTCCCCGGTGGACCAAATGATACATGCAATACTAGCAATACCCTAATTAATCAGCTACGTCGCACCCATACTTGGCCTTGCGGAGGCACTGTAGTCTTGGCTTATTCTTGCATGAACCGGTCCTTAGATCTAAAGCAAGCAAAACCACCATAACATCCAACCCAATCCACATACCATGCATTCTTAGATCACCCATTACCATATCATATTAACCAGTTCATGTTAACCAATCTCATTAATGCATAATTAAATAGTATAGTTGTTTCCCATCCCAATTAATTAAGAAAAGCAAAAAGGTAATACAAAGCCCTTCCCGACTCTCTACCATGCATTCCAGAGTAATCTTCCAATTATAGGATTTCCCATCAAATTGACACAAGCATGCAATTTTGGAAAAAAAACATTTATTGTCGAAACAGGATCAGTATGTTCAAGGACACTTGCCTCGCTCTTGGGCTTGGTTGGGATCAAAGTCATCAAAATTCTGGTGCTGGAGGTCCTCCGCAGCACTCTAGCGCAAGTCCGTCTAAACCGCGCAACGAACATACAAGAGAAGAATCACAATCAATAAGTTCACATATATTACTCAATAGAACATGACATGCATGATTAATGCAAATGCGAAGTGAAACTAGTTAATGATGTTTACTAACTAGCTCTAATAGCTTTTAACAAGTTTGTACAGGTTTGGAATTGATTCAAATCAATTTAGATTTAATTCAGTAGGAAACACACAACACAATCGGACTAGTCGCTGTAGGGTTGGACTAGTCCGCCCTTCGCAAAAACAGCGAACTAGAGTTTTCTAGATCAATGTGAATTTAGAAAAACGGAGTTGAATTCACATGAGAAAGAGAAAGTAGAATGTATACCAGGTGTTTAGAACTCCAATGAATCAAGGGTTTTGGAGGCAACACTTGGATCTTGACGATCTAGGGTTGATGAAAAACTTGAAGGTTAATTGTTGATGAAGAACAAAAACTTTATGGATATCTTGATCCTCTTTCGTTTCCTCCTCTTATTATTCTTGCTCGGGATCACCTTCTCCCTCCTAGATGGTGGCTCTCCACGAACTAGGGTTTGTGATCTTTCAATTGAGGCAAAAGGATGTAAAGTCAAGGGGTGGGGTTGTTTATATAGAAGTGGATGGCTAGGGTTTGATGGATCTTGAGTTTGGGGAGGGTGGAGGCCTATGTGGGGTCCCACATGGGCTCCAAAAAGAGTTAGACACGACATCCTTAGGCCCACTTAAGGTAAAACCCAAAAAAACATCGTGAAACAAAAGATCAACTCGGAATCGCATCACCGGACAAGTCCGCAAGAGGCCGGACTAGTCCGAAGTTAGTCAGAGAGATATCAGGCAAGTCTGGACTGGACATCGGACAAGTCCGAACTTAGTCAGAGGAAAAAAAGACAAGTCTGGTCAAAACTTGACAAGTCTAATTTTATTCAGAGGGAAAAACGGACAAGTCCGCTAGATGTCGGACAAGTCTGGACAAGTCTAGGGACTGGGCGAAATTTCTCAAGGTTGAGATGACCGGACTTGTGCGCTATGGGACCGGACAAGTCCAAAAGTGTACAAAGACAAAAACCGGAATAGTTCGTACAAAAACCGACATGTCCGAGCGAGGTCAGAGAGAAATCGGACTAGTCCGCACCAAAACCGAACTAGTCTGCACTTCTCAGAACTTTTGAGAGCGGTTTTACTCTAAATTCATTTTAAACTTGTTCATTTTTATGTGGATTTATGTTAAACATGTATATGAACTTATGCAATGCATGATGCATGAAAAATGAGTGTGTTACACTGCACAAATCAATGGGAACGCAATAGAATTTCAGTTCTGCCTATCACCCTCAAACGGATGGACAGATCGAGAGAACAAATAATATATTGGAGGATACGCTAAGTGCTTGTGCGTTAAAGTATGGAGGAAGTTGGGACAAGAGCTTGACATATGCTGAATTTTCCTACAACAGTAGTTATCAAGCAAGTTTAAAGATGTTGCCATATGAAGCATTGGATGGGAGAAGGTGTAGAACACCCTTGTTTTGGAATGAAACAGGAGAAACTTAAGTGTTTGGACCTGATGTAATACAGGATGCTGAAAAGCAAGTCTAGACAATCCGCGAAAATTTGAGGGCTGCTCAGTCAAGACAAAAGGGTTACGCGGATAATAGACAAAGAAGCTTAGCCCTTGAGGTGGGAGACTTCGTATATCTCAAAGTGTCACCCATGAGAGGTCACAAGCGATTTAATGTCAAGGGCAAGTTGGCACCTCACTATATTAGACCATTCAAGATTTTGGACAAACAGGGAGAAGTAGCATATAAGATGGAAATGCCAACGCATCTTTTCGATGTCCATGATGTGTTCCATGTTCCTCAGCTCAAGAAGTGCTTGAGGGTTCCGGAGGACCAGGTACCGATGGAAGAATTAGAGCTGGAGGAAGATTTGACCTATGCTGAGCAACCTGACAAAGTTTTGGACACCAAGGAAAGGGTCACAAGGAATAAGGTGATTAGATGGTGCAAAGTGCAATGGAAGCATCATACAGAATCGGAAGTGACTTGCGAACTAGAAGAAGATCTCAGGAAGGAATTTCCCTATCTCTTTCCTACCTCCTACCGCGTTGAATCTCTAGGGCGAGATTCATTTTAAGGGGGGTAGGTTTGTAACACCCTCATTTTCATGCATAATGCATTGCATACATCCTCATACATGTTTAAAATAAAGCAACCTTAAAAGTAACAAGATTTAAATGAATTTAGGCCTAATCAGGAACTTAAGTCTATCAGGGTATGGACTTGTCTGACCTCCAACCCGGACTAGTCTGCTATCCCCCTTATATTCAGAAAATTCAGTTTCCTTCAGAGCCCGGACTTGTCTGACACAATGCACGGATTACTCCGGATTGAGCTTCTGATATTTTTTTTGGACTTGTCCGATTTTGGGCGAACTAGTCCGATCTGGTCCAGTTTTCAGTCCAGAAGCTTTTTATTTTGCAACCCCGGACTTGTCCAAAATAGTCTCTGTTCCACAATGTACTTGTTCGGTCCCTATTGCGGACTAGTCCGGCCTGCTGAATCCCACTCGGATTCTATTATTCATCCATGATTGGTTGTTAAGTAATTGCATTAATTGGGCCCAAGGACTTCATGCCCAACCTCAAAGGAGCCCAAGTGGACCCCACGTCCACTTAGAATTCACCCCAAAACCCGACCTCTCCACCCCTATATAAGCAACCTAATACCCCACACGCCTCCATCATTAGTGAAAACCCTTGCTGCCACCTTTTGCCTTGCGATGGCGTCAAGAGGAAGTCCAGAAGCAAGGAGGAGGAGAACAACAGGGAGAAGGATCAATCAAGATCGATCTTCATCAACTTTTCAACAATTGACGTTCCTCATCACCAAATTTTCATCAACTCATTTCCACCAACCCTAGATCGTCAAGGCTCAAGTTTCACACCCAATTCTTGATCTTTGGATCTTTAAATATGTGGTACACCCTCTACATCCACTTCTCCACGTGAAATTAAACCCCAACTCTCGCTGATCAAAAAAACCTAATTCGCAATTCTGATCAGGGCGGACTAGTCCGGCCCTGATATCGGACTTGTCTAGCCTCTAAATCTGTATTGTGTTGAATTGAATCCAAATTGACTCAAATCAATTCCAAACTTGTACAAACTTGTTAGAAACCATTTTAACTAGTTAGTAAACATTAATATGAACTCATTAACAAGTTTTACTTCCTAATTGCATTAACCATGCATATCATGGAATATTGAGTAATATATGAGCATTTATTGATTGTAATGTTTGTTTTGCATGTTTGTCGCGCGGAATGGAAGGTCTCGCCATAGAGAGTGCTTTCGAGGACCTGCAGAACCAGAAATTTGAAGCCTATGATCCAAACCAAGCTCAAGAGCAAGGCAAGTGTCCTTGATCATTTTGAATCGAGTTTTTAAATGTTTTGTTTACAGAATTGCATGCTTGTGTCGAATTGGTGGGAAACCCAATTGTAGGAGTTTACTAGTTTTGTATGACCACCCTTGTCGCTTGAACACAGTGTAGAGAGTCGGGAAGGGTATTTTACACTTTTTTGCTTCGCATTACTCAAATGGGTTTGGGAAACGATCATACTACTTAATTATGAGCTATTGAACACTTAAATGATGAGAATTTACAATAATTACCCTTTACCAACATGGTGCCTAGGGATCTAAGCAAGCCGGCTATGTGGAATGGGTTGGACTGTTTTTGGTGGTTTTGCTTGCTTTAGATCTAAGGACCGGTTTGTGGAGCGACCATCCATAATTTACAGTGCCACCACAGGGCCAAGTATGGGTGCGGCTTAGCTGACAAATTAGTGCATTTCCAGTACTATTTGGACCATTAGGAATGCTCGGGGAAGGGGTAGTCGGATGGGTTTGTAGAGATTGGTGGGACTACCCTGGGATCCGAATGGCTCAAGAGGGGACCCTTGTTGGATGTGCTCAGTTGGAGACATCACCACCGGTGAAACCTTAGTGGGGTCTAAATATGCTAGTAACACTTTGTAATGGCTATTTTGTGATCTCTTGGCCACACACTAAGGGAAGTGTGAGACGGCATAATTGAGATTCCATAGTTATCGAAAGGTGATGAAATCACAAACTTGTGAGTAAACTGGTACAACCCCTGCAAAGTTTGTTTAAAACTATCATGATAGCCGTGCTCCCGATTATGAGCAACCTGAACCCTCACATGATTAGAGTTTTGGACCTTGAACATGGTTGAATGGTTGGAATTGAATTGGGAATTGGTATTGGTATATGGAATTGATGAAAATGAGATCTATGAGCAGTTATGAGTTGATTATGGATTATTATTGCTGGTATTTGTTCCTTAAGTGGAAATTAATGTTATTCTGGTTATTTTTGGAAGGACCACACTTAATGATGATATAATTGCATTTTCAACTGTTTTGAATGTACTTTTATGCAATTACCCCATTTATTTATCATTCCTTGTTTAAGCTACAAGTCATACTTTCCCACACTTGTTGAGTACGATATGTGCCCACCCTTGCTATTCCTCGAACAAATTCAGACTCAGGCGACAACATGGAGTATCAGGCGGTCTTTGAGGAGTTCTAGGCCTGCGTGTTATCGTCAAGCTTGTCTATGGAGTTTGGAGTCTTAGTGTTTAGTGTTTTCCTCTGCAGTTGTTTAGAGCTTGTATTCGAGACTATTTGGTTTGTAATAAGGTACTATTAATACTGTTATTATTCGGTACATGGTTTTATCTGTTTATCATTTGTGGGTCACTTGTGTATGTGTGTTAAACATCTTGGGCACACATATGCATTATGCTTGGTTCATTTTCAAAAGCGGGTGTCACAATGCGTCGCTTCGAGCGGAGCGGTCGACGACTAACCACGCCAAACACACTGCCCAGGTGATATGCACACGCCTAGGCAGCACGTGTAGCAAGTTGTTGTGGCCCAATCTTCTCGTAGGATCTGTGAACTTGATAAATAGTCACTGCGTGACCTGGTGAAGAGGCAGCGCACTGCGAGGTTGTCCACATGACGAACTACCGAGACAATCACCCTTCCATGTATCGACGAAACAAACCACATAATCACGCCCTATAGACGTGAAGGCACGAACTGAGTGAACCGGAGTTCGGCGTTCTACAACTCCCTCAGGAATCGAAAGAACAAGTATTGCAAGCCTCTCAAGACTCACGTATAAACAAAACTCCACGAGTTTGTGTATTTTGAATTCAATAAAAATAATCTCCCCCTTTGCACTGTCTAGTACAAGATATATATAGAGATAGGGGCGTTCAACTTTGAGTAAATGGCTGCATGTGAATGCTCTAGTGGATTTCGTGGCTGGTTCGCGCGTCATTTCAGCTTCTGGCAGCAGTTACTAGAATGAACATAACTCCTTATTATAAAGTCCAAATAATGAACCATTTGATGGGCTGAAAAGTAGACTTGAAGACGCTTCCATCCACTTCTAGAACACCATCTAACTCCTTGTATTATGTCTGCAGCGATGCTTGGAATTCGTATCATGTGTCAATCATCTAGCTTTTGGTTGCATTTTCATGCTAAGGTGATGAACCACCATTTTATTCATGCACACCATAGACTTCTTGGTTCAGATGTCCAGAGGCTTGAATCCATCTTGATCCCATGCTGGTTCATACACTCCATCATTCCTAAGGACATTGAAACAAGAACTCAAGAGCATAGGCTCATTCAACATAGACTGATTATTAAAGATAAGGTTAGCGTTCACCTGAGAATGTATTTCCTTCTGCAATTGTTTAGCTCTACTCCTTGTAATTGGACCAGCTATATCAAGTGGATTTTCATTTGAAGATGAGTGAATTCTAGGCATGTCCTCATTAGTCTCCCCCGCTTGAGAAGGAGTCGTCCTCGACTCAGGCTCACCAACAAATGGAAGCAAGTCTTTGACATTGAATGTTGTACTCACATTGGAATATTCAGGTGGCAGCTCGATTTTGTAAGCATGATCATTTATCTTTTGGAGAACCTTGAACGGACCATCACCCCGAGGAGATAACTTACTCTTTCGCTGTTGGGGAAAGCGATCCTTTTGTAGATGCAACCATACAAGATCTCCTGGCTGAAATGTAACCTTCTTCTTACCTTTGTTTCCTTGCTTTGCATATTGTGCTGATTTCTTCTCAATATTCTTTCTTGTCTCCGCATGTAACCGCTTGATAAAGTCTGATCTTTTTGTGGCATCCAAGTTAACTTGTTCCTGTAATGGTAAAGGAAAAAGATCCATGGGAGTATGCGGTTTAAACCCATAAACTATTTCAAATGGACAAGAGTTTGTTGTGGAATGGACTACCCTGTTATAAGCAAATTCCACATGTGGAAGGCAGTCTTCCCAGAGCCTCAAATTCTTTTGCAACACAACACGCAACATGGTTGACAAGGTACGGTTGACAACTTCAGTTTGGCCATCCGTTTGTGGATGACAAGTGGTTGAAAATAACAACTTTGTGCCAAGCTTAGCCCACAATGTCTTCCAAAAGTAGCTGAGAAATTTAGTATCCCGGTCTGAAACAATAGTCTTTGGAACTCTATGTAAACGAACAATCTTCCTGAAAAACAAATCAGCAATGTGTGAAGCATCATCGCTCTTATGACAGGGAATAAAATGTGCCATTTTAGAAAAGCGATCTACAACAACAAAAATAAAATCTCTCCCCCTCTGAGACCGAGGTAACCCCAGAACATAGTCCATAGATATATCTTCCCAAGGTACATGTGGAATAGGTAATGGAGTATATAAACCATGAGGATTGAGGTGGGACTTAGCTTTCAAGCAAACGATGCAGCACCCAACGTGCCGCTGGACATCACATCGCATATGTGGCCAAAAGAAATGTTCAGAGAGCATGTCCAATGTCTTTTTGACACCAAAATGACCAGCTAGTCCACCTGCATGTGCTTCCTGCAAAAGAACTTGACGAATCGAGCAAGCTGGAATGCATATTTTGTTAGTCCAAAACAAGAAGCCATCATGCATATAATATTTATCCCAACCTTTTCCATCAATGCAACGAGAGAAAGGTTCTTTAAAATCAGCATCAGCAACATAAAGTGTTTTAATGGATTCCAAACCAAGCACTTTTGTATCTAGTTGTGTAATCAACGCACATCTTCTAGACAAGGCATCGGCAACAATGTTATCTTTACCACGCTTATGTTTGACAACATAGGGAAACGTTTCAATGAACTCAATCCATTTAGCATGTCGACGGTTCAGCTTGCCTTGACTTTTAAGATATTTCAAAGCTTCATGATCAGAATGAATTACAAATTCTTTAGGTAACAAGTAATGTTGCCAAACTTCCAAAATGCGAACTAACGCATAAAGCTCCTTGTCATAAACTGAGTAATTCAGATGTGGACCATTTAGCTTTTCAGAAAAGTAGGCAACAGGTTTACCTTCTTGCAGCAGTACTCCTCCTATGCCAATACCACTTGCATCACCTTCGATCTCAAATGTCTTACCAAAATCAGGAAGTCGCAGCAGCGGTGCTTCACAAAGCTTTGTTTTCAGCGTTTGAAATGCTTGGTCTTCGTCATGTCCCCATTTGAATAGAACATCCTTCTTTGTGAGATTGTTAAGTGGTGCAGCGAGAGTGCTGAAATCTTTGACAAAATGGCTATAGAAACTTGCAAGACCATGAAAACTTCGAACTTGGCTCACATTTACCGGTGTAGGCCAATCCTTTTGTGCTTTAACCTTCTCTTCATCAACCTGAATACCATTTGCGGAAACAACAAAGCCAAGGAAAACAACACGGTCTGTGCAAAAGGTGCACTTAGCAATGTTGTCATACAATTTCTCTCCCCTCAAAACAGCAACTACTTGACGGATATGATCAAGATGTTCATCAAATGATTTGCTATAGATCAGAATATCATCAAAATAAACAACTATAGACTTGCCAATGAAAGCTCGAAAAACATGATTCATTAAGCGCATAAAAGTTGAAGGAGCATTTGTCAAGCCAAATGGCATCACAAGCCATTCATAGAGACCAAATTTAGTTTTAAATGCTGTTTTCCATTCATCACCAAGTTTCATGCGTTTTTTATGATAACCACTACGCAAATCTATCTTGGTGAAAATGATAGAACCACTCAATTCATCTAACATGTCATCAAGTCGTGGAATGGGATGGCGATATCGAACAGTTATAGCATTGATAGTACAACAATCAACACACATGTGCCAAGAGCCATCTTTCTTTGGGACTAAAAGAACGGGAACTGCACATGGTGATAAGGATTCACGAACATACCCTTTGTCCAAAAGCTCTTTTACCTGTCGCTGAATTTCCTTTGTTCCTTCAGGATTGGTGCAGTAGGTTGGATGATTTAAAACCAAAGCACCTATTACCAAATAAATTTGATGCTCAATTCCACGGAGTGGAGGAAGTCAAGCTGGTATCTCATCGGGAAAAAACATCTTCGAAGTCCTGTAAGAGATCAAGAACAACACTAGGCATGGATGAAGGTAAATCATGAGTTGAAAGTAGGACCTCCTTGTGCATAATCACAAAGAATGGGGTTGTGGTGTCTCTCACTTCTCTCGAATCACTCTTGTTCACAAAGAGACACTCAGTGTGGCATAGCTGTTTAGGATTGGCATGAGGCTTTATGTGGCTGGATGGGTTAGAACTCTCTCCCTTACTTGGGTTGAGGGTCTCGCTCAATTTTCTTTTGTCTTATTCCTCTCTTTTTTCTGCGAGCCATATCTCAAGTATGTATCTCCTCTGGAGATAATGGAACAAGAACCACCTTCTTGTTATTGTGAATGAAAGTGTATTTGTTAGACCATCCAAAATGCACCGAGTCCACATCAAATTGCCAGGGCCGACCAAGCAGCAAATGGCATGCTTGCATGGGGACAATATCACAATCCACCTCTCCATGATAACCACCAATGGAAAATGACAAACAAATCATGGCTGAAACCTTAACTGTCCCGGAATTATTCAGCCATTGCATATGGTACAGATGTGGATGGCGACGTGGCTGCAAACCAAGCTTCTCAACTAGCAAAGCACTAACAATATTATTGCATCTCCCACCATCTATGATGAAACAGCACACTTGGCCTTGCACTTTGCATCGGGACTAAAATAAATTATGGTGTTTTCCTTGTTCAGCAGCAACAAACTGAGTGGAAAGAACTCTCCTAACCACCAAAGAAGGAGATGGTGTATTCATTGTAGAAGGCTTGAAAGCAAGGAAATCAGCAAGCAACTCATCAAAATCAGCACTAGTAATCTCATCAGAAGATGGAGAAATAACATCTTGTAACATGTCATTGGGAGCAAAAGTTGGATTTGGTTGTATCGCTAAACAATTCAGACCTAGCTCAAATGTACCATCCTCTGCTGAATACTCACAAGTGTCAAGATTAAAATCTGCAAATACATTGGTAAACTCGTCCTCCTCTTCACTTTGTGAATCATAAGAACCATCAGCAAGGGCAATAATTGTACGGCGATTGGGACATTCAGCTTGTTTATGCCCATGAACACCACACTTAAAACATTCAATCTTGATTGTCTTGCGTTGGGTGGCTGCAGTAGAAGAAGTGGGCTGATTTGAACTCACAGCTTTACCTTTCGCATCCAATTGTTTGGAATAAGATGGAATGGATCTATGTGTTCCACAAGATGAGTATTTGGGCGTTGCAGCTCCTTGCTGTTGGAATTGAGGAGTGACATCCCCTTGCCGTTGGGAATGATGCCATGAAGACGTAGCAACTTGCCGTTCAGCCCTCTTTGCAAAATGAACCAACTCGGTGAGACAAGTGTAATTTGTCATATCCATTTTATCAGCAATAGATTTATTGAGGCCAACCATAAACCGGGTCATTGTGGATTCCTCATCTTCAGTTATCACTGTACGAAGTAAGCACATTTCCAGTTCTTGAAAATATTCATCAACAGTACGAGTACCTTGCACAAGACGTTTCAGCTTCAAATTTAGGTCACGAGAATAATATGCAGGAACAAAACGACGTCACATTTCCCTCTTCATGTCTTCCCAAGTTATACGAACATGCCCAACTCTTTGATATTCAGTACGTACCTGATTCCACCAAGTTATGGCATAGCCTTTAAACTCAATGGCTGCAAGCTTTGCCTTCTTTCAGCAGGGTATTCATAGAAATCAAATAGTTGCTCCACTTTGGTTTCCCATTCAATGTAATCATCAGCATTCTCCTTAATGCTAAATGGTGGAATGGACACTTTAACCTTGCCCAAACCATCATCATTATGACGTCGACAGTTATCACCATAACGACCACGGGCTCCAAAACGGCCAAAGTTGTCACCAACATGATCATCATATGCGCCACGGCGACCATAAGGATCACCTCCATGTTCAGCGCTTTAATTCGAAAATGTTTCAACATCAAATTCAGGAGGTTTCCCAACAGGAACACGTCATGCACGACCAAAACCAGCAGCAAATCCTCGGCCACGGCCACCTGCAAAGTTATCAAAACCAGCAGTGAATCCCCGGCCACGACCACCGCCACCGCCACCGGCATGTTGATCATCATCCTCAATGTGTTCATCATCATGAGGTGGATGCTCCCCGTGTTGCTGCTGTAGTGATCATTGAAGCGCCTGCATCCCCTGCATCAATTGATGCATTTGTGCACGCACTTCCTGAATTTCTTGACCAGAAACAGTGTGAGAAGGGGAATCTTCATTTCCTGCCATGTTAGTAACAAAGGGAGAAAGTAATAGAACAAAATATATGTGGAATCACTCCCTCACCACTGACAAAACAAGTTCTTTCTCTCCCTGAAAAGAGCAAGAACCGGGCTGCAATTTGTAGTGGAAGAGTGATTGTAACAGCGACGACAGTGCAACAACTCACGGTGCGTTTTAAGTGGAGCTTGGTAGGGTAATATGAATGTAAGTTGAATGCGCTGGAAAATATAGTGATGCAAAACCGAATAATAATCCAAAAACACAAGTCTAAGTTGCTGAATATAAAGGAAAAGATGCACAAAGAAGTAGAAACAAGATGTAGGAAGTGGATAGATGAACACCAAGTGCGTCAACCAAAACTTATTGCTGCCCAAATCCCTTTGGATGTGCTGAACACAATTCTCTTTTATTTCTTCTTTCCTCTTTTTTTTTGAGCAAGAACTCGTTGTTTTCAGTCTTTCTTTGGACCCATATACATCTTTTCTTTTAACCTTTGTGACAAATGCAGCACAACTTTCAACTAGAGGGGCGCATAAGGATCAACTAAGATAGATGGTGCAGCACAAAAACAAGAAACTCGGGTGGGGAATTTATGTCGGGTAGAAAACAAGGGTGGGATGGGCGGGTATATGCAACAAGCGATTTGATGATTAGAACAAAGATAACAACTAGAATGATGTGGAAAAGAAAAAAAATTCAGCAACTAGACAAATCTTAAAGGATTAAAACTCGATAAAGCAAACTACAAAATCAGTAGCACGTATGAATCTGGGCTGTAGGTTTTCTTTTTGGCTATTAGTAGACAGTAGGTATATAAAAATCTATCCTACCAAAAGCAAGAATAATATGCACACGCCTAGACAGCACGTGTAGCAAGTTGTTGTGGCTCGATCTTCACGTAGGATCTGTGAACTTGATAAATTGTCGCTGCGTGACCTGGTGAAGAGGTAGTGCACCGCGAGGCTGTCCACGCGGCGAACTACCGAGACAATCACCCTTCCACGTATCGACGAAACAGCCCACGCAATCACGCCCTATAGACGTGAAGGCACAAACTTAGTGAACCGCAGTTCGACGTTCTACAACTCCCCCAGGAATCGAAAGAACAAGTATTGCAAGCCTCTCAAGACTCACGTATAAACAAAACTCCATGAGTTTGTGTATTCTGAATTCAATAAAAATAAGCTCCCCATTTGCATTGTCTAGTACAAGATATATATAGAGGTAGGGGCGTTCAAATTTGAGTAAATGGCTGCATGCGAATGCTCTAGTGGATTTCGTGGCTGGTTCGCGCGTCTTTTCAGCTTCTGGCAGCGATTACTAGAATGAACATAACTCCTTATTAAAACATCCAAATAATGAACCATTTTATGGGCTGAAAAGTATACTTGAAGACACTTCCATCCACTTATAGAACACCGTCTAACTCCTTGTATTCTGTCCGCAGTGATGCTTGGAATTCATACCATGTGTCAGTCATCTAGCTTCTGGTTGCATTCCCATGCTAAGGTGATGAACCACCATTTTATTCATGCACACCATAGGCTTCTTGGTTCAGATGTCCAGAGGCTTGAATCCATGTTGATCCCATGTTGGTTCATACACTCCATCATTCCTAAGGACATTGAAACAAGAACTCAAAAGCATAGGCTCATTCAACATAGACTGATTATTAAACATAAGGTTAACGTTCACCTGGGAATGAATTTTCTTCTGCAATTGTTTAGCTCTACTCCTTGTAATTGGACCAGCTATATCAAGTGGATTTTCATTTGAAGATGAGTGAATGCTAGACATGTCCTAATTACCAGGGAACAGGGACCACGACAGACAAATCCAGGATTGAAACCTGAGTCACGGCTGCGCTGTTTGGGCTCGGAGGCTACCGCCCGACAAAGGGCCTGCCCAATCCCTTGGCTTTTTAGAAATGTCCCTCGTTCAAGCATTTTCCATGCGTCCTGCAAACCACAGCCCTCGAGCCACGAAAGTTCTGAGTACCACGATGAGATGAAGAGATGGGAAACAAATCATGGCAAAAATGTTTTTAAAAGCCATTATAATAGATTCACGACATAACATGGATCGAACGGGTACACGGGAGCTGGAAGAAGGTTGCAAGGGGAAATCAATCCTCGATCGAGGCTATCCTACTCTTCAAAAGAACTACGGCCTTGCTTTTTCTCCCCTTCAGCTGGGAGATGACCCTGGTCCCTTCCGAGTGCGCACTCAGCTTTCGGCAAGGAAGTATTCCACAGAAAACTAGAGCGCCTTGATTTGGAGACACTAGTCTCTCACTAAGCCAACAGCTCCTGATCTTGAGTTGTGAGGAACCTCAACCTCGCTCGACAGAGTGATCCAGGAAGAACCAATGTGCCTCAGTTGGAGGATGCTGAATTCTCGACGAGGAATGACCTCTGATCTCAAAATACTGAGAGCATCATGCCCCGGTTCCTTGAAAGGGCCTTCTGCTTCCAAGTCTAGAGACAACAACACTTACTTTGCCCGACAACATAGGTCGAGATACCCAAGCCCTTCGAGAAGGGCTTCCCACACATTTCCCAACTGCCTTAGTACTACGTGAGAAGGTTCTAATCACACAGACGCATGCGGCGCATCCAAATCAAATGAGCCCCCCATTTTGGCTACCAGCTAGACCGGTCGTCTTCAAACCCTCGACAAAATTCTCCCCTTCTCGAGCTTTCGGGCAAGGCCTTAGGGCCACCAGAGGAGTGGGGGAAGAGGGGAAAGGAGGGACCATCAACGGTGAAAGGTTGAGGTGATGGGGAAGAAGGGAGCCACATCTGGCTATTTAAAGCCCTACCGGAGAAGTCGAAGGGATAAGAACGGCGGGGATAGTGTATAGCGCCTTGTGACTCACATCGTGGTAAAGGATCACAGCAACCCAAAAATTCTCGAGGCACACCGCCTTGACTCTCTTCAAGCTGCGCCACATTGAAGGATGACAAGATTCATCATGACAACATCGCGCCTCACTCCCCCACTGCATGACACATCCTGTTGCACATCCCGCCATGACACCCACATGGGACCAGGGAGCGTGACTTCATCTTACGCAAGACGCCTAGCCAGCGCCTACTAGGGCGATCAAGCTGTGTCCATAGTTTAGGGGATACACGAGAGTACTGTGAGCCGTTGGCACCTATGACAAAGACAAGCTAACTCTCCCCTCAGTCATTCACTTCTCGTGAAATTGCCACTCAGAGCGAAAGCCTGGAGTGATTCTCGTGGAGCCCATATGCCTTGGCACGAGACGAATACCATATTTCCAAAGATGCCACAAGGACGAGTTGTGTCAGTCACCTTAGCCGACTTGAGGGCTCCATAATCGAAATAGGGGCTCGAGGCTTCTCGAGTTTGAGAAATCCCCAACTGAGGTGTTGTCCCTCCTACGATGGCTCGGGGACCGTTTGCGCGTCTAAAAGCATCACTTGAAGTTGATGTGGGCGAGAAGAACGGAAGATTGGGAGGAGCGCAGGAGTGTATATGTAACACCCATTTTCACCCATCAGGCATTGCAAAAGTTCATATACATGTTTAACATTAATTCACATAAAAATGAGCAAGTTTAAAATGAATTTAGAGCAAAACCGCATTTAAAAGTTCTAAGATGTGTGAACTAGTCCGATTTCTCTCTGACCTCGCTCAAACATGTCCGTTTTAGTGCGGACTATTCCGATTTTTGCCTCTGGATAGTTTCGTACTTGTCTGGTCCAATGCGGACTAGTCCGGTATTCCAATTCCATGGAAATTTTGCTAAGTCCCTAGACTTGTCCGGACTTGTTCGGTACTCCAGCGGACTTGTCCGTTTTCCCTCTGACTAAAATCGGACTTGTCCGGTTTTGGTCAGACTTGTCTGATTTCTCTCTGACCAAGTTCGGCCTTGTCCGATATAGTCCGGACTTGTTTGATATCTCTTTGTCTAACTTTGGACTAGTTCAGCCCTTTTCGGACTTGTATGGTAAATCGCTATTCCAAGTTGATCTTTTGTTTCAAGATCTGTTTTTGGGTTCTACCTTAAGTGGGCCTAAGGACATCGTGACTAACTCTTTTTGGAGCCCATGTGGGACCTCACACTGGCCTCAACCCTCTCCAAACTCGAATTCATTGAAACCCTAGCCTCCACCTATATATAAACAACCCCCCCCCCCCCCCCACACACACACACTTTGCATCCTTTGCCTCAATTTTAAAGTCCACCAAAAAACCTAGTTCGTGGAGATCCGCCACCAAGGAGGGAGAAGGAGATCCCGAACAAGAAGAAGAAGAGAAGGAAACGAAAGAGGATCAAGATCTCTATCAAGTTTCGTTCTTCATCAACAAGTCACCATCAAGTCCTTCATCAACTCTAGATCGTCAAGATCCAAGTGTTACCTCCAAGACCCTTGATTCATTGGAGTCCTAAACACCTGGTATACCTTCTATTTTCTTTTTCTCACATGAATTCAACCCCATTTCTCCAAATTCACGTTCATCAAGAATAACCCTAATACGCTGTTCCTACGTAGTGCGGACTAGTCCGGCCCTGCCGCGGACTTGTCCGATCTTGCAATCTGAATTCTGTTAAATAAATTATAAATTAATTCGAATCAATTCCAAACCTGTATAAACTTGTTAATAACCATTGTAAATAATTAGTGAACATTATTAACAACTTATAAACTAGTTTTGCTTTGCAAATTGCATAAATCATGCATGTCATGTCACATTGAGTAATATATGTGAACTTTTTTATTGTGTTTCTTGTTTTGTATGTTTATTGTGCAGTTTAGACAGATTTGCGCTAGAGGGTGATGCGGAGGATCTCCAGCACCAGGAGTTTGAAGCTTTTGACCCGAACAAAGCCCAAGAGCAAGGAAAGTGTCCTTAAACATATTGATCCAGTTTTTGAAATAAATGTCTTGTTTGCAAAACTGCATGCTTGTGTCAATTTGATGGGAATCCAATGATAGGAAGTTTACTATCTTTGTTTAACCACCCTTGTCACCTGGAATTCATGGTAGAGAGTCGGAAGGGCTTTTTACCTTTTGCTTCCCTTAATTAATAGGGATGGGAGAATAACTATATCATTTAGCTATGCATTAATGAGATTATGGTTAATATGATATGGTGATGGGTGATCTAAGCAAGCTTGGTATGTTGATGGGTTGGAAGACATGGTGATTGCTTGCTTTAGATCTAAGGACCGGTTCATGTGAGAATAAGCCAGGACAACAATGCCACCACGAGGCCAAGTATGGGTGCGACATAGCCGATTCATTAGGATATTGCTAGTATTGCATGGATCATTTGGCGCACCGGGGAACGGGAGTCAGATTGGGTTTGGATATGGTTGGGGGGACTCCCTGGGATCCGAATGGCACAAGAGGGGGCCCTTGGTTGAAGATGTGCTCAGTTGGAGACATCGCCACCGGTGAAACCTTAGTGGGTCCGTACATGCTTGTAGTCCCTTTGTAAAGGCTATTTTGTGATCTCTTAGCCATACACCAATGGTAGTGTTTTGGCATAATGGAGGTTCCTTTAGTCGACGATGGGTTATAAAATCACAAACACGTGGGTAAAGTGGTACAAACTCTGCAGAGTCTAATAAAACTATCATGATAGTCGTGCTCCTGGTTATGAGCACCTGGATGGCCCACATGATTAGAGGTAACCTAGGATTGGGATGGTTTGGTATAGGTTATAGTTGCTAATATGGTTATGGCTGGTTATGGATTAATTTATGTATTGAATATGGTTATTGGTATTAAGCAATCTTGAATATGGATGATGGTATTGAAATATAGACCGGTATTATGATAACTACATGGTTTATGATGGGTTTACTTCACATACATATAATATATTGCTTTTCAAATGTTTTAAAGTACTTTTCAGCACTTAGCCAATATTATATTCATCATTTGTATAAGCTACATGTCATACTTTCCACACTTGTTGAGTACGACATATACTCACCCTTGCAATTCCCCCACCTATACTTGCAGGTCACGATTGGGAGTATAACAATGATAATGCGGAGTTCTAGGCCGTATACCATCAGTTTTGCCTGTGGTGTTGATTGGGGCTGCGCTATCCCTTATTGCTTAACTGCTTAGTTTCTTAAATAGTTATTTCCACTGCATTAGTTGAAAGTTGTCATTAATATTCATTAGAGCTTGTATTCGAGGATATTCTGAATTCTGTAATAAAAGTGGATAATTAATCTTGTTCTGTGGTAATTTTCTTTATATCCTTTTGTGAATGCACTCGTGTATGTGTGTTGAACGTCCTGGGCACACATATGCATTCACTTGGTTCATTTTTGGAACCGGGTGTCACAAATTGGTATCAGAGCCACAGGTTGACCGTAGGACACAACCTAGATAGAATGGACACTTTAGAGCACTTAAGAATACTCAGGAATCGAGGTGTTTTTGGTTGGTGTGTTGTTTGCTTTGTTTTGCTGCTTATGTGCTTAGTAGAGGATTTTGGGATGCTCTAGCATTGCCATATCCATATAGGCTAGTATAGGTAGTTATTTAGTTTCATATCCCTTGATTCATATAGTTGGAGACATTTTCTAAATTCTTATCTCTTGCTTTTCTTCACATGGTGAGGACTCGCAACCAGAGGGATGGCAATGATGAGGAGGAGAACAATGGAGCACCTCAGAATAATAACGGACAAGGACCTGCCCAGGGAGCTATCAATATTGAGAAATTATTGGTCATGCAAAACCAGTTCATGCAGACCATGATACAAACTATGGGACAGCTGCAGGCTGGTAACATCAACAATCATCCCAACATGCCCCCACCGCCACCCCCACCTCCTCATAACCGGTTGGGAGAGTTCATGAGGACTAGGCCGCCGACCTTTGCTAAAGCTGCTGACCCTATGAATGTTGATGATTGGCTCAAGTCTAAGGAGAAGAAGCTAGCTATTGTCCAATGCAGTGACTTGGAAAAGGTGCTATTCGCTTCCCATCAACTTGTTGGAGCAGCTGCGAATTGGTGGGATTCACTATGCAACGCCCATGAGAACCAAGAGAGGATTACTTGGGCCAAATTCAAGGAGAGCTTCCATTCTCATTATGTGCTGGAAGGAGTTATGATTTTGAAGAGGCAAGAATTTGAGAACTTAAGGTAAGGAAGATCGAGTGTGGGTGAATATCTTAACAAATTCACTCAACTTTCAAGGTATGCGCCTGAGGATGTGAGCTGGGACAGTCGGATGCAATATTTGTTCATGAGTGGCTTGAACAATGAGATCCAAGTGCAACTGCTCAACTGTGATTATTGAAACTTCCAGAAGCTTGTGGACAAAGCAATTGTGGTTTAGAAAAAGGTCCGTGAGATGGAGCAAGACAACAAGAGGAAGGCGCCATATCAAGGATAGCAATAAGGAAGTAATGTGCGCCCTTGCTTTGGGCCACCTAATGCACCATATTTCGGTGCCCCTACGCCATCTCATCGCCCTGGTTATGCACTACGCTCAGTTCAGTTGGTGCAGCAACACCCTGTCATGCAAGCACCAAGGCCTCTAATGCCTTTTGCGCCTCGTGCCAACTTTCTTCGTGCCAATGCACAAAATCAAGTCCGTCAAAATTCTGGTACAGTTAGGAAGTGTTATACATGTGGAGAAGCAGGACACTTCGCACAACAATTCCCCAAGTCAGGCCTTGGTCAAGGAACCAATGCGCCAAGACAGAACCCAAGACCCAATGGAGGACAACCGCAAGGAAATCGTGGACAGCAAAATTTTGCTCGTGGCAACGAGAACCATGTCTCTACGGAGGATGCTCAACAAGCGGATGACGTGGTCATTGGTATGTTTCTCGCATACTCCAACCTAGCGACTATGTTATTTGATTCTGGAGCATCGCATTCATTCATTGCATCGAAATATGTTGCCAAGTATAGTTTGCCTATCTCTCATATGAAGTTTACTCTATTGGTTAAGTCTCCTGGAGGAGAGATGAGGACAAATATAGTATGTCCAAAAGTAAGCCTTAGAATAAGGGGGGTAGACTTCTTTGACAACCTCATTGTCTTGGATTCTCAAGGACTGGACATTATACTTGGTATGGACTGGTTGAGGAAGCACAATAGAGTCATTGAATGTGCCACAAAGACGGTGAAGTTGACCAATGAGGAAGGGATCACCATAGAATTTGAAGCATCTCAACACACACTGAGGCAATTGGAGCTGAATCACATGGACAGTGCCGCAATTGAGGAGATTCCAGTGGTATGCGAATTTTTGGATGTGTTTCCAGATGAGTTGTCAGGTATGCCACCTGACCGAAACATTGAGTTTGTTATTGATTTAATACCTGGAACTGCACCTATAGCTAAGATGCCATATAGGATGCCTCCTAAGGAGTTAGCAGAGCTCAAGAAGAAAATTCAAGAGCAACTAGAGAAGGGTTTTATTCGCCCAAGCTCTTCACCATGGGGAGCGCCCGTTCTATTTGTGGACAAGAAGGATGGATCCCAAAGGATGTGTGTGGATTACCGAGCTCTCAAGGAAGTGACCATCAAGAACAAGTACACCTTGCCCCGCGCAGAAGACTTGTTTGATCAGATGAAGGGTGCTTGTGTCTTCTATAAGATCAATTAGAGGTCAGGTTACTTTCAAATGAAGATTAGGCCATCGGATATACCCAAGACAGGTTTCAGGACACGGTATGGATCCTATGAGTACACCGTGATGTCCTTTGGATTGACAAATGCGGTTGCCTACTTTATATACCTCATGAATAAGGTCTTCATGGAGTACTTGGATAAGTTTGTTGTGGTGTTCATTGATGACATTATGATCTACTCGAAGTATGAGAAGGAACACGAGGAACACTTGAGGCTTACATTATAGAAATTGAGGGAGCATCAATTGTACGCCAAATTCAGCAAGTGTCAGTTTTGGTGAAAGAGGTGTCGTTTTTGGGTCATATCATCTCGGGAGGAGGAGTATCGGTCGACCCTGAAAAAGTGAGGGATGTGCTAAAGTGGGAGCCATCACAAAACATAAAGGAAATAAGGAGTATCCTTGGGATGGCTGGATATTACCATCGATTCATCAAGGACATTTCCAAGATAGCCAAGCCAATGTCGGAGTTCCTAATGAAGGGGAAAGCATTTCAATGGACTCAAGCTTGTCAAGAGAGTTTTGAGGAGTTGAAGAAGAGGTTAACAACAACCCCAGTTTTGATATTGTCGGACGTGAGCCAGAGTTTTGATATCTATTGTGATTCATCGAGACAAGGACTTGGATGCGTGCTTATGCAGGAAGGTCAAGTGGTCACCTACGCATCGAGGCAAATGAAGAAACATGAGCAGAATTACCCAACGCATGATTTGGAACTTGCATCCATGGTACACACATTGAAGATTTGGAGACATTATATCCTTGGTCATAGGTGTGAAATTTATACGGATCATAAAAGCCTTAAGTATATTTTCACACAAACGGACCTGAATTTGAGACAACGAAGATGGTTGGAGCTCATCAAGGATTATGATTTGGGAATCAACTATTATCCGGGAAAAGCCAATGTAGTGGCCGATGCTTTGAGCCGGAAAGGATTAAGTCACCAGCTCACGGTTCGAGAATTGCCATCCGAGTTATGTAAGAAGTTTGAACGGTTGAACCTTGGATTTGTAAATGAGATGGGGATGATGGAGTTAAATCCAAATTTGGAGCAAGAAATTCGAGAGGGTCAAACAAAGGATGAGGAGATTCAGGAAATCAAGGAAAGGACCCAAGAGGGAAGAGAATTCGGATTTGATGAGGATGAATAGGGTACCCTATGGCTTGGAAAAAGGATTGTCGTGCCTAATGTGAAGCATATTCGGGAGGCAATACTAAAGGAGGAACATGACTCGCCATACTCGACTTACCCCAGTTGTACAAAGATGTACAAGGACTTGAAGACATGTTATTGGTGGGCTAGCATGAAAAAGGACATAGCTGAATATATAACGTTGTGCGATGTGTGCCAATGAGTCAAGGCGGAACATCAAAGGCCAGCGGGATTATTGCAGCCATTGAAGATCCCAGAATGGAAGTGGGAAGAGATCGGTATGGATTTTATAGTTGGATTGCCACGTACACAGTCCGGTTATGACTCAATTTGGGTAATCGTGGATCGATTGACCAAGTCAGCTCATTTTGTTCCTGTCAAGACCACCTATACCACCACGAAGCTAGCAGAGCTATACATGGAGCACATTGTGTGCTGACATGGGGTTCCAAAGAAGATAGTCTCGGATAGAGGTTCTCAATTTACCTCCAGGTTCTAGCGAAAATTGCATGAAGCTGTGGGAACAAGGTTGAATTTCAGCTCAGCATATCACCCTCAAATGGATGGACAAACTGAGAGGACCAACCAGATTTTAGAGGATATGTTAAGAGCTTGTGCTTTAAAGCATGGGAAAAGTTGGGACAAGAGCTCGCCATATGTAGAATTCTCATACAGCAATATTTATCAAGCAAGCTTGAAAATGTCACCATATGAAGCACTATATGGAAGGAAGTGTAGGACACCCTTGTTTTGGAATGAGACAGGAGAAAATCAAGTATTTGGATCAGATATGTTGCAAGAAGTTGAAAAGCAAGTTCAGGTTATTCGCGACAATTTGAGAGCTGCTCAATCAAGGCAAAGAGGTTATGCGGACAATAGGAGAAGGAAACTAGCCTTCGAAGTGGGAGACTTCGTATACCTCAAGGTGTCGCCAATGAGAGGTCATAATAGGTTTAACATAAGAGGCATGCTAGCACCTCACTATATTGGGCCATTCAAGATTTTGGACAAGAGAGGAGAAGTGGCATATAGGTTGGAGATTCCAGCACATCTATCAGATGTTCATGATGTATTTCATATTTCTCAGCTTAAGAAGTGCTTGTGGGTACCGGAAAAACAAGTGCCAATGGAAGAATTGGAATTAGAGGCAAATTTGACTTATGTCGAGCAACCGGTCAAAATCTTGGAAACCAATGAGAGAGTCACAAGGAACAAGACTATTAGATGGTATAAATTTCAATGGAAGCATCATACAGAATCGGAAGCAACATGGGAGTTGAAGGATGATCTCAAGAAGGAATTTCCCTATCTCTTCTCTTCCGCGTCGGATCTCGAGGGAGAGATTCATTTTAAGGAAGGTAGGTTTGTCACACCCTCATTTCCACCCATCATGCATTGCATAAGTTCATATACATATTTAAAATTAATCCACATAAAATGAGCAAGTTTAAAATGAATTTAGAGCAAAACCGCACTCAAAAGTTCTAAGAAGTGCGGAGGTTTTGGTGCGGACTAGTTCGATTTCTCTGTGACCTCGCTCGGACAAGTCCGTTTTAGTGCGGACTATTCTAGTTTTTGCCTCTGGACAGTTTTAGACTTGTCCGGTCCAATGCGGACTAATCCGATATTCCAATTCCTTGGAAATTTTGCTAAGTCCCTAGACTTGTCCGTACTTGTCTGGTACTCCAACGGACTTGTCCGTTTTCCCTCTGACTAAAATCGGACTTGTCTGGTTTTGGCCAGACTTGTCTGATTTCTCTCTAACCATGTTCGGACTTGTTGGATATAGTCCGGACTTGTCCGATATCTCTCTGTCTAACTTCGGACTAGTCCGACCCTTTTTGGACTTGGCCAGTAAATCGCGATTTCGAGTTGATCTTTTGTGTCACGATCTATTTTTGGGTTCTACCTTAAGTGGGCCTAAGGACGTCGTAACTCTTTTTGAAGCCAATGTGGGACCCCCTCCCTAAACAACCCCACCCCTTCACTTTGCATCCTATTGCCTCAATTGAAAGTCCACCCAAACCCTAGTTCGTGGAGAGCCTCCACCAAGGAGGGAGATGGAGATCTCGAACAAGAGGAAGAAGAGGAGGAAACGAAAGAGGATCAAGATCTCTATCAAGTTTTTTCTTCATCGACAAGTCACCATCAAGTTTTTCATCAACCATAGATCGTCAAGATCCAAGTGTTACCTCCAAGACCCTTGATTCATTGGAGTCCTAAACACCTGGTATACATTCTATTCTCTTTTTCTCACGTGAATTCGACCCTATTTCTCCTAATTCACGTCGATCTAAAAAAACCCTAATCCGTTGTTCCTACGCAGTGGGGACTAGTCGGGCCCTACTGTGGACTTGTCCGATCTTGCAATCTAAATTCTGTTAAATTATATTCTAAATTGATTCGAATCAATTCCAAACCTGTATAAACTTTTTAATAACCATTGTAAATGATTTGTGAACATTATTAACTATTTTTTCTTTGCAAATTGCATTAATCATGCATGTCATGTCATATGAGTAATATATGTGTACTTTTTTATTGTGTTTCTTGTTTTGTATGTTTATTGTGCGGTTTAGACGGATTTGCGCTAGAGGGTACTACGGAGGATCTCCAACACCGGGAGTTTGAAGCTTTTGACCCAAACCAAGCCCAAGAGCAAGGCAAGTGTCCTTGAACATCTTGATCCAGTTTTTAAAATAAATGTTTCGTTTGCAAAACTGCATGCATGTGTCAATTTTATGGGAATCCTATGATAGGAAGTTTACTAGGTTTGTTTAACCACCCATGTCACCTAGATTTCATGGCAGAGAGACGGGAAGGGCTTTTTACATTTTGCTTTGCTTAAAAGTGGGATGGAAGAATAACTATATCATTTAGCTATGCATTAATGAGATATGGTTAATATGAATTGGTTAATATGATATGGTGATGGGTGATCTAAGCAAGCCTGGTATGTGGATGGGTTGTGTCGGTACCCTGCGTACCGTATACCCCTTGGGACTACAAAAAGACCAAAGGAACTTCAGTTGTCTGAGTTGAAGACCTGCGAAGGCCCCACGTGTCATACGTGACCAGACCTGCCTCCCATCTATGGTTAGTCCCGGTGCTGCCACGTGTATACTGCAACCGGACCTACATCCCACACATGGGATAGCTCCGGGCTAAACACCTGTGCGGCACTCCCGGACCTAACCCCCGACAGAGGGAAGCTCCGGTACCGACACGTGTACAACTGCACCGGACCTTCCCGTCCCAGACAGCAAGCTCCGGAGCTACCACGTGTTCAGCCACCAGACCTTCAACTTCAGCGAGCAAGACAGGAGGACCCCAACAGCTCAGACCTTCAAGGGGCAATCAAAGACTTCAAGACCAGATTAAGTGTCATTAATACCATATTAATGACACACGATCGGAGGGCCCTTAATACCAGTAGTGGCACTGTCAGGGCCCGTTACCACACTATTAAGGGTAATCAACCTCATTAATTGTCTATTAAGCATCAGTAACTGCCAGGGCCACATGTCGGGCCAGGCTAACGGTGTAACGACCAGTCCTTATACTATAAAAGGATTGGTCGACGATACACAGGGGTTCTTCTCTCTGGTGGGGAACTCTCGACTCTAAGACACTCTCATACTAGGCTCTGACACACGCTCACAAGTGCCTAGACGCTCAATACAACAACTACACACTCCGTGGAGTAGGGTATTACGCTCAGGCGACCCAAACCACGTAAATCCTTTTGTCTACTTGCCATCGTGTTCTGAATCTCTGCGCACCCAATACCTAATTACAAACTCTGCGAGCTACCAACAGTAGTATCGGGAGAATTGCCGGAACAATACTCCGACAGTTGGCACGCCAGGTAGGGGCATGCCCAAGATTCAAAGATGGTGAACTCTGCTGCTGGATCGTCCAACGGCAACCCTGCAGCGCAACCTACTGGAGGCAATCCCTCCAACGTGCAGCAGCTAGCAGGTGATGTGGCTCCAGCAGGAGTCGTGCCTCCGCTGCCAGTGCCCGCACCGGCAAATCAAGCTGGACAGCGGGATGGGATGTCTGCGTCGATCACAGCATCGGCTAACAACAACCTTGAACACACGCTCCATGCCGTGCATGCTCTTCTCCAACGCCCACCACCTCCAGGTGCATCCCAGGGTGCAATTGAGCAGTGGAGGGCTGATGTGGAACATTTGGTTGCAGCAGCAGCCGATCGCATCAGCAACCAAGGTCCTCCCCCCTTTTGGCGGGCCCCATCGCAGCATCGGACCGTGTTGGGCAGACTTGGTCTGCATGCTTCCCAACATAGGAGGCATGTTGCGTCTCAACAAGCAACGTTGCTGCCTTCCAGGGCACGACGCACCCATACGGTAACCAGGCTTTCAACTCACGACCTCTGTTGGGAGCTTGATCCCCGTTACCGTCAACAGGATGGTCACGTCCATATCGAGCGCGCTCACGAAAGGTGAGAGGCTCGAGACAGTCCTGCTCCCGAGGGAGTAGGATGCGGCTATTCTGCCCTGGCCATGCACCTACGCATGGTCAGATGGCCACAAAGGTTCCGGCCTCACCCGCCAGAGAAATTTGACGGGACTGTCAATCCCGCTGAGTTTCTCCAAATCTACTCCACCGCAATCCTTGCGGCCGGAGGCAACGAGGCCGTAATGGCCAACTATTTCCCCGTGGCTTTGACTGGGACCGCCAGGTCCTGGTTCATGAGCCTTCCGCCCGACTCCATCAACAGTTGGGCAGAACTGTGCCAACAGTTCACCACCAATTTCGAGAGTTCATACACTCGACCAAGCACCGAACTGGACCTTTTTGCTATCAAGCAGAAGGGGGGAGAGTCCCTGCGATCCTTCATCCAGAGGTTCTCCCAGGTACGAAACACTATTCCTTCTATCTCTATCGCCTTTGTTATTGTGGCATTTAGACAGGGCGTACGAGACAAGAAGATGCTAGAGAAGCTGGCGACCAAGGAGATCACCAGTGTCACGGAACTCTTCAGCTTGGTAGACAAATGCGCCAAAGCTGCGGAGGGCCATGAAATGCACTCCCAACCACCTCTGGAGGATAACAAAAAGTCCTCCAAGAGTGAAGCTACTACCTCCGGGAGTAACAAAAAGAAGAAAAAGTCCAACGGTAAGAAAAAGCCGTCGGCCGGCACACCAACTGCTGCAGTTGCCGCAGCTCCGAGTGGCCGGGGGCCACGCCTCGAGAAACGACCTCAGTCGTCATCTGAAGACGGTGGCAGCTCCAAGATGTTGTGTCCTATACACAAGTTGAACAGCCACAACCTAGAAGACTATCGGGAGGTCTAGAACCTTGCCGAGCGCTACAACAAGCGCCGAGAAGAAGTTCCTTTCCGTCAAAGGGACGGAAAATAGAAAGTCAACAAAGCTCCGGCTGAAGAGGAGTTAGGCTTTCAAGACCCTAAAAAGGTCATGAAGGCTGTTTACACCTCCGTCAATGACGACTCCGACAATGAATGTCGGAAAACCATGAACTCCATCTTTGGTGGTTCATGGGACATCACCTCCCGTCGTGTCCTTAAGACCATGTGGCGGGACATGGCATCAGTAGCTCCTACTGCTAGGGCGGAGCGGCACCGGAAGTGGATGGACACTACCATCACTTTCGATGCTTCGAACTGCCCTCAGAATATGATCGGAGCTGGCCAACACCCGTTGATGGTATCTCCGATCATCAACAACATCCAACTCCACCATGTAATGGTGGATGGAGGTTCGGGGTTGAACCTCATAAGCTTTGTAGCTTTCGTCAAGCTTCAGCTCCGACCTTCGGACCTTCGCCCCTCTCGACCTTTCTTCGGAGTAGGTCCGGGGGCCATAACCCCACTCGGTGCCATTACTCTTCCAGTGACCTTCGGGACCCGGGAGAATTACCGCACTGAGAAGTTGGTCTTTGACGTGGCGCAGATCAACTTACCATTCAACGCCATTTTGGGCAGGCCAGCCTTGTACAAATTCATGGCTGCCGCCCATTATGGCTACTTGGTGTTGAAGATGCCAACACTAGCTAGTGTTCTCTGGATCCGCGGAGATCACACCGCCAGATTTACTGCTCTAGAAGAACTCCACACGCTAGCTACAGCGCAGGAGGAAGAATCCAGCAAGGAGAAAGCTCCGAAACCCACGAGCATTCATCATCGAGGCTCAACCTCTGCACCTCGTGTGCAACCAAGCGGCGACACCAGCATCCCCGTCAAAGTCGTCCAAATCGGTTCCAACGTTGCTCAGACCACCTGTATATCGGGAGGTCTGAACGACAAATAGGAACTTGCGCTCGTCACTTTCCTCCGGGCTAATGTCGACGTGTTTGCCTGGCAACCGTCCCAAATGTCTAGGATCCCTAGGGAAGTGATCGAGCACAATCTGAAGATTTATCCCGACGCTCGGCCTATACACCAGAAGCCTCGGAAGCAATCCGTAGAGCGACAAAACTTCATACGTCAAGAAGTGAAGAAGTTGCTCGAAGCTAGATTCATCCGAGAAGTCTTCCACACAAAATGGCTGGCAAACTCAGTCGTTGTACCCAAGGCCGGTGGGAAGCTCCAGATGTGTATCGACTACACTACACTAAATAAGGCATGTCCAAAAGATCCATTCCCACTACCTAGAATAGATCAGATAGTGGATTCCACCTCCGAGTGTGAATTACTGTGTTTCATATATGCATATTCTGGGTATCATCAAATCAGAATGTCTAGGGAAGATGAAGAGCATACTTCCTTCATCACAGTGGATGGATTATATCGTTACACTGCCATGCCATTCGGTCTCAAAAACATTGTTTCAACATTTGTACGAGCTATGTATAAAACTTTTAGAGAGCTTATTAGAGACGTAGTGGAAGTGTATGTCGATTACATCGTCGTCAAGATCAAGAACAAGGAGCCATTCCTTGACACCTTGCAAGCTGTCTTCGACATGTTCTGAGTTAGTCGCACGAAGCTAAACCCGGACAAGTGTGTCTTCAGGGCTAGCTCCGGAAAACTTCTTGGTTTCTTGGTGAAACACCGAGGAATAGAAGCAAATCCGGCGAAGATAAAAGCTATTGAAGACATGCGGCCACCAGCCCGCATCAAGGACGTCCAGAAGCTGACTAGATGTCCAGCTACCCTCAGCCGGTTCATCTCAAGACTGGCGAAACGGGCGCTACCCTTCTTCAAGCTATTGAGAAAGTTCGGACCATTCCAATGGTCTGAAGAAGCAGAAAAGGCATTCGAGGAGCTGAAGTAGCTCCTCACCACCCTACCAACCTTGGTAGCTCCGAACCCTGGTGAGCCACTATTGCTTTACATTTCGGCAACTGATGAAGTTGTCAGCATGGTCCTGGTTGCGGAAAGACTAGAATCATCCCCAGTTCGGGAATCCAGACCCCTTCGGGAGGGTCTGGAGCTACCAGAGGTCGAGTCTGGGTCCCAACTCCCAGACCTGGATCCTTAAGGCGAGACACTGGAGGATCCATCTCCTTCAAATGAAGGAGTCACTGCTACTGAGCAACAAGATCCGGACCCCTCCGGGAAGGTCCGAGTCACTTCAGAAGAAGCTTCGGGTTCCTCCAACCGAAACTCAGAGGTCCCCGAACAAGGTCCGGACCCCTCCGGGAGGGTCTAGGTAGATGAGGAGGAAGCTTCGGGCACCTTCGGGAGGGTCCGGATGGTCCAACGCCCAGTGTACTTCATCAACAAAGTACTTCATGATGCCAAGACTTGGTACCTGAAGGTGCATAAGCTGCTCTACGCAGTTCTTATTGCCTCTAGGAAGCTCTGACACTACTTCCAAGCTCACAAGATTTCAGTGGTAACTTCTTATCCACCGCGTGCAATCTTACATAATCCCAACTCTACTGGGAACATTGCAAAGTGGGAGGCGGAACTTGCCGAGTTCGATCTTGAATTCATCCCAAGACAAGCGATCAAGAGTCAAGCATTGGTGCACTTCGTGGCAGAATGGACCCCCTCTCCATCAAATCCTGTGGGCCTAGTGAGCAGAAGCTGGAACCTAAGGCTCCGGTCTTCACCAAGCACCACTGGACTCTCTACTTCGACAGCTCCATGCAGAAGCAGGGAGCCGGAGATGGAATCCTTCTCCTCGCTCTGATCGGGGAGAAGGTTAAATACATGGTGCACCTTGACTTCAAGGCGACCAACAACATGGCGGAGTATGAAGCACTAATTTATAGAATCAAGGTGGCACTATCGTATGGTGTCAAGCAGCTGTTGGTAAAGGGTGATTCACAGCTTGTTGTAAAACAAGTCAAAGGTGAATGTTGCTGCAACAATCCTCAACTAGTTGCATACCTACTTGAAGTCTAGAAGCTTCAGAAGGACTTCGATGTCCTGGATCTTTGCCATGTCCAGCATCTAAACAACACTGAAGCCGACGAACTCTCGACGAAATCTTCAACCGGGGCTCCGGCTCCCGACAGAACCTTCGTCCGGAGGTTGTCTAAACCTACAGCTCAGTCTGCTGAACTGAGCGAAGGGGGTGAGACCAGCACCTTGAAGCTGGCGGTCCTGATGGCCCTGTTACCATGGCGTCCATCGAGGGTTGTAGGTGCTGTAGGAAGCTCCGAGCAACCCATCACGCAAGAATCAAATCCTCAAGTTAGTTCCGATGCATGGATCTCGGAGATCCAGAGCTACTTGGAAGACAATTTCCTTCATGAAGATAATGTATCCGCTGATCAGATAGTCAGATTGGCTAAAAGATACACACTGGTAGAAGGGGATCTCTACCGGCGTGGTGCCAACGGCGTCCTAATGCGGTGCATTACAAGGGAAGAAGGTTGCGAGCTCCTCGTAGAAAACCATGGAGGCGAGTGTGGGAACCACGCGTCCTCCCGCACGCTGGTCGGTAAAGCCTTCCAGCATGGCTTCTACTAGCCTACAGCGCTCCAGGATGCAACTGAGCTAGTGAAGAAATGCGAAGCATGCCAGTTCCATGCAAAGCAAATTCACACACCAGCTCAGCCTCTACAAATGATACCTCCTACATTGCCTTTCGCTGTGTGGGGTATGAATATCTTGGGCCCTTTCCCAAGAGCAATCGGAGGTTACAAGTTCCTGTACATTGCCATTGACAAATTCACCAAATGGCCGGAAGCAACTCCAGTTGTGACAATAAACAAGCAATCAGCTATCAACTTCTTGCAGCCCATCGTATGCAGATTTGGAGTCCCAAACAAAATCATAACTGATAATGGGACCTAGTTCACAAGCTCTGCATTCCAAGGATATTGCGAAGACCTCGGCATTCATGTCAGCTACGCTTCTGTAGCTCACCCGGCAAGCAATGGCCAAGCTGATAGAGCAAATGCAGAAATCCTAAAAGGGCTCAAGACGCGCACATACAAGGGCCTGAAAAAACATGGAGCCAACTGGATCGAAGAGCTTCCGCCCACACTATGGGCCAACAGGACAACTCCAAACCGGTCAACTAGAGAGACACCCTTCTTCCTGGTGTACATAGCTGAAGCAGTCCTTCCTCTAGAAATCACCTTGGGGTCGCTCCGGGTCCAGACCTTCGATGATGCCACGTAGGACAACCTCCGGCGTGAAGACCTTGACCTCCTTGAAGAGGGAAGGTGCCGAGCAGCTGTTCGGAATGCCCGATACCGCCAAGCTCTTTGGCGCTATCACCAACGACATGTTCACAGCCGACAGCTCGAGGAAGGTGATCTGGTGCTACGGAGAATACAATACAGAGAAGGGTTAAACAAACTTTTCCCCAGCTGGGAAGGACCCTTCTGAGTGATCAAAGTATCCTGTCTCGGATGTGTTCGCTTGGCAACCGAGGATGGGACACCTCTCCCTAACCCTTGGAACATTGAGTACCTCTGTAAGTTCTACGCTTAATATCACGGAGGTGAGTCTGCAGTTACATGTGATGTATGTTATAGAGTCATTGTACAGAGTCAGGTAGCTCCTTCGGGAGAACAGCCGGACCTTCCCCGGAAGGTCCGTAAAGTTCAGGAAACACTTGTCACAGTTTCAGAACTAAAAGTGTAGCTAGCTACCTTGGGTCAAAAGAGAAACAAAACACACTTACCCTAATAGTGTACTTGTTTCCCCTGTACCCCAGACCTATAATGAAAGACATCATTGTGTGAAAACAGACTCCACGTGCATTTATTTTGTACAGGCTCAATATTTTTTAGTTTTCTCTTTCTTGTCTATAACAAAGTTGTGCAATTCTTAAGAAACTTTAGCTCAACCAATTCATGTATAATTAGAGTTGCATTGTCTATTCTTCCGGGTCTAGAAATTGTTAATGGTCTACTCGTCTGAATGCCGCCAAGCCAATATAGGGTTGGAGTGTTCTATCGACTTAGCCTGGTCATGCACCCTAAGTACGCCACACTACCTACACCCAGGCAGGCCGAAGTAAGGCGAGTCCAGAAATGATCGGACCTAGAGGAAACAAGCCAGTGCACTTGATTGTATTTAGAATTGTGTTCAACCTAAAACTTTCTCGGGAATAGTAAGTCGCAATTGAGTTATAGATAGGAAATGGATTTTACTGTTTTCCTTGACTTTAGTGTGCAGGAAAAATAAAGATCCCATGATGATGGTGAATGACCGGAGCTACCAAAGCTCTGACATCCCCTAAGGTGGCTTGTTGTCGATGTTCCAAACATTGATAGCGAGCGTCACTAGAGCTACTAAGCTCCGGTAAAGCAAGGGGGCCAGCCGTCAACGTGAAGAAAAGATGGTGGGAAGACTCCACAGTGAGTTTTGTTGTCGACACACCGCGTGTTGACAGAGGCCACTGCCGGAGCTACCAAGCTCCGACACCCCAGAGGACTTGCCATCAACGCTCTACGTGTTGATGCAAACTGCTGCCGAAGCTACTAAGCTCCGACGATGGCCAATGCCGGAGCTACTAAGCTCCGACAACCTCAGGGGGCCTCTACTATCGAATACTTCGGACCTACGCTCTACAAGTTCGAAGCATGCAAGTCTTCAACAACTATTACATCCTCTTGGTACATGTTCACAATTAAATTGTGTACATCTACCAGGGGGCCAAGTGAGACAAAGATGTTGAAGACAAAAAATGAAATTCATAAAAACATGGATTTCATTCAAACTTGGATTTCATTCATCTGGATACAAGAGATTACAAAATTGGAGAAAAAGAAGAGAGGATACAAGCGGGAGCTACAAAGAGCTAGTCCTAGACCCTATGGAAGAACGAGGCGACCTTCTGGGCAACCTCCGACACGCTGGCTTGGGCGGCTTCTCCCTCTCCATCGATGGGGCTTTCAAGCACCGAGTCCAGTGGGAACTGAGGGTCCCAGCTTGTGTAGCACGTCAGCACGTATTCTGCAACGTTCTTCGCCAAGGATTGTCCCTCGGTTTCCAGCTGGTCTGCAATGACATCGCCCATCTTGGTGAGCTTGTTGCCAGCTGAACTTAACGCATGCAATGCCTGGTCCAGCTCCGACTCCAGGTCATCCGGACACACGGGGCTAAAACCCATTGGTGTCAGCGCATCGTTGGCTTTGACCAAGAAGTCCCAAACTTGTTGGGACTCTGCAGACCTCGAGCCTCGCATCTCCTCCAAGGATCTTCTAGTCGCCGCAAGCTCTGAATTCTCACGGGCAAGGCGCTCAACCTCTTTGGTGTTCTGCTGAATCTTTTCAGCAACCTGCCTTTCGAGTTTACTGAGCTCCTCCTCCCGGAGGTGGATTTTGTTCCGGCGGTCGACCAGATCCTTCTCCCGGCCCCGCACCTTCTTCTCCCTGGCAGCAATTTCATCCTCCCTCTTGTGGAGGTCCTGTCCTTGCTGCTAGACCTTCTTCTCTTCTTTCTCGCAGTGCTCATCCAACTTATTGGTGCGCTCCGCAAGACTCTTGTCACCCAAAGTCAGCCTCTGAGTGAGCTCCTCCTCCCTCTTCACGAGGTCATCCCGTAGCTCCAGGAGTTTTTGCTCTTCATCTTCGAGCTTTCTCTCCCGCTCCTCAAGAGCCTCCCAGTGCTTCACGAGACTGTTGTGGATGGTGTCGAGCCTCTCTTGGCGATCACTCGCTGCATTATTAGCAGCTACGGCCTATTTGTAGATGGCTTGGGACTGGTTGTCAAGAGATCGCATCATGCTTTCCCTATCGTCTAGCAGCTGGCCCCAGTACTCCATCCGGGCCTTCTCCTTCTTCAACCATTCCCTTTCGTCAGCCAGCCTGGTTTGTGCCAGCTTGGTCTCGAACTGGAGTCGGTTGCGCCACCTCCTAAGGGTTTGGCGCTCCTCTTAGAGGGCCTTGATGTCGTGGAAGAAGGACAGCTTCACTTGACGAAGGCTGGAGCAGGCGTTGTCGATAGACAACGACAGATGGATCGGCTCCGGACCTACCGGGGTCCTCTCCGCTGGTTCCAGCGGGTTCTCCATGACAAAAATTGGGTCCCACTCTATAAGAGCGGTCCCCTGATCTTCCACGGCACTATGGCCACCCTTCGGGATAGCCTCAGCCGCCACTGAGGAAGGTCCTGCAACAGAAGTTTCGACCTCCGGAGTTGGCTCCGAAGGTCCCGCCGCCAGGTCATTAACAACTGGTCCCTCAAGCGAGGGGTCGGCAACTTCATCTTGGCACCCCGGCTCAGGCATGGGCACCTCCGGGACCACCACCTCCGGGGCAAGCGCCGAAGGTTCGGCCGGAGCTGAAGCCACTTCTGGCTCCAACGCTGGCACCTCCTCCGCCGCCGGCTCAGGCGCTGGCGCTTCGACCATCATGGGCTCGGGTGCCAACACCTCTGCAGCACCGCTCAGGCGCTAGAACTTCTTCGACGACCGGCTCTACCGCCGGAACTTCATCAACACCAGGCTCTACCGCTGGGGCTTCATCAACCGTCGGCTCCGCTGCCGGGGCTTCAACAACATTCGGCTCTATGGCCGGGACTGCAGCTACCTCTGGCTATGAGGCCGGAGCATCCATCATCTCAACATCCAAACCCGAAGCTTCAACCTCCGGGGCTGGTGCCGCTGGTACAACTTCATTCCCATGATCCGACACTACCACGGGAGCTTCTGGGGATGAGTCGAGGTCCAGGACCACGACAGCCGGCACCGGAGCTGTCGCAGCCTGAGCCACCTCTTGAGGCGGCGCTGGGATTGGAGCCGGAGCCTCCGTCTGCACAGCGTCAGCTGCTGCTGCAGGAACCGGAGCTTCAGCCCCTTTCTTGGGCACTTTGTGGATGAAGTACGAAGAAACTCAAAACACAATTACAACAAAAAACAACTAACTGAGGTAAAAAATCAAACTTACCTTGTAAGGCTTCCGCTCCATCTAGTGCAGAACCTCTTCCTCGGACGCTCAGGGACGGACCCTGTCGCCACTGGTGTAGTAGCTCTGGAAGGTTCCCCGGAGCTTTCTGCTGCCGTCGGCATCATCTTGGTTGAGGCCCCCCTCGACCAGGAAGGACCTCCAGACCCAGAGCCCTCAGCTGGCACTGGTACTAGAGCCACATGGCTGGAGCTAGCGTCCCGGGGAGATGCCGATGCTAGAGTGGTTGCTGTTGTTGAAGACCTTCCCCTTCAGGGAGAAGGAGTTGCTGCGGAAGGAGCAGGTCTGACGGACCTCCCGTCAGAGTGCTTCAACTTCCGCTTACGGCTCGAGGGCTCGGCCAATTCTTTGCCCTTGCCCACGACTTCAACTCTCTTTCTCAGGGTGGAAGGGGGACCACCCTCGGAAGCTCCGGGGATCGCCAACCCGGTGGTCGGATGCCTCTCAACTTCACCGAGGTTGTGCAGCACCGGCATCTTCCGCCAGAGCTCCCTGCTTAACTCTGCCTCCATGTTTAGAGGGAGGAAAGCCGCCGGCGGGGTCAAGTCGTCACCCTCGACGTCGATGCCATGCTGGAACTTCTTGAGGTGAAACTTCAAAGCTGCACCTTCCAGATTGGACTTAAAACTGGTCTCGATCCGGTCGTCGTCCATCACGCTGTTGAGGGCCCAAGCGAGCTACTCCCTCTTCTTCAGCAGAGCCCACCTGTTGATCAGGAAGTTGCAGAATACCGCCTGGGGAGTCACCCCTCCCTCCACGCATTGGCGGATCCTGGTCAGAGCAGGGTTGAAGGCGTCCGATAACACTGGAACCTCACTCCAAGCTTCAGTGTTGACGTTGGGGAGGCCTTCGGGCAGGTCTAGATTCTCATGCTCCTCCACCCTGATGACAATACAATCCTTCTTCTAGTCGTCCCACTTTCCAAAAGGGAACGACCGTAAGTATTTGTATGGGCACTTCTTGCGCTTCACAAAATAATAGAAGCCAAGGTACTCGTCACTTTTGCCGGTGGTGTGGATGGTGAAGAAGGTGCGGAAGAGCTCGATGCAGGGGGAATGCCCACCCACATCTCGTAGAAGTGGACAAAGATCGACACTAGAAGAATGGAGTGGGGTCCAAGGTGGTAGAGCTGCAGACCATAGATGTCTAGCAGCATCAAGAGAAAAGTGGTGAAGGGTGGGATCAGTCCCACCATGGCATACGCGGAGAAGTACACCATGTCGTCGGCGTGCTCCTTCTCGAACGGAAGCTTGCCCACACGAACCTGGTGGTTGAAGAAGTCACTGGACCACCCCATGAGGGCCCGAACCTTCTTCAAATCACCGTCGGTCTTAAGTCGACTCTTGCGGAGACCCAACTCCATCACAGCACAGCGGGGCGAGAGATGAAAAGCAGGCTAAAGTTTGGAGGATTCGAGCGCAAGTTCAAATGAAGGCGTAAAGAATCCCCAAACAGTGCGCGCTTTCCTTCTTATGTAAGCCCCCGCAACGCTTGGATGGAAACCACAGAGAAGCTGATGATACAATTCAAAAACTTCACCCTACCAATGACAAGGGAGCTCGGGGCCACCCTGACGATCAAGTCGAGGTCCTTACCCCAGGCGAACGTTTGTCGTCATGAAAGGCGGGAAGCCCGAGGGCGGCGGCCTGACAAAGCGCACGGAACCAATACGGTTTTTGTATCGGGAACCGACGACCTTCAATTGTGTGAGATTCGCACGCTCAGATCTCACCTGCCGCATCCTGGATATGCCACACAGCGTTGGTTTAACTGTGAACTACCGCCAACGGCACATCCGAAGACCCTTGAAGACACGGCTCAAAAACCGAAGGATGGACCCACCTTCAGCAGAACGAATTCATCCAAAAGGTCTCTCCCAGAGGTGGGCCCGGGGGGTCACTGTCGGTACCCAGCGTACCGTATACCCCTTGGGACTACAAAAAGACCAAAGGAACTTCACCTGTCTGAGTTGAAGACCTGTGAAGGCCCCACGTGTCATATGGGACCGGACCTGCCTCCCATCCATGGTTAGTCCCGGTGCTGCCACGTGTATACTGCAACCGGACCTACATCCCACACATGGGATAGCTCCGGGCTAAACACCTGTGCGGCACCCCTCGACCCAACCCCCGACAGAGGGAAGCTCCGATACCGACACGTGTACAACTGCACCGGACCTTCCCGTCCCAGATAGCAAGCTCCTGAGCTTCCACATGTTCAGCCGCCGCACCCCTTCAACTTCAGCAAGCAAGACAGGAGGACCCCAACGGCTCGGACCTTCAAGAGGCAATCAAAGACTTCAAGACCCGATTAAGTGTCATTAATACCATATTAATGACACACGATCAGAGGTCCCTTAATACTAGTAACAGCACTATCAAGGCCCGTTACCACACTATTAAGGGTAATCAACCTCATTAATTGTATATTAAGCATCAGTTATCACCAGGGCCACATGGGCGGGCCAGGCTAATGGTGTAACGACCAGTCCTTGTACTATAAAAGGATTGGTCGACGATGCATAGGGGTTCTTCTCTCTGGGGGGAACTCTCGACTCTAAGACACTCTCATACTAGGATCTGACACACGCTCACAAGTGCCTAGACGCTCAATACAACAACTACACACTCCGTGGAGTAGGGTATTACGCTCAGGCGGCCCAAACCACGTAAATCCTTGTGTCTACTTGCCATCATGTTCTGAATCTCTACGCACCCAATACCTAACTACAAACTCTGCAAGCTACCAACAGTAGTGTTGGGAGAATTGCCGGAACAACACTCCGACAGGTTGGAATACATGGTGGTTGCTTGCTTTAGATCTGAGGACCGGTTCATGCGAGAATAAGCCAGGACAACAGTGCCACCACGAGGCCAAGTATGGGTGCGGTGTAGTCGATTAATTAGGGTATTGCTAGTATTGCATAGATCATTTGGCGCACTGGGGAAGGGGAGTTGGATTGGGTTTGGATATGGTTGGCGGGACTACCTGGGATCCGACTGGCACAAGAGGGGGCCCTTGGTTGAAGATGTGCTCAGTTGGAGACATCGCCACCGGTCAAACCTTAGTGGCTCCGTACATGCTAGTAGTCCCTTTGTAAAGGCTATTTTGTGATCTCTTGGCCATACACCAATGATAGTGTTTTGACATAATGGAGGTTCCTTTAGTCGCCGAAGGGTGATGAAACCACAAACACGTTGGTAAAGTGGTACAAACTCTGCATAGTCTAATAAAACTATAATGATAACCGTGCTCCCGGTTATGAGCACCTGGATGAGCTACATGATTAGAGGGAACCTGGGACTGGGATGGTTTGGTACAGGTTATGGTTGGTAATATGGTTGTCTGGTTATGGATTAATTCTGGTATTGCATATGGTTATTGGTAATAAGCAATCTGGAATATGTGTGATGGTATTGAAATATGGATTGGTATTATGATAACATAGTTTATGATGGGTTTTATTTCACATACATATAACATACTGCTTTTCAAATGTTTTAAAGTACTTTTCAGCACTTGGCCAATATTATATTCGTCATTTGTATCAGCTACATGTCATACTTTCCACACTTGCTGAGTACCACATGTACTCACCCTTGCAATTCCCCCACCAACAGTTGCAGGTTAGGATTGGGAGTATCACGATGATAATGTGGAGTTCTAGGCCGTATACCATCAGCTTTGCCTGTGGTGTTGATTGTGCCTGCGCTATCCCTTATTGCTTAGTTGCTTAAATAGTTATTTCCGCTGCATTAGTTGAAACTTGTCATTAATATTCATTAGAGATTGTATTCGAGGATATTCTGAATTCTGTAATAAAAGTGGATAATTAATTGTGTCCTGTGGTAATTTTCTGTATATCCTTTTGTGAATGCACTCGTGTATGTGTGTCGAATTTCCTGGGCACACATATGCATTCACTTGGTTCACTTTTGGAACCAGGTGTCACAGTATACAAATGCCAAAACAACAGGGAGGATTCCCCGGACAATGAGGCAAGCTCAGAAAAGATAAAAACAACAGGAAACCTTGTTAAAAATATATAAAACAGTACAAAAAGCCATGAAGGCTCGTCCCTGCCGCACCTCCACCCAGTGGCTAATACTGATGCCTTCAGGTTGAAGTATGGAAGAAAAGTCAGCTTCTTTGATTGCCATCGATGTTTCCTTCCTTCAAATCACCCTTAAAGGAGTGATACACGATTATTTCAAAAAGGAAAAAGTGTTACAGAAGGACCCCCTCGTCGATTGACAAGCGAGCAAAAAATGGCATGGCATGCAAAGTTAAAAGAGTCCGCTGAAGGTGGTTTCGAAGGGTATGGTACAGAACACAAGTGGACTCATATTTCTTTTCTTTGGGAGCTACCATATCCAAAAGCGTTGCTTTTACCGCATAACATAGATTTGATGCACCAACAGCGTAATGTCGCTAAAAGCATCATAAGCATGTGTTTTGATTTTACCGGTCAATCTAAAGATAATTTGAGTGCAAGGAAAGACTTAGCTGATATTTGCGGTCGTCCTGGGCTTGAGGTTATAACAAATGCAAGCGGAAATGAAAGTAGGCCACGAGCTCCATACTGTGTTCGACCAGAAGAAAGAAAGCAAATACTTAGTTGGTTGAAAACACTGAAGTTTCTAGACCACTATGCAGCAAACATAAAACGATGTGTTAATCTCAACACTGGTAAACTGAATGGGTTGAAGAGCCATGATTATCACATTATGATGGAGAGACTTATACCGGTAATGTTTTGTGGCTACTTCAAACCTGATTTATGGAAGATGTTTGCTGAACTTAGCTACTTTTATAGACATATTTGTGCTAAGGAAGTGTCGATATAAATGATGTTACGGTGGGAGAAAGAAATTGTTGTGCTTGTATGTAAGATGGAAAAGGTGTTCCCGCCTGAATTTATGAATGTTATGCAACATTTGCTGGTGCATTTACCTTATGAAGCATTGGTAGCAGGTCCTGCACAATTCAGGTGGATGTATAGCCAAGAAATAGAATTGAAGAAACTTAGAGCTACAATGCACAACAAAGCAAGAGTTGAGGGTTGTATTGCAGAAGCATTTGCAGCTAAAGAGATTACTAACTTCTCTAGCAAATATTGTTCACGTGCCAACAACGTGAATGCAAGTGTCACATGATATCATAATGTAGAAGAGCAATCTACGAGTGAGCTTAAGATTTTTCAATGGAAGGGTAAAGGTGTTGGGGCTGCTAATTCTCATTATATTTCAGCACAAGAGAGGAACTACACCATGCTTTACATATTTTTCAACATGGAGGAGTTGTTACCATATTTTGAAATGTTTGACAAGTTGTATTGGAAATCTTCACGAAAACCTACACAAAGTCAATTGGATAAGATGCGCCAGCATGGCATAAACAGTGGAAAAAGCTTTGTGGACTGGTTCCGTGAACATGTAATTTTCTATCCACTTTTTCTTTCAAAATTAGTTCGCATATTTATCATAAGATGCTAACTTTGTTTATTTATGTAGTGTATGAAAGATGTCAACATCTCTGATGACTTGCGACAGATGTCGCATGGTCAATTGAGAGCAACAGAATTTAGCAGGTACGATATCAACGGATATCGTTTTCGGACGGCAAGTTTAGAAGCAAGTCGTCCACTTGCTGCCACTACAAACAGTGGAGTAATGATAACTGCCGCAGAGGGTAGTGGAAAAGTGACAGAATACTATGGTGTTCTTAAAAAAATAATAGAGTACACATTTGGTGGTCCAAAACCACTTCAACTTGTGATTTTCGACTGTGAATGGTTTGATCCAACATCGGGCACACGAGTTGATGATTTTGGAACGGTGGAGGTCAACCACAAGTCACGATACACAGCCCATAACAGCAATGTTGTACTTGTGAATCAAGTGGTACAAGTGTACTATTTAAGTTATCCTCACCCAAGTTTGAAAAATTGGTGGGTTGTGTATACAGTTTACCCTGAAGTGCACCCTCATCGTTATGATGAGTATATAGATATTCAAGAAGATTACGGTATTATCTATCAGGATGAGGTTGAGGAAGCAGAAGATTTTATGATATCTTCTAGGATAGGACTCGCAGAAATTGCTAGTGATACGCTAGAGATGATGTCTGAAGAACAACCTGGACCTTCAAGAAAATGTATTCAGCAATCACAAAGAATTATGCAAAAGAAGAAAAGGAATTTGGAAGAAGAGGATAGATATGATGAAGAAGAGGAAGAGATGGAAGAGGGTGAAGAGGAAGAGATTGAAGAAGAGATATGTGAATATCTTAATGCACGCGTGACAGAAGCAAATTTTGATGCTGATGATTTTTAATTTATATTGTACGCATTTTTAGATTTTTAATATTATTGTATACATTCTTTATTTATTATCTAATATTGTATACTAATCATTTCTATAAATGTGTGCGCAGATGTTTAAGCTTTTGCCAAGTTTGGGGAAGAAGAAGAGCAAGAAGGGTAGTGGATCTTCGGTCTCCACTCCCAGTTCTACTTCGAGCCAACCGGACCCGTTTCAGGTACTTGTTTTTTACATACATTTAAATATTAAATTAATTGTCTATTGTTTCTTGCTTCTTTACATACTTATTTATTTATATTTTGAGGGTACTTCTTACAGTGGGCAGAGGAAGAGGCAGTTTTTGAGTTGTGTGGCAGAGCCGACGTCGAGCGAGCCTGCACGAGGTCCGACACAGGTGACAGATCGCTGCCCGATGTACGACGAGTTGTACGGGGAGGAACCAGATACTGTTAGGCAGACGTCGGAGTAGGAAGGTGGCTCAGGAGGAGGCTTAGCTGGAGGCTCAGGGCGAGGCTCAGGAGGAGGCTTAGCAGGAGGCTCAGGATGAGTCTTAGGAGGAGGCTCAGATACTGTTGGGCGGTGGACCTCTTCTGATGGTGGGAATGAGGGAGATGATGAGGACGAAGATGAGCCTGAGGATCCCGAGCGAGATGCCAGGATTGCAAGAAGGGTTGAGCTAGAAGAGTTAGGACACCCCGATCGATGCCATTTTAGGTATATTTTTAATTAACTAACAAGTTCATTATATCTTTTCAATTAACTAATTTTTTGTATTTTTTATGTACAGGATGCGGAGGCACCTTTTATGTGGTGTAAGTAAAAGTATAGATGAAAGTGCATCTATGATCCCCGTGGGTTTTGGATGATTGATGATGACAATTAAGTAACTAATGAGCTTAGTGATCTTAAGCACAGGTGTGGACTCAAGCTTAAACACAAACCCTCAAAAAGGAAAAGGATGAAAACGGCGATGTTGACTCGAAAAGAAGAAACTAGGGTTTCTAGTGTGTCGAGTTTAGACTAGCTAAATATGTGTGAGGGTGTATGTGTAAAGTGCATTGAGATCAAGTTGGGAGCTCAAAGCGGTTTAGCGATCAAATCCTATTGAGAGAATAGAGTTGGAGTAGTCTGGCAGGAGTGGCCGGACTAGTCCGTGCTGGTGGCCAGACTAGTCCGCTCCTGGCCAGCCAATTCCGTTTTCAGTCGGACCAAAAGGGTCTCCCTGAGCTTGGACTAGTCCGTATTGGGACGGACTGGTCCGGGTAGTCGTGGAGTGGGTTTTCGGGACTAAGTCCGAAAACCCCGGACCTGTCCGTTTTGGTCCCGACCAAGAGGTCCTGACCGAGATCGGACTAGTCCGCCAAGGGTGCAGACTAGTCCGGGTTTGGGTAGGCCGTACTAGTCCACCCTGGGGGCCGGACTAGTCCTGGTCTACGGACTAGTCTATTTTCACACGGAACAAAAGGTTCTGTGTGAGATTGGACTAGTCCGGTGTGGGTTGGAGTAGTTCATTTTGAAGTGACCGTTTGAATTTGAAGTTTGGTTGGTAGTGTGACGATTGCCGCGTAGTGCGATAGTTGTCAGGGACGTCAGTGGTCCCAAAGGCCGGACTAGTCCGGGCCCTAGGGCGGACTAGTCCGCCCATCTGCTGAAGTCAGCAATATGGGCTAGGAACCTCTATAAATAGAGGACTCCTGGGTTCATTTGAATAATTCCTTGAGAAAGTTGAAACCCTAGCACCGCCACAGCAAACCATGAGCCTCCAAAATCCTCCATCTTGCCTACCTTCCCTCTAAAACTAATTCTTGTGTGGATTAGGGTTTGGTGAGGTGAAGAAGAGGAAGAACACCGCTCTAGGCTCTCGGTTTGATCTCTTGCACTTGTGATTCTTTGTGTTCTGTGGCTTGAGTTGATCTTTGTGATTTGTGATTGTATTTGTGGTGGGAGCCTCAGATTGTGAGAAGCCCCAACGAATCTTGTATTCACCTTTTGTGATAGTGGAGAACCAAGTTAGTCCCTTGTGGTAAACTTGATGAGGGAAGGGTTGTTGAACCCGGTCCTTCGTGGACTCCTCAACGGGGATGTAGATTCCTTCGTGGGATCGAACCTCGGGATAAAATCCTTGTGTCCCTTGTGTACTTCGCTTTCACTTATCGCACATTGCTTCTAGGGTTAGAGTTATAGTTTTTGTTCATCACTCTTGTTTCATTGTGATCCTTAGTATCATACTTGTTCCATAACTTGTTAAGGTTCACTAAGTCATCTAACATACTTTGCATCACAAGAACCAGACTAAAACTTGTTAGAAACTCTTCTTAGGCTTTCCCTGCAGGTGGACCGGACTAGTCTGCCCCTGGACCAGACTAGTCCGCCTCCTGAGTACTGATCTCGTTTTATTAAGTCATTTCAGGTCGATTAGCCTATTCATCCCCCCCTCTAGGCAACTTTCAATTGGTATCAGAGCAAAACTCTCCCGAAGAGTCTAACAACATGGAGAGAAGATGGCCGGAGTGGGGTATGACGAGGTCTCGACCAATGAGATCCAAGCAACTCAAGAGGAGGTTCTTGTCTACAAAGACAAGTCGACAGATGACGAAGAGACTCGCCAGCTCAAGGAAAAACTTCGAGAGAAGTTGAAGATTCCAAAAGTTGACTCTTCAACCTCTACATCGGGTGGCACGACCCACTACAACCAACAAGGCTACAACTATGAGTGCCTTGTCTCCAACAACCACTATCTTTCCATCCCATTGGGCAAGCCTCCCCAATTCGATGGAACCGACTACGGGATGTGGAAGCACAACATGAAGATCCATCTTGTGTCACTCAACCCCTCATTGTGGCAAATTGTGTTGATCGAGGCGCATATCCCAAAGAATGAAGAAGATATCACTCCGGAGCAAGCCGCGCTTCTTCACCGCAATGCCCAAGCGGCCGGAGTGATCATCTCATCTCTCACAAGAGATGAATTCAACCGAGTAGATGGACTTGAGGTGTCCAAAGATATTTGGGACACCCTCAAGATGGCTCATGAAGGCAACCGAGTCGTGAATGAAGCGAAGATTGAGCTCATTGAAGGAGAGCTCGGGAGGTTGCACTCAAAGCGACATCCTCCTCAAAAGAGCAAAACGAAGATGATGAGGAGAGCCTTGAGACCGATGAGGAAGAGGCCCTCTTCATCAACAACTTCAAGAGAATGATGAGGAGAAGAAAAGGAGGATACAAGCATGAGAGCAAGGGAAAAGAGAAAGCAAGGCCCAAAACAAAGAGGACTTGCTACAATTGTGGCGAGTACGAGCACTTTATTGTAGATTGCCCACGTGAAGAGGGCAAGAAGAAGAAGGAGGGCAAGCCGCAAGAGAAGAAGTTCTATAAGAAGAAGAGGCCCTCCGGTCATGCTCACTTAGGCAAGGAGTGGGACTCTAACGATGAGTCATCCTCGTCCGAAGACAAGGAGAAGATGGTAACCATAGCCATCGGGAGGAGCTCCAAGGGAAGCAAGATTTTCCCCAACCTCTACGACCACAAGCAAACTTGCCTCATGGCGAAACAAGGAAGGAAAAAGGTTACTTCTAACTCATCCTCTTCCATATCCTCCCATGATGATTTTGATAGTGCTAGTGAAAACGAACACATGATCAAGGACATAAGTAAGAGCACTTTGCGTAGGATGAAATTACTCTTGGATGAAATCTTTGAGAAGGAGGAGCTCATAGATAGGCAAGAGGACATGCTCATCCATGAAAAGGAGAGATGTAAAGAGCTAATTGAGCTCCTTGAGCTTGAGTGAGAGAAGAGCAAGGCATTAGAGCATGAACTTTCTCTAAGCAAGAAAACATGCTCAAGTCTTGAGGAGAAAACCATTGAGCTCAAGGACGAACTTGGCAACTTGGCAAAAGTTAACAAGATCCTTGAGACTCAAGTTGAGTCCCTCAAGACCAATGTAGCCTCTTCCTGCAAAAGCTCATCCTTCTCAAAGGTTGCATCCGAAGAAATCTCTACTTGCAAATATTCTAACATGATCCTTAAATTAAAGGATGTGCTTAAGTTGACTCAAGACAAACAAGCACCTAAGGGTGGCATCTTTGACAAAGAGAAGGTGGCATATGCACGAAGTGCATACACCAACACAAGAGGTCCCAATGTCAAGGATGGTCTTGGTTATACTAGAGGTGGAAGTCAAAAGGCTAAAACCTCCAAGTATGGCAAAGACTTGATTGTCTTTGTCAAAGGAAGCTCATCCTCAACTAAAATTGGGAAGAATACTTCAACTAGCACTAACATGCCTAAATCTGAACCGCATCCTCTCTTTCATGATTTTGATGCATCTAATGTTTTAATGAGGAACAAGTATGGCAAAGTTTATGCTAGATATGTTGGGCCACTCCGCAAGAGCCCCAAGCCTTGTGTGTGGGTGCCCAAGTGCCTCACTACTAACGTCAAAGGACCCAACTCCGCTTGGGTACCTAAAAGGAAGGCATAATCTTGTTTTGTAGGCGTACTCCTCCGGTGGATCCAAATGGGTGCTCGACAGTGGATGCACCAACCACATGACCGGAGAGAGGAGAATGTTCGTGGAGTATGAGCAACATTATGATCCAAATGAAGGGATACTCTTTGGGGACAATAGCCGAGGGAAAATCCTTGGCTCCGGTAAAATTGTCATTTCTCCCCAACACACTCTTTCTCATGTTTTGCATATTGATTCTTTAGACTATAAACTTTTATCCATATCACAACTATGTGACAAGGGTTATAATTTTATTTTTACTAATGAGGGTGTGAGCGTCCTTAGAAGAAGCGACAACTCAATCGCTTTTAAGGGTGTGCTCAAGGGAAAGCTTTATCTTGTGGATTTCATCTCAGATAAAGCTCAACTTGACACATGCTTAATAGCGAAAACCAACATGGGATGGCTTTGGCATAGAAGGCTAGCCCATGTTGGGATGAGGAACTTACAAAAGCTTCTTAAGGGTGAGCACATCTATGGTTTGAAGAATGTTGTTTTTAAAAAGGATAGGTCATGTAGTGCTTGCCAAGCAGGGAAGCAAGTTGGAGCTCAACACCCCTCCAATAACATCATGACGATGACAAGACCTTTGGAACTACTACATGGACCTTTTCAGGCCAATAACCTACATTAGCATTGGCGGTAACAAATATGGTCTTATTATTGTTGATGATTTTTCTCATTTCACTTGGGTATTTTTCTTGCATGATAAGGGTGAAACTCACAGTGTCCTCAAGAGGTTCTTGAGGAGAGCTCAAAATGAGTTCGCCTCAAGAATCAAGGCTATAAGAAGCGACAACGGCACCGAGTTCAAGAATACTCAAGTAGAAGAATTCTTGGATGAGGAGGGCATCAAGCATGAATTTTCAGCCCCATACTCCCCTCAACAAAATGGGGTGGCGGAATGGAAGAATAGGAAACTCATTGAGATGTCAAGGACGATGCTTGATGAGTACAAGTCATCAGACCGGTTTTGGGCGGAGGCTGTTAACACCGCTTGCCACACCGTCAACCGATTGTACCTCCACCGCCTCCTCAAGAAGACCCCCTACGAGCTTCTAGTTGATAAGAAACCCAACGTCTCTTACTTTCGTGTCTTTGGGATAAAATGCTACATTCTCAACAAGAAGCCTAGGACTTCGAAGTTTGCTTCAAAGTCCGATGAAGGTTTCTTGCTTGGTTATGATTCAAACACCCACGCCTACCGTGTACTCAACAAATCCTTCAGGATTGTTGAAATAGCAAGCGATGTGGTGTTTGATGAAACTAATGGCTTCCAAGTGGAGCAAGTTGATCAAAGTGTGCTAGATCAAGAAGGCTCTCCACAAGAAGCTCTTAGGAGGATGGCACTTGGAGATGTTCGACCACAAGAACAACCCCAAAGCTCAAGTGACCAACAACAAGATGATGCAAGTCATCCCCCACGTGATCAAGTTGAAGATGGACAAGTGGCACCTCAACATGATCAAGAAGACGAAAGTCAAGGGGGAAGCATACATCAAGGGGGAGATCAACAAGAAGAAGAAGACGATGATGACTCAAGAGTTCAACCTCCACATCCTCGTGTGCATCAAAGTGTTCAATGGGATCACCCCGTTGACAACATTCTAGGAGACATTACAAAATCGGTAACCACTCGTTCTCGTGTTGCTAACTTTTGAGAACATTACTCTTTTGTCTCTTCTTTGGAGCCCCATAAGGTTGAAGACGCATTAAGAGACCCGGATTGGGTGGTGGCCATGCAAGAGGAACTCAACAACTTTGAGATGAACTAAGTTTGGGAGCTTGTCAAGCGTCCACAAGCAAATGTTGTGGGCACCAAGTGGGTGTTCCACAATAAGCAAGATGAGTATGGCATGGTGACAAGGAACAAGTCACGACTTGTTGCCAAGGGGTACTCACAAGTCGAAGGTTTGGATTTTGATGAAACCTTTGCTCCCGTAGCTAGGCTAGAGTCAATTCGTATATTACTTGCCTTTGCTACTCACCATGATTTTAAGCTTTACCAAATGGACGTCAAGAGTGCGTTCCTAAATGGCCCAATCAAGGAGGAAGTCTATGTAGAGCAACCACCGGGCTTGAAGACCAAGACTTCCCAAACCATGTCTTCAAATTGCGTAAGGCTCTCTATGGCCTCAAACAAGCTCCTATAGCTTGGTATGAGTGCCTTAGAGACTTTTTGATTCAAAATGGTTTTAAGATAGGAAAAGCTGATTACACTCTCTTTACAAAGCACTTTAATGACGATCTCTTTGTGTGCCAAATATATGTCGATGACATCATATTTGGTTCTACTAACAAAGTGTTTTGTGATGAGTTTTCTAAGATAATGACGGAGAGATTTGAGATGTCCATGATGGGGGAGTTGAAGTTCTTTTTAGGTTTTCAAGTCAAGCAACTCAAAGAAGGCACGTTCATAAGTCAAACAAAGTACACTCAAGAGATATTAAAGAAGTTTGACATGGACAAGGCCAAACCCATCAAGACTCCAATGGCAACAAATGGACACTTAGACCTCAATGAAGATGGTCCAAGTGTGGACCAAAAGGTATATCGTTCCATGATTGGTTCTTTGTTATATCTTTGTGCATCTAGACCGGATATTATGCTTAGTGTGTGTATGTGTGCACGTTTTCAAGCTGCACCTAAGGTGTGTCATATGACCGTCGTTAAGAGAATTCTTAGATATTTAGTTCACACACCTAGCCTAGGACTTTGGTACCCCAAAGGATCCAAGTTTAACCTTATTGGCTATTCCGATGCGGATTATGCGGGGTGCAAAGTTGATAGAAAGAGCACATCCGGGACATGCCAATTCTTGGGTAGATCCTTAGTGTCTTGGTCCTCTAAGAAACAAAACTCCATTGTTCTTTCCACAGCCAAAGCGGAGTATGTAGCAGCCGGAAGTTGTTGTGCACAACTTCTTTGGATGCGACAAACTCTAAGGGATTATGGTATAAACTTGCGCCATATTCCTCTCCTATGTGACAATGAGAGAGCTATCAAAATAGCCCATAATCCAGTTGAGCATTCGAGGACAAAGCACATAGATATTAGACATCACTTCTTGAGAGATCATTCCTTGAAAGGGGACATAGTGATATCCCATATTAGAACCGAGAATCAGCTAGCCGATATATCCACCAAGCCCCTAGATGAGAAGCGCATTTGTGAGCTTAGGAGTGAGCTCAATATCTTAGATTCTCAAAATGTGGCTTGAAACATGCACATCTAAATGTTTACTTTACATCCTATTCAAAAGAACACATGTGTTTGAGAAATTCATCTTTATCTCAATTTTCTCCAAAATATTTGAAATTCCTTCAACTTTGTGAGTTATGGTCACAGTTTGATTGTTGATTGCTTACTTACCATATTCATGAGGTTTTGTTGTGGCAATATGTCCAAAAGGATCAACTATAGTGGCAAAAACTCAAATATATATGTTTTCAGCCTCTTAGGACCGGACTAGTCTGCCCCGTGGCCGGACAAGTCCGGTTCCGGACTGGTCCGGGTCTGGTCTGCAGACCGGACCAGTCTGGCCCTTTCACCGGACTAGTTCGGCCCCTGGGGACTTAAACCCCCCAGGAGGCGGCCGACCCCTCCTGTTCTCCACTTTTGCTTCTCTCTCCCACGCGCGCTCAACTTCCCTCCTTGGGCGAATTTCAGTTTTCTCCACCAAAAATCGTTTCCAATCCGTGCATTGGAAGCCCCGTAGGTGAGGGAGACTTTTCCCAATCACTCCCTACGCGATCCATCCCCGATTTCATCGATTCATCAAGTATCGAAGAGGTAAACCTCTCCTTTCAAAAACCTACCTCATTCTTGATTCATAGGGTTTTTGATAGGTCCCTCTTCATTGAAGTTGCTCCTAGCATCCTTGTTATCATAGCCTAGGAATATTGCGACTTGATTCAACGATTTCTCGAAAAACCGTTAGAGTTAGGGTTTATCTTGTGCAACCCGGACTAGTCCGCCCCTGGGGCGGACAAGTCCGGTGTACGCAGGTCTAATCCAAACTTTGGCAGTTTCTTGTGATTTCTTTCGCAGTATTCCATCTTCTTGATCTTCTATCTCATGTTTTCCTTCTATTTCAGCAGCAATGGCTGCTACTCGCCGTTCCGCTTCCCCACCCACTGACCCCGAGTGGGAGGCGGAGCAACTTCGTCTTGGCGAGGAACAAGCACGTGCTGAGGTTGAGGCTGCCAAGGAACATCTCGAGCAGCAAGAGCGAGCAAAGGCAGCCAAGAAACATCAAGCTAGGGCCACAGCTACGACCTACAATGAAGATGAAGCAATGGCTCGTGCCATTAAGGAGTCCCGCAAGGAACTCCGCAAGAAGACGCGAGAGGAGCGCGAGGCTCACAACTCTCAGGCTGCTGCAGCACAAGTCTCTAAAAGGAAGAGACTTGTGACCTTTGGAGAGAAAGAAAGGGGCAAGGAGCAAGCCCAAGAGGAAATTGCTGAACGCCGGATCGAGAGAGATCCAAAGAAGGGCAAGGCCCCGGCTCCTGCAGAGCCAAAGAAGAAGAAGCCCACGGTGAAGTCCCCGGCTTGGAAGGCCAAGGGCATTGTTATTAAGGACAAGGGGAAGGCCAAACTCATTGGCCCCTTGGAGGTGCACACTCCTGAGAGGAACCCCAACAGGCAGTGTGAGATAGCCGCCAATGTCTTCCATGGGAAAGGAGCCGAGAAGGCAAGAAGACTGCGGACGGACAAAGTCTACAAGTATGAAAGGAGCACCGCCGACCCACGGTTTTGGTTTGACTTTCATTGTGACTATTACCGTCTGGTCCACCAGAACATGAAGAAGCCAGTGATCGAAGCACAATGGGTAGACTGGGGGTATATGGCCCAGAAGAAACACTCTGCTTTTGATGTGGTGATTGAGGCAGCTGAGCATCATGAGCTCAAGGGCATCATGGGATTCAAATATGACTGGAATGTCGAAGTCATCCTGCAATTCTACTCCACCATCTACTTCACCACTTCTGGTGATAGACGGATCATTTGGATGACACATGGCGAGCAGTTCTCAGTTACTTTTGAGGAGTTTGCTAAGATTCTCAGACTTGAGTCTCATTTGGATCATGAGATCATTATCTCTAACCTCAAGTCTGTGGACAGAGATGAGCTGGCCTACATGTATCCCAATCGTGTTCAATATGATGTCGGGCATGCTTGCAATACCAAGCCTTTCTATAGCATCCTGAACAGGATCCTGAGGAGGACAATTGCACCCAAGGATGGTGATGCCGGGGCGATCCAAGGCAATCTAAGGCACCTGCTACTCCTTATTGATGGCAATGAGAAGTTCAACCTAGTTGACTATATCTACAACGACATCTTCAACATCTCGCATACCCCTAACCGTGCATGTGGGTATGCGCCCTATATCATGTATCTCATCAAGAAGGTGTCGGGCTTGACCTTCGTCAAGGATGTGACTCATCGCCCGCTCCATCCTCAGACACCTCCTTCAGTGTCGCCTCCTCCGCACCGAAAGAATGCGGAGCCACCCTCTCACTCTGCGATGCCAGCACCTCACCCCGCGGCACCTCCTTCTCCGCCTCCGCCTCAGTCGATGAGCGCTTTCTTTAAGTGCTTCAAGGCTATTTTCACCTCCTGCCGGAAGCAAGAGATCCGGAATCAACGGGCACACAAGCGCCAAGAGAAGTACCTCAAGGCGGTGTGTGACAAGCTGGAGGTCCCCATGTCCTCTCCGGAGGTGAGCCACGGGGAGATCACTCCATTCCCCGATTTCACTCCGACGAGCTCGCCCAGCTCCAAGAGGACGGGAGCTCTTCCCGGGCGGCTCCCTCGGCACGGGTCTCCGACGATGACGAGGACCACGAGGACGTGAAGGCTACAGAGAGTGACAAGGCAGGCGATAGTGAGGAGGATGACGACTAGTGGATAGGGCTCGTTGTTCCCCTCTTCTTTTCCTTTTTGGTGTCTTGATGCCAAAGGGGGAGAGTTAGATGGGGGAGAGTTAGAAGGATGGGGGAGTGTAGTTAGATGTGAGGGGAGTAACCCTTATTTTGGATCCTTGGACATGTTGCGCTTCTTATTGTAATACTTATGTCATGTCGTATGTTTAAATTTGTGCAATACTATGTTTTGAATGTTTAATGTTAATATGGTGCTTTGAATGTATAACTTTCGATCATATTCATATTTATTATGTCTTGTCACAAATTGTTGAGCACAACACGTAGGCACCCCACCATAACGTGTGTATGTATGAAGGACTTCCTCAATCTTTTTTCTGATGCATTCATTGAGGGGGAGTCACTCATACACCCGCACGTTATGAAAACCAAAATTTATACTCTTATATGTGAAGACTTAATGTGTTGTCATCAATCACCAAAAAGGGGGAGATTGAAAGTGCATCTAGGATCCCTGTGGGTTTTGGATGATTGATGACAACAATTAAGTAACTAATGAGCTCAGTGATCTTAAGCACAGGTGTGGACTCAAGCAGAAACACAAACCCAAAAAAGGGAAAAGGATGAAAACAACGATGTTGACTCGAAAAGAAGAAACTAGGGTTTCTAATGTGTCGAGTTTAGACTAGCCAAATATGTGTGAGGGTGTGTGTGTAAAGTGCATTGAGATCAAGTTGGGAGCTCAAAGCGGTTTAGAGATCAAATCCTATTGAGAGAATAGAGTTGGAGTAGTCTGGCAGGACTGGCCGGACTAGTCCGTGCTGGTGGCCGGACTAGTCCGCTCCTGGCCGGCCAAGTCCGTTTTCAGTCGGACCAGAAGGGTCTGACTGAGCTCGGACTAGTCCGTATTGGGACGGACTAGTCCGGGTAGTCGTGGAGTGGGTTTTCGAGACTAAGTCCGAAAACCCCGGACTTGTCCGTTTTGGTCCGGACCAAGAGGTCCTGACCGAGATCGGACTAGTACGCCAAGGGTGCAGACTAGTCCGGGTTTGGAGAGAAGTGGAGTTTCAGCGACTAAGTTTGGGTAGGCCGTACTAGTCCGCCCTGGGGGCCAGACTAGTCCGTGGTCTCCAGACTAGTCTGTTTTCACACGGAACAAAAGGTTCTGTGTGAGATCGGACTAGTTCGGTGTGGGCCGGACTAGTCTGTTTTGAAGTGACCTTTTGAATTTGAAGTTTGGCGGGTAGTGTGACAATTGCGACGCAGTGCAACAGTTCTCAGAGACGTCAGTGGTCCCAAAGGCCGGACTAGTCTGGGCCCTAGGGTGGACTAGTCCGCCCATCTGCTGAAGTCAGCAGTATGGGCTGGGAACCTCTATAAATAGAGGACCCCTGGGTTTATTTGAATAATTCCTTGAGAAAGTTGAAACCCTAGCGCCGCCACTGCAAACCTTGAGCCTCCAAAAGCCTCCATCTTGTCGACCTTCTCTCTAAAACTAATTCTTGTGTGGATTAGGGTTTGGTGAGGTGAAGAAGAGGAAGAACACTGCTCTAGGCTCTCGGTTTGATCTCTTGCACTTGTGATTCTTTGTGATCTGTGGCTTGAGTTGATATTTGTGATTTGTGATTGTATTTGTGGTGGGATCCTCAGATTGTGAGAAGCCTCAACGAATCTTGTATTCACCCTTTGTGATAGTGGAGAACCAAGTTAGGCCCTTGTGGTAATCTTGGTGAGGGAAGGGTTGTTGAACTCGGTCCTTCGTGGACTCCTTAACGGGGATGTAGATTCCTTCGTGGGATCAAACCTCAAGATAAAATCCTTGTGTCCCTTGTGTACTTCGCTTTCACTTATCGCACATTGCTTCTAGGGTTAGAGTTACAGTTTTTGTTCATCACTTTTGTTTCATTGTGATCCTTAGTATCATACTTGTTCTATAGCTTGTTAAGGTTCACTAAGTCATTCTAACATACTTTGCGTCACAAGAATCAGACTAAAACTTGTTAAAAACTCTTCTTAGGCTTTCCCTGCAGGTGGACCGGACTAGTCCGCCCCTGGACCGGACTAGTCCGCCTCCTGAGTACTGATCTCATTTTATTAAGTCATTTTAGGTCAATTAGCCTATTCACCCCCCTCTAGGCAACTTTCAATAGACGAGCGGACAATTATAAGGCCGAAGTGTACTAGGTGCTGGGTGGGGCTTGGATGGAGCGGAAAGGGCATCAACGAGTAGTTAACACCGAGTTGGGAAACGCCATACGATTTTGCTATCCCGGGATGGTATTAGTAGATGGTCAAAGAATTGCAGTGCATAGTTGGGATCACTATGCGCTTCAAGAGTATGGCGATTCGGGTACATGTCAGGATAAAGTTTGGGAGATCTTCTGGGTAAGTTTGTTTTGATTGTTTTCATTACATTACATCCTATTGTTATTTGACATTAACTGTTACTTGTATGCAGGGTAGGTTTCATTTGGAGGAGGGTGTGAGTCAAGCATATGCTTGTTCAGTTTTTCATAATGCAGCAAAGAGACGTGTCAAGGACTCCTTCTCTAAGGCACGGATCAAGGCTATGACCGTCTACTACAAGACGGTGATGTTCCAGCCTATGATAAACAAAGAAGCAGCCAAAATTCACGTCACTAGGGAGGAGTACTTGCAAATTCATGTGGATTGGATTTGTGTGAATATGGAGGCTTGGGAATGGTTATGCGGGTATTGGGGTTCAGCTGAGTTCAAAAATATTTCTGATAGACACCGAAGAAACTGGAAGAGCAAGCCAGCAAAGCATTTCTTCGGGCCAGATGGTTATGTTTGGATGGAACAAAGGATGGTATGAATTCTTATATTCATACTTAGATTGCTTCAATTAATTGCATTGATTAAATTATTGATTTTAATATTGCAGACAGCTGAAACTGGTACGCCTCCTATGTTTTTTGAGGTTTATCTTTAGGGGCAAAAAGGTCCAGACCCGAATCGCCCGGAGGTGTTATGTGACGAGGCATCAACGCAGAAATTGGTACGTATGTTGATTCTTTGTTGCTTTTATCCATCAACTCAATTTATCTTGTATTACATTAATCTATTAACTAAATGTATCACAGCAAAAGTATGTTGAGTGTTTCAAGAAGAATCGTGGACCTGATTCAAACTATTTGAGAGAGCTGTTGGATGTCGCTACAGCATACGATGCCAGCGGAGGTCTACCACATGGGAGGTATGTGTAAAGAAAATGATGATTTGTACGTTAATGAATGTCGATTCTTCACACTTGTATTTTTTTGTAGACTTGGGTTAGGCGACGGATATGTAGAGCGTGAGGTTTATGCTAGACGATGGCAGTCCAATGTTAGTGGTAGTCGATTTCAATCATCTACAGAGGCTGAATTATGAGAAGAATTGAGACGCACAAAAGAGGAGATGCAACAACAACAACAACAAGAGACAGCAAAAGTATGTTGAGTGTTTCAAGAAGAATCGTGGACCTGATTCAAACTATTTGAGAGAGCTGTTGGATGTCGCTACAGCATACGATGCCAGCGGAGGTCTACCACATGGGAGGTATGTGTAAAGAAAATGATGATTTGTACGTTAATGAATGTCGATTCTTCACACTTGTATTTTTTTGTAGACTTGGGTTAGGCGACGGATATGTAGAGCGTGAGGTTTATGCTAGACGATGGCAGTCCAATGTTAGTGGTAGTCGATTTCAATCATCTACAGAGGCTGAATTATGAGAAGAATTGAGACGCACAAAAGAGGAGATGCAACAACAACAACAACAAGAGACAGCAAAAGTATGTTGAGTGTTTCAAGAAGAATCGTGGACCTGATTCAAACTATTTGAGAGAGCTGTTGGATGTCGCTACAGCATACGATGCCAGCGGAGGTCTACCACATGGGAGGTATGTGTAAAGAAAATGATGATTTGTACGTTAATGAATGTCGATTCTTCACACTTGTATTTTTTTGTAGACTTGGGTTAGGCGACGGATATGTAGAGCGTGAGGTTTATGCTAGACGATGGCAGTCCAATGTTAGTGGTAGTCGATTTCAATCATCTACAGAGGCTGAATTATGAGAAGAATTGAGACGCACAAAAGAGGAGATGCAACAACAACAACAACAAGAGACAGCAAAAGTATGTTGAGTGTTTCAAGAAGAATCGTGGACCTGATTCAAACTATTTGAGAGAGCTGTTGGATGTCGCTACAGCATACGATGCCAGCGGAGGTCTACCACATGGGAGGTATGTGTAAAGAAAATGATGATTTGTACGTTAATGAATGTCGATTCTTCACACTTGTATTTTTTTGTAGACTTGGGTTAGGCGACGGATATGTAGAGCGTGAGGTTTATGCTAGACGATGGCAGTCCAATGTTAGTGGTAGTCGATTTCAATCATCTACAGAGGCTGAATTATGAGAAGAATTGAGACGCACAAAAGAGGAGATGCAACAACAACAACAAGAGACACAGATGTTGCTACAACAACAACAATAAGAGACACATATGTTGCTGCAACAACAACTGCAATAGACACAGATGTTGTAGCAACAAATGCATTATTTGTATATGTCTCAGGTAACATGCAATTTTCTTATTTGAAAATATTATTCAATTTACAAATGTATCTACTCAAGATATCACAACTAATTTACTTTATGCAGTTCATGGGTCAAGGTAGCTCCAGTTCTCAGTTTGGTCCTCGACCAATGCAGCCAGCACTACCACAGATTGTCTCCTTACAGGTAAAACTACTTATCATATTGACTTCATTTATATAATGCAATATCGTAACCATTTGTGTTGCAGGGTTCCGAGAGTGGTCAATCGCATGTTCCACAACCTTACGGATTTATGTCACTGTTAGCTTCTGGATTGCAGCAAAATAATTCAGGTAAACTGTAATTTTCGCATTTGATCACTTTATTTGATTCCAAAATGATTCTAATTGTAATCTCAACTTCAAGCAGTTTTCCTATCGATGCCTTTCCCTCCGGTGCGGACTCACCCATCACAAGGAGACGCAGCGGTATGTATGACTTGCATACTTGTTACAATATTTTTATTATAACATCACATATTAATTACCAGAATATTAAAAAGAAAAGGGAAATACTAGCGAAGAGATGAAGTGAAAGAGGGAACAAGTGAGAGAGCGAGAGAGGCAGAGATAGATAGAGAGGGAGAGAAAGACATAGAGAAAAGAAGTGATAGATAGAGAGGGAGAGAAATATATAGAGGGAGAGAGGAAGAGATAGAGAGAAAAGAAGAGATAGATAGAGAGGGAGCTAGAGAGAAAGAGATAGAGGGAGAGGAGAAGAGATAGAGTAGGAGAGCGAGTGAGGGCGAGAGAGTTAGAGAGAGTGAGAGGAAATATGAGAGTGTGTTGATAAGTCTTAGTTCAAACCAATATGATTCTCCTTTTTAAAGTTATGTTACTAAGTAAGTAGGAGTTAACATGTTACATTATTAAGTTTCTATTTCATTTGTGATCTATTATAGGGATCTCGTCACGAAACACCTGAAGGTGTCGATGCTTTCTTTAACATCAATGACGGACGTGCGAGTGGAGGAGATAGGAGCGGAGGACATGCGAGTGGAGGCTCCCACGACGACATTTGAATTTTGTTTACTCATTTTCGAATTGTTGTGCTTGTGTTTTGTTGTGCTTGTATTCGAAACGTTTCAAAACTTGTGTACGGTGCTATGTTTGAGAACTTGTGTATGGTCATATGTTTGAAAACTGATATGCTGTATATATGTTGCTGTTGTGTGTAAAATGGAGGCTCCCCATCCGGGAAGGGAGAGAAATAAACATTTAAAAAAACACGTTATGTTCGTCGGTTTTTTCTAAAACGACGCCCATAGTTGGCTACTGGAGGACGGCCACGCGGCACATTATATGCGTCGGTCCCTGGAAACCGACGCACTTAAGTTGATTATATGCGTCGGTTTCTACTGGATCGACGCACAAACTCGTGCTCGGTAAAGCCGCCACGTGTCTACTTATGTGCGTCGGTTCGATCGAAACCGACGCATATAAGTGACTTAAGTTTGTCGGTCGTCGTGGCCGATGCATTTAACTTTAAGTGTGTCAGCAGCTTAGAAACCAACGCACATAGATAATAAATATGTCAGCCCTGACACACTTAGTCGTTAAAGGCGTGCAAAATACGTCGTCGGCTAAGTGCGTCGATTTACCGACGCCTTTACCTTATGTGTGTCGGTTTACATAGGCAACTGACGCTTATATGGCCGACGCCCTATCGACGAATTCATGTAGTGGGAGGACATTCGATAGAAACCATCTCTGCCGCCATCGATACTGAGACGGGCACAACCTCATCCACGATAGCATTGATCTAGGCTTACGATCGGTTGGACTCGAAGCCCTCCCCGATGACCCGAAGGTCAATGCCATCATAGTGCAAGACTACCATTGCCAAGGCTGCTCAAGTGCCCATCTGAGCCCTGGCAATAGCGGTGGACCGCAGACGAGCATCAATCCGGCCCGGCATCTAAGCTAGTCGGTCACTCGGAGGCTCGTACGGAAGGCCCACGGAGCGACAGACAGATCGAACGGTCCTACAGATCCCATCTAGCTGTCCCTAGACTACCTCGAACCTCCGTCGGCCTGGGTCATAGGAGATGCCAGGGTAGCTCCGCCATCCAAGGCATCGATCTTCGGCTCGCTACGAAGCGGCCAGCTGAAGTCTGACACCGGGACCCAAGCACCATATCGCAGGTCACTGCCGCCACCTCCCGGATGGCGTGCTCCCTCTTTTCCAAGGCCTCTAACGCTCATCCAAGTTCCTAGAGCCGTGGAACCAGTTTCGGTCATCCCCCGGGCGCGCCAAGCACAGAAGTACAAACTGCATGCATGACCACTCGAACGGTGCTTAGTTCCTTGTCCTGCACAGCCAACTGATCCTCCATGCGCGCGAGCCGAGATTCAAGCCCTATTAACACCCAGTTGTCTGGCACACAAACCATCTCATGATAGCTGCTTGCATATATGCAAAAAAAGGTGTGGATCATAAAATCGACCTTCCGCAGTCGCCCAGGCAGTATCAGCCTCGGCATGGACCTTCGCTCATCGACAGAATCTTCCATCGCTCGGGCTAGCCGGTCCGGGTCGTTCTGGCCTGTAGAGAGCAAGACAACGGACTCTCCTGCTTCCCTCAGGGCGTGGTCCTGGGCAGCCAACACCTCACCAAGATGTTCACCTGCTTTTCTTGCCAAAGCACGGATGGCAGCCTTCTGCTCCTGGGCCATGAGGGCATCCGCCTGAGCCCGCTCGAGCTGCTCCTGTGCCGCTCGTAGCTTGTACTCGAGGGAGCTCTGATAGTCCCGGGCTTCACGAACCTGGCGCGATCTCTCAGTCACCAATCGTGCCAACCTCTATCAAAGGAACTAAGTCAAGCAACGGTGAAGCAAGAAACACGGAACGAGGGTGAGATAACTCACCTGGCCGTCGAGAATCGCCTCCCGAAGGCACCAAGACCCATCAAGAACCTGCTCAAGCTCGACGTCCAGCTTCAACTCCGCACTGTCAAGCTGTGAGCTGTCACCGCTGCATACAAGACGGGAGATACTACTGGGTGCAGCGGCGCCAAAGATCATTCAAACGACGATGATGGGTTGGCGGGAAATCGGGTGTGAGACATTGGGGTGGCCCACGGCCCAATAGGTGGATTTAAATACCAGCGACGATGTGTGTAGTCGACAGGCTGAATAACAAATTCCGTTACTCCTCTTCTGTACTCATCTCCTCCCTCCTCTTCTATCTCTCTCTCTCTAAGAACTGCTACTTCATCTTGTGTTCCAAGTAATGGGAGGAATTGAAGAGTGATCGGGCGATTCCTCACTGGGTCGTTCGCAGAGCCATCGCTGTGGTCGTTTGTATTCTCCTCAATGCATTTCTGATCGTTGTTTGCGGGAGGATCGGCGATTTCGTGAATTGTTCTATATCGGGATCTGCTACTCTCTTACACTGGTATCAGATTGGGTTTCTGATCGTGGATGTTTCTATGAATTGACCCGTTCCTGTACGATTTGGGTGTGGTTTCTCTGATCACGCTCTGTTTCCGCTGTGGTTCGATCATTCAGAGGTTGGATCATCACGGCGTCCTCTTGGAAACCCGGCCCTCAGGCTCGGTATCTGGTTGCAAAGATGTCGGCCTCAAATGAAGCTGTTCTCGAGGCGGTCAAGTAGTTATCGGCGAAGATCGATGCGGTGGATAGCCGAGTTTCAGCGAAGATTGAATTGATGGGTTCTGATCTCGCTGGCAGGTCGGATTCAGTGGAGGATCGTGTTATGTCCTTGTCTTCTGATCTCACCAAGGTGCAGTCACAGGTGGATCTATCCACGAAGTCTCTCGCATCGTTGAATATTGACAAGCCCCAAGGTATCAAGCTGACAAGGCCGATGGCGTTGGGTGCCTCAAATGTCTCTGAAGGATCAGGTATACTGGGTCATTCTCCCCAACCCTATACTCGTGATCATGCTAACCCTCGTGTGATTCCTATACCTGCATCCCCTGAGATAGTTGATCCTGCTTCTACTCATATTCGACGCCATAGTTTGCCTAAGATTGATTCTCCAAAATTTGATGGTACCGATGTTAGAATTTGGTTGGATAAATGTGTTGGTTACTTTCAGTTATATGACATACCAGCATGTTTCCAAGTTACTGCTGCTAGTCTCCATATGATAGATCGTGCATCACATTGGTACCATTCTACTAAGCAACATGTTCAGTTCCATGATTGGCAACATTTTTCTGATGCTGTTACTAAGGAATTTGATGTGAATGTGCATCGAACAAAGACTATGGAACTTCTTAATTGAGGCAATCTGGTCCAGTCAATGAATATCGTCAGCATTTTGAACAGTTGGTTAATCACATCTGTCTCTATGATTCCACTGTCAGTGAAACCATGTTAGTCTCACAATTCATATTGGTACTCAAGGAAGAATTGCAAGCACCTGTGGAAATGCATATGTCAGCTTCGGTCGCCCAGGCAGCAACACTAGCCTTGGTTCAGGAACAACTGTTCGACAAGACTAAGAATAAGCAGTTTCGTCAGTCTGGTATTAGGTTCACTACCTCTGCATAGATGAAAATGGAACCTAGACCTTCTATCCCTACGGCAGATTTATGGAAAGCCAGACATCTCGAGTATCGTAGAACTCACAATCTCTGTTATAAATGTGGAGAAAAATACAGTCCTACTCACACTTGTGTCTCTGGTGCACAATTGCAATTGCAAGAAGCTGATATTTAAGATGGTGGTGGTATTCTGTCAGATGAGACTCTGAACTTTCTTGAGATGTCTAATCATGCTCCTGGTGATGCAGACCATTATCTCCTTGTGTGCCCTGTCTGGTCAGCCCCTTCACAAGGTGATTCAGCTTCAAGCCATGGCCCAGAATCAGTCCTTACTTTTTTTGGTCGATTCTGGTAGCTCCCACTCTTTCCTCAGTATGGCTACTGCTGAGAAACTTAAGTGTGATATTACTCCTATACCTCCCATTAACGTCAAGGTTGCTAATGGTCAGATAATGCATTGTTCCTCAGAAATACAGGAATTCAGCTGGTATATTCAGGGACATACATTCACCAACTCTGTCAGGCTTTTGGACATTGGTGCCTATGACATGGTTCTTGGGATGGATTGGCTTGAACATTTTAGTCCCATGCATTGTCATTGGCTGGAAAAGTGGATCCAGTTTCAACATGGATCCAAAATGGTCAAACTGCAAGGGTTGTTACCTTTCACAAAACCTGAGTTGTCAGGAGCTACTGGGGAGCAGTTGACTAAATGGTGTAAAGGCAATGAACTTTGGGCAACAGTCATCATTCAGCCTGACCATTCTTCATCTTCTGAGAAGTACTCTTTGACTGTCATTCCTCGGGAGATACAGGACCTCATTTACAAATATGCTCCCATCTTTGAAGACCCTACAGAAGTTCCACCCCCAAGAGTATTTGATCACTCCATTACCCTGTTACCAGGGTCTGCTCCTGTTAACTGTCGCCCATACCGATACACCCCAGAACAGAAAGAAGAAATTGAGCAACAGGTTAAGGAAATGCTCAACAGAGGTATCATCATTCCTACACTAAGTCCATTTGCATCACAGGTTCTGTTGGTTAAGAAGAAAGACGGAACTTGGCGCTTCTGCGTTGATTACAGACGTCTCAATGCTTTGACAGTCAAAAGCAAGTTCCCAATGCCAGTCATTGATGAGTTCTTAGACGAGATAGCAGGATCTAAGTTCTTCTCTACAATCGATCTGGCCTCGGGCTTCCATCAAATACGCATGGTACCTTCTAACGAGTGCAAAACGGCCTTTAAAACGCACCATGGACAGTTCCAGTTCTGAGTCATGCCTTTTGGCTTGACTAACGCCCCGACTACTTTCCAATGCTTGATGAATCACATATTTGCAGATTACATCAGAAAGTTTGTTCTCGTTTTCATGGACGATATCCTCATATTTAGCAAGTCTATGCATGATCATGTTCAGCATGTTCAGTTAGTGTTTCAGAGATTGCAGGAACACAAACTCTTCATTAAGTTTAAATAGTGTGTGTTTGCTCAACAACACCTGCGTTACTTGGGCCATATCATTTCTCATGAAGGAGTCTCTACTGATCCTGCCAAGATTGAAGCCATGGTAAATTGGCCAATACCCACTAACTTTACTGAACTCAGGGGTTTCTTGGGATTGACAGGATATTACAGAAAATTTGTGCCACATTATGGTACCATCTCTAAGCCACTGTCTAACCTGTTGCATCAAAAAAATTTCCAGTGGACTGATACTGCCCAAACTTCATTTGAGAGGCTAAAGTCTGCCATGACTACAACAACAGTCCTATCATTTCCTGATTTTTCAAAAGATTTTATAGTGGAAACTGATGCTTGTGATAATGGACTGGGAGCTGTACTTATACAAGATGGTCACCCTATTGCCTATTTCAGTAAAGGCCTAAGTTTGCAGCACCAAAGACTATCTACATATGAAAAAGAGTTTATGGCAGTGATGATGGCCATTGACAAGTGGAGGCCCTATCTTCAGAGACAACCATTCATTATAAGAACTGATCATCAAAGCTTATGTCACTTGCAAGATCAAACCTTGTCCACTGACCTTCAAAAGAAAGCAATGAGGAAGTTGGCAGGACTGTCTTTCAAATTTGTATATAAAAAAGGGGCAGAGAACAAAGTGGCTGATGCATTATCCAGGGTGGGTCACTTATTGAGTACTTCCTCTATTTCTGTTGTATTACCAGTTTGGATCCAAGAAGTGCTTAATACTTATCAAACTGATGTTGAGGCTCAACAATTGCTGACTGAGTTGGCTGTTGTCAGTAACAATGCTGCTGGGTATACTTTGTCTGATGGCTTGATCAGATATAAACATAGGATATGGATTGGTAATAACTCTGCTCTTCGGACTAAAATCATATCCACTTTTCATTGTTCTGCTCTGGGGGGTCACTCTGGAATTCATGCAACCTTTTCTAGACTGCAGAAACTGTTCTATTGGCAGAGTATGCACACTGATGTGGAGTCTTTTGTTGAACAGTGTGCAGTCTGTCAACAATCTAAACATGAGTTATCCAAATACCCAGGACTCTTACAACCTTTGCCAATTCCTAATTCTTCCTGTACAGATATCTCTATGGATTTTATAGAGGGTCTTCCAAATTCTTATGGATATTCAGTGATCATGGTGGTTGTGGACAGATTCACAAAATACTCTCACTTCATTCCACTCAAGCATCCTTTCACAGTTGCTGTGGTTGCTCAACATTTTCTTGATAATATTTTGATGCTTCATGGCATACCAAGATCAATTGTATCTGACCGAGACAAAGTATTCACTAGTTCCTTTTGGACAGAGCTCTTCAAATACTCAATACTGGATTACAACTCAGTTCGGCTTACCATCCCCAATCGAACGGGCAGGCTGAGAGGGTAAACCAATGCCTAGAGATGTTTCTTCGTTGTTCTACTCATGCTGCTCCGAAGAAATGGACTAATTGGCTTCCTCTAGCAGAGTTGTGGTACAATACATCCTTTCATTCATCTCTGAATTGTACACCATACAAAGCCCTATATGGTTCGGATCCACCATCAGGAATTGTGCCGATTCTTAGTGATACTGATAACTCTAATGTCCCTGACATGTTGAAGGAGAGACATCTATTCCTGGAACTTCTGAAAGAACAACTCTGCAAAGCCCAAAACCGTATGAAATCCTTTGCTGACAGGAAACAAGTGGATAGAACTTTTCAAGTCGGGGAGAAAGTATTACTGAAGCTGCAGCCCTATGCTCAGAATTCGGTTGTCTTCAGACCATATCCCAAACTCTCCTTCAAGTATTACGGGCCATTTGAGATCACTGCGAAAGTTGGAACAGTTGCATATAAGCTGGCACTTCCAAGTGAAAGTTAGATTCATCCTGTTTTTCATGTCTCGCAGCTCAAGCCTTTTACTCCAGACTTCACTCCAGTGTTCTCTTCACTACCCAAGATACCTGACTGGATGTCAATAAGCTTCTTCCATCGAAAGTTCTACATCGTTGATTGGTGAAGAAGGGAAATGCTGTTGTGGCTCAGGTGATGATCAAATGGGGTTCTCTTCGCCACTTGGGAGGATTATCATGTGTTGAAGACTCGTTTTCCTGAAGCTCCTGCTTGGGGTCAAGCACATTCTTCAGAGGGGGGCCCTGTCACCGCTGCATACAAGACGGGAGATACTACTGGGAGCAGCGGCGCTAAAGATCATTCAAACGACGATGATGGACTGGCGGGAAATCGGGTGTGAGACATTGGGGCAGCCCACGACCCAATGGGTGGATTTAAATACCAGCGACGATGTGTGTAGTCGATAGGCTGGATAACGAATTCTGTTGCTCCTCTTCTGTACTCGTGTCCTCCCTCCTCTCCTATCTCTCTCTCTCTAAGGACTGCTACTTCATCTTGTGTTCCAAGTAATGGGAGGAATGGAAGAGTGATCGGGCGATTCCTCACTGGGTCGTTCGCAGAGCCATCGATGTGGTCGTTTGTATTCTTCTCGTTGCATTTCTGATCGTTGTTTGCGGGAGGATCAGCGATTTCGTGAATTGTTCTATATCGGGATCTGCTACTCTCTTACACGAGCATACATCAGTGGCTCCACCATGGAGCCACTCCCACTCGGCTGAACTCGTGTCAGGGGACCTGGATGTCCCCTGGCCTCGCCCTGCGTGGTCGAAGGGCTCCGATGGTGGGGGGCGGACGAGGCGAAGGCAACAATGACTGGCTCCCCGACCCTCGGGGGCTAGGAATGGTGCCACTACCCGTCCCGTCGAAGGGATCGTGGTCTATACCTTGATTGCCGCCGCTACCATCATTGCCCCCTCTGCTGGCTCCGTCGGTGGGGTAGCGGACGGCACCTCGATCACCACAGCTACCATCGTTGCCTCCTCCACGGCCAATGCCGCTGGCTCCGTCAGAGGGGCAGCGGGTGGTGCTCCGATCGCTATCGCTGCTACCGTCATACCTTGCACGACCGTCCCCATGGCACCACCTCCGAAGCCGACGACGTGACCACGCTCGATCCCGCGCACGTCACACTAGCCGACAGTGCCGATAGGGCCGCCGAAACAACTTTTGACAGTGGGGGAACCCACCGTGTTGGGAAGAAGTCAATGGGAATTGGTGGCGGTTGGTGCAGTGCCCCAATCCTCGTGGCCTTGAAAACAACCACCCCTGCCTGAGAAACCACCTCCACCGACTACGAGGCGGGTGAGACCGCGATCGGCTTCCGCGATAAAGCAACCTCGCTGGCCTCGTACCTCCTACATCAAGACAAGGCATAAAGGGATACGACAAAATGAGGGTGTCGAAGGACCAAAGTGCAAGAAAAACATCGACAAAATGCGGTGCCAAACGTGCGGCCCCCAACTCGATGACGTCCCAACATCTCGAGCCTTGGGCGGCGGAGGTGTCGCCCAATCACTCGAGTCATGAACTTCAGGGCTCGACGCCAGGAGGGACGATGTCCATGGGTCGGTGCTCGCCCTTGCCCTCGCCCTCTTGGTGGGATGGTCGGGGTCGGACATCGCCTCCCTCTTTTGGTCCGCGGGGGTCGCGGTCGGTGCAACGGAACCAACCTCCGCCTTGGACGTCTTTGAGTCAGAACCGTCATCTAAATCAGAAGGTGCTTTGGCCTTCACGCTCCGCTGCCATAACCTCCCTATACCATTGAACACAAGCCTTCTCCCGACAAAGCTGCCGAGCTTTCTCCTGTTCCTTCCTAGCCTTTTCCTCCAAGGCCCGCAATGCCTTCGCCTTCCGTTCCCCCTTGTCCTCCGGCAGCTTGGGTAAGCCGGTGATATTGGTAAGACCTCGCCAAGGGGGACGCTCCCGACACGACGGGGAGCAATGCAAGTGAGTCTATGCGATCCCGTCCCATGAGTTATGTCACCCTCTACAAAACCTGGGACAGTGATAACTCATCTGGCGACTCTCATCGGGTCACCAATCGAGTTGTACTCCCACATATTGCTGGCCCTGTCCCGAAGCGGCAAGACACTGTGTTCGAAGAGGACCCAAAAGATGATCTCGTTGGTTAGGCCCTCTGACTACAGCTTCTTCATTTCCTTCAGGAACAGCTCTAGGCGGCGCTGTTCCTTCGTTAGGCACCCTGACAGACGCAAAGACCCGTAGGCACCGACACACTGTATGTGAAGCTTGGTAGGCCATGTTCCTGTTCTAAATATAGAACCACTCCTGAGGCCAATTCTCTAGAGAATCCGACAATGGAAGATGGAAGCACTGCGGCAGCCGCTACCGGGCCTCAACATGCGTGGAGCCGAAGGGTGGAACCAGAGTCTGGCGAGGACGCAACCAAAAGAAATGCCTTTGAAGAAGGTAGTGGTTTTTTTTTCAAGGAAGATGTCAAAGTGTGCCAACAATACTTCCCCGGTACTACTAAGGAGTAATCCGTGGAGGTTTGTATTTCGGCGGGGCACTAATCAAGACCCAAGAGCAAGGTGACACGAGGATTTTACGTGCTTTGGGCTGTCTAAACGTAATACCCTACTCCATGAGATGTGTGTTGCTTGTATGAGAATGCGTAAGCCTGAGCTTGGTCTGCGTGTTCATAGTTTAGCTTCTACCATGCAGCGTAACCCTTTTATATGCCAAGGACTAGCTGTTATAGTGTGCGCCGTGGCTCGACAGGTGGCCCTGGCTGTAATATTCACCCTATACATGATCTACGGGTGTTAAGGGTGGTTAATAGCGTGATAATGTGCCTTTATGGCAGCGTTACTGGTCTTGATAGTCTTCTGATCGTGCATCATTAATATAATATTAATGACATGTTGACTAGGTCTTGTAACGGCTGATTGATAGCCCTTGAATGTTCGTGCCGTTGGAGATCCCAATGTCTTCCCGTTGTAGACACAGATCCAGATGTCTGACACATGGTAGCTTTGTAGTTTCCCTCTACGGGGACGTAGGTCCGAAGCTATTGGACACTTGGCAGCACCAGAGCTTACCCTATCGGGGAGGCAGGTCCTGTGCCTCCCGGGACCTGCGGTAGCAGTGGAGCCACCCTTAGAAGGGGAGCAGGTCCGGTACTACGGGACACGTGGAACCACTCGAGCCACCCTAAGGAGGGAGGCAGGTCCGGCACTGCGGGACACGTGGTAGTACCGGAGCCACCCTAAGGAGGGAGGCAGGTCCAGCACTGCGGGACATGTGTTGCCTCCGGAAGTCCACACTCTGGAAGGTGGAACTCAGCACATATTCTTCTAGTACGAAGGGATATCTGGTATAAAGGGTATCGACAGTGGCCCTCGGGCCCACCTCTGGTGAGATTATGAGGTTTCGATGCTGGAGGTGGGGCTATTATCTCTCCCACGTTGCTGCTTCAGGCTTCCCTGTGGGACACACAACACTTCTTGATTTGGTAGGTGAGATGCATGACATGTTGATCTCACGAAATTTAAGGACGCTGGTTCCCAATACGATTTTCATATCGATTCCCAGTGTAATGTTTGTAGTCCTGTCAGACTGCCGCCCTCGGGCTTCCAACTTCTCATCATGTCAACGGTTCACCTGGTGCGGCTTTTTTAACAAAGTGGACCCGGGGCTCCCTTGTCATTGATGAAGTAAATTTGCAGACCGTGATTATAGTCCAAATGCAGTTGTCGTCCAAGCGTTGCAGAGGCTTAATAAAGGAAGAGGTGCTGCAAGGTGAGAGAATTCTTACGCATCGATCTATTCTTTCTATAGACTTATCCGCTTGAACCCTTGCGCCGCGCTACCACTTTTGCTCCACTTTGCGGCAATGGAACTCGGACTTCCCCCCAGCAAGATTGCGAGTGATGATGACCTGCTGATTGTTCGGAGGCTGATAGGTTGGACAAGCGATTCCTTCAACAACGCTATTCACTGCGGAAACCTCCCATTCAAGAAGGAGTCCTCCACCGACATTATTTACTTCTTGGCGTACGCCATGGTTGGGCTGGTTCTGCCAGTGTCCAACTTCTTGCTGATGCTGCTGGAGTTGTACGGGCTCCAACTGCACCACCTCGGACCTCACTCCATATTGCTAGTGGAGATCTTCGTCCAATTCTGCGAGATGTGGGTGGGTGTGCCACCCTGCATCCCTCTGTTTCGGACCATCTTCACTCTCTAGGCGATAGGAAAAGGTAACTGCTTGTTGGGGTTCTACTACTTCGTAAAGCGTAGAAATTCCCCATTCAAGTACATCAAGACCTTTCCTTCCGGGAAGTGGGAGACCTGGAAGACCGATTGGGTTGTGATCTGTTGGACCGTCATGATCGGCTGGAGCTGCCAGAAGGGTTTTCCATGACAAAGTCTGACTCCTGTAAGGAGCTCCCAGAGTTGTCCGAGAAGTACAACCTCGTGCTGACAAGGATCGGGCACCTGGTGGACGGAGGATTAACATCTCTGATGGTCCCCGACAACTTCCTCACCAACCCCTGGGCGCTGCTCAAGGAGCGAGAGTTCACGGCCTGGTCTTTCTCTGGAGAAATGAATTTTCTCTAGATTGAGGTTGGCCGGGGCACCAATCTAGACAAGCGTGCCTTGAAGCTCCATCTTCAGAAGTTGATCAGTGGAACCTTTTCAAGGGATGACCTCGGACCACCGGCTGAGTTCCTGCCCCTAAACATATTTCCGGAGGTCAGAAGGGAGTTGCAGAAGATGATGATGCTGCTTGATGATACAGGTCTTGCAGTGCATCAAAGGAGCACTCTGCCAGCAGAGATTGCAATCCCTGGAGCTTCAGAGGGCAAGGCTCCTGCAGATTCAAGCCAGAAAAAGCCTGACTCAAGTTGGGGCAAAGGCAAGGAGCCCTTCGACTCCTCTAGCGGGAAGAGGGAGCTGATGCAATCTAATGGCAGTTCGGTCAGATCAGCTCCAACGGAAGCAGCTCCTCTGCATCGTCAAGATTTCAAGTCAATGTTGGTACCTTTGATGATAGCACCATAGCACTTGGCGGTATCGTGCATTTTGGAAAGCTGCTTGGCACTTTGCCTCATCGACGAGGTCTAGGTCTTCACGCCAGAGCTGGTCCTGCGTGGCTTCATTGTAGGTCCGGACCCAAAGAGACCCAATGGAAATTTTCGGAGGAATGACAGCTTCGGCTCTGTATACCATGAAGAAGGGCGTCTCTTATATTACCCGGCTGGGTGTTGTTCGACTCGCCCACAATGCAGACAGAAGCTCTTCTATCCAGTTGGCACCATGCTTCTTCAAGCACTCATAAGTTCGCGTCTTGAGTCCCTTGAGTATTTTTGCGTTTACTCTTTCAGCTTGGTCATTGCTTGTTGGATTAGCTACTGATGCGTAGCTCACTGTTATGTCGAGGTCTTCACAGTACTCTTGGAAAGCCGCACATGTAAATTGAGTTTTGTTGTCAGTGATGACTCCGTTCGAAACTACAAATCTATAGACAATGGACTTCAAGAACTTTGTGGTAGATTCCTTGTTTATTGTCACAAATGGAGTAGCTTCCAGCCACTTTGTGAACTTGTCGATGGCGATGTATAAGAACCGGTACTCTCCGACGGCTTTTGGGAAAGGTCCCAAAATATCCATCCCCCACACAGCGAATGGCCATGAGGGAGGAATCATTTGTAGTGACTACGCTGGTGTATGAATTCGCTTCACGTGGAACTAGCACGCTTCGCACTTCTTAACCAGCTCGACTACATCCTGGAGTCCTGTAGGCCAGTAAAAACCATGCCGGAAGGCCTTACTGACTAGCATGCGAGATGATACGAGATTCCCTCACTCACCTCCATGGATCTTTGAGAGAAGTTCGCAGCCTTCTTACCGGGAAATGCACTGCATTAGAATGTCGTTAGCACCACATCGGTAGAGATCCCCTTCAACCAATGTGTATCTTTTATCCAATCTGACAATTTGCTCAGCGGATGCACCATCTATAGGATGTATGTTGTCCTTCAAGTAGCCCCGGACCTTCGAGATCCATGCATCGTGACTGACTTGAGCTTCTGGATCTTGCGCAATTGGTTGCTCGGAGCTTCCTGTAGTGCCTACGATCATTGGTGGATGCCATGGTAACAGGGCCACCGGGACCGCCATCTTGGAGGTGCTGGTCTCGCCCCCATCACTCAGTTTGGTAGGCTGAGCGGTAGATAATGGTAATCTCTTGACAAAAACCCCCGTCGGGTGCCTGAGCCCTGGTTGATGCCTTTGTTGAGAGATCGTCAGCTTCAGCGTTGTTGAGACGCTGGACATGGCAGAGGTCCAGGACGTGGAAGTCTTTCTGCAACATCTGGACTTCAAGTAGATATGCAGCAAGCTGAGGGTTATTGCAACTACATTCACCTTTGACTTGTTTGATGATGAATTATGAGTCATCGTTCACCAGAAGCCGTCAGACGCCATATGATAGCGCCACCTTGAGTGCGAAGATGAAAGCTTCATATTCTGCCATGTTGTTGGTTGCCTTGAAGTCGAGATGAACTATGTACATGACCTTCTCCCCGATCGAAGCGAGGAGAAGGATTCCAACTCTAGCCCCCTACTTCTGCATGGAGCCGTCGAAGTAGAGGGTCCAGTGAGGTTCAGTGAAGACCGGGACCTTAGGTTCTGGCTTCTGCTTGTTGAGGCCTCCTAGACTTGATGAAGAAGGTCTCCGCTCTGCCATGAAGTCAACCAGTGCCTGACTCTTGATTGCATGTCGAGGCAGGAATTCGAGATCGAACTTTGCCGACTCTTCTACCCACTTGGCGATATTTCCCGTTGAATTGGGATTATGTAGAGTAGCCCGCAGTGGATAAGATGTTACCACTGATATCTTGTTGGCTTCGAAGTAGTGTTGTAGCTTCCTCGAGGCAATAAGGACTGCGTGCAGTAGCTTATGCACCTCAATGTATCAAGTCTTGGCATCATGAAGTACTTCGCTGAGGAAGTATACCGTCCACTGGACTATTCAGACCCTCTCGAAGGGGTTCAAACCTTCTTCTTGAGCAGTAGATACTCCATCGGATGAGAGAGGTTGATCCACATGCATCTTGCCTTTAGGATCCGTGCCTGTGGGCTGGGACCCAGACTCACCTTCATGTAGCTTCGGACCCTCCCAGAGGGGTGTGTGCTCCTTAGTTGAAGATGTTTCTTGTCTTTCCGCAACCAGAACCATGATGACAACCTCTGTAGTTGCAACGATGTAAAGCAGAAGAGGCTCACCAGGTTCCAGAGCTACCATGATTGGTAGTGTGGTGAGGAGCTGCTTGAGCTCTTAGAACGCCTTCTCTGCTTCTTCAGACCAATGGAATGGTCCGGACTTCCTCAATAACTTGAATAAGGGAAGCGCCCGCTCTGTCAGCCTTGAGATAAATTGGCTGAGCGAAGCTAGATGCCCAGTAAGCTTCTGGACGTCCCGGATGCGGGCTGGATGCCACATCGCTTTGATGTCTTTGAACTTGGCCGGATTTGCTTCAATTCCTCGGTGGGTCACCAAGAAACCAAGAAGCTTTCCGGAGTTAACCCCGAAGACACACTTGTCGGGGTTGAGCTTTGTTCTTCACCTTGACAATGATGTCATTGATGTAGACTTCCACTGGGTCCCGAATGAGCTCCCCAAAGGTTTTGTGCATAGCTCGCATAAAGGTGGAGAGTGCATTTTTGAGACCATAAGACATTGTTGTGTAGCAGTAGAGACCATCTACTGTAATGAAAGCAGTGTGCTCTTCATCTTCCTTAGACATTGGAATTTGATGAAATCTAGAATATGCGCCTAAGAAACACAAAAGCTCACAGCCAGAGGTAGAATCCACTATATGATCTATTCTTGGTAGTGGAAAGGGGTCTATTGGACATTCCTTATTCAAAGTGGTGTAGTCGATGCACATCTGAAGCTTCTCGCCAACCTTTGGCATGACAACTGGGTTTGCTAGCCATTGTGGATGATGAACCTCCCAGATGAATCCAACGTCAAGCGGCGTTTTGACCTCTTCTCGGAGGAAGTTCTGCTGCTCAAGAGATTGCTTTTGGGGCTTCTGTTGTATAGGCCGTATGTCAGGGTAGATCTTCAGATAGTGCTCGATCACATTCCTAGGGATCCCAGGCATTTGTGATGGTTGCCATGCAAACACGTCGACATTTGCCCGGAGGAAAGTGACGAGTGCGAGTTCCTGTTTGTCACCCAGACCACCCGATATATGAGTGGTCTGAGCGGCATGAGAACTGATTTAGACGACTTTGACAAGCACATCGGTGTCGCCGCTTGGTTGCACATGAGGTGCAAAGTTTGAGTCGCATTGGCACAAGCTCGGTGGTTGCTGAGCCGATTGCTCCTTGCCAGATTCATCTTCTTGCGCTATTGCGAGCGCATGAAGTTTTTCCGGTGCAGTGACTCTAGCAGTGCGGTCCACTCGGATCCGGAGGACGCCTAATAGAGTTGGCATCCTCAATGCGAGGTAGCCATAGTGGGCCACTGCCATGAACCCATACAGCGCTAGCATGCCTAGGATGGCATTGAAGGGAAGGTTGATGTGTGCTACATAAAACACCATCTTTTCAGACATGTAGTTCTCCGGTGTCCCGAAGGTCACCGCTAGAGTAACTGACCCAAGAGGCGTGATAGCTCCTGAACCCACTGTAGAAAATGGTCATGAGGGCCTGAGTTCTGAGAGACTGAGTTGGAGCTCCACAAAGGCTGCGAAGCTTATGAGGTTGAGCGTCGTGCCTCCATCCACCAAGACATAAAAGATCTGGATATTGTTGATAGTCAGAGAAACCATCAAGGGCAATTGTCCTGCTCCTGCCATGTTCTTCGGACAGTCTGATGCGTTGAAGGTGATGGGAGTGTCCACCCACTTTCGATGAAGCTCCACCTTGGTGGTGGGTGCAGCTGCAGCCATCTCTTGACGCATAGTTTTCAGAACGCATCAAGAGGTAATATCCCAGGACCCTCCATACATCGTATGGAGAGTCTTCCGGCGTTCGTTGTCAGAGCTGGTGTTGGAGTCGTCAACAGTGTTGTAGACCGCCTTTAACGCCTTCTTGGCGTCTTGGAAGCCTAGCTCCTGATCAGACGGAGCTTTGTTGACTTTTTGCTTTCCTTCCCACTGGCAGAAAAGAGTTTCGTCTTGGCGCTTAATGTTGCGTTCAGCAAGCCTCTTGACCTCGTCACAATGTTCAAGATTATGGCCCGTGGATTTGTGGATCGGACACCACATCTTACCCCTCAGACGATTGCCGAGGTGGCTCGTCGGGGTGTGGAGCCCAACCACTAGGTGCTTCGGCAGCGACAACGGTAGGTGTGCCGGCAAATTACTTCTTGCCACTTGGCTTCTTTTTCTTTTTGCCATTGCTGGTGGCAGTAGCTTAAGCTTTGTATGTAGATTGACTAGCCTCCGCTGCTGGTTTGGAGTGCATTTCACGGCCCTCCGCAGCTCTGGCACATTTGTCAGCAAGCTGAAGAGTTCCGTGACACTGCTGACATCCTTGGTTGCCAGCTTCTCCAACATCTTCTTGTCACGAACCCGCTGTAGGAATTCAACAACGACGGAAGCGTTGGAGACAAAAGTTATATTATTCCGTAACTAAGAGAATCGTTGTATGAATGATCCCAATGACTCTCCCAACTTTTGCTCTACGGTAAAGAGATCTAGCTCGGTGCCAAACCGGGTGTAGGAGCTCTCGAAGTTGGCAGTGAACTGGCGACATAGTTCCCCCCAACAGTAGATGAAGTCAGGGGGTAAGCTCATAAACCAGGACCTTGCAGTCTCGGTCAAAGCCACGGGAAGTAGTTCGCCTTGACGGCCTCATTCCCTCCAACCGCGTGGATGGCGTGGTGTAGATTTGAAGAAACTCGACGGGGTTTATTGTCCCATCGTATTTCTCCAGAAGATGAGGCTGGAACTTGGGTGGCCATTTCACCATGCAGAGGTGCATGGCAAGAGTTGAACAACCGCCTCCTATTCCCAGAGGAAAAGGGTTTTCACTAGCAAGTCACCTCTCGCGAGTACTCTCAATGTTTGCACGACCATCCTGCCTCATGTACTGGCGGTCGAGCTCCGATCGAAGGTCTTGAGTTGGGAGCCTCAACTTCATATGAGTACAATGAGCCCCGGAGGGCAGTGATGTCGCAGCTGAGAGGGTGCACGTCTCCTAGGCTGCGACGCCGCAGAGCCATGTCTTACAGTCATGGTCCTGTTACAAGAAGGTGTCTGCCCTACATGGGGCAGACCGTGGTTGTTGAGCGCAGTGGCTGCGGCTGCAACCAGGTACTTAACGTCAGTGCACCATTGTTCCAACGCCGCTGGAGGAGCTCTCGATGCTGGAGGACGCTGAAGTAGAGTATGCGCTGTGTTCAGCACATTCTCTGGGTTGTTTGTCGATTTCGTGACCGACGCGAATTCACCACCCTGATGTACAGCGTTGGCTGCTGTTGCAGATGGTGGCGGTGGTCGAACGACGTTCGCCAGGACAACAATGTTGGTCGGCTGCTGAGGGAGGGATTCCCACCAACGGCTTGTGCAATTGGTTCGTTTGAAGCGGCGGTTGAGTTCACCATATCGAAGATCTTGAAGCTCCCATACCTGGCACGGCAAATGTTGAAGTGTGCCAACGACACTTCCCCATATCCTACTAAGGAGTAGTCCACGGAGGTTCATATTTAGGCGGGTCGCTAATCAAGACCCAAGAGCAAGGTGACACAAGGAGTTTTACATGGTTCAGGCCGCCTAAGCGTAATACCCTACTCCACAAGATGCTTGTATGAGAATGTGTAAGCCTGAGCTTGGTCTGCGTGTGCTTAGCTTAGCTTCTACCGCGCAGTGCAACGCTTTTATATGCCAAGGACTGGCTGTTACAATGTGCGTCGTGGTCTGACAGGTGGCCCTGGCTGTAATAATCACCCGATACACGATCTATGAGTGTTAAGGGTGGTTAATAGTGTGATAACGTGCCTTAACGACGGCATTATCGATCTTGATAGTCTTTTGATCGTGCGCCATTAATATTGTATTAATAGCACGTTAACCAGGTCTTGTAACGCCTGATTGATAACCATTGAATGTCTGTACCATTTGAGATCCTGATGTCTTCCTATTGCGTACACAGATACGGACGTGTGACACGTGGTAGCTCTAGAGTTTCCATCTGCGGGGAGGTAGGTCCGGAGCTACTGGACACGTGGCATCATCGGAGCTTCCCCTGTCGGGGAGGCAGGTTTGGCGCCCCGGAACACGTGGCAGCACCGGAGCCACCTTTAGATGGGGAGCAGGTCCGGTACTGCGGGACAGGTGGCAGCACCAAAGCCACCCTAAGGAGGGAGGCAGGTCCGGCACTGCGGGACACGTGTTGCCTCCAGAATTCCACACTCTGGAAGGTGGAACTCAGCGCGTCTTCTTCTAGTACAAAGGGATGCCTGGTATACAGGGTATCAAATGAAGACCTCGCATAAGGTAATGAAGGATGATATATAGAGCACTGAGCTCCGTGTCAGGTAATGGAGCTCCAGATGGTACTTACAAAGAAGCCTCAGGAGGAACCACATTGGTGGAAATGCCAAGCCTCGACGATGAAAGGACAGGAAAGACACCACCTCGCAATCCTGCAGCCACAGGACGCGCTCGCCACCAAGACAATGGGTGACATCAGGCTCTGAGAGACTAAGTCGTCAAGCTTCTTTGGGCATACGAAGGATGGGCTCCACCTCGCCATCGAGCAAGCACTGCCGTGAACAAGGGCGATGACAGGGGGAGTTCTTTCTTTTTAAATTAATCTTTCTCGTGTTTTGTACATGAAATAAGTTCCTGTCCTCTATTTTTTATATTATGGATCTTATTGAAATGTCCTACATGTTGGCCATTAATATATACTAAGACATATAAAAGGGATATTAAATTTGTCATAAAGGTATATAAGGAGCGTACATGGAAAAGTACGGTATGCATGGAAATAAATTTGTCTGATCTAATGAGTAAAGGTTGATAAGTTTGGAACTAATAAGAGGTCGACCTAATAAGAATAGGTTCCAAAGCTTCTTGCTATCAGAAGTTTTCAGTTTTGATCATTTTGTAAGTTACCTTCACAAAGTTTAAGTAACGAGTTAATTTTGGCATAAGTAAGTCCAAACCAGATAACCAAATTGGAGATAACTATTACTTGCAGTTTTGTATGTATTAATGCCACATTATAAGTTAAGTATAAGAATGAACCATTGTGGTAATAGAGCATTAATACTTAGCTTAAGCGGGATGTGTAGTAAATCCACATCAGTAATCAACAATCGCAGATTGGAACTTTATTGTGGAAAGTTTCATAACTTGGGGTCATTGCATCATGTATGATGCATACCAAATATGTATTATAAATGAGGCCAACGAGCAAACACGGTAAGTAAACCCGAATCGTGAATGGTTGACAACATTAAACCACTTAAGTTTTTTATACTCCATAGGCAACAAATCATATGTGATGCAAAACACATTGACATAAGTTATATGTTGCAAAGAAGTAAATTCAAGATCACACTAAGTAATGACTATTGGGCAAATAAGTATCAAGCGAATGCTTGTGGATCCACTTATAAAAAGACTTCCATCCAATGTGTTAGGTGAACACATAGCACGCATGGGTTTAAGGTCCTATGACTTCTTGGATAATAAGAGGCCAAAAACTAAGTATAAGGTAATTTCTAAGTGTAAGACGTATTGTGATCTTAAAGAGTAAATGGTTGCTTCGATACATCATGCCCTACACGTTAAGCATGAAGAAATGAATATTAAGTTTAGTATTAAGAAATTAAGTTTTAATCTGAGTTTAAAGAATGTTAGAATGTGAATATGGATTAAACATATTGAAAATGTGTCTAATTAAAGAGACACAATCCAACGAAAGGTCTTGTCCTCGATAGGGGAAACGACCATTCCCAAAGGTTGGAAGGTCCCCTCTCGCGTCTCATGGGTAAATATAAACATGTGAGGGGTGCACTCATTTGACAAAGAGGCATGATTTGCATCCAAAACACCAACGACACTAAGTAACTGATCACATTGATTAAGAAAGTGAGGTGAAGGTTCCTCCCATGTTCTTCATTATCTTTGCTGAATGTGGCCTAGAGGAGGGGGTGAATAGGCTTTGATAATTTCCTGCACACTTAATCAAATCATCAAATACCAGAGAGACTGGACTTGTCCGCTGTAGTAGCGGACTAGTCCGGTGTGATGATGTGTTGTGAAATAGTCGAGTGTTGATGCATGAATTCTAAATGTAATAGCAGCGGAAATTGTACAACTATAGAGATCACTTGATTGAACAATTAGTGTTGCAAGGTTACACGTGAAATATAATTGTAATTCAAATTGCAAGATTGATCAACTTAGTGCCCTAAGTAATGATAATGCAAAAAAAAAAGAAGCATACGGGACACAGATTTTTACCGAGGTTCGATCTCACCAAAGAGATCTACTCCTCGTTGAGGAAGCCCACACAAAGCCGGGTCTCTTCAGACCCTTTCCCTCGTCAAGTCATGACACAAGGCTGACTTGATTCCACTATTACGGGTAATCACCGAGTTGGTGGGGCAACCTCACAATTTGAGGGCTCCCACAAGAATTACAGAGTAAAGATGATCAAATACACTTGAAAAGATTACAAGTAATTACACAAGTGTAAAGAGATCAAACCCCAAGAGCTCAATGACGCGTAGACAATGATCTCCCAATCCCAAATCTGAATGCTCAAGGATTTTCACTTTTTGGGACCTTAGATGTGTGGGGAGATGTGTTTTCGTGCTCTTGGGACATGTGGCGGTGCTAGGGTTTGAGTTGTGAACAGTAGAATACGTGAGTTGTGGTTGTGAGGTCGTGGATCTCCTATTTATAGTGTTTCCAAAATTGTTACCATTGGGGATCCCGATGGCCGGACTAGTCCCTATAGGGGACCGGACTTGTCTGGTGTGCTGTGTAAAATCAGCATGTATTGTGCAGCACACTAGAAACACTAAATTTTATGAGGCATACTGGACTAGTCAGTTGGTGTCCGGACTTGTCTGGTGCCCTGTGTATTGAAACATCAGAAACTTTCTCGGACTAGTCCGATCCTGAGATGGACTTGTCCGGCGTGATGTGTTATGGAACATCAGAGAGTTCAACGGATTAGTCTGGTCCTTGAACGGATTTGTAGTCCGGTGCACAGTGTATTGAGTTTACAAAAAGTTGAATGGACTAGTCCGGTCCAGTAACGGACTAGTCTGGTGCACTGTGTATTGAGGTTCTAGAAAGTTGATCGAATTAGTCCGGTCCATGAATGGACTAGTCTGATGCACTGTGAAGTGAGACAACAGAGAGTTGAACAGACTAGTCTGGTCCATGAACGGACTAGTCTGGTTCTCAGTGAATTTTAATATTAATTTTAAGGCCCTTACCCCTACGCAAAGACTTGAGCTCTTGGGATGTGTCTCTCACACACATCCTATACAATTAAGTCTACTTTGCGCTTCATTCATCAATGGGTCCTTTCTTTTTCTTCATCATTTCATTTTTCACTTTTTGAGTGCACCAAACTATCTAATATGAGTTGACCTGCATTCATCTCAACAAGTTCATTAGGATCTCATTTGTTTGTCATCAATCATCCAAAACCCACAAGGGATTGCCTAGATGCACTTTCAATCTCCCCCTTTTTGATGATTGATGACAACCAATTGAGATTTCACAATTAAGAGTAAAAAATTGATTTTCATAAAGTTGCATATATGAGAATGACAAATAAGTAACAAAAACTTCTCACATATGTGCACTCTTTATGGTCGGGTGCCTATAGAGTGTGTGATCAAATGATGTGATGAGCAAAAGATAAGAACTTAACCATTATAGCAACAATCATCACATTGACATTAATCTAAGCATCACACATTAAATAAAGTAAGCACATCCACAAGAGATTACAATAACTTAAACTTGAGATACATGTCCTCGATCACAAGTCCTTAAGGCTACAAAATAAGGCTACTAGTTTCAATCTCTCCCCCATTGGCATCAAGGCACCAAAAAGGAATAAATTGAGTGGAATAACTCATCGCCATTGCCTCGCTCAGTCTCGGTCCTATCTTCATCCTCTTCTTCATCTTCAGGTGCTTGCGTAGGAGGAGGAGGAGCGGAGATGCCAGCTAGTCCAAATGAAGCTAACTCTTGTTCTGAGAGTGGTGTCATCTCTGTGATATCCTCTTCAGAATCTTCAGAAATTTGAGGTGACCCCACTAGCTCCATCTCTAGCTTCTCAAAGATTGCTTTGATGTTGGCCTTCACATATCTTTGATTCCTGTTCCTAGCCAGACTGTCCTTGTGCTGCTTATTTTTCACTTTTGCGGCAGGATGCAAAAATAGATGAGCACATTTTCAGCACATCACTGGAGGACTCTCTAGAGGGTGGAGGAGCAGGAGTAGCAGCTTCAGTTCTTGTGCCTTCATGAGCCCTCTTAGACCTTTGTTCCTCTGTAGGTGAGGTATGAGGAGAGGGGACAATGTAGATTCTAAGCATCTAGGGCCTGAAACCAGTGTGAGGAACATCCTTTACAAACTCAAGTCCTGTCACCTTCTCAATCATATACATGATATAGGGTGCATAGCCACAGGACCTGTTAGGGGTGATGGAGATGTTCACAATGTCATTGTAGATGTACTCAAAGACATTGAAGGTCCTTATCTTGCTTATCACCTTCATCAATGTCCTTAGTGTCCCCTGAATAATTCCTGCATCTCCCTCCTTGGGAGCTATGGTCTTCCTAAGGATTCTGTTTATAACTGCAAAGAATGGCTTCAAGTATTTGGTAGTTGGAGACTTGTAAGGCATTCTTGTATCATAGAGAAAATCAAGATCATCTTTCTCCAGGGGCTTCAAGTTGTGAATGATGATGTCATTCTCCAAAGAATCTTTAAGATAAAGAATTCTAGCAAACTCCTTATAAGTGACACTGTACTTTGCTCCTTGTGTCATCCATATCATTTTGTTACCATCATCATGAGAAAAGTATAGAGTGGAATAGAATTGAGTGATGAACTCAATGTTCGAGTCCCACTGGAAAGAGACAAGATCCTTCAGTCTGTCGCTCCAATGCCTCCAGAACCTCTTGGTAAGCTTGGCATCTACTGGACTGGAGGTAAGTGATATCCATCCACTGACTTACAATCACTTGGTTCCTCATATTCATATATACATGCTCATAATAGTCAGCATGGAAATCGCTCCAGAATTTGGGGTCAGCTGGCTATTTGGGCTGCTCATAGACTTCCATCCATCTGAACTTGTTAGCCAATTCACTCCCTTTTATAGTAAAATCATCACTTGATGGTTGCCTGTTGTGGTGAGTAGGAGCCTTCATCTTCAAAGGGCAAATAGGACCACTAGACAGTCCTTTGCCATTGTTGATACTTCTATTGGGTGTCGAAGAAATGCCAGTACCTTCCTTGCTCAGGGGCTTCTTCACTACCACTCTCCTCTTCTTAGTAAGTACTTCATTGGGAGGAGAGGAGTGAACATTGTGGTCGTGCCTTTTCTTCATAACCCTCTCTATTGCTCTTTGCACTCTTGTAAGGTCACGCTCTTCCTCATAGTCAAAAGAGCTATTCTCGGAACCTGATGACATCGTGTGTGACAGAGGAATTCAAGGGTTGATAAGAATTCATTATATACTTTGAGCAAATAAGAATTTAGAGGTTCAGAACATTAGGGTATCGGACTTGTCCATTTTCAGAGAGCGGACTTGTCTGGAGCACCAGACTTGTCCGCACTTGAATACCGGACTAGTCCCGACTGACATAAGAACCCTAACTTCCTATTTCCAACAAATTTAGCTTGAATTGATTCACAATGATAGGGAAATAGTAGGAATACATCTAGAAGAGTAATGTACGCTCTAGGAATCAAGAAAAATAAGCAAGATTTGAGAAAAGATGAGAACTAGGGTTAAGTGAGATTTTACCAAAAAAAATTTGAAGCTTGAAGTTGAAGGAGCGGAGTAGGGTCCGGATAAGTCGGGTGTGGGCAAGCTCCGCACCTAGGAGAGGATTTCCCTTCGAGAAATCTTCGATTTCGACGGCTGGATGCAAAAATCGCCTTGGGAGCTCATCGTAGAAGAGAGAGAGAGCAAAAGCGATTGTGAGATGAGGGGGATGAGCTCCTGGCGGCAGGCTAGGGTTAAACCTGATAGATACGGACTAGTCCCATCGCAATCAGACAAGTCCGGTATGCCAACCAGAGCCGAACTAGTCTAAGGCAACGGACTAGTTTGGTGCTGACGTCGGACTAGTCTGATGTCAGTGGGACAGAAAAGAATTGAACAACTTGATTTTGGCTGTTTGATCTAATAGTGATCTAAATGACATCATTTCACAAATAATCCTGATTAACATGACCAGTAAGCAATCAACAATCATACAATGGCCATAATTCACCAAGATTCACTAATTTAAATAGTTTTCAAGAGAAAATCGAGATAAGGGACAAACTTTCACAAAAATGAGAAAATTTTGAAATCACAATCAAGAATGCAGTGTTTCAAGCCGCATTTCAAGAGTCAAGTATATTTAGCTCATGTCTTAGCTCACAAAATCTCTTTTCATCTAATTGCTTGGTGAAAATGTTTGCAAATTGTTTTTCAGTCCTAACATGTTCGATTACAATGTCACATTTTAATGAATGATCTCTTAAGAAATGGTGACAAATATCTACGTGCTTAGTTCTTGAGTGCTCTACTGGGTTGTGTGAAATTTTTATAGCACTCTCATTATCACATAGGAGTTGAATATGGTTCAGATTGTAACCATAATCCCTTAGAGTTTGTCGCATCCAAAGTAGTTGTGCGCAACAACTACCGGCTGCAACATACTCCGCTTCGGCTGTGGAAAGAACAATGGAGTTTTGCTTTTTAGATGACCATGAAACTAAGGATCTGCCAAGGAATTGGCACGTCCCCGACATGCTCTTTCTATCGACTTTGCATCCTGCATAGTCCGCATCAGAATATCCTATCAAGTTAAACTTGGATCCTTTGGGATAACAAAGGCCCATGTTGGGTGTGTGCACAAGGTATCTTAAAATTCTTTTTACAACTATTAAATGACACTCTTTAGGTGCGGCTTGAAACCTTGCACACATACACACACTAAGTATAATATCTGGCCTAGATGCGCATAAATAGAGTAATGAGCCGATCATAGAATGATATACCTTTTGGTCCACATTTGGACCATCTTCTTTGAGATCGATATGTCTATTAGTTGCCATGGGTGTCTTGATGGGCTTGGCCTTGTCCATATTGAACTTCTTAAGGATGTCCTGCGTGTACTTTGTTTGGCTTATGAAAGTGCCTTCTCTTAATTGCTTCACTTGGAACCCCAAGAAGAACTTTAATTCGCCCATCATAGACATGTCGAATATGTCTGTCATAATCTTGCTAAATTATTCACAAAAGGATTTATTAGTAGAACCAAAAATAATACCATCAACATAGATTTGACATACAAATAGATGATCATCAAAATGTTTTGTGAACAAAGTATAATCAGCTTTTCCAATCTTAAAACCATTTTGAGTTAGAAAATCTCTAAGGCACTCATACCAAGCTCGTGGAGCTTATTTGAGGCCATAGAGAGCCTTACGCAGTTTGTACACGTGGTTGGGGTACTCTTGATCTTCAAATCTTGGTGGCTGCTCCACGTACACTTCCTCCTTAATGGGACCATTGAGTAAAGCACTTTTGACGTCTATTTGATATAACTTACAATTATGGTGAGTAGCATATGGAAACAAAATATGAATGGACTCAAGTCTAGCTACGGGAGCAAAATTTTCATCGAAGTCCAAACCTTCGACTTGTGAATAACCTTTTGCCACAAGTCGCACCTTATTTCTTGTTACCACTCCATGTTCATCTTGCTTGTTCTGAAAGACCCATTTGGTTCCTACGATGTTCGCCTTTGGTCTTTCAACAAGCTCCCACACTTCATTTCTTTTGAAGTTGTTCAGCTCCTCTTGCATTGCAATCACCCAATCTGGATCCTTTAGTGCTTCTTCTATCATGTATGGTTCCAGATAAGAGACAAAAGAGTAATATTCACAGAAATTAGCTATGCGAGATCTAGTGGTTACTCCCTTAGGAATGTCTCCAATGATGTTGTTGACAAGATGATCTCTTTGTATACTCTGATGTACTCTTGGGTGAGGAACTTGTGAAGTTATTTGCACTTCATTTTCTTCATTGTCAATGTCTCCTTCTAGATCATTGCTTCCTTGATTATATTGATATTCTTGATCTTCCTGATCTTGATCTTGTGCATGAGCTCCCCCTTGACCATTGCTTTCTTGTTGAGGTTCATCTTGTGCACTTGAGTCTTGTGGTTGTTCTTGAGGTCGAATACAACCAAGTGCCATCCTCCTCAATGTTTTACATGGGGCTTCTTCCTGATCTAGCACACACTTATCAACTTGCTCCACTTAGGAGCCGTTAGTTTCATCGAACACTATGTCATGTGCAACCTCAACAAGGCCAGAGACTTTGTTGAAGACACGATAGGCGTAGGCGTTCGAATCATAACCAAGCAAGAAGCCTTTATCAGATTTTGAAGCAAACTTCGAAGTTCTCGCTTTCTTGTTCAAGATAAAACATTTACATCCAAATACTGTGAAATATGAAACGTTCGGTTTTTTGCCGGTGACGAGCTCAAATGGCGTCTTCTTCTAAAGTCGGTGAAGATATAGTCGGTTTGTGGTGTGACAAGAGGTGTTCACCGCTTCAGCCCAAAACCAGTCCAAAGTCTTGTATTCATCCAGCATTGTCCTAGCCATCTCGATGAGCATCATGTTCTTCTTTTCGGCCACCCCATTTTATTCAGGGGAGTAGGGTGTCAAAAATTCATGCTTTATTCCTTCTTCTTCTAGGTACTCCTCAACTTGTGTATTTTTGAACTCTGTTCCATTGTCACTTCTAATGTTCTTCACGGTTGAGGAGAATTCATTTTGTGCCTTTTTCAGAAATTTCTTAAGGATTTCCTGAGTTTCTGATTTATCATACAAGAAAAATATCCAAGTAAATCTAGAAAAATCATCAACATTGACCAGTCCATATTTGTTACCGCTGATGCTTATATAAACAATTGAACTGAAGAGGTCCATGTGGAGAAGTTCCAGTGGTCTTGAGGTAGTCATCGTGTTCTTGGTGGTGTGTAGTGCTCCAACTTGTTTTTCCGCCTGGCAAGCGCTGCACGACCTGTATTTCTCCAAAACAACACCTTTTAAACCTCGTATGTGACCACCTTTTAGAAGTTTCTACAGATTTCTCATTTCAACATGGGCTAGCCGTCTATGCCACAACCATCCTTTGTTAGTTTTAGCAACCAAGCAAGTGTTGAGTTCAGCTTTATCTTTATTGAAGTCAACAAGATAAAGTTTTCCCTTTAACATTCCCTTGAATGCGATCGAGCCATCGCTTCTTCTAAAAACGGTCACACCCTCATCAGTGAATAAACAGTTATAACCTGTATCGCACAACTGAGATATGGACAAGAGGTTATAATCTAAAGAATTTACATGTAAAATATTTTAGAGAGTATGTTGGGAAGAGATTTCAGTTTTACAGCTACCAAGGACCTTTCCTGGGCTATTGTCTCCAAAGTATATCCCTTCACTTGGATCCGCATTGTGCTAATACTCCATGAACATACTCCTCTCTCCGGTCATGTGATTAGTGCATCGACTGTACAGCACCCATTTTGTTCCATCAGAGGAGTAGGCCTGCAAAACAGAATTATTTCTTGGTTTTAGGTACCCAAGCTTGCTTGAGTCCTCGCAGGTTAGTCACAAGAGTCTTGGGCACCCAAACACAACTTTTTGAGTCTTGGGAACCCACACACAAATACATGTACAGATTTGTTTTTCATGAGTACATAGGAAGCATCAAAAGTACGAAATAGTATTTGTAATTCAGATTCATGTGATGTTTCCTTAACAAAAGTAATTTGCTTCTTAGCACGAACATTGGTGGACATGTGTTTATTTTTGTTAAACCCAATACCATCTTTGATGTTAGGAGGTCTAGTGACCATATATTCACTACGTGCATATTTGATCTTTTCCTTGTCAAAGATGCCACTTTGGGATGGATGTTTAGCATGAGAAGTAGAAGAATCAAGTTTAGCAGCAATTTTCTTAATGGAACATGTGCAAGTTACAATTGTTGTCGGACTTACACCTTTGGAAGGTGAGCTTTTGGAGGAGGAGGAGTCACTTTGCTTGAGTGACTCAACTTGCACTTCAAGAAGCTTGTTAACTTTTGACAAGTTAGCAAGTTCATCCTTGATTACATCGTGTGAGTCTTATAGCTTTGAGTAAGTTTCCTTACTCATGGCTAGCTCATGCTCAAGTGACTTGCTCTTTTCCCTCTCAAGCTCAAGTAGTTTCTCAACCTCTTGATATCTCTTCCTTTCACGGATGAGCATATCTTCTTGTCGGTTGATAAGCTCCTCCTCCTCAAAAATTTCATCCGAAAACATTTTCATTTTCTTCAATGCAGTTTTACTTAACCCTCTAAGCATCTCCTCATTTTCACTAGAGCTGTCCAAATCATCAATAGAGGAATTTAGCAAGGGAGATGTGAGTCGAACCTTTTTCTTGCCTTCCTTAGCCATGATGCAAGTGTGATTATGAGTCTCCCATCCTCCCATGTTCGGGAAGAGTGTATACCTCTTGGTAGGCTTCTTGATGGCAATGGTGGCCATCTCCTCTTCTTCGGAGGAGGAGGACTCGTCGTTTGAGTCCCACTCCTTGCAAATGTGCGCTTGGTGAGCTTGCCTTTTTTTTTCTTGAAGATCTTCTTCTCTTGAGGCTTCGCTTCGCTTCTTCTTTTTATTTTCTTCATAAGTGCAGTCAACCATAAAGTGACCGTACTTACCACAGTAGTAGTAGGTACGTCGAGCCTTGGATTTTCCTTTTTTCTTTCCTCTTCCCATCACTCGAGTTGCTGCCCTTCCTTCTTTTCATCATCTGCTTGAATTTTTTGATGAAGAGTGTCATTTCCTCATCATCCAAATTGGTCCTTACATCACTTGTGTCTTCATTATCTTGTGCTTCATGAGCTTCCTTTCCCTTAGGATTGCAAGTTGCCTTGAGGGCAACATCTTTCTTCTTGGAGGAAGTAAGCTCAGCTAGGTCTTTGACGTATTGGGCCTCCTTCTCCATCATCTCATGGTTCATAACTTTGTCAAATAGTTCATCTGGAGTCATTTTATGAAACCTCGGGATTTCACAGATCATGAAGCACAAGGTGACATTTCTTGGCATAAAGGCCCTGATCATTCTTTTGACCACCACATGGTCAGTCCACTTTTTGCTTCCATAGGCGTGAATCTTGTTGATAAGCACCTTCCATAGGCCTTCCTCAATGACAACCCCCCCCCCCCCCCCAATACTCCTTCGAGCATTTCAATTTTTGCCTCTCAAACTGACCGATTTCCTTCATGTCAGTTTTGAGTGTATCCCAGATTTCCTTGGCACCTTTTAGTCCATCAATCTTGGTGAACTCTTCTTGGCTTAGAGATGAAGTGATCACTGCAACAGCTTGTGCATTGTGGTGAATTTCTTGTTCCTGTTCCACAGTGAGTTCATCATCTATATCCGGGATATCTACACCTGTACACACAATATGCCAAAGATTGGGGTTCAAAGATATTAAGTGCATTTTAATATTATATTTCCACATGGTATAATTATATTCATCAAAATGTTGCGGTTTTTCCATGTGAGTGGAAAGATAATGATTATTTGAATTGAGACGACTGTAATTGTAAGGATATCGGGAGTAGTCGTGATGACCACTCCCCGTCGTCTTCTCATCTTCTTTTCCTTTCTGACTTAGGAGTTTCTTCCTTAGAAGTGCCTTGAGGTGACGCACTTCCTCATCATCGTGTTGATTTTCCCTGAGTGTATCGAAGGCTTTTGTATCTTGTTCTTCTTTGGTGTTGAGCACCTTCGGGACCTCATTGTTCTTGTCAGAGGCCATTATCTCTCTGAGCGGTGAGTTTTGTAGATGGAGAACTTACTTTGATACCAATTGAATGTGGCCTAATGGGGGGTGAATAGACTTTGATAATTTCATGCGCACTTAATCAAATCGTCAAATACTAGCGAGACCAGACTTGTCCAATGTAGTAGCGGACTAGTCCAATATGATGATGTGTTGTGAAATAGTCAAGTGTTGATGCAGGAATTCTAGATGTAATAGCAGCGAAAATTGAAAAACTATAGAGATCACTTGATTGAACAATTAGTGTTGCAAGGTTACACGTGAAATACAATTGTAATTTAAATTGCAAGATTGATCAACTTAGTGCCCTGAGTAATTATAATGAAAATAAAGAATCACACGGGACACATATTTTTACCGAGGTTTGATCTCACCAAAGAGATCTACTCCTCGCCGAGGAAGCCCACACAGAGCTGGGTCTCTTCATACCCTTTCCCTCGTCAAGTCACCACACAAGGCCGACTTGATTCCACTATCACGGGTAATCATCGAATTGGTGGGGCAACCTCACACTTTGAGGGCCCCCATAAGAATTATAACAAAAAGATGATCAAATACACTTGAAAAGATTACAAGTAATTGCACAAGTGTAAAGAGATCAAACTCCAAGAGCTTAATGATGCGTAGACAATGATCTCCCAATCCCAAATTTGAATGCTCAAGGATTTTCACTTTCAGGGACCTTAGATGTGTGGGGAGATGTGTTTTCGTGCTCTTGGGACAAGTGGCAGTGTTAGGGTTTGAGTTGTGAACAGTAGAATACGTGAGTTGTGGTCACGGGGTCGTGGATCTCCTATTTATAGTGTTTCAAAAATTGTTACCGTTAGTGATCTTGATAGCCGTACTAGCCCCTATAGGGGACTGGACTTGTCCGGTATGCTGTGTAAAATCGGCGTGGAATTTGCAGCACACTAGAAACCCTAGATTGTGTGAGGCATACCAGACTAGTCCGGTAGGTGTCCGAACTTGTCCGGTACCCTGTGTATTGGAACATTAGAAACTTTCTCGGACTAGTCCCATCCTCTGATGGACATGTCCGGCGTGATGTGTTATGGAACGTTAGAGAGTTCAACGGATTAGTCCGGTCCTTGAATGGACTTGTCTAGTGCACGGTGTATTGAGTTTACAAAAAGTTGAACGGACTAATTCGGTCCAATAACGGACTAGTCCAGTGCACTGTGTATTGAGATTCCAGGAAGTTGATCAAACTTGTCCAATCCATGAATGGACTAGTCAGGTGCACTGTGAAGTGAGACAACAGAGAGTTGAACGGACTAGTCCGGTCCATGAACGGACTAGTTTGGTTCTCAGTGAATTTAAGATTGATTTTAAGGCCCTTATCCCTACGCAAAGATTTGAGATCTTGGGATGTGTCTCTCACACACATCCTATACAATTAAGTATACTTTGCGCTTGATTCATCAATGGGGCTTTTCTTTTTCTTCATCACTTCATTTTTGACTTTTTGAGTGCACCAAAATATCTAATATGAGTTGACCTGCATTGATCTCAACAAGTTCACTAGGATCTCATTTGTTTGTCATCAATCGTTCAAAACCCACAAGGGATTGCCTAGATGCACTTTCATTTGCAAGGTCTTCTTTTTGCGGCCCCGCCTTGATGCCTCAATGGCTGCAACATCAAGTTCAAGCACTAAGAAGGAGAAGGTTACGTTTTGTGCTAATCCATGATTAGGACTTGATGTTGGTGTTTATATTCATATTTTTTCTTCTCTTTGTTAACCCGAATTTATTTGAGTGGGTAACTTGGATTCCTATTTTGATTTGATTCCAACAACCATAACTAGGGCTGAGCTCCTGGAAAATTTGTATACTTGAACAGTTTTATATGACTTTCCTTGTTGACCTTATGCTACTTCGGTCACTTTCCTATATTTGGTCCATTTTTTCACGATTGGCACTTGATGTTGGTGTTTATATTCAGATTTTTTCTTCTCTTTGTTAACCCGAATTTATTTGAGTGGGTAACTTGGATTCCTATTTTGATTTGATTCTAACAACCATAACTAGGGATGTGCTCCTGGAAAATTTGTATACTTGAACAGTTTTATATGACTTTCCTTTTTGAACTCATGCTACTTCCGTCACTTTCCTATATTTGGCCCATTTTTTCACATCCATTTGCTTGCCATATGGCCCTCGACCAATATCTTGATATTTCTCTGTTGTGCCTTGTTTTGCTAGATTTTGTTTTTGTTAAAACACATGTGTTCTAAATAACATTGTTGATATTGTATTACTTTTTGTTCATTTGTTATAAGTGATAACATTGTTAATTTATTGCAATGATCATACTTCAGAAAACCGACAAACCTAGATATTAGCAAGTTTGAAAACCAGAATTCCTATGTTACCCAACATGTATGTGGCGAATAGAGCATCTTCAAAAATTGCTGAGATGTCCTATGTTTCTATCTAAAATTTGATTCCATGTAGAAATGGCTTCTCGTGTAAAGGATGCAATATGTTTCCCTAATCATATAAGTGGACATATCTAGTGCAAAAGAGGACTACAACATTAGTATGTTAATACAGTTTGTAGTCATCTGATATATCATCACTACAAGGATCTAAATAATTTACAAGGGCTGAAATCATTGTAAACAATACAAAAAGTCATTGTAGCTAAATTATTTACGACAACTTTTGGTAATTTACAATTTTGGCCATCGATAGAAAAACATCAAAAGTAAGGTTATTTACCATGGCTACCGTCGTAAATAAACTTATTTACAATGACCCTTCGTGGCATCATAAATAAGGAGGCCGTGCCATGTGGAGGCTGGACCACCTTATTTACAACGGACACAAAGGACCGTCATAAATAAGTAACCTTTATTTACAACGGTCTAGACCTGTACTGTCATAAATAAGTTTAGCCTAGACCAGGATGTCGTAAATAAGGGTTTTTTTTACAAAATTCTAACCTGGCACTATGGCCAGCTCACAGGTAGTATAAATAGCACTATGTATACAAAACAGCATAATATATCATCAGTTCACGCCACAATCACAGCACAAATCATCTAAACTACACACTCCACATACACTACCTCTGGAGCCTAGGAAGTCATCATCATGCCACGATCCAGATGCCGTCCAAGGGTTTTTCGCCTTCGCTTGCATACACAGTTTGGGGTCTATTGGCGCATTTTCTGATTGTACCCTTCTTCGTGTATCATCACCACCTCCTGCTCATACTTTGCCTACAAATATAATAAAATTGTGTAAGCATGTCAAAAAGAGTATTAGTTATATTTCAATTGAAAAACATTGAGAATGTACCAGTTGATCCATCGTGACCAGAGTGCACAACTGCCCGGGCTCTGAAGGGTCAGTGACCTCTCTTCCACTCCTGAGTATCGGTCGACTGCTAACCAATCTCGTGCTCTTGTGGATATGTGTTAGTAGGACAAATATATTATGAATACCTCAAAAGAAGTCATGAGACACTTACCATGTGTTTAACCAAACGTAAATAGCCATCAGGACCATACTTATAGCGCGTCGCCCTCTACTTGAACCCTCTTGAAGTTAGCGATGAACGCATTGCAGACCCACATCCTATAGGGGGCTCGATATGCTTCAGGATCATACTCCAACCAAGAAACACTGACCTGCACATATTTAGTGTTTCATCAAAATATTTTTAATACAAAATAATAAATCATTTAACACAAATAACTTACCTCCTCGTATTGCTCCTCTGTCAAGTACGTGTCGGATGCATATCTGAACACTCCTTGTTCCTGCTCCTGCTCCTGCTCTTCATTCCTCTTGAAATACTTGTTCAGAGATTGAACACGAGCATAGCAGATAGCTTGGGATACAAGCTTCTGAGCGTTCTTGTTGAACATGGCCCTGACCTTGTCCAACTTACTCAGGTCCTCCAAACGGTACCTTAACTACAAGAAAAAATTATGTAAGAGAGTTATATTAACCATTTAAGTGAGTTGAAGAAACCAAATTTAGGGATTGTATCGAACGTGCCTACCAAGAGTGACAAAGAGGTCCGTGCTTATGACGAGACACGAAGTCCGAATTCGGATAAAATTTCGGCAGCATAACCTCGCTGTTCTCCAACTGCACGCCCGAAAATGGTGCAGCGGAGAACATCATGGTTACGCTATCAAAATCTTATCCGCATCCGTACCCTACGTCTTGTCATAAGTACATGCTCTCTGTAATGCATTTATAGTTTGTTTAAGTTATTAGTTTGTATCATGTTTCTGATATAGCGATAATAAAGAATTTGAGAGTGAATTCTATTGAAGGGGGAAATGTAATATCCTCAACATTTTAGGAAAAATAAATTTTGCGGTTAGGAACACAAAGAGTTGACCAAAATTTGACTCATTGAACCATTGATCCGATAGACAATCGGAGACCGTAGATGTGTAGAGCTCGCCGAAACGATTTCAGAAAAATTAACTTTATGACGATAAACACTGAACAGTTGACCGAAGTTTAACTCCTTAAATCCCTGATCAAATGGATGATCGGAAACAGTAGATGCGTAGAGCTCATTGAGATGATTCCGTTTGACTGCTCATACTCTTGATTCGGTGACCGAATAACTCAGTTGTGAGCCGATTTATTTTAAGTTGTTGGATGAATATTAGATCACCTGACTATGAGTCAAATAAGAGATTGATTCCTTTCTCTCCCGAATCAGCACCGCCAGAGGTCTTTCTTTCGGTGTTTTCTCAATCTCGCCGCCTCCATTGGTGCTGCTCGTCTCCTGGCGTGCGTCTTGGTTCTCTCACAGGTTGGGGCTCGTGCTGCTATTTCGTCTCTATCGGCCAGTTGCCTCCTCATCTGCTGGTTGTGGTGAGTGGATCGATCTGTTTGCTTGCCGCTGAGTTGCTGCTACTTAGCCAGTGCGTGATAGTTGGAGGCCAGCGATCAGCGCGGCCGTAATTTATCAAAGATCCAGTCCGCAAGTTCTTGAAGCGTTTGATGTTTAGAATTAAATGCACTATTGTCTGGACGTGGACAATTATTAATCTTCACTTGACGAGCACCTGTAGGAGCACTGTGTTGATACATAGGCGCTACTCTAGCAATTTTACCGTATCACTCAGGAAACATGCGAGTACAGAGGTCATAGATCAGTACCATTAGACACGCAGCGCAGCGGAATGCAAACGCACGTTGGTGTAAGAGAAGTAGACGATGTCGTTCGTCTCCTCCTCGCCCTCGTCACAGTAGCAAGTAGACGGACACGTTTGTCAAAGTCGATCAGCGCAGCAGTAGCAGCAGCACCGCCATAGAGTCCACACATACGGAGAGGAACGCCGTGCGCCAGGGTGCTACCACCGCGCACGTGGCAAGGGTATCGGTGTGAGGCCTTCGAGGGGTGGCGGCTAGGGCTGCCACATTGTAGAGTAATTAGCCCCTAACTCTACCCCTCATATTTATAGGCATACTAATAGGCTTTTAGGTCGCAGGCCCATTAGTATCCTAATTACTTATGGATCAAATATTCAACAGGCCTTAACCCGAATTGTTATGATTGCCACTTGGGCATATCACCAACAATCTCTCACTTGCACTAGAGACAATCATCTAACCAAGTTTTTCAATGTTCCAACCCCTTAAGTGTGTGGCCCGTTAGGTTCATGTGCAGTCGGTTGTGAATGGAAACCGTTTCTAACCACAAGTCAGTAGAGGTACCTAGTAAGACATACTGACTCCTGAATGTACATGAAGATCATATCGGCCGAACCTAGATACATTCAACATGCTAATCTCTTTGCATTACGATACCAGTCAAGCTCAAGGCGAGATGCGTGCCATCCTTGTGATAGCTCGACCATTCACTCGATCAAATAGTGGATTCATTCCATGACTCACTTTTACTCACTAAGATTAAATTTTAATCACCTTGGCATGGCCATGCACTTTCAAATTCAACTATCACGAGGGGCCCAAAGATATCTCGCCTGTTATTAAAGAGGGGTGAATTCCATCTTGATCTGCACACATCTCATTCTATGTTTCATTATGTACCCGAAGACTACTTTTATGACTACCCAGTTACGGAGTAGCGATTGGTAGTCCCAACGTATACAACTACACATAGTGAGAAACAATGGTGATCTGTGGTCTAGGGATCTAGCAGGTGTATCATTCAAGACCAACTGATAGCACATATAGAAATAACAATCCCAGTAGTATCTCGGAGTGGGTCAATCCAACACCATGTTCACTAACATGTGTTCACATTATTAATTTGATATCTCCATATCTATGATCCGTGAAACGTGATCATCAATTAATACATTTGCTAGTGTGTGTGACATCATTATCTCATATAATGATATAGACTAGCAATTATTCAGAGTAACATTACTATTAACAAAGAGTTTCACGAACAAGTCACATACTTGATCAATGTAAATAATGATTACTCATATAACAATTTATTTAATAGTATATAAACATAGCTATGACACAAGTCTCCCACTACACACTATGATCGCTGATGTAAGTATCTAATACTCATAGATCTCGTATGCGCCTCTTGCTTTGATTGTGGAAGAGGCTTTGTCAATAGATCTGCAACATTCAGATCCATGTGCACCTTGCATATCTTCACATCACCCGGGTCGATGATCTCTCGAATAAGGTGATATCATCGTAGTATATGTTTGGATCATTTGTAAGATCTAGGCTCCTTTGCCTATGCAATGGCTCCACTATTGTCACAATAGAGATCCACAGGACTGTACGCGCTAGGAACAACACCCAACTCAGAAATAAATTTCTGATTAAAACACCTTACTTTGCAGCTTCAGAAGCTGCAATATACTCTGCTTCCATCGTTGAATCTGCTATTGTATCTTGCTTGAAATTTTTCCAGCTCACTGCCCCTCCATTGAGGCAGAAAACAAAAACAGATTGCAATCTAGAATCATCCTTATCACAACGAGCTCTTCTTCACCTCTAAACACTAAGAACGCATCCTTAGTTCTTCCTAATTAAGGATGTTTTTGACAACGGTCCAATGATCCTCACTATAATCTGATTGATATCTACTCGTAAAGCTTAGAGCATAGTGAATGTAGCCTAGAGGGGGTGAATAGTCTTTTTGAACTTTTGTCGAACCCTGAAACAATTAACAAATAGATCAAATACGGGAAGGCCGAACTAGTCCAGTAAGTGGACTTGAAAGATTAAGATTGATCATTAATTTAACTTCTAGTAGTCTATGCAGCAGAAAGCATTTGACAATTTAAATGTACTATATCGATGACGCAATATATTGCAATGATCAACTTTAATTCAATACTTCAATGTGAGTTATACAAGACTATGCAAACCCTAGATTATGATGAACGATAAAATAAGAACACGCAAGACAAGGTTTTATCCCGAGGTTCAATTCCACATAGAAATTTACATCCCCATTGAGTAGTCCACAGAGGGTTGGGTCTTCACTAACTCTTCCCTCGTTGAATCACCACGGAGGCCAATTCTCAACCACTAATCACACAGAGGCAAATAACTTGTTCGTGGGGCCTTCTCACAAGTTGAGGGATCCCCAAGAATTACAGCCACGAACACCACCAAACACACTCAAAATATATACAATGAACAATGAGAGTGTGCGAGAGATCGAACCCAAGAGCTCAAGATCGTGTAGAACAAGTTCTGTCCTTTGTCTAATCCCTAATCCTCAAACATTTGATCCTTTTAGCTTTAGATTGAGTGGAGAGATGTATTTTGGGGCTCTTGGGAGGTGTGGCGACGCGGGAAGTCAAGAGAGGTTGTTGTTTGGCCGTACACCTCTATTTATATTAGGTTTTCCAAATGTTATCGTTAGTGTCTGTGAAGTCTGGACTAGTCCGCGATGGACACCGGACTAGTCCAGTGTGCGTTGTGTGGAAAACTCTAAGTATTGATGGATATCTGACTAGTCCGTTAAGGTGCAGACTATTCTGATCTGGGCACAGAAACTTTTCGGACTAGACCGGTTGATATCGGACTTGTCTGGTATGGTGAACACTGTGTAGAACTGAGGACAAGTCTGCAATTGGAGGGACTTCTCCGACTTTAATCAGAGAGTTTTCGGACTAGTCCGATAGATATCGGACTTGTCCGGTTTTGTGAAAAATTGTAGGGCTAAGGGCAAGTCCGCACTTGGAGGACTTGTCTGATTTTAGTCAGAGGATTATCGGACTAGTACGGTTGATATCGGACTTGTCCGGTGTTGTGCAAATGTAAAGTGATACGGACTAGTCCGCACAGGGGAGACTTGTCCATTTTTAGTCAGAAAAATATCAGACTAGTCCGGTTGATATCGAACTAGTCCGCACATGCTAATTTTTGTGCAGTGAGTGTAATCTCTTTCACTTGAGCTCTTGGGGTGTGTTTCTCCAACACTCTCCATACAAAATAATTCTAATCTTTTCAGCTCTTGAGCTCTTCTCCGTTTGGCTCCTCATTCTCCTTTCTTTTTGTGCTTTCTTCTTAATTGCTTTAAAACCTGTGCTCATCTCAACAATTTTGTTAGGATCTCATTTATTTGTTATTAATCAACCAAAACCCACAAGGAATGCCTAGATGCACTTTCAAAAAGAATACATCTACGTGTGTACATAGCATGACATACATAACGGATCCGATAGCCGAAACATAATGAATCGCTCTCATCCTCTTTTGCTCATCAGGTGTCGATAGACACTGACTCTTGCTTAGAGTAATGCCATGTGACATTGGCAAGAAACCTTCCTTGGAATCTTGCATATTGAACCGATTCAATATCTTATCAATATATGTATCTTGGCTTAATCCAATTAGCCTTTTAGATCTATCTCTATATATCTCTATGCCCAAAATGTATGCTGCCTCTCCTAAATCTTTCATTGGGAAACTTTCTCTTAATGAGGATTTAACATCATCAAGCATTAAAATGTCATTTCCGATCAATAATATGGCATCTACATATATGACTAGAAATACATGTGTGCTCCCACTAAACTTCTTGTAAATACAAGGTTCTTCTACGTTCTTGATGAAACCAAACCCTTTGACAACTTCATCAAAATGTATATTCCAACTCCGAGATGCTTGCTTCAGTCCATAGACGGACTTTTGAAGCTTGCATATTTTACTAGTATTTTTGGATTGACAAAACCCTCAGGTTGTGTCATGTACACATCCTCAATCAGACTTCCATTAAGAAAGACTGTTTTGACATCCATCTGCTATATTTCATAATCAAAATATGCAACAATTGCCAGAAGAATCCAAACAGACATTAGCATTGCGACAGGTGAGAAAGTTTCATCATAATCAACACCTTGAATTTGTTTGAAACCTTTCGCCACCAATGGCGCTTTATAGATGTGAACATTTCCATCCATGTCAGTCTTTTTCTTGAAAATCCATTTACAATCGATAGGTCTAACACCTTCAATTGTATCAACCAAGTTCTAAACTTGATTCTCGTGCATGGATTCAGTTTCGGATTCTATGGCTCCAAGCCATTTCTCAAAGTCGAGTCCCTTCATTGCTTCAGTATAGGTCGTGGGATCATTATTGTCCAATAATACCATGTCATGTTGCTTCGTGGTTAGAACCGTTAACTTTTTATTCACACGACGTGCCCGCGTAGACCTTCGTGGGGCTGGTGCTTCATCAACTGGTTGCACAACATCTTATACATCCTGTATAGGATTAGTGGGCGCTGAAACTTTTTCTGGTATTTCTTGAATTTCTTTAAGATGCACCTTGCTTCCACTAAATCCTTTTGAGAGAAACTCTTTCTCCAAGAAGACACCATTGTGAGCGGTAAACACTTTACCCTCAGTTTTATTGTAAAATTAATATCCTTTGGTTTCCCTAGGATATCCCACAAAGAAGCATTTTTCTGATTTGGGAGTGAGTTTGTTTGACGTCAAATGTTTGACATAAGCATCACTCCCTCAAACTTTAAGGAAAGACAATCCAGAACATTTCCCGGTCCACGTCTCATATGATGTCTTCTCAACAGACTTAGTTGGGACTCTGTTTAGTGTAAATGCACCAGTTTCAAGAGCATAACCCCAAAAAGATAGTGGAAGGTCCGCTTGGCTCATCATTGACCTAACAATGTCTAACAAGTTTCGGTTCCTCTGTTCGGACACCCCATGCCATTGAGGCATTCTAGGTGGAGTCAACTATGGAACAACTCCACATTGTTTTAAATGATCATAAAATTCATGGCTCAAATATAAACCCCCATGATCAGATCGTAGAAGTTTAATTGTCTTACCCAATTGATTTTGTACTTTATTTTGAAATTATTTGAACTTTTCAAAGTATTCACACTTGTGCCTCATTAGGTAGACATAACCATATCTACTAAAGTCATCATAAATGTGATGAAGTACTGAAAACCACCTCTGGCAATTGAATTCATTGGTCCACATACATATGTATGTATAAGTCCCAACAAGTAAGTCTCCTTCTCACTTTGACCAGTGAAGGGTGCTTTGGTCATCTTCCCAAGCAAACAAGATTCGCATGTGTCAATTTATTCAAAATCCAATGAGCTTAGTAAACCATATTTATGGAGTTTTTCAATGCGCTTCTCATTTATATGACCTAAGCGACAATGCCAAATAAAAGTGGGATATAGATCATTTTGTCGAGCCCTTTTGGTATTAATGTTATAGACCGTTTTATCCTCAAGATCAAGGACATATAATCCATTCACCAATGGAAATTGGGCATAGAAAATATTCTTGTAATAAATTGAACAACATTTGTTCTTTATTACAATCTCATATCCAACAACTTCTTCTAAACAGGAAGAAGAGATAATGTTCTTCCTCAAAGTAGGAATGCAATAACAATTATTCAATTCCAACACTAATTCTGAGGGTAATGACAAGTGGTAGGTTCCGACAGCTATGACCGCAACCTTTGCTTCATTGCCGAAACGAACATCCAACTCGCGCAAATCTTCTAGTCTCACTTAGACCCTGCAATGATTTGTAAGTGTGAATCATTGATCCAGTATCAAATACCCATGATTCACTAGAAGATAATGCAATGTTAATTTTCATAACATTTATACCTGAAGTGGAAGTCTCACTTCCCTTCTTCTTGTTCATATTCTCTAAGTACTTCTTGCAGTTCCTAGACCAGTGCCCCTTAGCATGACAGTGAAAGCATTCATCATCAGGAGAAGGGCCAGATTTGCCCTTTGGCTTAGACTTTGAGCTTGAAGGCTCATCGGGAACCTTTCCCTTGCCCTTGGCTTTAGGATGCGTCACACGCTTCCTCTTTTTATTCTCCTTTTGCACCATCATCACATGAGTGGTGTTTTTCTTAATGCTTTCTTCGACTATTTTAAGCATCCCATGCAATTCAGCCAAAGTTTTCTCCATTCTATTTATTTTAAAATTCAATATAAATGGCTCATAGCTCAGTGGGAGCGACTAGAGAACAATGTCAATAGCTAGATCGTCCTTGAGTTCAGAACCAAGTTTGCCCAAAGTTTCAATGTAACTAATCATTTTGATTATATGAGTGCTGACCGGGCTACCATCCGCCAGCTTGTATGGGAACAAAAACTTTGAGATGTTATATCTCTCAGTCTAGCTTGATTCTCAAACATTCTACACAGTCCCTCAATCATAGAATAAGCATTTGTATGCTCATACTGTTTTTGCAGATCAAGGGACATAGTGGCAAGCATGAGGCATCTTACATCAAGCGCATCATCGCAGTGCTTTGTATAAGCTCTACATGCCGCAGTAGTTGCATCAGCTTGGTCATCAGGGTATGGCTGCAGAAGAATATACTCGGTTTTCTCTTGCCTAAAAACGATTCTCACGTTGTGGTATCAATCGATGAAGTGAGCTCTATTGAGCTTTTCCTTTTCAATCACAGATCACAAATTGAAACCTGAATTGTTACTAGCAGACATGATCTACAATAGAAAATAAATATGCAAGGTTTAGCACTATGTTATGTACCAATCTCCTGTTAACAATTTAATAAAAGATATCACCACTATATGATCATCGTCTTCCCTCTAACGACATATAGTGGTTCAAGATCCATATTCACTAATTCCTGGTGAGCTTTGGCTTCACTGCTAGAAAATTATTGACATAAGTTAACAACAATTGTTAATCATATCCCTATATGACTGTTGTTTGTTGGGTGACATCCAATGCCTCAGCTCCCAACTCTATGACATAAAGCCCAAAACTGTTTTCATAGCTTTGTTGAGTAAACCAACACTATGCATGCGAATGTCCAACATTCACCCTATGCATTATGATAGATAATGGTATTTTTCTTTGGCAAACCTAACACACAACGATCAAAACAACATACGTGCAGCTATTGGTAAATGACATCAAATGCTCAACTTTTGCGAGGGAAGGTATTCTATCATGACAAAACATCCACCATATGAAAGCATGAAAAGAATAGTAATAAATAAACATCACTGACATATGATCATATCACATTATGAATAGTATGACCTTTAAGATCATAATAGTCTCCATTGCCATGGTTTCATCATGATATGAGCTGGAATGCCTCCCTTCTTGTGGTGATCTCCATCTCCACCATGCTTGAAGACATCTCCATGGTCATTAAAAGAAGCTAATACAACTAATAGCTACCAAATAAATTACATGAGAGATCAAGCATCATAGGTCGACACGCAGGTCATTATACAATTATGTAACAACCTCAACCCGGTTGTGCTAAATTTGCAATACGCAGGATGCACGAATATTACACACAGATCATCACATTACATTAAGGCCATACCATTCAAATCATTTCCTGCAAAAATGAGTTAAGCGTAAAACAGTTTCTAGCTTTAAATGGTATTATGTAATCGCTATAGCAGATAGCAAACGGTGGTCCCTGAACACCAAACAGAATTACATAGATCGCATCTATAAAATCACTATGAAAATCTCATCACATTGATCAAATCAACCCGAATCCGAGTCATTCAGAATGCCTCAATTTTCAATGTGACTAGTTATTCATGAGTAGATCGCGACTCATGGCCGTGGTCTGTTGGCTCAATCTGTTAGCTATGTATATGATTAGTCCCGATGGTGATTCCAGCCGGTAGGGACAGGTTGCACACACAACAGATAAGGAGCACAAACTGACCCTTTAGTCATATACAATCGCAATCTACTCTAACCAATTCCAAACTCCAAAAAACATGCGAAAAAAATTCATCGTATCAACATGTCTGCAGTAGATCCCTACTAGCAAGATCCAGACTAAAAACTACGCAAGTCGGCTTTGATGCCGCTATTGATATATAGGCGGTACGCTACTCTAGCAATTCTACTGCATCACCCAGGAAACATGCGAGTACAGAGGTCATAGATCATAACCACTAGACGTGCAGCGTTGCAGAATGTAGACGCACGTCGGTGTAAGGGAAGTAGACAATCTCGTTCATCTCCTCCTCGCCCTCGTCACAGTAGCAGATAGACGAACACGTTCGTCGTAGCTGATCAGCGCAGCAGTAACAACAGCGCCTCCACAGAGTTCACATGTACATAGAGTAACGTCGTGCACCGGTGTGCTAGCACCACCCGCGGCAAGGGTGTCGGCATGAGGCCTTCGAGGGGTGGTGGCTAAGACTGTCACATGATGGAGTAATTAGCCCTAATCCTACCCCTCATATTTATAGGCGTACTAACAGGTTTTTAGGTCGCAGGCCCATTAGTACCTTAATTACTTATGAATCAAATATCTAACAAGCCTTAACCCGAATTGTTATGATTAGCTCTTGGACATATCACCAACACACTGTGCGTTGCTTGCAGTGACTTTGCTAGCGGCTGCGTTGGCGTGCCTGCATGCTGCCTGCTGTTTGCATGTGGATGCTTGTTGCCTGCTATTTGCATGCGGTTTCTTACTGTCATAACTGTTACTCTATGCTGTCATCCTTGGGAGTGCTGCCGCTTTAGGAATCCCAATAAATAAAGTTGTTAGAAATATTTTATTGATATCCATAGTGTATTTATTTACATCTATCATTTTAGAAAAATATAAGGCTAGGAGTAGAAACAAATCATTATCGTGTGCTAAGTAAGTACTAAGAGAAACTTATGTTCTGTAGGTTTGGCGGGTTCCGGTAAACTTATGAGTGGACGACTTCCGGTTCTCGTCGAGGTCAAGGCAAGTGCATTATGAGTTGTTTCTAGTAAGTGTGATTCACCATTTATTAATATTTCTTGTGTGTTGACTCATTATTTGAGTTTTTAAGATTCAATTTTTTCATGTTCCTATTTCTTCATGTTCAAGATTCAAGATATACTTTAATAATCATTCAAGTATCGATTAAATCGGGAGTGCAATTTTGCTATTATATTCAGGTTCCTATGAGTATGTGTTGATCACACTTGCTCGGCTTGACCGGTAAATGCTAAAGAGAATTCAAGTGTCACCTGTTTTAGATGAAACTATTATTTCATCGTTCTTCACTTCAAGATCTATATTTGTTGTCTCATTCGGTTTGATTATATCATTCTTCGAGCTCTAAGTGTACTTGTTGAGTGTTTTTATTCACTCTTGTGTTTATTTGCTTTTTAGGTACCTGTTGATAAAGGCATGCATGGAAAGGGAGTAGCATCCACACGTTGAGCACAAACTCTATATATTAGACTTAGCTTATTGAATATTCTAATTGATTGCACAATTTTGTGTTGTTAAGAGCTTTGGTGTGGTCATTTTAGTATTTGGTTCCATTGTAATGCTTCGTGGTGCTTGTTACTATTTCTATATACTAGCTTGTCTGTTGTTGTGTACGGTTTATCCATAGTTGACAGAGGTTTCAAAGGAGACTCTACCAAAAATTTTAATAATTTAGTACTTAATAGGAATGTTTATATGTTTCTAGTAGCATCCATTTTTGTCCGTACCAGAGGTGTTACAACCTCGGCCACTCCTAGGCTGTCCAAAAGGGACAATTCAGAACATACATGTCTCACATACGTAACATATATGAGATGTGCCGGTTCGAAATAGGTGACGCATAGGTTATGTTACTCATGTTCAATAATCGATAACGTTGTAAATAGATTATTTATAATAGTTTGCACCTTATTTACGATGGTTTTCTTGGCGTCATAAATCAACAGGGTTTATACAATAATCAACTAACCAAGTATTTGTACTTGATGTACGAAACAACTATACGCATTATCAATATTGATAAACATTAATCAAATTAATACATTGATCTAAACTAATAAACATTAATCAACTAATCAACTTGAAAACTACTACATATCCAACAATAAATCAAGTAAACAAATACATAATTGATCAACTAATACACAATTAATCAACTAGTTCAGCAATGAATCAAATAATTAAAGAATTAATCACTGTATTTAAGAATTAATCAATTAAATCAACAGCAAATCAAATAATTAAACAACTAATCACCAATTTAATAATTAATCAACTAATTCAACAACGAATCAAATAATTACCAAAATTAATAATTGATCAACTAATTCAATAATGAATCGAATAATTAAACAAATAATCGCCAAAATTAAAAATTAATCAAATAATTGGGGGTGGGTGAGGGTGGGGTGGGCACGGAGGTGGGGGTGCTCATAGACTTCCATCTATCTGAACTTGTCAGCCAATTCACTCCCTTTTATAGTAAAATCATCACTTGATGGTTGCCTGTTGTGGTGAGTAGGAGCCTTCATCTTCAAAGGGAAAATAGGACAACCAGCTAGTCCTTTGCCTTTGTTGATACTTCTCTTGGGTGTCGAAGAAATGCCAGTACCTTCCTTGCTCAGGGGCTTCTTCACTATCACTCTCCTCTTCTTAGGAAGTACTTCATCAGGAGGAGAGGAGTGAACATTGTGGTCGTGCCTTTTCTTCATAACCCTCTCTATTGCTCTTTGCACTCTTGCAAGGTCACGCTCTTCGTCATAGACAAAAGAGCTATTCTCGGAACCTGATGACATCGTGTCTGACAGAGGAATTCAAGGGTTGATAAGAATTCATTGTATACCTTGAGCAAATAAGAATTTAGAGGTTTAGAACGTTAGTGTATCAGACTTGTCCATTTCCAGAGAGCGGACTTGTCTAGAGCACCGGACTTGTCCGCACTTGAATATCGGACTAGTCCCGACTGACATAAGAACCCTAACTTACTATTTCCAACAAATTTAGCTTGAATTGATTCACAATGAGAGGGAAATAGTAGGAATACATCTAGAAGAGTAATGTACACTCTAGGAATCAAGAAAAGTAAGCAAGATTTGAGAAAAGATGAGAACTAGGGTTAAGTGAAATTTTACCAAAAAAATTTGAAGCTTGAAGTTTAAGGAGCGGAGTAGGGTCCGGATAAGTCGGGTTGGGCAAGCTCCGCACCTAGGAGAGGATTTCTCTTGGAGAAATCTTCGATTTTGATGGCTGGATGCAAATATCGCCTTGGGAGCTCATGGTAGAAGAGAGAGAGAGCAAAAGCGATTGTGAGATAAGGGGGATGAGCTCCTGGCGGCAGGCTAGGGTTAAACCTGATAGATACGGACTAGTCCCATCGCAACCGGACAAGTCTGGTATGCCAACCAGAGCCGAACTAGTCTAAGGCAACGGACTAGTCCAGTGCTGACGTGGGACTAGTCTGATGTCAGCGGGACAGAAAAGAATTGAACAACTTGATTTTGGTTGTTTGATCTAATAGTGATCTAAATGACATCATTTCACAAATAATCCTGATTAACATGACCCGTAAGCAATCAACAATCATACAATTGCCATAATTCACCAAGATTCACTAATTTAAATAGTTTTCAAGAGAAAATCGAGATAAGGGACAAACTTTCACAAAAATGAGAAAATTTTGAAATCACAATCAGGAATGCAGTGTTTTAAGCCGCATTTCAAGATTCAAGTATATTTAGCTCATTTCTTAGCTCACAAAATCTCCTTTCATCTAATTTCTTGGTGAATACGTCTGCAAATTGTTTTTCAGTCCTAACATGTTCGATTACAATGTCACATTTTAATGAATGATCTCTTAAGAAATGGTGACGAATATCTACATGCTTAGTTCTTGAGTGCTCTACTGGGTTGTGTGCAATTTTTATAGCACTCTCATTATCACATAGGAGTTGAATATGGTTCAGATTGTAACCATAATCCCTTAGAGTTTGTTGCATCCAAAGTAGTTGTGTGCAACAACTACCGGCTGCAACATACTCCGCTTCGGCTGTGGAAAGAACAATGGAGTTTTGCTTTTTAGATGACCATGAAACTAAGGATCTGCCAAGGAATTGGCACGTCCCCGACGTGCTCTTTCTATCTACTTTGCATCCTGCATAGTTCGCATCAGAATATCCTATCAAGTTAAACTTGGATCCTTTGGGATAACAAAGGCCCATGTTGGGTGTGTGCACAAGGTATCTTAAAATTCTTTTTACAACTATTAAATGACACTCTTTAGGTGTGGCTTGAAACCTTGCACACATACACACACTAAGCATAATATCTGGCCTAGATGCACATAAATAGAGTAATGAGCCGATCATAGAACGATATACCTTTTGGTCCACATTTGGACCATCTTCTTTGAGATCGAGATGTCCATTAGTTGCCATGGGTGTCTTGATGGGCTTGGCCTTGTCCATATTGAACTTCCTAAGGATGTCCTGCGTGTACTTTGTTTGGCTTATGAAAGTGCCTTCTCTTAATTGCTTCACTTGGAACCCCAAGAAGAACTTTAATTCGCCCATCACAGACATCTCGAATATGTTTGTCATAATCTTGCTAAATTATTCACAAAAGGATTTATTAGTAGAACCAAAAATAATATCATCAATATAGATTTGACATACAAATAGATGATCATCAAAATGTTTTGTAAACAAAGTATAATCAGCTTTTCCAATCTTAAAACCATTTTGAGTTAGAAAATCTCTAAGGCACTCATACCAAGCTCGTGGAGCTTGTTTGAGTCCATAGAGAGACTTACGCAGTTTGTACACGTGGTTGGGGTACTCTTGATCTTCAAATCTTGGTGGCTGCTCCACGTACACTTCCTCCTTAATGGGACCGTTGAGTAAAGCACTTTTGACGTCTATTTGATACAACTTAAAATTACGGTGAGTAGCATATGGAAACAAAATATGAATGGACTCAATTCTAGCTACGGGAGCAAAAGTTTCATCGAAGTTCAAATCTTCGACTTGTGAATAACCTTTTGCCACAAGTCGCACCTTATTTCTTGTTACCACTCCATGTTCATCTTACTTGTTCTGAAAGACCCATTTGGTTCCTACGATGTTCGCCTTTGGTCTTTCTACAAGCTCCCACACTTCATTTCTTTTGAAGTTGTTCAGCTCCTCTTGCATTGCAATCACCCAATATGGATCCTTTAATGCTTCTTCTATCATGTATGGTTCCAAAAAAGAGACAAAAGAGTAATATTCACAGAAATTAGCTATGCGAGATCTAGTGGTTACTCCCTTAGGAATGTCTCTAATGATGTTGTTGACAAGATGATCTCTTTGTATACTCTGATGTACTCTTGGATTAGGAACTTGTGAAGTTATTTGCACTTCATTTTCTTCATTGTCAATGTCTCCTTCTAGATCATTGCTTCCTTGATTATATTGATATCTTCCTGATCTTGATCTTGTGCATGAGCTCCCCCTTGACCATTGCTTTCTTGTTGAGGTTCATCTTGTGCACTTGAGTCTTGTGGTTGTTCTTGAGGTTGAATATAACCAAGTGCCATCCTCCTCAACGCTTGACATGGGGCTTCTTCCTGATCTAGCACACACTTATCAACTTGCTCCACTTAGGAGCCGTTAGTTTCATCGAACACTACGTCATGTGCAACCTCAACAAGGCCAGAGACTTTGTTGAAGACACGATAGGCGTAGGTGTTCGAATCATAACCAAGCAAGAACCCTTTATCAGATTTTGAAGCAAACTTCGAAGTTCTCGCTTTCTTGTTCAAGATAAAACATTTACATCCAAATACTGTGAAATATGAAACGTTTGGTTTTTTGCCGGTGAGGAGCTCAGATGGCGTCTTCTTCTAAAGTCAGTGAAGATATAGTCGGTTTGTGGCGTGACAAGCGGTGTTCACCGCTTCAGCCCAAAACCAGTCTAAAGTCTTGTATTCATCCAGCATTGTCCTAGCCATCTCGATGAGCATCATGTTCTTCTTTTCGGCCACCCCATTTTATTCAGGGGAGTAGGGTGTCAAAAATTCATGCTTTATTCCTTCTTCTTCTAGGTACTCCTCAACTTGTGTATTTTTGAACTCTGTTCCATTGTCACTTCTAATGTTCTTCACGGTTGAGGAGAATTCATTTTGTGCCTTTTTCAGAAATTTCTTAAGGATTCCCTGAGTTTCTAATTTATCATACAAGAAAAATATCCAAGTAAATCTAGAAAAATCATCAACAATGACCAGTCCATATTTGTTACCGTTGATGCTTATATAAACAATTGAACTGAAGAGGTCCATGTGGAGAAGTTCCAGTGGTCTTGAGGTAGTCATCATGTTCTTGGTGGTGTGTAGTGCTCCAACTTGTTTTTCCGCCTGGCAAGCGTTGCACGACCTGTATTTCTCCAAAACAACATCTTTTAAACCTCGGATATGACCACCTTTTAGAAGTTTCTACAGATTTCTCATCCCAACATGGGCTAGCCGTCTATGCCACAACCATCCCATGTTAGTTTTAGCAACCAAGCAAGTGTTGAGTTCAGCTTTCTCTTTGTTGAAGTCAACTATATAAAGTTTTCCCTTCAACATTCCCTTGAAATGCGATCGAGCCATCGCTTCTTCTAAAAACGGTCACACCCTCATCAGTGAATAAACAGTTATAGCCTTTATCGCACAACTGAGATATGGACAAGAGGTTATAATCTAAAGAATTTACATGTAAAATATTTTAGAGAGTATGTTGGGAAGAGATTTCAGTTTTACCGCTACCAAGGACCTTTCGTGGGCTATTGTCTCCAAAGTATATCCCTTCACTTGGATCCGCATTGTGCTCATACTCCATGAACATACTCCTCTCTCCGGTCATGTGATTAGTGCATCGACTGTACAACACCCATTTTGTTCCACCGGAGGAGTAGGTCTGCAAAACAGAATTATTTCTTAGTTTTAGGTACCCAAGCTTGCTTGGGTCCTCGCAGGTTAGTCACAAGAGTCTTGGGCACCCACACGCAACTTTTTGAGTCTTGGGCACCCACACACAAATACATGTCCAGATTTGTTTTTCATGAGTACATAGGAAGCATCAAAAGTACGAAATAGTATTTGTAATTCAGATTCATGTGATGTTTCCTTAACAAAAGTAATTTGCTTCTTAGCATGAACATTGGTGGACATGTGTTTATTTTTGTTAAACCCAATACCATCTTTGATGTTAGGAGGTCTAGTGACCATATATTCACTACGTGCATATTTGATCTTTTCCTTGTCAAAGATGCCACTTTGGGATGGATGTTTAGCATGAGAAGTAGAAGAATCAAGTTTAGCAGCATTTTTCGTAATGGAACATGTGCAAGTTACAATTGTTGTCGGACTTACACCTTTGGAAGGCGAGCTTTTGGAGGAGGAGGAGGAGTCACTTTGCTTGAGTGACTCAACTTGCACTTCAAGAAGCTTGTTAACTTTTGACAAGTTAGCAAGTTCATCCTTGATTGCATCGTGTGAGTCTTCTAGCTTTGAGTAAGTTTCCTTACTCATGGCTAGCTCATGCTCAAGTGACTTGCTCTTTTCCCTCTCAAGCTCAAGTAGTTTCTCAACCTCTTGATATTTCTTCCTTTCACGGATGAGCATATCTTCTTGTCGGTTGATAAGCTCCTCCTCTTCAAAAATTTCATCTGACAACGTTTTCATTTTCTTCAATGCAGTTTTACTTAACCCTCTAAGCATCTCCTCATTTTCACTAGAGCTGTCAAAATCATCAATAGAGGAATTTAGCGAGGGAGATGTGAGTCGAACCTTTTTCTTTCCTTCCTTAGCCATGATGCAAGTGTGATTATGAGTCTCCCATCCTCCCATGTTCGGGAAGAGTGTATACCTCTTGGTAGGCTTCTTGATAGCAATGGTGGCCATCTCCTCTTCGGAGGAGGAAGACGACTCGTTGTTTGAGTCCCACTCCTTGCAAATGTGCGCTTGGTGAGCTTGCCTTTTTTTCTTGAAGATCTTATTCTCTTGAGGCTTTGCTTCGCTTCTTCTTTTTATTTTTTTCATAAGTGCAGTCAACCATAAAGTGACCGTACTCGCCACAGTAGTAGCAGGTACGTCGAGCCTTGGATTTTCTTTTTTCTTTCCTCTTCCCATCACTCGAGTTGCTGCCCTTCCTTCTTTTCATCATCTGCTTGAATTTCTTGATGAAGAGTTCCATTTCCTCATCATCCAAATTGGTCCTTACATCACTTGTGTCTTCATCATCTTGTGCTTCACGAGCTTCCTTTCCCTTAGGCTTGCAAGTTGCCTTGAGGGCAACGTCTTTCTTCTTGGAGGAAGTAAGCTCAGCTAGATCTTTGACGTATTGGGCCTCCTTCTCAATCATCTCATGGTTCATAACTTTGCCAAATAGTTCCTCTGGAGTCATTTTGTGAAAAACCTCGGGATTTCACGGATCATGGAGCACAAGGTGACATTTCTTGGCATAAAGGCCCTGATCAATCTTTTGACCACCTCATGGTCAGTACACTTTTTGCTTCCATAGGCGTGAATCTTGTTGATAAGCACCTTCATTCTATTGTACATATCTTGAGGTGATTCGCCTTCCTCAATGACAACCCCCCCCCCCCAATTCTCCTTTGAGCATTTCAATTTTTGTCTCTCAAACTGACCGATTTCCTTCATGTCAGTTTTGAGTGTATCCCAGATTTCCTTGGCACCTTTTAGTCCATCAATCTTGGTGAAATCTTCTCGGCTTAGAGATGACGTGATCACTGCAACAGCTTGTGCATTGCGGTGAATTTCTTGTTCCTGTTCCAGAGTGAGTTCATCATCTGTATCCGGGATATCTACACCTTTACACACAATATGCCAAAGATTGGGGTTCAAAGATATTAAGTGCATTTTAATGTTATATTTCCCATATGGCATAATTATATTCATCGAACTGCAGGGGTTTTTCCATGTGAGTGGAAAGATAATGATTATTTGAATTGAGATGACTGTAATTGTAAGGATATCGGAAGTAGTCGTGATGACCACTCCCCGTCGTCTTCTCATCTTCTTTTCCTTTTTGACTTAGGAGTTTCTTCCTTAGAAGTGCCTTGAGGTGACACACTTCCTCATCATCGTGTTGATTTTCCCTGAGTATATCGAAGGCTTTTGTATCTTGTTCTTCTTTGGTGTTGAGCACCTTCGGGACCTCATTGTTCTTGTCAGAGGCTATTGATCTCTTCGAGCGGTGAGTTTTGTAGATGGAGAACCTGCTTTGATACCAATTGAATGTGGCCTAATGGGGGGTGAATAGACTTTGATAATTTCATGCGCACTTAATCAAATCATCAAATACTAGCGAGAGCAGACTTGTCCAGTGTAGTAGCGGACTAGTCTGATGTGATGATATGTTGTGAAATAGTCAAGTATTGATGCAGGAATTCTAGATGTAATAGCAACGAAAATTGAAAAACTATAGAGATCACTTGATTGAACAAATAGTGTTGCAAGGTTACACGTGAAATACAATTGTAATTTAAATTGCAAGATTGATCAACTTAGTGCCCTAAGTAATTATAATGAAAATAAAGAAGCACACGAGACACATATTTTTACCGAGGTTCGATCTCACCAAAGAGATCTACTCCTCGCCAAGGAAGCCCACACAGAGCCGGGTCTCTTCAAACCCTTTCCCTCGTCAAGTCACCACACAAGGCCGACTTGATTCCACTATCACGGGTAATCATCAAGTTAGTGGGGCAACCTCACACTTTGAGGGCCCCCACAAGAATTATAACAAAAAGATGATCAAATACACTTGAAAAGATTACAAGTAATTGCACAAGTATAAAGAGATCAAACTCCAAGAGCTCAATGACGCATAGACAATGATCTCCCAATCCCAAATTTGAATGCTCAAGGATTTTCACTTTCGGGGACCTTAGATGTGTGGGGAGATGTGTTTTCGTGCTCTTGGGACAAGTGGTGGTGTTAGGGTTTGAGTTGTGAACAGTAGAATACGTGAGTTGTGGTCATGGGGTCGTGGATCTCCTATTTATATTGTTTCAAAAATTGTTACCGTTAGTGATCCTGATAGCCGTACTAGCCCCTATAGGGGACCGGACTTGTCCAGTATGCTGTGTAAAATCGGCGTGGAATTTGCAACACACTAGAAACCCTAAATTGTGTGAGGCATACCGGACTAGTCCGGTAGGTGTCCGAACTTGTCCATTACCCTGTGTATTGGAACATCAGAAACTTTCTCGGACTAGTACCGTCATTGAGTTTACAACTTGTCCAGTGCACGGTGTATTGAGTTTACAAAAAGTTGAACGGACTAGTACGGTCCAATAATGGACTAGTCTAGTGCACTGTGTATTGAGGTTCCAGAAAGTTGATCGGACTAGTCCGATCCATGAATGAACTAGTTAGGTGCACTGTGAAGTGAGACAATAGAGAGTTGAACGGACTAGTCCGGTCCATGAACGGACTAGTCTGGTTCTCAGTGAATTTTAAGATTGATTTTAAGGCCCTTACCCCTACGCAAAGATTTGACATCTTGGGATATGTCTCTCACACACATCCTATACAATTAAGTATACTTTGCACTTGATTCATCAATGGGGCTTTTCTTTTTCTTCATCACTTCATTTTTGACTTTTTGAGTGCACCAAAATATCTAATATGAGTTGACCTGCATTGATCTCAACAAGCTCATTAGGATCTCATTTGTTTGTCATCAATCGTTCAAAACCCACAAGGGATTGCCTAGATGCACTTTCATTTGCAAGGTCTTCTTTTTGCGGTCCCGCCTTGATGCCTCAATGGCTGCAACATCAAGTTCAAGCACTAAGAAGGAGAAGGTTACATTTTGTGCTAATCCATGATTAGCACTTGATGTTGGTGTTTATATTCATATTTTTTCTTCTCTTTGTTAAACCGAATTTATTTGAGTGGGTAACTTGGATTCCTATTTTGATTTGATTCCAACAACCATAACTAGGGCTGAGCTCCTGGAAAATTTGTGTACTTGAACAGTTTTATATGACTTTCCTTGTTGACCTTATGCTATTTCGGTCACTTTCCTATATTTGGTCCATTCTTTCACGATTGGCACTTGATGTTGGTGTTTATATTTAGATTTTTTCTTCTCTTTGTTAACCCAAATTTATTTGAGTGGGTAACTTGGATTCCTATTTTGATTTGATTCTAACAACCATAACTAGGGATGTGCTCCTGGAAAATTTGTATACTTGAACAGTTTTATATGACTTTCATTTTTGACCTCATGCAACTTCGGTCACTTTCCTATATTTGGCCCATTTTTTTCACATCCATTTGCTTGCCATATGGCCCTCGACCAATATGCAAAACAACTTTATTCTTCGTACTTCATCTTTTTTTATTCTTCCATTTATTTTTGATTGTGCCCTGTAGTATCTTGATATTTCTCTGTTGTGCCTTGTTTTGCTAGATTTTGTTTTTGTTAAAACACATGTGTTCTAAATAACATTGTTGATATTGTATTACTTTTTGTTCATTTGTTATAGGTGATAACATTGTTGATTTATTGCAATGATCATACTTCAGAAAACCGACAAACCTAGATATTAGCAAGTTTGAAAACCAGAATTCCTCTGTTACCCAACATGTATGTGGCGAATAGAGCATCTTCAAAAATTGCTGAGATGTCCTATGTTTCTATCTAAAATTCGATTCCATGTAGAAACGGCTTCTCGTGTAAAGGATGCAATATGTTTCCCTAATCATATAAGTGGACATATCTAGTGCAAAATAGGACTACAACATTAGTATGTTAATACAGTTTGTAGTCATCTGATATATCATCACTACAAGGATCTCGATAATTTACAAGGGCCGAAATCATTGTAAACAATACAAAAAGTCATTGTAGCTAAATTATTTACGACAACTTTCAGTAATTTACGATTTTGGCCATCGATAGAAAAACATCAAAAGTAAGATTATTTACCATGGCTACCGTCGTAAATAAACTTATTTACAATGGCCCTTCGTGGCATCATAAATAAGGAGGCCGTGCCATGTGGAGGCTGGACCTCCTTATTTACAACGGACACAAAGGACCGTCATAAATAAGTAACCTTTATTACAATGGTCTAGACCTGTACTGTAATAAATAAGTTTAGCCTAGATCAGGACGTCGTAAATAAGGGTTTTTTTTTTTACAAAAATCTAACCTGGCACTACGGCCAGCTCACAGGTAGTATAAATAGCACTATGTACACAAAACAGCATAATATATCATCAGTTCACGCTACAATCACAGCACAAATCATCTAAACTACACACTCCCACATACACTACCTCTGGAGCCTAGGAAGTCATCATCATGCCACGATCCAGATGCCGTCCAAGGGTTTTTCGCCTTCGCTTGCATACACAGTTTGGGGTCTATTGGCGCATTTTCTAATTGTACCCTTCTTCGTGTATCATCACCACCCCCTGCTCATACTTTGCCTACAAATATAATAAAATTGTGTAAGCATGTCACCAAGAGTATTAGTTATATTTCAATTGAAACACTGAGAATGTACCAGTTGATCCATCGTGACCAGAGTGCACAACTGCCCGGGCTCTGAAGGGTCAGTGACCTCTCTTCCACTCCTAAGTATCGGTCGACTGCTAACCAATCTCGTGCTCTTGTGGATACATGTTAGTAGGACAAGTATATTATGAATACCTCAAAAGAAGTCATGAGACACTTACCATGTGTTTAACCAAACGTAAATAGCCATCAGGACCATACTTATAGTGCGTCGCCCTCTACTTGAACCCTCTTGAAGTTAGCGATGAACTCATTGCAGACCCACATCCTACAGGGGGCTCGATATGCTTCAGGATCATACTCCAACCAAGAAACACTGACCTGCACATATTTAGTGTTTCATCAAAATATTTTTAATACAAAATAATAAAGCATTTAACTCAAATAACTTATCTCCTCGTATTGCTCCTCTGTCAAGTACGTGTCGGATGCATATCTGAACACTCCTTGTTCCTGCTCCTGCTCTTCATTCCTCTTGAAATACTTGTTCAGAGATTGAACGCGAGCATAGCAGATAGCTTGGGATACAAGCTTCTGAGCGTTCTTGTTGAACATGGCCCTGACCTTGTCCAACTTACTCAGGTCCTCCAAACGGTACCTTAACTACAAGAAAAAATATTTAAGAGAGTTATATTAACCATTTAAGTGAGTTGAAGAAACCAAATTTAGGGATTTTATCGAACATGCCTACCAAGAGTGACCAAGAGGTCCGTGCTTATGACGAGACACGAAGTCCGAATTCAGATAAAATTTCGGCAGCATAACCTCGCTGTTCTCCAACTGCACGCCCGAAAATGGTGCAGCGGAGAACATCAGGGTTACGCTATCGAAATCTTGTCCGCATCCGTACCCTACGTCTTGTCATAAGTACACGCTCTCTGTAATGCATTTATAGTTTGTTTAAGTTATTAGTTTGTATCATGTTTCTGATATAGCGATAATAAAGAATTCGAGAGTGAATTCTATTGAAGGGGGAAATGTAATATCCTGAACATTTTAGGAAAAATAAATTTTGCGGTTAGGAACACAAAGAGTTGACTAAAATTTGACTCATTGAACCATTGATCCGATAGACAATCGGAGACTGTAGATGCGTAGAGCTCGTCGAAACGATTTCAGAAAAATTAACTTTATGACAATAAACACTGAAGAGTTGACCGAAGTTTAACTCTTTAAATCTCTAATCGGATGGATGATCGGAAACAGTAGATGGGTAGAGCTCATTGAGATGATTCCGTTTGACTGTTCATACTCTTGATTCGGTGACCGAATAACTCAGTTGTGAGCCGATTTATTTTAAGTTGTTGGATGAATATTAGATCACTTGACTATGAGTCAAATAAGAGATTGATTCCTTTCTCTCCCGAATCAGCACCGCCAGAGGTCTTTCTTTTGGTGTTTTCTCAATCTCGCCGCCTCCATTGGTGCTGCTCGTCTCCTCCAGGCGTGCGTGTTGGTTCTCTCACAGGTTGGGGCTCGTGCTACTATTCCGTCTCTATCGGCCAGTTGCCTCCTCATCTGCTAGTTGTGTTGAGTGGATCGATCTGTTTGCTTGCCACTGAGTTGCTGCTACCTAGCCAGTGCGTGATAGTTGGAGGCCAGCGATCAGCGCGGCCGTAAATTATCAACGATCCAGTCCGCAAGTTCTTGAACCGTTTGATGTTTAGAATTAAATGCACTATTGTCTGCACGTGAACAATTATTAATCTTCACTTGACGAGCACCTGTATGTGTTGATATATAGGCGGTACGCTACTCTAGCAATTTTACCGTATCACTCAGGAAACAAGCGAGTACAGAGGTCATAGATCAGTACCACTAGACGCGCAGCGCAGCGGAATGTAAACGCGTGTTGGTGTAAGAGAAGTAGACGATGTCGTTCGTCTCCTCCTCGCCCTCGTCACAGCAGCAAGTAGACGGACACGTTTGTCAAAGTCGATCAGCGCAGCAGTAGCAGCAGCACCACCATAGAGTCCACACATACGGAGAGGAACGTCGTGCGCCAGGGTGCTACCACCGCGCACGCGGCAAGGGTATCGGCGTGAGGCCTTCGAGGGGTGGCGGCTAGGTCTGCCACATGGTGGAGTAATTAGCCCCTAACTCTACCCCTCATATTTATAGGCGTACTAATGGGCTTTTAGGTCGCAGGCCCATTAGTACCCTAATTACTTATGGATCAAATATTCAACAGGCCTTAACCCGAATTGTTATGATTGTCACTTGGGCATATCACCAACAATCTCTCACTTGCACTAGAGACAATCATCTAACCAAGTTTTTCAATATTCCAACCCCTTAAGTGTGTGGCCCGTTAGGTTCATGTGCAGTCGGTTGTGAATGGAAACCGTTTCTAACCACAAGTAAGACATACTGACTCCTGAATGTATATGAAGATCATATCAGCCGAACCTATACATTCAACATGCTAATCTCTTTGCATTACGATACCAGTCAAGCTCAAGGCGAGATGTGTGCCATCCTTGTGATAGCTCAACATTCACTCGATCAAATAGTGGATTCATTCCATGACTAACTTTTAGTCACTAAAATTAACTTTTAATCACCTTGGCATGACCATGCACTTTCAATTTCGACTATCTCGAGGGGCCCAAAGATATCTCGCCTGTTATTAAAGAGGGGTGAATTCCATCTTGATCCGCGCACATCCTATTCTATGTTTCATTATGTACTCGAAGACTACTTTTATGACTATCCAGTTACGGAGTAGCGATTGGTAGTCTCAACGTACACAACTACACATAGTGAGAAACAACGGCGATCTGAGGTCTAGGGATCTAGCAGGTATATCACTCAAGACCAACTGATGGCACATATGAAAATAACAATCCCAGCAGTGTCTCGGGGTGAGTCAATCCAACACCATGTTCACTAACATGTGTTCATATTATTAATTCGATATCTCCATATCTATGATCCGTGAAACGTGATCATCAATTAATACATGTGCTAGTGTGTGTGACATCATTATCTCATATAATGATATAGACTAGCAATTATTCAGAGTAACATTACTATTAACAAAGAGTTTCACGAACAAGTCACATACTTGATCAATGTAAATAATGATTACTCATATAACAATTTATTTAATAGTATATAAACATAGCTATGACACAAGTCTCTCACTACACACTATGATCACTGATGTAAGTATCTAATACCCATAGATCTCGTATGCGCCTCTTTCTTTGATTGTGGAAGAGGCTTTGTCAATGGATCTGCAACATTCAGATCTATGTGCACCTTGTATATCTTCACATCACCTGGGTCGATGATCTCTCGAATAAGGTGATAGCATTGTAGTATATGTTTGGATCATTTGTAAGATCTAGGCCCCTTTGCATGTGCAATGGCTCCACTATTGTCACAATGGAGATCCACAGGACTGGACGCGCTAGGAACAACACCCAACTCAGAAACAAATTTTCTGATTAAAACAACTTACTTTGCAGCTTCAGAAGTTGCAATATACTCCACTTCCTTAGTTGAATCTGCTACTATATCTTGCTTGAAATTTTTCCAGCTCACTGCCCCTCCATTGAGGCAGAATACAAAAACGGATTGTGATCTAGAATCATCCTTATCACAACGAGCTCTTCTTCACCTCTAAACACTAAGAACGCATCCTTAGTTCATCTCAATTAAGGATGTTTTTGACAACGGTCCAATGAGCCTCACTATAATCTAATTCATATCTGCTTGTAAAGCTTAGAGCATAGTGAATGTAGCCTAAATTGGGGTGAATAGTCTTTTTGAACTTTTGTCGAACCCTGAAACACTTAACAAATAGATCAAATACGGGAAGGCCGAACTAGTCCGGTACGTGGACTTGAAAGATTAAGATTGATCATTAATTTAACTTCTAGTAGTCTATGCAGTGGAAAGCAATTGACAATTTAAATGTACTATATCGATGACGCAATATATTACAATGATCAACTTTAATTCAATACTTCAATGTGAGTTATACAAGACTATGCAAACCCTAGATTATGATGAACGATAAAATAAGAACACGCAAGACAAGGTTTTATCTCGAGGTTCAATTCCACGTAGGAATTTACATCCCCGTTGAGTAGTCCACAGAGGATCGGGTTTTCACTAACTCTTCCCTCGTTGAATCACCACGGGGGCCAATTCTCAACCACTAATCACATAGGGGCAAATAACTTGTTCGTGGGGCCTTCTCACAAGTTGAGGGCTCTCCAAGAATTACAGCCACGAACACCACCAAACACACTCAAAAGATATACAATGAACAATGAGAGTGTGCGAGAGATCGGACCCAAGAGCTCAAGATCGTGTAGAACAAGTTCTCTCCTTTGTCTAATCCCTAATCCTCAAAGACTTGATCCTTTTAGCTTTAGAATGAGTGGAGAGATGTATTTTGGGGCTCTTGGGAGGTGTGGCGGCGCGGGAAGTCAAGAGAGGGTGTTGCATGGCCGTACACCTCTATTTATATTAGGTTTTCCAAATGTTATCGTTAGGGTTTGTGAAGTCCGGACTAGTCCGCCATAGACACCAGACTAATTCGGTGTGCATTGTGTTGAAAACTCTAAGTGTTGATGGATATCTGACTAGTCCGTTAAGGTGCGGACTAGTCTGATCTGGGCACAGAAACTTTTCGGACAAGACCGGTTGATGTCGGACTTGTCCGGTATGGTGAACACTATGTAGAACTGAGGACAAGTCTGCATTTGGAGGGACTTCTCCGACTTTAATCAGAGAGTTTTCGGACTAGTACGGTAGATATCGGACTTGTTCGGTGTTGTGAAAAATTGTAGGGCTAAGGGCAAGTCCGCACTTGGAGGACTTGTCCGATTTTAGTCAGAGGATTATCGGACTAGTACGGTTGATATCAGACTTGTCCGGTGTTGTGCAAATGTAAAGTGCTACGGACTAGTCCGCACAGGGGGGACTTGTCCATTTTTAGTCAGAGAGATATCGGACTAGTCCGGTTGATATCGAACTAGTCCGCACATGCTAATTTTTGTGCAGTGAGTGTAATCTCTTTCACTTGAGCTCTTGGGGTGTGTTTCTTCAACACTCTCCATACAAAATAATTCTAATCTTTTCAGCTCTTGAGCTCTTCTCCGTTTGGATCCTCATTCTCATTTCTTTTTGTGCTTTCTTCTTAATTGCTTTAAAACCTGCGCTCATCTCAACAATTTTGTTAGGATCTCATTTATTTGTCATTAATCAACCAAAACCCACAAGGAATGCCTAGATGCACTTTCACAAAGAATACATCTATGCGTGTACATAGCATGGCATACATAATGGATCCAATAGCCAAAACATAATGAATCGCTCTCATCCTCTTTTGCTCATCAGGTGTCGATAGACACTGAATCTTGCTTAGAGTAATGCCATGTGACATTGGCAAGAAACCTTCCTTGGAATCTTGCATATTTAACCGATTCAATATCTTATCAATATATGTATCTTGGCTTAATCCAATTAGCCTTTTAGATCTATCTCTATATATCTCTATGCCCAAAATGTATGCTGCCTCTCCTAAATCTTTCATTGGGCAACTTTCTCTTAATGAAGATTTAACATCATCAAGCATTAAAATGTCATTTCCGATCAATAATATGGCATCTACATATATGACCAGAAATACATGTGTGCTCCCACTAAACTTCTTGTAAATACAAGGTTCTTCACATTCTTGATGAAACCAAACCCTTTGACAACTTCATCAAAATGTATATTCCAACTTCGAGATGCTTGCTTCAGTCCATAGACGAACTTTTGAAGCTTGCATATTTTACTAGTATTTTTGGATTGACAAAACCCTCAGGTTGTGTCATGTACACATCCTTAGTCAGACTTCCATTAAGAAAGACTGTTTTGACATCCATCTGCCATATTTCATAATCAAAATATGCAACAATTGCCAGAAGAATCCGAACAGACATTAGCATTGCGACGGGTGAGAAAGTTTCATCATAATCAACACCTTGAATTTGTTTGAAACCTTTCGCCTCCAATTGCGCTTTATAGATGTGAACATTTCCATCCATGTCACTCTTTTTCTTGAAAATCCATTTACAATCGATAGGTCTAACACCTTCAATTGGATCAACCAAGTTCTAAACTTGATTCTCGTGCATGGATTCAGTTTCGGATTCTATGGCTCCATGCCATTTCTCAGAGTCGAGTCTCTTCATTGCTTCAGTATAGGTCATGGGCCCATTATTGTCCAATAATACCATGTCATGTTGCTTCGTGGTTAGAAGCGTTAACTTTTTATTCGCACGACGTGCCCGCGTAGACCTTCGTGGGGCTGGTGCTTCATCAACTGGTTGCACAACATCTTGTACATCCTGTATAGGATCAGTGGGCGCTGAAACTTTTTCAGATATTTCTTGAATTTCTTCAAGATGCACCTTGCTTCCACTAAATCCTTTTGAGAGAAACTCTTTCTCCAAGAAGACACCATTGCGAGTGGTAAACACTTTACCCTCAGTTTTATTGTAAAATTAATATCCTTTCGTTTCCCTAGGATATCCCACAAAGAAGCATTTTTCTGATTTGGGAGTGAGTTTGTTTGACGTCAAATGTTTGACATAAGCATCACACCCCCAAACTTTAAGGAAAGACAATCCAGAACATTTCCCGATCCACGTCTCATATGGTGTCTTCTCAACAGACTTAGTTGGGACTATGTTTAGTGTAAATGCACCAGTTTCGAGAGCATAACCCCAAAAATATAGTGGAAGATCTACTTGGCTCATCATCGACCTAACAATGTCTAACAAGTTTCGATTCCTCTGTTCGGACACCCCATGCCATTGATGCATTATAGGTGGAGTCAACTGTGGAACAACTCCACATTGTTTTAAATGATCATAAAATTCATGGCTCAAATATTAAACCCCACGATCAGATCGTATAAGTTTAATTGTCTTACCCAATTGATTTTGTACTTTATTTTGAAATTATTTGAACTTTTCAAAGTATTCAGATTTGTGCCTCATTAGGTAGAAATAACCATATCTACTAAAGTCATCATAAATGTGATGAAGTAGTGAAAACCACCTCTGGCAATTGAATTCATTAGTCCACATACATATGTATATATAAGTCCCAACAAGTAAGTCTCCTTCTCACTTTGACGAGTGAAGGGTGCTTTGGTCATCTTCCCAAGCAAACAAGAATCGCATGTGTCAAGTTATTCAAAACCAAATGAGCTTAGTAAACCATCTTTATGGAGTTTTTCAATGCGCTTCTCATTTATATGACCTAAGCGACAATGCCAAATAAAAGTGGGATATAGATCATTTTGTCGAGCCGTTTTGGTATTAATGTTATAGACTGTTTTATCCTCAAGATCAAGGATATATAATCCATTCACCAATGGAAATTGGGCATAGAAAATATTCTTGTAATAAATTGAACAACATTTGTTCTTTATTACAATCTCATATCCAACAACTTCTTCTAAACAGGAAGAAGAGATAATGTTCTTCCTCAAAGTAGGAATGCAATAACAATTATTCAATTCCAACACTAATTCTGAGGGTAATGAAAAGTGGTAGGTTCTGACAGCTATGACCGCAACCTTTGCTTCATTGCCGAAATGAACATCCAACTCGCGCAAATTTTCTAGTCTCACGTAGACCCTGCAATGATTTGCAAGTGTGAATCATTGATCCAGTATCAAATACCCATGATTCACTAGAAGATAATGCAATATTAATTTCTATAACATTTATACCTAAAGTGGAAGTCTCACTTCCCTTCTTATTGTTCATATTCTCTAAGTACTTCTTGCAGTTCCTAGACCAGTGCCCCTTAGTATGACAGTGAAAGCATTCATCATCAGGAGAAGGGCCAGATTTGCCCTTTGGCTTAGACTTTGAGCTTGAAGGCTCATCGGGAACCTTTCCCTTGCCTTTGGCTTTAGGATGCGTCACATGCTTCCTCTTTTTATTCTTATTTTGCACCATCATCACATGAGTGGTGTTTTTCTTAATACTTTCTTCGACTATTTTAAGCATCCCATGCAATTCAGCCAAAGTTTTCTCCATGCTATTTATTTTAAAATTAAATATAAATGGCTCATAGCTCAGTGGGAGCGACTAGAGAACAACGTCAATAGCCAGATCTTCCTTGAGTTCAGAACCAAGTTTGCCCAAAGTTTCAATGTAACCAATCATTTTGATTATATGAGTGCTGACCGGGCTACCATCCTCCAGCTTGTATGAGAACAAGGACTTTGAGATGTTATATCTCTCAGTCTAGCTTGATTCTCAAATATTCTACACAGTCCCTCAATCATAGAATAAGCATCTGTATGCTCATACTATTTTTGCATATCAAGGGACATAGTGGCAAGCATGAGGCATCTTACATTAAGCGCATCATCGCAGTGCTTTGTATAAGCTCTACGTGTCGCAGTAGTTGCATCAGCTAGGAGGTCATCAGGGTATGGCCGCACAAGAATATACTCGGTTTTCTCTTGCCTAAAAATGATTCTCAGGTTGTGGTATCAATCGATAAAGTGAGCTCCATTGAGCTTTTCCTTTTCAAGCACAGATCGCAAATTGAAACCTGAATCGTTACTAGCAGACATGATCTACAATAGAAAATAAATATGCAAGGTTTAGCACTATGTTATGTACCAATCTTTTGTTAACAATTTAATAAAAGATATCACCACTATATGATCATCGTCTTCCCTCTAATGACATATAGTGGTTCAAGATCCATATTCACTAATTCCTGGTGAGCTTTGGTTTCACTACTAGAAAATTATTGACATAAGTTAACAACAATTGTTAATCATATCCCTATATGACTGTTGTTTGTTGGGTGACATCCAATGCCTCAGCTCCTAACTCTATGCCATAAAGCCCAAAACTGTTTTCATAGCTTTGTTGAGTAAACCAACACTATGCATGCGAATGTCCAACATTCACCCTATGCATTATGATAGATGATGGTATTTTTCTTTGGCAAACCTAACACACAACGATCAAAACAACATACGTGCAGCTATTGGTAAATGACATCAAATGCTCAACTTTTGCGAGGGAAGGTATTCTATCATGACAAAACATCCACCATATGAAAGCATGAAAAGAATAGTAATAAATAAACATCACTGACATATGATCATATCACATTATGAATAGTATGGCCTTTAAGATCATAATAGTCTCCATCGCCATGGTTTCATCATGATATGAGCTGGAATGACTCCCTTCTTGTGGTGATCTCCATCTCCACCATACTTGAAGACATCTACATGGTCATTAAAAGAACCTAATACAACTAATAGCTACCAAATAAATTACATGAGAGATCAAGCATCATAGGTCGACACGTAGGTCATTATACAATTATGTGACAATCTCAACCCGGTTTTGTTAAATTTGCAATACGCAGGCTGCACAAATATTAAACACAGATCATCACATTACATTAAGGCCATACCATTCAAATCATTTCCTGCAAAAATGAGTTAAGCGTAGAACGGTTTCTAGCGTTAAATGGTACTATGTAATCGCTATAGCAGACAGCAAACGGTGGTCTCTGAACACCAAACGGAATTACATACATCGCATCTATAAAATCACTATGAAAATCTCATCAGATTGATCAAATCAACCCGAATCTGAGTCATTCAGGATGCCTCAATTTTCAATATGACTAGTTATTCATGAGTAGATCACGACTCATGACCGTGGTCTGTTGGCTCAATCTGTTAGCTATGTATATGATTAGTCCTGATGGTGATTCCAGCCGGTAGGGACAGGTTGCACACAAGCAGATAAGGAGCACAAATTGACCCTTTAGTCATATACAATCGCAATCTACTCTAACCAATTCCAAACTCCAAAAAACGTGCGAAAAAATTCATCATATCAACATTTCTGCAGTAGATCCCTACTAGCAAGATCCAGACCAAAAACTACGCAAGTCGGCTTTGATGCCGCTATTGATTTATAGGCGGTAAGCTACTCTAGAAATTCTACTGCATCACCCATGAAACATGCGAGTACAGAAGTCATAGATCATTACCACTAGACGCCAGCATTGCAGAACGTAGATGCACGTCGGTGTAAGGGAAGTAGACAATCTCATTCGTCTCCACCTCGCCCTCATCACAGTAGCAAATAGACGAACACGTTCGTCGTAGCTGATCAGCGCAGCAGTAGCAGCAGCGCCTCCACAGAGTTCACATGTACAGAGAGTAACGCCGTGCACCGGTGTGCTAGCACCACCCGCGGCAAGGGTCTCGGCATGAGGCCTTCGAGGGATGGCGGCTAAGACTGTCACATGATGGAGTAATTAGCCCTAATCCTACCCCTCATATTTATAAGCGTATTAATAGGCTTTTAGGTCGCAGGCCCATTAGTACCTTAATTACTTATGAATCAAATATCTAACAAGCCTTAACCCGAATTGTTATGATTGGTTCTTGGACATATCTCCAACACACTGTGCGTTGCTTGCAGTGACTTTGCTAGCGGCTGCGTTGGCGTGCCTGCATGCTGCCTGCTATTTGCATGTGGATGCTTGTTGTCTGCTATTTGCATGCGGTTTCTTACTGTCATAACTGTTACTCTATGCTGTCATCCTTGGGAGTGCTGCCGCTTTAGGATTCCCAATAAATAAAGTTGTTAGAAATATTTTATTGATATCCATAGTGTATTTATTTACATCTATCATTTTAGAAAAAATATAAGGCTAGGAGTAGAAACAAATCATTATCGTGTGCTAAGTACATACTAAGTGAAACTTATGTTCTGTAGGTTTGGCGGGTTCCGGTAAACTTATGAGTGGACGACTTCCGGTTCTCGTCGAGGTCAAGGCAAGTGCATTATGAATTGTTTCTAGTAAGTGTGATTCACCATTGATTAATATTTCTTGTGTGTTGATTCATTATTTTAGTTTTTAAGATTCAATTTTTTCATGTTCCTATTTCTTCATGTTCAAGATTCAAGATATCCTTTAATAATCATTCAAGTATCGATTAAATCGGGAGTGCAATTTTGCTATTATATTCAGGTTCCTATGAGTATGTGTTGATCACACTTGCTCGGCTTGACCGGCAAATGCTAAAGAGAATTCAAGTGTCACCCGTTTTAGACGGAAACTATTATTTCATCGTTCTTCACTTCAAGATCTATATTTGTTGTCTCATTCGGTTTGATTATATCATTCTTCAAGCTCTAAGTGTACTTGTTGAGTGTTTTTATTCACTCTTGTGTTTATTTGGTTTTTAGGTACTTGTAGATAAAGGCATGCATGGAAAGGGAGTAGCATCCACACGTTGAGCACAAACTCTATATATTAGACTTAGCTTATTGAATATTCTAATTGATTGCACAATTTTGTGTTGTTAAGAGCTTTGGTGTGGTCATTTTAGTATTTGGTTCCATTGTAATGCTTCGTGGTGCTTGTTACTATTTCTATATACTAGCTTGTCTGTTGTTGTGTACGGTTTATCCATAGTTGACAGAGGTTTCAAAGGAGACTCTACCAAAATTTTTAATAATTTAGTACTTAATAGGAATGTTTATATGTTTCTAGTAGCATCCATTTTTGTCCGTACCAGAGGTGTTACAACCTCGGCCACTCCTAGGCTATCCAAAAGGGACAATTCGGAACATACATGTCTCACATACGTAACATATATGAGACGTGCCGGTTCGAAATAGGTGACGCATAGGTTATGTTACTCATGTTCAATAATCGATAACGTTGTAAATAGATTATTTACAATAGTTTGCACCTTATTTATGATGGTTTTCTTGGCGTCATAAATCAACAGGGTTTATACAATAATCAACTAACCAAGTATTTGTACTTGATGTACGAAACAACTATAAGCATTATCAATATTGATAAACATTAATCAAATTAATACATTGATCTAAACTAATAAACATTAATCAACTAATCAACTTGAAAACTACTACATATCCAACAATAAATCAAGTAAACAAATACATAATTGATCAACTAATACACAATTAATCAACTAGTTCAGCAATGAATCAAATAATTAAAGAATTAATCACTGTATTTAAGAATTAATTAATTAAATCAACAGCGAATCAAATAATTAAACAACTAATCACCAATTTAATAATTAATCAACTAATTCAACAACGAATCAAATAATTACCAAAATTAATAATTAATCAACTAATTCAATAATGAATCAAATAATTAAATAATTAATTGCCAAAATTAAAAATTAATCAAATAGTTGGGGGCGGGTGAGGGTGGGGGTGGGCACGGAGGTGGGGGTGCGGACGTGGGGGTGGCAGGGGGTTGGGTTGGGGAGGGAGGATAGGGGATCGGTTGAGGGATAGGGGGGTTAGAGGATGGGCAGGGGGAAGGGGGGCCACAGCGCGTGACGTGGGGGATGGGGGTGACAGCATGCAGCTAGTGGAGGGGGCCGGTAGCTCACGGCGCGCGGAAGGAGAGGAGGAGGGGGGTGCATACCTGCTGGCTGGTGGTGTCAACGTCGTTCGGGCGCAATGATGGAGGCGATAGCGGTTGGGAGCAGTGAATGAGCGAGTGAGTGAGAGCGGGGCGTGTTGGGCCGTTTATATGGCCGCAACTTACGATGGCCCACGTACTTACGACGGCTCGCAAGAAAACCCTTGTAAATAAGCTCTAATTTATGACAGTCAGCATGACCGCTGTAAATAAGCGCCTTATTTTTGACGGCCTAGGTCAACCGTCACAAATCAGAACTTTATTTACGGCAAGTACACCTGGTCATCATAAATGATTTTATTTACGATAGCATCCATAAAACAATCATAAATAAATGTGGGCATCGTAATTTTGCAGTTTACCTGTAGTCACTGCTACAATAAGCCTCATCACAGGCGGCTCCAAACCTATTATCACAAACGACTTTTAAAACCGCCTGAAACGAAGAGTCTGTGATAATCCGCAATTTCACAGGCGGAGAAGTGATACCGCCTGTGAAGACATATTATCATAGGCGGTTCTTTACTTAAGCTAGCCGCCTGTGAAGATACTTTATCACAGGCGGGTCGTGCAGCATATATAACCGCCTGTGATAAATGTCTTATCACAGACGGGTATTGAAGCATAACTAACCGCCTATGATAATGTGTCTTCACAGACGGGTATTGAAGCATAACTAACCGTCTATGATAATGTGTCTTCACAGACGGGTACTGAAGCATAACTAACCGCCTATGATAACGTGTCTTCACAGACGGGTATTGAGGCATAACTAACCGCCTATGATAATATGTCTTCACAGATGGGTATTGAAGCTTAACTAACCGCCTATGATAATATGTCTTCACAGACGGGTATTGAAGCATAACTAACCGTCTATGATAATGCTGTTATCACAGACGGACGTTTACCTATATCAGCCGTCTGTGAAGCCCCTTTAACGCAGCCGGTTTCTACCATAACAGTACCGCTTGTGAAAATTAGGTTATCACAGATGTTTCTTTACTTGTATCTAGCCGCCTGTGATAATTGTTTTTCACAGTCATGCCTAGCCGTTGGTTAATAACCGTCTGTGATAAGGTATAATCTATGTAGTACTACTGCTGTTATTTCTAATTTCCAGGTCAATTCAATATAATCACAGAACAAAAAACAACAATATCATCACAGAACAAAAATCAACAATATTATCATCATAGAAGTCAATTTCACTAAAACAATATACATATGTACAAGTTACAGATACAATTCATCTCAAAGTTTACAAGTTTTCACTAAAAATTGTTTCTATTGGCATAGTCGCAAAGTTCTGGCACATCAGCTGCTGCACAATTCTCATCAAAGAACTTCCCTTTTTTGTGCAAAATTCCGCGACGCATGAACTGACAGAGTTTAAAAGCAATTCTGTCGGCTCCTCCATCAGGAATACTTCTACAAACCGGCCATTCTTCGTTCAGATTCTTCGTGTGGTGCAATATAACACATAACAAGGTTTAGAATGTGTTGGTTTGAACAATCTCAAAGTATAGATCAAAGTGAGAGTATACAGGAATTTAGTTGGTATTTTTGGAACAGTTGTACTATGAGCAATTGAATTTTGAAGTTGGAATCAAAATATGAAAATAATGTTTCTGGTAATATTGAACAGCTGAGAATATAAGCATTAAACTATGCTAGTTATAATGAAAATGAAACACAAAAGTAAGAAAATAAGGTATCGACATTAAGGATAACTTACATCCTCACGATTCACTCTATATACGTCGGCAGTCCGAAGATGCTCGCATACATAATACCCGCATAAGACACTCCCAGCAGGCTGCTTCGGACAAGTATAATACGTTTTAATGTTCAATGCATTCGTATTAGGAGGTCTCTGACCGCCAAGCTGTTCCGCGTAAAACAGCCAAGCGCTGTAATACAAGAAATGTCATATAAAACTTGTCAACACATTCTAAATGTGCGTAAATTAAAATTATTGAATAAATGTACAATTTCAAAATGGAAAGGAAATCTTTGTAATGATCTGGTGGGTAATCGGCCGAGTCCAAGACTGTTGCCATTCCCTGCATTGGCTTGATGAAGATCATTATGTAGTGATTACTGCAAACATACAAACACGCGTGTTAACAATTACCAATAATTTCTATTTCAATGTCATGTGTCGAACTTACTCGAAGTGGTACGGAGCCTTTACGAGGTCATTGCCATCTCTGACAAAGTTAAACATCGCTTGTCTATGTAAGCTGCAACTTTTGTCTTTCTATCATTCTTAAGTTTTGCAATTGCTTTTTCAAAATCCCTTTTTTTTCATGTGTTTGTACTGTCCTGATTCCCGATTCTCCTGGACGTCGAATAGCGACTTTGCAATCCTAGTAGGGTCAAGGATACCTGTCTTGTGCTCCAACTTTACATTATCCATGTATTGCATCCTATTGAAGAAGTCCAAAATTGTTATAATCTCATGAAATGCGTATGCGTGTAGTAAGAAAAGCAAATACAAAATATTAGAGCACTTACAAGCACCAGACGAGCAACAGGTTGATAACGAGCATGCCCCGATGGAAAAGGGAATGCAGCTCTTCAAATAAAATGACTCGTCTATCTACTCCAATGCTCCATAATGCTTCTTTTGGAATACGAAATGTGACGCAATTAAGACCATATTTTGTACTGGCAGTGATGTACCACTCATGCATTCTCCTGAGTTGGACGGGTTGTTTGCTAAGTTGTACGGATATCATGAACGGCTTTCCATTCTTAAATTCAGGAGGAACATCCTCAAGCTTGTATATTGGAACTCCTGGTTTAACTAAAGCCGTTCGCCGATTATACATGACACCGTCTTCTTCCCACTCATCGATATCTTCTAATGTTGGCTCATGAGAAGAACGAGATGCACTCGATTTTCTAATATTTTCCTTCATAGCTTCCAAATACTTTGACACTTCTGATGAAGGTTTATTAGTTTTGTATGAGCTAACTTTGATAGGCACTGATGATCGAGGAGTAGTCGTCGGAAGTTGGACATTGGCTTGTTGTTGAACCTATTATTCAACTGATTGCTCTTTACTCCCAGCAGTTGGCTCTAGTACTACTTCAAGCTGTTGCTCAACTGGTTGCTCTTTACTAGTAGCAGCTTGCTCTGGTACTGCTTGAAGCTGTTGTCCAACTTGTTGCTCTTGGATATCATCCTTGCTGAGACATAGGGGGCGTGGATCTTCCCGGACTGGGAGTGGATCTTCATGCACTTTTACCTTAGAAGATGGGGTTGCAGTATTTGGAGATGCGATGGGGCTAGAAATTGGCTCATCTTCCAACACGATATCGCGTCGGTGCCAAAGGATTAATTGGTTGATAGCCTGCCCCAGAGTCGCGATCCCCTCAGGTGTGACGTGGTCTATTTCATAATCTTCATAATCATTATCAATGATCTGAAGAACTTGCACCACAGCATAATACAACAGAAGTGGATTCCCGTTGAAGTCACGATCAGGCTTTGCCATAGCAGTGGCAACCTGTTTGGTTTTGTTCCCCGCTCTGCCTATCGGGACAAGGCTGGAGAATTTATATCGACGCTGCAAGGCTGTTGAATTTCCCCTGCATCGCGCCGCCGCTCAACCCCGCACCGCCACTTCTCCACCCAGTCGGCCCACCGTGCTGACGCCTCCCCACCGTGCTGACGCCTCTGCAAGGTAAATGTAGTTTCCTTACTTTTCCTTTGTATATTTTCATTAGCTGATAAGGTGTTAGTTTTGTGTGTTTCGGTATATGGATTTTGTCCTTTTGCATGTGTAAGGACTGTATGGACTGTGTTCTAGTATATTGATGTATGGACTATATGGATTGTTTCCTTTTTGTACCTATTATGTGACATGAATATGATGTTTAATTAACAGATGCTATTGTAATATATATAAGATGCATCTGGGCCTGTTTCCTGATATAACGGAACGGATCCCACCCAGACCTAGCCCATGCTGCTGGGCCTTTTTCCCCCTTTGACTCCGTCCGCCTCAAGACGTCGCCCGTCTCCTACATTAGTCGCCCTAATCATACTTGTTATGTCTCTGTAAATTCATTTTATAAAAGAGCTTTAGAGAATATTTGTGGCCAAATTTTGTAAATCTGACAAAAATTCTATTATTGAAGCATGGACCGTCGAGCGTGGATGTATAACATGCCAAGACCCGATCCTATGTACATTCATAATGTTGCAAATTTTATTGAAGCATCCAAGAGACATGCGAAGTTGCAAAAGATAGATGACATATTATGTCCATGTATCGACTGCGAAAATAAGATTGCTTGGACGGATACTATAGTAATCCAATCTCATTTGGTGAAAAGAGGTTTCAAAAATAACTACACAATATGGACAGAGCATGGTGAGTTAGATACACATGATGTGGATAAAGATGATGAGAGAGGATCAGATGATGATAATGTTCATATCGATGATGGTAGTGACAATCAAGCTGGTGATGATGATGATGAGTTCGATTGTGAGGAGATGTTGCGTCACATTGAACCATATGTACTGACTTCTATGGGAGCAAGCAAAGGTTTAAGTAAAATGGAGACATTGCAGAATGCGGCGACAGAGATTTTATATGATGAATCAAACAGTTGTGATAAAGAGTTTACTACATTGCGTGCAGTCTTAGAACTACTAAAGTTGAAAGCTACGCACAGATGGTCCGATTGTAGTTTCTCTGATCTTTTGAATCTTCTGGCAGAAATTCTTCCAAATCCAAATAAACTGCCCAGAAGCACTTATAAAGCGAAGAAACTTCTTTGCCCGATGGCACTAGGTGTGATAAAAATACACGCTTGTGTGAACCATTGTATTTTGTATCGCAAAGAGCATGAGCTCGCAACTAGATGCCCCATTTGTGGTGTCAGTAGATACAAGAAGGACTACAATCACCAGTATGTTACCAACATGAAAAAGACTCAGAAGAATAAGAAGTTTATTATTGGTCCTGAAGGAGACGATGACGATACTTCTGGCGATGCAGACGGGAAGAATAAGAGAAAAATTCCTGCATTGGTGATGTGGTACCTTCCGGTAATTGATCGCTTGAAGCGTTTGTTCTCAAACCCTAGGGAGGCTGAACTTATGTGTTGGCATTCCGAGCAACGCAAGAAGAATGAAAAACATATACGACACCCTGGTGATGCAACGCAGTGGAAAAATTTTGATATTCAGTATCCAGAATTTGCGAAGGAAATCAGAAATGTGAGGTTTGCCTTGGGTACAGATGGAATGAATCCATTTGGTGAAAAAAGGATCATACACAGCACATGGCCCATGGTCTTAACTATGTACAACCTACCGACGTGGTTGTGTCACAAAAGGAAATATATCTTATTATCTGTTCTTATCCAAGGTCCGAAACAACCCGGCATCAAAATTGATGGAACCTTTAATGGAAGATATGGCGAAATTGTGGAATGAAGGGGTACCTACACGGGATGAGTACAAGCGGGGGTATTTCACGCTAAGAGCAATGATATTCATTACCGTGCATGATTATCCCGGAATGTTTACATTATCGGGACAAATGAAAGGGAAGAAAGGTTGCCTTAGGTGCGTGGATAGAACTGGATTTCTATACCTCACTTCATCCAGAAAGACGGTGTACATGTGACATCGACGGTTCTTGACAGATACACACAAGTATAGGAAGATGAAAGAACAATTTGATAACAAAATCGAAAAAGATACTGCACCGAAACCTTACAGTGGAAAACTTGTGTTTGAAATGGTCAAGAACATTCATATTGCTTTCGGTAAGGGAAAAAATAGTAAAGGAATTAAGAGAAAGAAAAGTACATCTTCGGATGATACAACTGACATGGCTTTCAAGAAACAATCAAATTTTTTTCAAGTATCTTCCATATTGGAAGAATCTGGAATTTTGCCATAGTATTGATTTGATGCACGTTACAAAGAATGTATTTGACAGCATCATTGGGACCTTGCTGGACATGCCGAGGAAAACAAAGGATGGATTAAATTCACGTATGGACCTAGTAAATCTTGATTTGAGACCAGAGCTTCATCCAGTAGAAAAGGCGAACGGGAAGCATTACCTTCCCCCAGCCAGCTACAACTTGACGCTAGAAGAGAAAAAAGCAATTTGTGAATGCTTGCGTGGGATCAAAGTGCCCAAAAGTTTCTCATCCAATATACGCAAACTATTCTCGATGAAAGACTTGTCTTTATTCGATTATAATTCTCACGACTGTCACATGATGATGACAGTTTTCCTTGCCATTGCAATAAGAGTAATCAAACCTGAGCATACAAAAGTTGTCATCACACGTTTGTGTTACTTCTTCAATGCAGTATCGCAAAAGGTGATAGCACGTGAAGATTTAGACTATATGAAAACATACATCGTCGAGACAATGTGCAAGCTTGAGATGTGTTTCTCACCATCCTTTTTTGATATGCAAGTACACCTAATCATACATCTTGTTGATCAGATAAAAGCATTGGGGCCACTATATTTACATCATATGTTTTCGTTGGAGAGATATTTAGGAGTATTAAAAGGTTATGTGCAGAACCGTGCTCACCCAGAGGGTTCAATTATGGAAGGATACACCACTGAAGAAGTGATTGAGGGTTGCGCTGATTACATCAAAGATGGAAAATCGATAGGTGTGCCTATACCGGTACATGAGGGTAGACTACGTGGGAGAGGCAAAGTGGGTAAGAAAACTTTATTGTTCAAGATTAAAAGAATGTACACCGTGCACATTTTGGTGTACTACAACAGCTCGCAATAGCTGAGCCGTGCATCGAGGAACACCAAATTGAGCTTCGTGATAAAAACCAAGACCGCACAGAGGACTGGATGATGAAAGAGCACAGAAGATGTTTCACTGAATGGTTAATGGACAAAAATATATCATACGGAAACACTATAGAAGAGGCAACAATGAAGAAGTTAGCTTCTGGCCCATCTGCTTTGGTAACATCATGGCAAGCATATGACATCAATGGTTACACATTTTACACTAAAGAAAAAGACGGTAAGAGTGTTGCAAAAAATAGTGGTGTTTGTATTGAGGCTTATGATTCACAAGGGCAAAACACCACATACTTCGGGTTCATAGAGGAAATATGGGAACTCGATTATGGCAAAAGAATGGTAATGCCCGTATTTAAGTGCCAATGGGTCAAACATCCTGATGGTTTGAAAGTGGACAATTACGGGCTGACACTGGTAGACTTGAATAAAGTGGGTTACAAAGATGACTTGTGGGTTCTCGCCGATAATGTTGCACAAGTTTTTTATGTTCAAGATCCAGAAACTGAGAAGTTGCACGTAGTTGTTTCTGGAAAGCAAAATATTGTTGGGGTTGAGAATGTGGAAGATAATGAAGAGGAATATAATCAGTATGAAGAGATGTACCTTTTCACCGAACCAGAAAACATCAAGCGCGTAGAGAGAAGCATTAAAAAGAATTTGAAACCCTATATGCGAGAAGACGTCAATGCTGGAAAAAATGTATATAGCAATGCGAGATGATATATATTGTATATATTTGTATCTTCTGAAAGCAACTTAGAACAATGTTGGTATATGGATTGTGTCCTTTTGCATTTGTGTACATATGCGTTTGGACTATATAATTTGGAACTTTGGAAGTTTGGTCTTTCAGATAATGATGTCTCGGGCGTGTAGTCGATTGAAGGAGGAGCGCTTGGCGTGGCGCAAGAACCATCCCCATGTATGTACATATGGCACATCGGTCGCATGGTTGTATATACATATGTATATGTCATGGACTAATGAACTTAACTGTAGTTTGTTTTTCCGTCTTGTTTGTTTTTGGTATTTTCAATTTCTCCGCGTAGGGTCTGCGAAGCCTGAATCGGGAGATTTATTGAAGTGGCAGTGCATTGTCCCCGGTAAAGAAGGGTAAGTCATGAAGAACAAGCACAATATGAGTTTAACCATCGTCCTCCTATTAATAAATTTCTTTTGCAGACTGAATGGGAAGATGGATACTACCCCCTGACAATCTCCTTCTCTGAGGACTATCCCTTGGTGCCTCCAAGATGCGCCTTTCCAATTGGGTTCTTCCACTCAAATGTCCATCATTCTGGAGCACTCTGCATCGGGATTCTCGATCAAGAGACTGTAAGATAGACCTATTTTGTTCATGTAATTATTACTTATAATTGTTGTCAAACTTATTTGAACTGGTTTCTTATATTGGTTAAATTATATTTCGTAGGGGTGGTGCAGTGCTTTTACAATCAAAACTATACTACTTGAAGTTCAGCGTTTGCTGCATCAGCCAAATGTGCCTGATGTTGAAAATGATTGCTATAATCTACTTATCAAGGTTAGATGACACTTTGACTTAGTGACCAATGTAGGTTATTCATTCCTCCTTCGACATTTGTTAATTTAAATAATGTCAATATTTTCAGGATCCAGCGGAATATAAGAGACGTGTTCGGGAGCAAGCAGGACGGTACAATTTAGATTGATCGATGGGAGCTTCATCGTCGATCTACAATGAATGTAGCATGATTTTTGTTCAGTGTGTAAAGAAATTATCTTTGAACAATTGTAAAGCCTCTAATGGTGTATTATCACAATTAAGCCAGCCTCACTGGTGATCGAGCATTTCTTATAATGCATTAATGTACTAGTATCCGCTCATCTATGTTTTTTTCCTAATACAATTTTCCCTGCAACGACTACATACGGTTGTGATAATTGCAACGACTACATCCCTGTAATTTCAATGAAAACCGCTTGTAATAATTGAACAACTACATACGGTTCTTAAACAATGACCGCCACTGAAAATACATGATCTTCTCAGGCTGTTGTTAACCAAGAACCATCTATGAAGTTCATTGCATTACAGGCGGTTATTAATTAAGAACCGTCAACGAAGATCATGTATTTACCTAGGCGGTTGTTTTTTAAAATCCGTTTGTGAAGTTCATTGCATTACAGACGGTTCTTAATTAAGAACCGCCTATGAAGATCATGTATTTACCCAGACGGTTGTTTTTTAAAATCCGTCTGTGAAGTTGATTGCATTACAGATGGTTCTTAATTAAGAACCGTCTATGAAGATCATGTATTTACCCAGGCGGTTGTTTCTTAAAATCCGTCTGTGAAGTTCATTGCATTACAGACGGTTCTTAATTAAGAACCGTCTGTGAAGATCATGTATTTACCCAGACGGTTGTTCTTTAAAATCCGCATGTGTTGTTCTGTCATCACAGGCGGTTATTATATTATTGGTCATCACAGTCGCATATTTTTAAGGACCGCCTGTGTTTGAAAATTTGAGACGCCTGTAAAAATGCTTTTTGTAGTAGTGAGTGCATCAGTGATTAATATTAGAGAAACTGAAGGTGCAAAAACACATAAATACTGTGTTTTTTTCCAAGAACATTTAATACAATTTGATTGATCGGATGACCATAAATATGTATAAGATATCTCCCCATTATCTAAGGACACATCCTATTTTCTATAATCATTGAAAACTTATAAACCTGTTTTTTGCAAGTGATTTCTGACAAACATACGGGACCGCTGGGTTGGCTTGATGTTAGATGATTATGAAATTTACTAATTAATTCCAGAAAATAAAGTACGACTAAAATATAAATGAACACGAACGGAAATATGATCTGTAGTAATGCACACGTAAAACAACCATAGCATCATAACATATTCACACACGATCAGATTGCACAACGGTGTTCATATCGATAAGGTGAAGCTCCCCTCTTGAATTTTTTCTCATTTCCCACTCTATGTAGCGCGCAAGCTAGAGATGACTGAAGTCCGGCCAAGGACCGCCTCACCGCCAGTGAGCTGCGGCCATTGCAGCTGAGTAAGAACACCAAAATGGGATGCCCTCACCGCACTCTTCATCCCCGTCGATTGCGCCGCCGCTCAGAGATCACTCCAGCGAGTCGCGCCGCCACCTCCGGCCAGGAGCTTGAGCTCCTGGTAGGCTCCCATGTGGCCTGGCTGGGCCCAGCCTACCAGCAGCCCAGATCTGACCCATATCTGTTTTCCCTTTTTTCCACGTTTTTCTTTATTTTCAGAATTTGCTACTTCCTACAAAATGCATAGTAAATGGTAGGAAATTCGGAAAATGTAAACATTCTAGTCTCGAAAACTTATGTTTAAGATATATACTAGAATATGGTGTTAATAATTTTTCTTATCACATTACATATAGTCATAATCGCATTGCATCTTTGCATTTCATCTAGGAAACAACATTGAAGATCAGCTTATTAGACGTGCTGCAGTAGCTTCGTAGACTAACCCAACCCTTCCTTATGAGTGTGCTGCCAATCCACAAACTCAAGGCAAGCCCTAGTGTACTCCCATGTGTTGTAAAAAAAATTCATTCGTATCACATAAATGTGGGTCGTGTATCGTGCATTATGTATAGGATTTTGATTAAAACTCCACTTGCATGCGACCCAAAATAATCCTATTGTGTGCTATTTTAGATTAATGCCAATGCCCTGTTATGTTATGGTTAACTTTTTCTACCTATCGGGCGGAAGCCAAGCGGATTGGAACCCGCTCGTGAGTTGTAGGATGTCTGAAATATTACCTCATTATGTTACTTGGAGAATTTTTATGATGATTAAATGGAAACCGAGCAACGAGGAGTTACATTGCAACAAGACATCACTACGTAAGAAACTTAAATAGAAGACAAAGATCGGCGACAAGCGCAAAGGAGGTCGTCTCTGATAAGGGTAAACGAGACGAGCCCACTTCAGCGAGGATGTGACATGGCTCGGCCAAGCGTAAAAGGAGACGGCCTACTATAAGGCGCATCTCATTTAAGAAAATATCTGAGAAGCGCTCGCTCCTCTTACAAAAGGGAGATGAGCTTAGCACGAAGCACATCTCCTATTTGCGAAAGGAAATGAGACGGGCTTTGCAGAAAGCTCGTCTCCTTTGGCTTCGTGATTTTCTACATTTGCTTCAGTTCACATGATATCACACAGACATGAACACATTCACTGAACGGATTAGAGCACATTCACTTGATAACTAAATAAATTGTCATTCCAATGTAGAGCACCTTCACTGTAGTATAATTTAAATCCAAAAAATAATCAAATATTTCTTTATGAACTATCATTCCTGAGGAACACAGTGAACACACCACACATTTATTCATTCACACAGTTGAACACACAAGATAATATTTATACACATAGATGAATACAGATAATTCATTCATTAACACAATATATTACAAAACACAAGAACAAAGTACAAGAAGACATAAGAAAAGAAAAACAACATCAACTAAAAACAACAAAGGAAAAACTAAATCCTCCTCCTCCTCCTCTAGAGACTTCGACGGCGACTACGGTTGTGCAACAGGAACCTGTGCACAAGGAGCCTGGACTGGCTGCTCCGGCTATTTTGACAGTGCAACCTGGAGACCGAGGTTCCTCGTCGTCGCTGCCACCAGGTTACTGCGGACCTCAATGTTGAGCTCCTAGGCTATCTTGAATAGAGTGTCGAGACGATTGGCCACACCTGTGAGGGAGTAGAGGTAATGGCTAGTGGTACCCATTCCACTAAACTCTGGAAGGGTACCCAGACCCAAGGAACTCATGGCGCGAACGTACTGTTGTACGGCTCTCACGCCATAATGAGGCGCAGATCGTTCTTGAGCCTTCCGGGGGAGTCGCAACACTATTTCTTTAAGGGTGGATCCCAAAGTGGGCTTGGCAGCAGAACGTTGGCCATGGTTGATCGTCAGCGTGGAGAAGATGAAGAAAAGGACAAACGGATGCAAAAGGATATACGAACTTGTGGAGAACTGATGGCGCGCCTTATATAAGGTATGTGCGAAGTCGATGATGGAGCTATTCGTTTTGCGCACATTGATGGATGATGGGATGTGCTAAAACCACTCGCCTCGGGGAAACAAAAGGTCGCACACCGGTCGCACGCGTCTTTGCACCACCGCGGCCGCAATTAAGTTCTGCGCCTCCTACTCCTCGAGCCGCGCATCTCCCATTGTCATCAATGGAAGACGCGCTTTTATCTCGCCCGTCTCCCTTTGTCATCAATCAAAGACACACTTTTATCTCGCTCGTCTCTACACCACCAGTCACAATTAAGTCCTCAGCAACTCCTCCTCGGGACGCGCTTCTCCAGTGCTACTGCCGTCTGTTCGACCAACTCCCTGTTCGCAATCGTCGTCGTCGTTGTCCTCACTGTACCGTCCTTGCTATTGCTACTCCCTCCTACTTTACGCTACTTATATTTCACTTTTTATGTAGTTCATGGCTAGGAAATTTGATATCGACTTGGCGCATGGCCGACTCAAGGAGGAGCGCTTGGCGTGACGCAAGAACTACCCCCATGTATGTACATATGGCACATCGATCGTATTGTTGTATGTAGATCCACAATGGACTGATGAACTTAATCGCACTCTGTAGTTTTGCTTTTGGTATTTGCAATTACATGGCTCACCATTTGCGTCTCTTGGTGTCCAATTTCTCTACGTAGAGTTTCTCTATGATGCTTGAGTCGGGAGACTTAAGGAAGTGGCAGTGCATTGTGCCTAGTAAGGAAGGAGTAAGTCATGAAGAACAAGCACAATCCATTATAACCGTCATCCCTTTATTAATGATTTTCCTTTGTAGACTAACTGGGAAGGTGGTTACTACCCCCTGACAATCTCCTTCAAAGAGGACTATGCCTTGGTACCTCCAAGATGCGCCTTTCCACCAGGATTCTTTCACCCGAATGTCCATCACTTAGGAGCACTCTGCCTTGGGGTTCTTGATCAAGAGAATGTAAGATAGACTTATTTTGCTCAAGTAATTAGTAATTGTTGCAAAACTTATTTGGAGTGGTTTCTAATTGTCGGTACCCTGGGTACCATATACCCCTTGGGATTGCAAAGATCTCAAGGGAATATCATCTACTTGATTTGAAGACCTTCGGAGGCCCACATGTCAGACATAACCGAACCCGCTTCCCCAACATGGTTAGTCCCAGGGTCACCACGTGTACTATCAAACCGGAGCTACCACCCACAAGGGGGAAGCTCCGGACGATGTACCACAGCGCCCCCCCCCCCCCCCCCCCGGACCTAACCCCAGACCGAGGGAAGCTCCAAAACTGACACGTGTTAGGTGGCACCGGACCTATCTGTTCCCACGGTATGCTCCGGGGCTGCCACGTGTCCAACCGTCTGATCTTCAGCCTCTAACCTCCGGAAGAATCCACAACGGCTCCAGATCTTCAAAGGGGAATCAAGGACTTCAAGACCCGATTAAGTGTCATTAATACTATATTAATGACACACGATCGGACGACCTTAATTACCAGTAACGGTGCTATCAAAGCCCGTAACTCGGTTATTAAGGGTAATTAAGAGCATCAAATGTGTATCAATATTAGTAACTGCTGGGGCCACATGTCGGGCCAGGCTAACTTGTAACGGCCTGCCCTTGTACTATAAAAGGACAGGCCGACGATACATAGAAGGGGACTCGACGCGCTCACTCTACACTCTCAACTCACGTTGATCTCATACATCCAATACAACACCAACACACCCCGTGGAGTAGGGTATTACGCTCAGGCGGCCCGAACCACGTAAATCTTTGTGTCTCCTGCATCGTTTTACATATCACCTTCTTGAATCTCCGCGCGCCCACACCGAACCTCAAACTCCTCCAACACTTTAGTAGTATCGGGAGATCTGCCAGATCAAAACCACCGACAGTTGGCACGCCAGGTAGGGGCGCCTGACATTTCAAGAATGGTGAACTCGGCTGCTGGATCATCCAACGGTCATCCTGCTGTTCAAGCTGTTGGGGGCAATCCCTCCGATATGCAACCACCAGCAGAAACCTCAGTTCCAGCAGGAGTCACGCTACCACCACCGCCGCCTCCACCAGCAAATCAAGCTGAGCAGTGGGATGGTGCACCGGCGTCAATCACTACGTCGGCAAATCATGACAACCCGGAACACGCGCTCCATGCAGCACGTGCTCTTCTTTAGCGCCCACCACCTCCGGACGCATCCCAAGATGCAACGGAGCAGTGGAGGGCCAATGTGGAACACTTGGTTGCAGCAGCAGCCGACCGCATCAGCAACCAGGGTCCTCCTCCTTCAGGACGGGCCCCGTCACAGCGATGGACCTTGTCTGGCAGACTTGGTCCGCACGTTTCCAACAACAGGAGACGTGTTGCATCACAGCAGGTGACGTCGTTGCCCTCCGGGGCACGGCGCACTCACACGGTGTCAAGGCTTTCAACTCATGACCTCCGGGCGGAGCTTGATCGCCGATATCGTCAACAAGACGGCCGAGTCCATATTGAGCGTGCTCGTGAAAGACGAGAAGCTCGGGACATTCCTGCTCCTGAAGGAGTAGGAGGAGACTGTTCGGCCCTGGCCATGCATCTGTGCATGGTCAGGTGGCCACAGAAATTCCGGCCTCACTTGTCGGAGAAGTTTGACAGAACTGTTAATCCCGTTGAATTTCTTCAGATTTACTCCACTGCTATTCTAGCAGCTGGAGGAAATGTGGCTGTAATGGCCAATTATTTTCCAATGGCTTTAACTGGGACCGCCCGGTCCTGGTTTATGAGCCTTCCACCCAACTCCATAAACAGTTGGGAGGAGTTGTGCCGGCAGTTCACTGCCAACTTCGGGAGTTCATACACTCGACCAGGCACTGAATTGGACCTTTTTGCAGTCGTGCAAAAAGGGGGAGAATCCCTGCGATCATTCATCTAGAGATTCTCTCAGGTACGAAACACTATCCCTTCTATCTCTAGCGCTTCTGTCATTGTGGCATTTAGACAGGGTGTACGGGATAAGAAGATGTTGGAGAAACTGGCAATCAAGGAGATCACTAGTGTCACGGAACTCTTCAGCTTGGCTGACAAATGTGCCAGAGCTGCGGAGGGCCGTGAAATGCACTCCAAACCACCTCCGGAGGATCACAAAAAATCCTCCAAAGGTGAAGCCACTACCTTCGGGAGTGGCAAGAAGAAGAAAAAGACTAACGGCAAGAAGAAGCCGTCGGCCGGCGCATCTAATGTTGCAGTTGCTACAGCTCCAGGTGGCCGGGGGCCATGCCCCGAGAAGCAACCTCGACCGTCTTCTGAAGACGGTGGCAAACCCAAGGTATGGTGTCCAATTCACAAAACGGACAGCCACAGTTTGGAAGACTGCTGGGAGGTCCAAAACCTTGTCGAGCGCTACAACAAGCGCCGGGAAAAAGCTCCTTTCTGACAGAGGGAAGGAAAACAAAAAGTTGACGAAGCTCCGGCCGAAGTGGAGTTAGGTTTTCAGGATCTCAAAAAGGTCCTGAAGGCCGTCTACACCTACGTCGACGACGATTCGGACGTCTCTGACAACGAGCGACGGAAGACCATGAACACCATTTTTGGTGGATCATGGGACATCACCTCCCACCGCATCCTCAAGACAATGCGTCAGGACATGGCTGCTGTAGCTCCTACAGCCAGGGCGGAGCCTCATCGGAAGTGGATGGACACAACCATCACTTTTGATGCTTCAGACTGCCCTCGAAGCATGGTTGGAGCAGGCTAGTTACCCCTGATGTTATCTCCCACCATCAATAACATCCAGCTCCACCATGTTATGGTAGACGGAGGTTCGGGGCTCAACCTCATAAGCTTCGAAGCTTTTACCAAGCTTCAGCTCCGACCTTCAGATCTTCACCCCTCCCGACCTTTCTCCGGAGTAGGTCCGGGAGCCATTACCCCACTCGGTGCTATCACTCTCCCCGTTACCTTCGAGACCCGGGAGAAGTATCGCACCGAGAAGTTGGTATTTGATGTTGCTCAGATCAACTTACCCTTCAACGCCATCTTAGGCAGGCCTGCTTTGTACAAATTCATGGCAGCTGCTCATTATGGATACTTGGTGTTAAAGATGCCAACACCAGTAGGCGTTCTCCAGATCCGTGGAGGTCGTACTGCCGGAGTAACTGCTCTGGAAGAACTTCATGTGCTTACTACAGCGCAAGAGGAGGATTCCAGGCAGGAACAAGCTCCGAAACCCCCGAGCATTCGGCAGCGAGGCTCGACTTCTGCACCTCGTGTGCAGCCAAGCGGCGACACCGACATTCCCGTCAAAGTCGTCCAAATCGGTTCTGATGCCGCTCAGACCACCCGTATATCAGGAGGACTGAATGACAAATAGGAACTCGCGCTCATCGCTTTCCTCCGGGCTAATGTCGACGTGTTTGCTTGGCAACCGTCACAAATGCCTGGGATCCCCAGGGAAGTGATTGAGCACAATCTAAAGATCTACCCTGACGCCCGGCCTGTACACCAGAAGCCTCGGAAGCAATCCGTGGAGCGACAAAACTTCATTCGACAAGAAGTGAAGAAGTTGCTCAAAGCTGGATTCATCCGAGAAGTCTTCCATCCAAAATGGCTAGCAAACCCAGTCGTTGTGCCCAAGGCCGGTGGGAAGCTTCGGATGTGTATCGACTACACAACACTAAATAAGGCATGCCCAAAAGATCCATTCCCACTACCTAGAATAGATTAGATAGTAGATTCCACCTCCAGGTGTGAATTATTGTGTTTCCTAGACGCATACTCTGGGTATCATCAAATCAGAATGTCTAGGGAAGATGAAGAGCATACCTCTTTTATCACAGTAGATGGATTGTACTGTTATATAGCCATGCCATTTGGTCTCAAGAATGCAGCTTCAACCTTTGTACGAGCTATGTACAAAACTTTTGAAGAACTCATTAGAGACATAGTGGAACTGTACGTCGATGACATCGTGGTCAAGGTCAAGAACAAGGAGTCACTCCTTGACACCTTACAGGCTGTCTTCGACAAGTTGCGGGTCACGCGCACAAAGCTAAACCCAGACAAGTGTGTCTTTTGGGTTAGCTCCGGAAAACTTCTTGGTTTCCTGGTAAGTCACCGGGGCATAGAAGCTAATCTGGCGAAGATCAAAGCCATTGAAGACATGCGGCCACCAGCCCGCATCAAGGATGTCCAAAAGCTGACTGGATGTCTAGCAGCCCTTAGCCGGTTCATTTCAAGACTGGCGGAACGGGAACTTCCCTTCTTCAAGTTATTGAGGAAGTCCGGACCATTCCAATGGTCTGAAGAAGCAGAAAAGGCGTTCCAGGAGCTAAAACAGTTCCTCACCACCCTACCAACTCTGGTAGCTCTGAACCCTGGTGAGCCTTTGCTGCTTTACATTTTAGCAACTGACAAAGTCATCAGTATGGTCCTGGTTGCGGAGAGACCAGAACTATCCCATGCTCAGGAATCCAGACCCCTCCGGGAGGGTCCGGAGGTTCCTGAAAGCGAGTCTGGGTCCCAGCTCCCAGATTTGAGTTCACAAAAAGTTACTTCAGAAGACTCAGACCCCTCCGGGAGGGTCCAGGTCGCTTCTGAAGAAGCTCCGGGTCCCTCCAGCCAGGACCTGGAGGACCCCGAAGAAGGTCCGGATCCCTCAGGGAGGATCCGGGTCAGTGAAGCGGAAGCTCCGATCCCCTCCAGGAGGGTCCGGACCATTCAGCGCCCAGTGTACTTCATCAGTGAAGTACTTCATGACGCCAAGACTTGATACCTAGAGGTGCATAAGCTGCTCTATGCAGTTCTCATTGCCTCTAGGAAACTTCACCATTACTTCCAAGCTCACAAGATTTCAGTGGTGACCTCTTACCCACTTTGAGCAATCTTGCATAATCCCAATTCAACTGGGAATATTGCAAAGTGGGCAGCGGAATTGGCTGAATTCGATCTTGAATTCATTCCAAGGCAAGCAATCAAGAGTCAAGCATTGGCGGATTTCATGGCAGAATGGACTCCCTCTCCATCAAACCCTGGGGGTCCCAGTGAGCAGAAGCCGGAACACAAGGCTCCGGTCTTCACCGAGCCTCACTGGACCCTCTACTTCGACGGCTCCATGCAAAAGCAGGGGGCCGGAGCTGGAATCCTTCTCCTCGCACCAACTGGAGAGAAGGTAAAATACATGGTACACCTTGACTTCAAGGCGACCAACAACATGGCGGAATACGAAGCACTCATCTACGGACTAAGGGTGGCACTATCATACGGTGTCAAGCAACTGCTGGTTAAGGGAGATTCACAGCTCATCATTACGCAAGTGAAGGGTGAATGCTCCTGCAACAATCTCTAGCTATCTGCTTACCTCCTTGAAGTCCAGAGGCTTCAGAAGGACTTCGAAGTCCTAGATCTCCACCATGTCCAGCGTGCCCACAACGCTGAAGCCGACGAACTCTCGACGAAAGCGTCAACCGGAGCTCCGGCTCCTGACGGAACTTTTGTCCGGAGGTTGTCAAAACCCACAGCTTAGCCTGCCGAACTGAGCGAAGGGGGCGAGATCAGCATCCCGAAGCTGACGGTCCCGATGGCCCTATTACCATGGCAGCCATCAACGGTCGTAGGTGCTGCCGGAAGCTCCGAGCAACCCAGCACGCAAGACTCAAATGCTCAAGTTAGCTCCGACACATGGATCTCGGAGATCCGGAGCTACTTGAAAGACAACATCCTTCCTGATGATGATGTATCCACTGACCGGATAGTCAGATTGGCTAAAAGATACACGTTGGTAGAAGGGGATCTCTACCGATGTGGTGCCAACGGTGTCCTAATGCGGTGCATCACAAGGGAAGAAGGTTGCGAGCTCCTCGCAGAAATCCATGGAGGCGAGTGTGGGAACCATGCGTCTTCCCGCACGCTGGTCGGTAAAGCCTTCCGGCATGGCTTCTACTGGCCTACAGCACTCCAGGATGCAACTGAGCTGGTGAAGAAATGCGAAGCATGCCAATTTCATGCAAAGCAAATTCACACACCAGCTCAGCCTCTACAAATGATACCTCCTACATGGCCCTTCGCCGTGTGGGGGATGGACATCTTGGGACCTTTCCCAAGAGCCGTCGGAGGTTACAAGTTCCTGTATGTCGCCATTGACAAGTTCACTAAGTGGCCGGAAGCAACTCCAGTTGTGACAATAAACAAGCAATCTGCTATCAACTTTTTGCAGTCCATTGTATGCAGATTTGGAGTCCCAAACAAAATCATTACTGATAACGGGATCTAATTCACAAGCTCTGCATTTCAAGGGTATTGCGAAGACCTCGGCATTCAAGTTTGCTATGCCTCCGTAGCTCACCCGGCAAGCAATGGCCAGGCCGAGAGAGCAAATGCTGAAGTCCTGAAAGGACTCAGAATGCGCACCTATGAGCGCTTGAAAAAACATGGAGCCAATTGGATTGAAGAGCTTCCGCCCACCCTATGGTCCAACAGGACAACTCCAAACCGGTCAACTGGAGAGACACTCTTCTTCCTGGTGCACGAAGTTGTAGCAATCCTTCCTCCGGAAATCACCTTGGGGTCACTCCGGGTCCGGACCTTCGACGAAGCCATGTAGGACCAGCTCCGACGTGAATACCTAGACCTCCTTGAGGAGGGAAGGTGCCAAGCAGCTGTTCGGAATGCCCGATACCGCCAAGCCCTTCGGCGCTATCATCAGCGGCATGTACACAACCGACAGCTTGAGGAAGGCGATCTGGTGCTACGGAGAATACAATCAAGAGAAGGGTTAAACAAACTCTCCCCCAACTGGGAAGGACCCTTCCGAGTGATTAAAGTATCCCGTCCCGAAAGTGTTCGCTTGGCAACCGAGGATGGGACACCTCTCCCAAATCCTTGGAACATTGAGCACCTTCGTAAGTTCTACACCTAATATCACGGAGGTGAGTTTGTAGTAACTTGAAGTGTATGTTATAGAGTCATTGTATAGAGTCAGGTAGTTCCTCCGAGAGAACAGCCGGACCTTTCCCAAAAGGTCTGCAAAGTTCATGCAACGCTTGTCACAGTCTCAGGACTAAAAGTGTAGCTAGCTACCCTGGGTCAAACGAGAAATAAAACACGCTTAGTCTGGTTCCGTACCCTAAGAGTGTACTTGTTTCCCCTGTACCCCGGGCCTATAATGAAAGACATCTTCATGTGAAACAGACTCAACGTGCATTTACTTTGTACAGGCTCAACATTTTTTATTTTTCTCTTCCTTGACTATAACAAGGACGTGCAATTCTTAAGAAATTTTAGTTCGACCGGTTCATATACGATTCGAGCTGTATTGTCGATTCTTTTGGATTCAAATATTGTTCATGGCCCACTCGCCTGAATGCCGCCAAGCCAATCTAGGGCTGGAGTGTGCTATCGACTTAGCCTGGTCAAGCACCCTAAGTATGCCACTCTACCTACACCCCGGCAGGCCAAAGTAAGGCGGGTCCAAGTACAATTGGAGCCGGAAGAAAGAAGGCAATGCATTCGGTTGCATTCAGAATCGTGTTTGACCTAAAATTTTCTTGAGAATCGTAAGCCACGACGAAGTTATAGGCAAGGAGCGAATTTTACTATTTTTCTTGGCTTCAATGTGCAAGAAAAATAAAGAATCCACGTTGATGGAGAAAAGCCGGAGCTGACGAAGCTCCGACTCCCCCTAGGTGGCTTATAATCGATGTTAAACATTGAAAACGATCATCACCGGAGCAACCAAGCTCCGGTAAAGCTAGGGGGCCAGCCGTCAACGCAGAATAAAAGATGGTGAGAAGATTCCACAAACGGAGTCTGCTGCCGACAAACTACGCGTTGGCAAAGGTCACTGCCAGAGCTACTAAGCTCTAACACCCCGGAGGTCTAACTATCGATGCCCTACCTGATAGGAACTATTGCCGGAACTACTGAGCCCCGACGGTAGTCAATACCGGAGCTTCAGAGCTCCGACAACCTCAGGGGGCCTTCACTATTGAAGACTTCGGACCTACACTCTACAAGTTCGAAGCAAACGAGTCTTCAACAAAGCACAATATCCTCTTGGTACATGTTCACAATCAAATTGTGTACATCTACCAGGGGGCCAAGTGAAGACAAAAGTGTTGAACACAAAAAATGAAATTCGCAAAAAATTGGATTTCATTCATCTAGAGACAAGGGATTACAAAATTGGGGAAGAAAAGAGAGAATACAAGTGGGAGCTACAGAGATGGTCCTAGACCCTATGGAAGAACTGGGCGACCTTCTGAGCAACCTCCGACACGTTGGCTCGGATGGCTTAACCTTCTCCTTCGATGGGACCTTCAAGCACCGGGTCCAAAGGGAATTGGGGATCCCGGCTGGTGTAGCACGTCAGCACATATTCTGTGACGTTCTTCGCCAGGGACTGCCCCTCAACCTCCAACTGGTCCGTGATGACGTCATCCACCTTGGAGAGTTTGCTACCTGCCGAGCTCAACGCCTACAACGCCAGGTCCGGCTCTGGCTCCGGATCATCCGAGGGATGCACGGGACTGAAGCCCATTGGTGCCAGCGCGTCGTTGGCTTTGCTCAGGAACTCCAAACCTGTAGGGAGTCCGCAGCCCTCAAGCCCTTCATTTCTTCCAAGGATCTTTTGGCCGTCGCCAGTTCAGAATTCTCGCCAGCGAGGCGCTCAACCTCTTTGGCATTTTGCTGAATCTTTTCAGCAACCTGCTTCTCGAGTTTTCTGAGCTCCTCCTCCCGGAGGTAGATCTTGTTCCGGCGGTCAACCAGGTCCTTCTCGCTGCCCCTCACTTTCTTCTCCCTGGCAGTGATGGCACACTCTTGCTGGTAGAGTTCCTGCCCTCGCACCCAGGCCTTCTCCTCCTCCTCAGCGCAACGCTCTTCCAATTTCTTGGTGCGGTTCTCGAGGCCCTTGTTAGCCAGAGCCACCTTTTCGATGATCTCCTCCTCCCTCTTCAGGACGTCATCCCACAGCTCTAGGAGTCTTTGCTCTGCATCTTCGAGCCTCTTCTCCCTCTCCTCAAGTGCCTCCCGGCGCTTGATGAGAGTAGTGTTAATGGCCTCAAGCCTTTCTTGGCGTTCATCAGCCGTACTATTAGCTGCTTTGGTCTGCTCATAAATGGCCCGAGATTGAGCGTCGAGGGCGTGAGTCAAGCTCTCCCTGTCATACAACAATTTGCCCCAATATTCCAGGCGGACCTTCTCCTGCTTGATCCATTCTTTGTCATCTGTCAGCCTCGACTGCGCTAGCTTGGTCTCGAAGTAGAGCCGGTTACGCCACTGCCTAAGGGTTTGGCGCTCCTCTTCAAGAGCCTTGCTGTCGTGGAAGAACGCCAGCTGAACTTGACGCAGGCTGGAGCAAGCGTTGTCAATAGACAACGTCAGGGGAATGGGTTCTGGACCTGTTGGGGTCTCCTCCGCTGGTTCCAGCGGGTTCTCGCTTACAAAAATTGGGTCCCACTCCACAAGAGTGGTCCCTTGAGCCTCCATGGCACTTGGGCCGTGCTCCGGGATAGCCTCAGTTGCCATTGAGGAGGGTCCCGCGGAAGAAGTTCCGACCTCTGGAAGTGGTTCCGAAGGCCCCGCCACCAGGTCTTCATTTGCTCCCTCAGGCAGGGGCCAGCGACTTCATCTGGGCATTCCGGCTCAGCGGCAGGCACCTCCGCTGACAACACTTCCAGAGCAGGTGCTACTTCCGGCTCCGGTCTGGGCCCCTACTCCGCTGAAGGCTCAGCTGTTGGCATCTCGACCACCGTGGGTTCGAGTGCTGATGCCTCCGCAATAACCGGCCCTGAGGCCGGAGCTTCAACCTCAACCGGCTCAGGTGCCGGAAGGTCTTCAACTACAACCGGCTCTGAGATCGGAGCTTCAGAGGTAGCCGGCTCAACCGCCGAAGCTTCCTCCACATCCGGCTCACTTGCCGAGACTTCAATTACCACCGGCTCAACTGCCGGGGCTTCGACAATTTCTAGCTCCGGGGCCGGAATTACTGCTTCCTCCGGCTCGACAGCCGAAGCTTCTATTATCTCAGCACCAAGACCCAGAGCTTCAACCTCCGGGGCAGGTGCCGCTGGTGCATCTTCTCTCCCGCGGTCCGGCGCTACCACGGGAGTCTCGGGGGATGAGTCGAGGTCCATGACCATGACAGTTGGCGCCGGAGCTGTCGCAGCTTCATCCACCACTTGGGGCGGCACCGGGACAGGAGCAGGAGCTTCCGCCCTCACAGCTTCAGCTGCTGTGGCTGAGGGTGGAGCCTCACTCCTCTTCTTGGAAACGCTGCAGATGATGGATGAAGAAACTTAAAAAAACAGTTACTACAACAAAACAACTGTCTGAGGTAAAGATTAAAAATTACCTTGGGAGGCTTCCGCACTAGCTTGCGCGGAACCTCTTTCCCGGGCGTTCTGGGCTGACCATAGCCGCCGCCGGCGTGGAAGCTCTGGAAGGCCCCCCCGGAACTCGTTGCAGCCACGGGCATTTCCTTAGTCGAGGCCCCCCTCAACCGGGAAGGACCTCCGGACCTAGAAGCCTCAACTGGCCCTGGCCCTGGTGCTGGAGTCGCATGCCCGGAGCTAGCACCCCGGGAAGACGCCGTTGCGGGTACAGTCACCGCAATCGTAGAAGACCTCCCCCTCCGCGGAGAAGGAGCTGATGCAGATGTTGCAGGCCTGACGGACTTTCCGTTGGCGTGTTGTAGCTTCCTCTTCCAGCTCAAGGGTTCGTCCGCCGGCTCCTTGCCCTTGCCGACAACTTCGATCCTTGGCTTCGGGGCAGGGTCGGAGCCACCTTCGGAAGCCCCAGGGATCACCACCCTGGAGGTCGATCTTCTCTCGACGACACCAAGGTCGTCAAGCACCGGCATCGTCCGCCAGAGCTCCCTGCTGAACTCTACTTCCACGTTTAGAGGGAGAAAAGCTGGTGGTGGGGTCAAATCATCACCCGTGACGTCGATACCGTGCTGGAACTTCTTGAGATGAAACTCCAAGGTTGCCCCCTCCATGTTGGACTTCAGCCCGGTCTCGACCCGGTCGTCGTCCATCACACTGTTGAGTGCCCAAGCGAGTTTTTCTCTCCTCTTCAGCGGTGCCCACCTGTTGACCAGGAAATTGCAAAATACCGCCTGAGGAGTTAATCCTCCCTCCACGCACTGGCGGGTCCTGGTCAAAGCAGGGTTGAAGGCATCTGACAGCACCGGAGCTTCACTCCAGACTGCAGTGTCGATGTTGGGGAGGCCTTCGGGCAGCTCCAGCTTCTCATGCTCCTCCACCCGGATGACTATCCAGTCCTTCTTCGAATCATCCCACTTTCCAGAGGGAAACAACCGGAGGTACTTGAATGGGCACTTCTTGCGCTTCACGAAGTAGTAGAAGCCAAGGTACTCATTACTCCTACCGGTGGTATGGACGGTGAAGAAGGTCCGGAAGAGTTCAATGCAGGGGGGATGCCTACCCACATTTCACAGAAGTGGACGAAGACAGACACAAGAAGAATGGAGTGGGGACCAAGGTGGTACAGCTGCAGACCATAGAAGTCTAGCAGCATCAAGAAAAAGGAGGAAAAAGGTGGGATCAACCCCACCATGGCATACGAAGAGAAGTACACCATTTCGCCGGCGTGCTCCTTCTCGAACGGGAGCTCTCCACCGGCGCGGACCAGGCGGTTGAAGAAGTCTGGGGACCATCCCATGAGGGCCCGGACCTTCTTCAGGTCACCTTCGGTCTTTAAATGGCTCTCGCGGAGACCCAACTCCATCGCGCCACAGCAAGGCAAGATAGGAAAAGCGAGCACAAGTTGAGAGTTTGAGTGCAAGATCAGATGAGAGGCGTAAAGAACCCCAGACTGTGTGCACTTTCCTTCTTAAGTAAGCCCTCGCAACGCTTGGATGGAAACCGCAAGGAAGTCGAAGATACTACTCAAAAATTCCACCCAGCCGATGACAAGAGGTCCCGGGACCACCCGAACGATCAAGTTGAGGTTCTTACCCAGGCGAACGGTTGTCATCATGAGGCGGGAAGCCCGAAGGCGGCGGCCTGACAAGGCACGCGGAACCGATACAATTTTCGTATCGGGAACCGGCGACCTTCAATTGCGTGAGATCCGCACGCCAAAGATCTCATTTGCCGCACACGGGATATGCTACACGGCGAGGATTTAACTCCAAACCATCGCCAACGGCACATCCAAAGACCTTTGAAGACTCATTTCAAAAGTTGAAGGATGGACCCACCTCCGACGGAATGACTTCACCCAAGAGGTCTTCCCCAGAGGTGGGCCCAGGGGGCCACTGTCGGTACCCTGGGTACCATATACCCTTTGGGATTGCAAAGATCTCAAGGGAATATCATCTACTTGATTTGAATACCTTCGGAGGCCTACATGTCAGACATAACCGAACCCGCTTCCCCAACATGGTTAGTCCCAGGGTCGCCACGTGTACTATCAAACCGGAGCTACCACCCACCATGGGGAAGCTCCGGACTATGTATCATAGCGGCCCCCCCGGACCTAACCCCAGACCGAGGGAAGCTCCAGAACTGACACGTGTTAGGTGGCACCAGACCTATCTGTTCCCCACAGTATGCTCCAGGGCTGCCACGTGTCCAACCGTCTGATCTTCAGCCTCTAACCTCTAGAAGAATCCACAACGGCTCCGGATCTTCAAAGGGGAATCAAGGACTTCAAGACCCGATTAAGTGTCATTAATACTATATTAATGACACACGATCGGACGACCTTAATTACCAGTAACGGTGCTATCAAAGCCCGTAACTCAGTTATTAAGGGTAAATAAGCGCATCAAATGTGTATCAATATTAGTAACCGCTGGGGCCACATGTCGGGCCAGGCTAACTTGTAACGGCCTGCCCTTGTACTATAAAAGGACAGGCCAACGATACATAGAAGGGGACTCGACGTGCTCACTCTACACTCTCAACTCACGTTGAGCTCATACATCCAATACAACACCAACACACCCCGTGCAGTAGGGTATTACGCTCAGGCGGCCCGAACCACGTAAATCTTTGTGTCTCGTGCATCGTTTTACATATCACCTTCTTGAATCTCCGCGCCCCCACACCGAACCTCAAACTCCTCCAACACTTTAGTAGTGTCGGGAGATCTGGCGGATCAAAACCACCGACACTTATGTTGCTTAAATTGATATTTCGTAGGGATGGTGACATGGTTTTACTGTCAAAATTTTACTACTTGAAGTTTAGCATTTGTTTCATCAGCCAAATGCGCCTGATGTTGAAAATAATTGCTATAATCTACCTATCAAGCTTAATAATGTTGTGTTAGTGAGCAACCTAATATATCATTCCTCATTCAATATGTTAGTTTGAAGATTGTCAATATTTTCAGGATCCAGAGGAATATAAGAGACGTGTTCGGGAGCAAGCTTGATGGTACATTTTAGACCGATCGATGGTAGCTTCATAGGAATATAAGTCTGAAAATGTATAGTTTAGAGGGCACTCAACATAAATTCTGAAATGTTTATTGGGTTGCAAATTTTTATCTCTGAATTGCAATGTGATTGCAGTTCTATGTTCATTGCGGCAACAATGCACATTTATTATCTCTGCACGTGAAGTGGCAACAGACGCTCACGATGTTAACTCTATGCGCGAGTGGCAACGGACCCTCACGATGAACTGCAAGCGAGTGGCAAAAGGGAGACGCGCGAATGAGAGACGGTCATTATACAAGCCCGTCCCTGATTGTTGACCTAAGCTATTTTTAGCTCCCGCTCGCTCTCTCCCAGCACTTGGCGAAATTTCCGCGCTCTCTCGACCTAGAAACCACAGCTCCAACACCTCGTTCGCCTCGTCCCTGGAGCACACCGTCGCCTGATTGTCCTGTCCTCAGAGCACGCCGCCGCCTGATCATCCCGTCTTTGGAGCACACCGCCGCCTGGACCCTGCACTAAGAGCGTGCCAGCGCTGTCCCTCTTTCTCAACTCGCTCTTCGAGCTTCGTCATTGTCGCGCTACCGCCGTCGACCCCTACCTTGGTATCATTTATGCGCTCTCTCCCAACACTGTCAGACTGCTATCATCAGAGAGTTGAGGAAACGCCGCTTCGACGCCTCCACCACCTCGTCCACAGAGCACGCCGACATCTGATTGTCCCTGTATCTGGAGCACGTCGCCACTTGGACCCTGCCCTCAGAGCATGCCGTCGCCGTCTACCCTGATCTCAATAATCGATATGATCAAGCCCTAACCAACACATTTCCAAATTTGCTCAAATAGTGGTAGTAAAAGTTTCAAATTTTGGGCAACCACGACACTCCTAATATCGTTGGCCTACTGTCATCAGAGAGTTGAGGAACCGCCGCTCCACTGCCTCCGCCACCTTGTCCCCAGAGCATGCTGACGTTTGATCGTCCTTGCCCTGGAGCACGTCGCTGCCTCGACGCTGACCTCAGAGCATGCCGCCGCCATCAACTCGGACCTCAGTAATCGGTAAGATCAGGCCCTAACTAATAGAAATACCATTCTTCAGTAAATTTGTTCCTAATCCTTCAGATATTTGCTTCCTTATGTGACTGTTTGTGCAAATGTAACTACAATTTGATAATATTTTATATGATTTCATTGATTTTATTGAATTTGAGGATGTCTCAGTTGGAGCATCAGCGGCAGACTGAAGAGGCTAGACAACAGACTACTCCATGTCTGCTTAAGCATGGTTGTATTTGGAGAGCTAGCGAATTGCAATATATATATATATATATATATATATATATATATATATATATATATATATATATATATATATATATATATAACTACATTTATTTTACTCTATTATTAATCTTTTGCTAATTCTCATTTTTATCGTGTGGCAGGACTACGAAACCGCCTTCAAGAGCGCATTAGAGAGAGGTTATGCAGGCTCATCGTTAATGAAGTCATTGATCCAGAGGGAGAATTTTCATTACAGTATACAAAATTAGATGATGACAGTTATTATGTATGTAATTAGTTACTTGGTAATCAGGATAAATAGGGGGCATTCTTTGTGTAATTAGTTATTTTGCTAACCACGATTGACACTTTGTTAATATTTGATTGGCTAATAAAATTTAATATGTGATCTCTATTTGGCTATACATATGTTCAAGTATGTGTATGTTGCTGACACTGGCTATGCGGCTACCAAATCCTGGCTAGCTTCAGGATGCAGCCGACAAGCAGGATAAACAGGGGGTGGGGGCATCTAATAGGAGACGAGCATTCAACATGGTATGCCTCCTCTTTGTGCCGCAATGTATCAGCCAATAGATACATCAGCGACGAGCTAAGAAGAAAGTATGTCTCCGATATTAGAAGTAAAGGAGACAGACACACTTAAAGCTCATCTTGGATTGCTTAAAGAAAGGAGACGAGCGTCTGTAACGCCTGTCTCAATTTTTTTTATATAAAGGAGACGTCTTCCTTAAAGCTCGTCTGGTATTACTCAGAAAGAGGAGACACGCTTTTTTAGAGCTTGTCTTGCATGTATGCTGATCGGAGACGCGCCCGCCGCACGTCTCCATTGAATCCATAATGTGAGACGCAACGACAGAGACGAGCGGTTTGTATGCCTCCGTTCTCCGTGTGGGCTCATCTCGGATGAGCCTTTCTCACGTAGTGCATGGGTATTGTGTGTGGTAGCTTTCTTCATATTGATTGAGGATCGATTCAAATGTGGCCTAGTTGATCAAGTTTGAATTGTACCAATCACATACTAGTTATATGGGAGTTAACAAAATGATGTAACTTAATAATTATGGTTGTTGGACAATACCCCCCCCCCCCCCCTCTTTTGATTTATGTGGTTTTGAGCATGGCTAGATTTCAATCAACTCTAGTTTTGTTGTTGTGAAAGGTTATAACATACAACTCCATGGGAGGGCATACATGATATGTGTAGGATCAAAGAGCATGTGAAAAGCTACCAGAGGGGGGTGAATGGTATATTTAAAAATCTTACGCAGCGGAAACAATTAAACCCCAACCCCTTCGGCAGAAAAATGATCTGTTAAAGAAATTGTGTGTGATACTAATATAAACGTGTTTCACCATGACAAAAGTGATATATATCAGAGAGAATCAAGTCACAAAGACAACACAACAAGAATCACTCAAATCCATCGAGAAAAACTCAAGTTATGATTGAAAGATCAAACAAAGGTCAATCTGTCCTACCCGAGAAAAAAACAGTTCTGGAACGCTGCAAAGTGTAAGACCTATATGTGCTGAATACATTGGCTTGTAATGAATACACTTGGCTTTGATGATAAAAGTTTTGAATATCACCAAAACACCTTTTTATCAAGGTCCGACTCTAGCTCTGAGCTACAGCAAGGTCCGACGGTAGGTCCTGCTTGGTTTGGGTACCTCCGGTTATGTTCGATGCTAGGTCCGACTTCTTGGTAAGGTCCGACCAGCTTTGGTAAGCTCCGGTGAGCTTTATCTTTAGCTCCGGCATGTCTTTGATAGCTCCGGCATATATTTGATAGCTCCGGCATGCTTTTGCTAAGCTCCGACGTACTTTGTCTAGCTCCGGTTTTGGGTTGACTAGTTTTTGGTAAGCTCCGGTGCTAGGATCTACTAGTTTTGGTAAGCTCCGGTAGGTGCTTCATTGTACTAGTTTTGGTAAGCTCCGGCTCAAGCTCCGGCTTGTTGTGGGATGGTCCGGAACTTGACCGTAGTGCTTCTGCTTTTCATTTGCAATGTTTCGTACTTGCTTTACATTGTTGAAAAGATTGCTTAGTATTCATTTGCTAAGTTTTTGGTGCGTTTTGGTTGATATGGATGATATCGTGTTACTGTGGTTTTGCAACATGCTTCTGTGAGGTTCTCACGTAGGGTGTTGTGTACGGAACTAACTTGAGTCAAGTCGAGGACTTGGGCTCGTATGGATTGATTGTTTATTCATGTGCAGGTGTTGCTTGAGTTCAAGACATGGCTGGTGATGGGATCCATTGGACTAGTCTCAGGGAGGAGATGAGGTTCCAACAACCAAATTCAGGAGGAATTGTGGTTGAGCTGATCAGGAGGTTGTGCAGCATGATTGAATCAAGAACAATGCATATGAAGGTACCGTGGACGTCGTTGGAAGATGTTTGCACGTGTGCAAGGAGTGCATGGACGTGGCTACATGGTTCCGAGACGTGATGAAGAGATGTGGACGTAAAGAATTGGTCGGAAAGGTCCAACCGACTAGGTTATGGACTCAGGCTACGACTGAGTCGGTTTTGACTCAAATATGGAAAGATTTGAGTTGGTTATGATAGGATTTCGTGTGGGTCACGAATTTGAGTTGTTTAGGAATGTGGTATACGTTCCTAAGGTGTTTGGAAGTCTTAATATTGCTTCTATCTGCGTATAGAAGAATCTTGAGCAGTTATGAAAAGTTACGATTTGTGATTTGAGTAGGATTGGAGTCCTAGTTGATATTGGGTTGGCTTTCAAGATGGTTATATAAGCAAGGGAGCCCAGAGCTCGTGGGGCACGACTTTGGGGCTGTTCCTCTTGTGTTATATTGAATAAAATTCGTAGTTTGAAGGAACTTTTGGGCCTTGTTCGTCAGACTTGTTCCAGACAAGTTTTACTCGTCGAGATTCTGGACAGCACTACCTTTCGTCGGTAGTTTTATCATAACTCGAGTTTTACTGATCCAATTGACGTGATTCTTTTTAGGTTGTCTTCACAACTTCATTTTCTATCATCTTTCAAAATTTCACGGTCATTGGATTTGTGGTCTATGATCTACACGAGTTTCTTTGCAGCGTTCCAGAACTGTTTTTTTCTCGGGTGGGGCAGATTGACCATTGTTTGATCTTTCGATCATAACTTGAGTTTTTCTCGACGGATTTGAGTGATTCCTTTTGTGTTGTCTTCGTGACTTGATTCTCTCTGATATCTATCACTTTTGTCACGGTGAAACACGTTTAGATTAGTCTCACACACGATTTCTTCAACAGATCATTTTTCTGCCGAAGGGTTTGGGGTTTAATTGTTTCCGCTGCGTAAGATTTTTAAATCTACCATTCACCCCCCTCTGGTAGATTTTCACGTGCTCTTCGATCCTACAATTGGTATCAGAGCCACGGTGCTCTAATCTTTGTGATTTGCACGTGTTTTTGACTAATCATCATGGAGAAGTACTCCGTCAAACCTTGTGTGTTAGCTGGTATTGATTTTCAGGTTTGGAAGGCACGCATGGAGGCTTTCATCCAGGCACAAGGCTTTGCAATATGGGAGAAGGTATACAAGCCTTATGAAGTGCCATCAAACGATCAAGTTACAGCTACAAATTTGAGAGATGTCGACAACAACAACAAGGCTCAGAACTTGATCATACAAGGATTAACACAAAGCGACTTCGACCGTGTTGCACACCTCCAATCTGCATACGATGTGTGGAAAGCACTTTTTGACTACCACAAAGGATCCAACACGATCAAAGAGGTAAGGCAAGACATGTTCAAGAAAGAATACATGCGCTTCGATATGCAACCCGGTGAGTCTATTGATGACCTTTTTACTCGCTTTAATAAGATTCTCAGCAACTTGCGTAGTGTCAATGTTAATTTTTCAGATGCTGAAAATGCTAGGCAATTGCTAAGTGCATTAGATATGTCGATTTGGGAGATGAAAGTCACATCTATTCGTGAATATACTGTCATGAGTTCTCTTACATTAGATGTACTCTATTCTAAACTAAAAACTCATGAAATTGACATCCTAGCACGTAGGAACCCAAATAAGTCTATTGCATTTGTTTCACAACGTGATATGTCTAGCTCCGGCCAATCATCATCTTGCAATACTCTTGCTTTGTTGTCCTCACTATCCTTGGAGCAGATCGAAGAATTTCCAGAAGAGGAGTTGGCACTCATCTCTACTAGATTCTCAAAAGCATTGCAAAATGTGAGAACTAGAAGGAGAGGAAGCTTCGGACCTCAACGATGTTTTGAATGTGGGAAAACAGGACACTTTCGTACAGAATGCCCTAACCTTTCAGGTCCGACCACCCGGGAAGAAAAACAAAGCAAGGTTCGGACCTCCTCTGGAAATTTCAACAAGAAGAAGAAAGGTATCATAGGATGCAAGATGATCAACAGTTTCATCACCGCGCTTCAAGAGTTCAGTTCAAGCGACGTGGACATTGGAAGTGATGAAGATGAAGATGATTTGGCAAACTTGTGCTTCATGGCGGGCAAGTCAAGATCAAGTATGGAGGAGGCAGAACACAACAGCGACAATGAAGAGGTATGTCCTACTTGCGAAGAGATGTGTGATGCTATTTCTCGTGCCACTATTATTGTTAAGAAAAAGGACAAAAAGCTTAGGGATAGTGCTGCTAAAATTGAATCACTAGAATCTGAAATCAACCGTTTAAAAACTTTGATTCCTAGTGATGATGCATGTTCCTCATGTGACTTAATCTATGAACAATTGTCCACATTAAGAAGTGCACACTCCTCCACTCTAGATAGACTTGATGAAGAAACTGAAACGAACAGAGAGCTTGCTGCACTTAATGATAAAATCTTGAAAGATGCTAGCTGTTCTACAATTGATTTGCATTGTTCTACTTGTGATGATCTTGACAAGAAACTACAGGATGCTGTGAATGAAATTTCTATATTGAACAATGCTTACGTTCTCATGAAGTTAAATTTTGTTCAAATTGCAAACTAAAAGGAAAAACTTCATGTGAAAATTGCCTTGATCTATCCAATAAACTTGATGACATGCATAGGACATTAGATCAGTTTTGTAATGGGAATAAGAACCTAAACTTGCTGCTGAATTCTTCCAAGTCTTGCAATGATAATATTGGTTTAGGTTTTGATTTTCATGCTCATGCTAAGGCAAATCCACCTAAAATTGTAAAGACATTAGGAAGTGGCTTGATTCAAACAGTTCCTAAACAAAAAGGAGTGGTTTTCAAATCTGCAGGAGTGTTGCCTTATTCGGTTTCAAATAAAAATATTGCTTGCTCATCTAGACATGAACACAAAGTTAAATTTCATTGTGCCTTCTGTGGTAGAGATGGTCATGTCATAGATTTTTGTTATAGACTAGCTAAACAACATAAAAGGGAAAGAATGGTTGCTAGATCTGATAACTTTCATGCAAAATTTGCTGCACACATTGAACCGAATGTACAACCTGCTGTTTTGAGTCAAAAACATTCAAAGTTTACCTCCGGACCTTCTGTTTTTGCCTCCGGAGCTACTGATTTTTATGCTACACAAGTAACACCTTATAGGTCAGTAGTTAAGAATAAAAAATCTCAAACTTTGACTCATAAACCTGCTGTTTTGTCTCAGCTTTCGCGTGTTTTTCCTGCTGCACATCGCGTGACTCAGTACTGGATTCCTAAATGCCTTTTGACTAACCCCAGTATTGAGTCATCGACGTATTGTGCTTTTATGTAGGTTACACGTTTGAGGAAGGAGAACATTTGGATTGTGGATTCAGGTTGCTCACGCCACATGACCAGTAACAAAGATTGGTTATCCTCCCTCTCTTTTGTGTCACGTGTAGAGAATGTTACTTTTGCCGATAATTCTTCAACTCCTATAATTGCTAAGGGTTCGGTTAGAGTAAATGATCACTACACTTTGAAGAATGTGGCACTTGTCAAAAATTTGAAATACAACTTGCTTTCTGTTGCACAATTGCTAGATGAAAATCTAGAAATTATTTTCAATAAAAACTGCTGCAAAGTTATAGGTTCAAATAGTGAGCTTATTTTTAACATGTCTCGGTTCGGAAGAGTTTTTAAAGCTGATTTTGATATGTCTTCCTCTAAGCATAGGTGTCTAGTTGCTAATGATTCAAAGGACTTATATTTTTGGCATCGTAGACTTGGTCACGTAGGCTTTGATCACCTAACGCGTGTTAGTGCTCTTGATCGCATACGTGGGCTACCTAAGCTTAAAGGGGACAAAGATATTGTGTGCTCTTCTTGTAGACATGCTAAGATGGTTGCAGGTTCACATACTCCTCTCACAATGATCATGACAACTGAACCATGTCAACTTTTGCATCTTGACACCGTAGGACCATCACGTTTTCAATCCTTCGGAGGACCAAATCCGTATCCTCAGGTGGAGGGTATTTTCGAAGATGAAGAAGAGCTGGTGATACTGCCTGGTAGTTCCGAAGTTGACACGTGTCCAGCTTCGGACATTGAACAAGCTTCGGCTATCACCTATGCTGGTCGTGATCGTCCACAAGTCACAAGCTCATCAATCTACGATGAACCTAATGAAGAAGAAGCTTGTGAGACATCTGTTCCCCTACGGTTTTACAAAGATCATCCCCCACAACAGATGATTGGAAGCTTGCACGAACGAGTCACACGGTCCAGGTTTTGCGATCCAAACTCTCATGCTCATTCTGCTTTTGTTGCTTCTTTTGAACCCAAAGATATATCACACGCATTCACTAATGAATCTTGTATTATTGCCATGCAAGAAGAGTTAGAAAATTTTGAAAGAAATAATGTTTGGAAACGTGTACCTCCACCTCAAGGTCACACTTTAATTGGAACTAAATGGGTATTTAAAAATAAACAAAGTGAGGATGGGGTTGTGGTTAGGAATAAGGCTAGGTTGGTTGCTCAAGGTTTCACTCAAGTTGAAGGTCTAGATTTTGATGAAACTTTTGCTCCCGTCGCTAGATTAGAAGCCATAAGAATTTTGTTAGCTTTTGCAACATCTAAAGGTTTTAAGCTATATCAAATGGATCTTAAAAGTGTTTTTCTTAATGTCTACATAGATGAGGAGGTTTATTTCAAACAACCACCGGGTTTTGAAAATCCAGATTTTCCTAATCATGTTTACAAACTGTCCAAAGCCTTATACGGTCTCAAACAAGCCCCTAGAGCATGGTATGATAGGTTAAAAACATTCTTACTTGAAAAGGGGTTTACCATGAGCAAGGTTGATAAAACTCTTTTTGTGCTTAAACATGGCAATGACTCATTATTCGTTCAAGTGTATGTGGATGATATTATCTTTGGTTGCGCTTCTCATGATCTTGTGTCCAAGTTTTCAGCAATGATGAGTTCCGAATTTGAAATGAGTATGATGGGTGAACTCACTTACTTTTTGGGGCTGCAAATCAAGCAAACCAAGTAGGGTACCTTTGTGCATCAAACGAAGTATACCAAAGACCTCCTAAGGCGCTTCAACATGGACAAAAGCAAGCCTCTTCGGACACCAATGGAAACAGCAACAACACTTGAACTTGATGAAGATGGTGAACCCGTGGATCAAAAAGAATATAGAAGCATGATCGGATCACTTTTGTACCTCACGGCATCAAGACCGGATATACAATTCAGCGTATGTCTTTGTGCACGGTTTCAATCCTCCCCACGTGTTTCACATCGTCAAGCCGTCAAAAGGATTCTCAGGTACTTACATGGAACCCAAGAATTTGGCATTTTTCTTCCTTCTTCCTCAACCGTTACTTTGAAAGCTTTTTCGGATGCTGATTTTGGGGGTTGTAGGATTGATAGGAAAAGTACTTCCGGTGCTTGTCATTTTCTTGGTAATTCTCTTGTTGCTTGGTCCTCTAGAAAACAAAATTCAGTTGCACAATCCACAGCCGAATCTGAATATGTAGTTGCTGGTAGTGCTTGCTCACAAATTCTTTGGATTGTTCAAACACTTAAGGACTATGGGGTTGATCTAGATAGTGTTCCACTGTTTTGTGATAACACTAGTGCCATTTGCATTGCTAAAAACCCCGTGCAACATTCTAGAACTAAGCACATTGACATTAGGTATCACTTTCTCCGAGATAATGTTGAAAAAGGAAACATTGTGCTTCACCATGTAGATACCGAACAACAATTGGCTGACATTTTTACAAAACCTTTGGATTTCACTCATTTTTGTTACATTCGTAGTGAAATAGGGGTTATGCATCCTCATGGCTTAAATTGAGGGGGAGTTTTTGAAACTTGGGAAGTCTATGTGTGAATCTGAAATAAAAATAATATGAGCATAGTATTTCATACATATATGACTTTTTGATTCCTTTTACATGCTGAAAGTTCTTACTACATTACTCGTGTTATACATTTTGTAGTTTTTGCCATGTCTAGTAATTGGAATAATTACTTACACTGAATTTGGTCATGGTCGAACTTTCTTGCTGTTTTGAACTATTGCATGCTCACAAATGCTTTTAATCATTAAGAATTTATCAAGTAATCAACTCACATGTTGAGTTTTTATGAACAAATATAAATTGAGAAAAGATCAAGAGAATATTCATGCATCGCACTTCTTTTTCTGAGATGGCTTATCATTGCACTTAGATTTGAACTTGGAAGAAGTTGTGTATGACTAAAACCATGTCCTTAAGCTTTTGATTGTCAAATAACATAGGCTTGGCTTGGTTGGTTAGAATAAGGCAGATGCGCATATAATCTCTTGCAAATATCATATGATCTAAATTTATGCTTTGAAAAATAATAAAATGCAGCAACTAGTGTCATGCTTTCAGGTTTTGAAATAGTTAAGTTTGTGAGATCATGACTTGCCTAAATTGAAAATTACATTTGATTTCTAGCATGGCTTACACTACTTTATGTATTTCATTGATGTGATAATGTAAGGTACTTGATAGTATGACTTGGATGAGATTTGTTTATATGTATATGTTATAATATGCTCATAACAACCTAAGGGGGAGAGATAATTTGTTTATATGTTCATGACTTGCTGAATACATTGTCAAAGGGGGAGAGATAAGCATGAAGAGAGGGAGAATATGTGCATAAGGAGAGATAATAAAGGGGGGAGATAATATGGGATAATTTTTTCTTCTCATTTTACTTTTGTTCTACAAAGGGGGAGAAATTGCCTTTAAAACTTTTAATGAGAATAAGCCAATGTTCGGATATTAAGTGGTGTTGCCAATGCATTCATCAAGGGGGAGATTGTAAGACCTATGTGTGCTGAATACATTGGCTTGTAATGAACACACTTGGCTTTGATGATAAAAGTTTTGAATATCACCAAAACACCTTTTTATCAAGGTCCGACTCTAGCTCTGAGCTACAGCAAGGTCCGACGGTAGGTCCGGCTTGGTTTAGGTAGCTCCGGTTACGTTTGATGCTAGGTCCGACTTCTTGGTAAGGTCCGACCAGCTTTGGTAAGCTCCGGTGAGCTTTATCTTTAGCTCCGGCATGTTTTTGATAGCTCCGGCGAATATTTGATAGCTTCGGCATGCTTTTGCTAAGCTCCGACGTACTTTGTCTAGCTCCGGTTTTGAGTTGACTAGTTTTGACTAGTTTTTGGTAAGCTCCGGTGCTAGGATATACTAGTTTTGGTAAGCTCCGGCAGGTGCTTCATTGTACTAGCTTTGGTAAGCTCCGGCTCAAGCTCTGGCTTGCTGTGGGATGGTCCGGAACTTGACCGTAGTGCTTCTGCTTTTCATTTGCAATGTTTCATACTTGCTTTACATTGTTGGAAAGATTGCTTAGTATTCATTTGCTAAGTTTTTGGTGCGTTTTGGTTGATATGGATGATATCGTGTTACTGTGGTTTTGCAACATGCTTATATGAGGTTCTCACGTAGGGTGTTGTGTACGGAACTAACTTGAGTCAAGTCGAGGACTTGGGCTCGTATGGATTGGTTGTTTATTCATGTGCAGGTGTTGCTTGAGTTCAAGACATGTCTGGTGACGGGATCCATTGGACTAGTCTCAGGGAGGAGATGAGGTTCCAACAACCAAATTCAGGAGGAATTGTGATTGAGCTGATCAGGAGGTTGCGCAGCATGATTGAATCAAGAACAATGCATATGAAGGTATCGTAGACGTCGTTGGAAGATGTTTGCACGAGTGCAAGGAGTGCATGGACGAGGCTACACAGTTTTGAGATGTGATGAAGAGATGTGGACGTAAAGAATTGGTCGGAAAGGTCCAACCGACTAGGTTATGGACTCAGGCTGCGGCTGAGTCAGTTTTGACTCAAATATGGAAAGATTTGAGTTGGTTATGATAGGATTTCGTGTGGGTCACGAATTTGAGTTGTTTAGGAATGTGGGATACGTTCCTTAGGTGTTTGTAAGTCTTAAGATTGCTTCTATCTGCGTATAGACGAATCTTGAGCAGTTATGGAAAGTTACGATTCGTGATCTGAGTAGGATTGGAGTCCTAGTTGATATTGGGTTGGCTTTCGAGCTGGTTATATAAGCAAGGGAGCCCAGAGCTCGTGGGGCACAACTTTGGGGATGTTCCTCTTGTGTTCTATTGAATAAAATTCGTAGTTTGAATGAACTTTTGGGCCTTGTTCGTCAGACTTGTTCCAGACAAGTTTTACTCGTCGAGTTTCTGGACAGCACTACCTTTCGTTGGTGGTTTTATCATAAATCGAGTTTTACTGATCCAATTGACGTGATTCTTTTTAGGTTGTCTTCACAACTTGATTGTCTATCATCTGTCAAAATTTCACGGTCATTGGATTTGTGGTCTATGATCTACACGAGTTTCTTTGCAGCATTCCAGAACTGTTTTTTTCTCGGGTGGGGCAGATTGACCATTGTTTGATCTTTTGATCATAACTTGAGTTTTTCTCGATGGATTTGAGTGATTCTTTTTGTGTTGTCTTCGTGACTTGATTCTCTCTGATATATATCACTTTTGTCACGGTGAAACACGTTTAGATTTGTCTCACACACGATTTCTTCAATGGATCATTTTTTGCCGAAGGGTTTGGGGTTTAATTGTTTCCGCTGCGTAAGATTTTTAAATCTACCATTCACCCACCCTCTGGTAGATTTTCATGTGCTCTTCGATCCTACACAAAGAAACTTGTGTAGATCATAGACCACAAATCCAATGACCGTTAAATTTTGATAGATGATAGATAATCAAGTTGTGAAGACAACCCAAAAAGAATCACGTCAATTGTATCTGTAAAACTCGAGTTATGATAAAACCACCGACGAAAGGTAGTGCTGTCCAAAAACTCGATGAGTAAAACTTGTCTGGAACAAGTCGGGCGAACAAGGCTCAAAAGTTCCTTCAAACTACGAATTGTATTCAATAGAACACAAGAGGAACAACCTCCAAAGTCGTGCACCACGAGCTCTGGGCTCCCTTGCTTATATAACCAGCTCGAAAGCCAACTCAACTCAGATCAGGAATCTAATCCTACCCTGTTCACGAATCATAACTTTCTATAACTGCTTAGGATTCTTCTATACGCAGATAGAAGCAATCTTCCAAACACCTTAGGAACGTATCCCACATTCCTAAACTACTCAAATTCGTAACCCACACGAAATCCTATCATAACCAACTCAAATCTTTCCATATTTGAGTCAAACACGACTCAACCGCAGCCTGAGTCCATAACCTAGTCGGTTGGACCTTTCCGACCAACTCTTTACGTCCACATCTCTTCATCACATCTCGGAACCATGTAGCCACGTCCATGCACCCCTTGACATGTGAAAACATCTTGCAATGACGTCCACGATACCTTCACATGCATTGTTCTTGATTCAATCATGTTGTGCAACCTCCTAATCAGCTCAACCACAATTCCTCATGAATTTGGTTGTTGAAACCTCATCTCCTCCCTGAGAGTAGTTCAATGGATCCCATCACCAGCCATGTCTTGAACTCAAGCAACACCTGCACATGAATAAACAACCAATCCGTACGAGCCCAAGTCGTCGACTTGACTCAAGTTAGTTCCGAACACAACACCTTATGTGAGAACCTCACATAAGCATGTTGCAAAACCATAGTAACACGATATCATCTATGTCAACCAAAAATGCACCAAAGACTTAGCAAATGAATATTAAGCAATCTTTCCAGAGATGTAAAGCAAGTATGAAACATTGCAAATGAAAAATAGAAGCATTGCGGTCAAGTTCCGGACCTTGCCAGAGCAACCCGAACCTTGAGCCGGAGCTTGCAAAACTAGTCCGAGCTTAGCAAAAACATATCAGAGCTATCAAAGACATGCCAGAGCTAAAGACAAAACTTCACCGGAGATGACCAAAGCTACTCGGACCTTGCTGTAGCTCGAAGCTAGAGTTGGACCTTGATAAAAAAGGTGTTTTGGTGATATTAAAAACTTTTATCATCAAATCCAAGTGTATTCACTACAAGCCAATGTATTCAGCACACATAGGTCTTACAATCTCCCCCTTGATGAATGCATTGGCAACACCACTTAAAATCCGAACATTGGCTTATTCACATAAAAGTTTTGAAGGCAATTTCTCCCCCTTTGTAAATCAAAAGTAAAATGAGAAGAAAATCCAAAAATTATCCCATATTATCTCTCCCCCTTTATTATCTCTCCTTATGCACATATTCTCTTTCTCTTCATGCTTATCTCCCCCCCCTTTGACAATGTATTCAGCAAGTCATGAGCATATAAACAAATTATCTCTCTCCCTTTAGTTGTTATGAGCATATTATAACATATACATATAAACAAAGCTCATCCAAGTCATACTATCAAGTACCTTACATTATCACATCAATGAAATACATAAAGTAGTGTAAGCAATGCTAGAGATCAAATGTAATTTTCAATTTAAGTAAGTCATAATCTCACAAACTTAACTATTTCAAAACCTGAAATCATGACACTAGTTGCTGCATCTTATTATTTTTCAAAGCATAAATTTAGATTATATGATATTTGCAAGAGATTATATGTGCATCTGCCTTATTCTAACCAACCAAGCCAAGCCTATGTCATTTGACAATCAGAAACTTAAGGACATGGTTTTAGTCATACACAACTTCTTCCAAGTTCATATCTAAGTGCAATGATAAGCCATCTCAAAAGAAGAAGTGCGATGCATGCATATTCTCTTGATCTTTTCTCAATTTATATTTGTTCATAAAAACTCAACATGTGAGTTGATTACTTGATTAATTCTTAATAATTAAAAGCACTTGTGAACATGTAACAAGTTCAAAACAACAAGAAAGTTCGACAATGACCAGTTTTAGTGTAAGTAATTATTCCAATTACTAGACATGGCAAAAACTACAAAATGTATAACACGAGTAATGTAGTAAGAACTTTCAGCATGTAAAAGGAATCACAAAGTCATATATGTATGAAATACTATGCTCATATTATTTTAATTTCAGATTCACACATAGACTTCCCAAGTTTCAAAACTCCCCCTCAACTTAAGCCATGAGGATGCATAACCTCTATTTCACTACGAATGTAACAAAAAACGAGTGAAATCCAAAGGTTTTGTAAAAATGTCAGCCAATTGTTGTTCAGTATCTATATGGTGAAGCACAATGTTTCCTTTTTCAACATTATCTCGGAGAAAGTGATACCTAATGTCAATGTGCTTAGTTCTAGAATGTTGCACGGGTTTTTTAGCAATGCAAATGGCACTAGTGTTATCACAGAACAGTGGAACACTATCTAGATCAACCTCATAGTCCTTAAGTGTTTGAACAATCCAAAGAATTTGTGAGCAAGCACTAGTAGCAGCTACATATTCAGATTCGGCTGTGGATTGTGCAACTGAATTTTGTTTTCTAGAGGACCAAGCAACAAGAGAATTACCAAGAAAATGACAAGCACTGGAAGTACTTTTCCTATCAATCCTACAACCCCAAAATCAGCATCCGAAAAAGCTTTCAAAGTAACGGTTGAGGAAGAAGGAAGAAAAATTCCAAATTCTTGAGTTTCATGTAAGTACCTGAGAATCCTTTTGACGGCTTGACGATGTGAAGCACGTGGGGAGGCTTGAAACTGTGCACAAAGACATATGCTGAATTGTATGTCTGGTCTTGATGCCGTGAGGTACAAAAGTGATCCGATCATGCTTCTATATTCTTTTTGATCCACGGGTTCACCATCTTCATCAAGTCCAAGTGTTGTTGCTGTTCCCATTGGTATCCGAAGAGGCTTGCTTTTGTCCATGTTTGAGTGCCTTAGGAGATCTTTTGTATACTTTGTTTGATGCACAAAGGTACCCTCCTTAGTTTGATTGATTTGCAGCCCCAAAAAGTAAGTGAGTTCACCCATCATTCTCATTTCAAATTTGGAACTCATAATTGCTGAAAACTTGGACACAAGATCATGAGAAGCACAACCAAAGATAATATCATCCACATACACTTGAACGAATAATGATTCGTCTTAAGCACAAAAAGAGTTTTATCAACCTTGCCCATGGTAAACCCTTTTTCAAGTAAGAATGTTTTTAACCTATCATACCATGCTCTAGGGGCTTGTTTGAGACCGTACAAGGCTTTGGACAGTTTGTAAACATGATTAGGAAAATATGGATTTTCAAAACCCGGTGGTTGTTTCACATAAACCTCCTCATCTATGTATCCATTAAGAAAAGCACTTTTAACATCCATTTTATATAGCTTAAAACAAATAGATGCAGCAAAAGCTAACAAAATCCTTATGGCTTCTAATCTAGCAATAGGAGCAAAAGTTTCATCAAAATCTAGACCTTCAACTTGAGTGAAACCTTGAGCAACCAACCTAGCCTTATTACTAACCACAACCCCATCCTCACTTTGTTTATTTTTAAATACCCATTTAGTTCCAATTAAAGTGTGACCTTGAGGTGGAGGTACAAGTTTCCAAACATTATTTCGTTCAAAATTTTCTAACTCTTCTTGCATGGCAATAATCCAAGATTCATTAGTGAGTGTGTGTGATATATCTTTGGGTTCAAAAGAAGCAACAAAAGCAGAATGAGCATAAGAGTTTGGATCGCAAAACCTGGACCGTGTGACTCGTTCGTGCAAGCTTCCAATCATCTGTTGTGGCGGATGATCTTTGCAAAACCGTAGGGGAACAGATGTCTCACAAGCTTCTTCTTCTTCATGTTCATCACAAATCGATGAGCTTGTGACTTGAGGATGATTTGAATCAGCATTGATGGTTGTCGGTGCTGGTTGAGAATTAACATCCGGAGCTGAACCAAAGTCTTTCGCTGCTGAATTTTCGGGCAGCAGCTCCAATTCTTTCTCATCTTCAACGAAAATGCTCCCCCCTGCGGATATGGATCTGTACCTGCAATGTTTGAGCTAGTACCTGGGCTAGCTTCATCAAAAGACACTTCACAAGTCTCCACAATTTTGTTAGTGTCAAGTAAAAGCACACGGTAGCCTCTAGTATGAGATGGATAACCAAGAAACATGCCATCAATGGATCTAGGTTCAAATTTATCAAGATTACCATGTTTCTTAACAAAGCATTTGCATCCAAAGACCCGAAAGTGTGTAACACTAGGCCTATGTCCAAACCGGAGCTCATATGGTGTTTTACCTAGCTTAGCACGCAAGAAAACACGATTTGAGACATAACAAGCGGTTGCTAACGCATCAGCCCAATATTTCCTAGGAGTTTGATATTCAACAAGCATAGTCCTAGCCATCTCAACTAAGGTTCTATTCTTTCTTTCTACAACACCGTTTTGTTGAGGTACATATGGTGAAGAAAATTGATGATCTATTCTATTTTCAGCACAAAAGTGATCAAAAGATTGATTTTTAAATTCAGTTCCATTATCACTTCAATTGATAATCTAAGAAATAAAGTTCTAAAGTGACTAAAAACTTTATTCTTAGATGCCATAAAGTAAAACTAAGAATATCTAGAATAATCATCAACAATCACAAGAACATACCATTTACCTCCGAAGGATTGAACACATGAAGGTCCTACGGTGTCAAGATACAAAAGTTGACATAGTTCAGTTGTCCTGATCATTTTGAGAGGAGTATGTGAACCTGCAACCATCTTAGCATGTCTACAAGAAGAGCACACAATTTCTTTGTCCCCTTTAAGCTTAGGCAGCCCACGTATGCGATCGAGAGCACTAACACGCGTTAGGTGATCAAAGCCTACGTGACCAAGTCTACGATGCCAAAAATATAGGTCCTTTGAATCATTAGCAACTAGACACCTATGCTTAGAGGAAGACATCAAAATCAGCTTTAAAAACTCTTCCAAACCGAGACATGTTAAAAATAAGCTCACTATTTGAACTTACAACTTTACAGCAATTTGTATTGAAAATAATTTCCAGATTTTGCAATTGTGAAACATAAAGCAAGTTGTATTTCAAATTTTTGACAAGTGCCACATCCTTCAAAGTGTAGTGATCATTTACTCTAACCGAACCCTTAGCAATTATAGGAGTTGAAGAATTATCGGCAAAAGTAACATTCTCTACACATGACACAAAAGAGAGGGAGGAGAACCAATCTTTGTTACCGGTCATGTGGCGTGAGCAACCTGAATCCACAATCCAAATGTTCTCCTTCCTCAAACGTGTAACCTACATAGAAGCACAATACATCGATGACTCAATACTGGGGTTAGTCAAAGGGCATTTAGGAATCCAGTACTGAGTCACGCGGCGTGCAGCAGGAAAAACACGCGAAAGCTGAGACAAAACAGCAGGTTTATGAGTCAAAGTTTGAGATTTTTTTTATTCTTAACTACTGACCTATAAGGTGTTACTTGTGTAGCACAAAAATTAGTAGCTCCAAAGCCAAAAACAGAATGTCCGGAGGTAAACTTTGAATGTTTTTTACTCAAAACAGCAGGTTGTACATTCGGTTCAATATGTGCAGCAAATTTTGCATGAAAGTTATGAGATTTAGCAACCATTCTTTCCCTTTTCTGTTGTTTAGCTAGTCTATAACAAAATTCTATGACATGACCATCTCTACCACAGTAGGTACAATGAAATTTAACTTTGTGTTCACGTCTAGATGAGCAAACAATATTTTTATTTGAAACCGAATAAGACAATACTCCTGCAGATTTGAAAACCACTTCTTTTTGTTTAGGAATTGTTTGAATCAAACCACTTCCTAATGACTTTACACTTTTAGGTGGACGTGCCTTAGCATGAGCATGAGAATCAAAACCTAAACCAGTTTTATCATTGCAAGACTTGGATGAATTCAACAGCAAGTTTAGGTTCTTATTCCTATTACAAAACCGATCAAATGTCTTATGCATGTTATCAAGTTTATTGGACAGATCAAGGCAATTTTCACATGAAGTTTTTCCTTTTAATTTGCAATTGGAACAATATTTAACTTCATGACAACGTAAAGCATTGTTCAATATAGAGATTTCATTCATAGCATCTTGCAGTTTCTTATCAAGATCATCACAACTAGAACAATGCAAATCAATTGTAGAACAAGAAGCATCTTTTAAGTTTCCAATTTAAGTGCAGCAAGCTTTTTGTTCTTTTCAATTTCAAGTTCAAGTTTATCAAGTGTGGAGGTATGTGCATTTCTTAGGGAGGACAATTGTTCATATATTAAGTCACATGAGGAACAAGAATCATCACTAGGAATCAAGGATTTTAAGCGATTAATTTCAGATTCTAGTGACTCTATTTTAATAGCATTGTCCCTAAGATTTTTGTCCTTTTTCTTAACAATAACAGTGGCACGAGAAATAGCATCACACATTTCTTCGCAAGTAGGACATACCTCTTCATTGTCGCTGTTGTGTTCTGCCTCCTCCATACTTGATCTTGACTTGCCCGCCATGAAGCACAAGTTTGTCAAATCATCTTCATCTTCATCACTTCCAATGTCCATGTCGCTTGAGCCAAGTTCCTGGAGTGCTGAGATAAAACTGCTCACCAATTGACGTCCTGTAAAACCCTTCTTTTTCTTCATATCTTTTGCAGAGGAGTGCTTCGTTCTTGTTTTCTTTTCATCCCGGGAAGTAGGACCTGAAAGGTTAGGGCAATCTGAACAAAAATGTCATGTCTTACCACATTCAAAGCATCGTTGAGGTCCAGAGCTTCCTCTCCTTCTAGTTCTCACATTTTGCAATGCTTTTGAGAACCGGGTAGAGATGAGCGCTAGCTCCTCCTCTGGAAACTCCTCAATCTGTTCAAGGGTTAGAGAGGACAGCAAAGCAAGTGTACCACAAGATGATGTTTGACCGGAACTAGGCATGTCATGTTGAGAAACAAAAGCAATAGACTTGTTGGAGTTCTTACGTGAGATTATGTCAATTTCATGAGTTTTTAACTTGGAATATAGCATATCTAAAGTAAGTGAACTCATGACAGTAGATTCACGAATAGATGTGACTTTCGTCTCCCAAATTGACATATCTAATGCACTTAGCAATTGCCTAGCATTTTCAGCATCTGAAAAATTAACATTGACACTACGCAAGTTGCTGAGAATCTTATTAAAGCGAGCAAAAAGGTCATCAATAGACTCACCGAGTTGCATCTCAAGCGCATGTATTCTTTCTTGAACATGTCTTGCCTTACCTCTTTGATCGTGTTGGACCCTTCGTGGTAGTCACAAAGTGCTTTCCACACATCGTATGCAGATCGGAGGTGTGCAACACAGTCAAAGTCGCTTTGTGTTAATCCTTGTATGATCAAGTTCTGAGCCTTGTTCTTGTTGTCGACATCTCTCAGATTTCTAGCTGTAACTTGATCGTTTGATGGCACTTCGTACGGCTTGTATACCTTCTCCCATATTGCAAAGCCTTGTGCCTGGATGAAAGCCTCCATGCGTGCCTTCCATACCTGAAAATCAATACCAGCGAACACACAAGGTTTGGCAGAGTACTTCTCCATGATGATTAGTCAAAATCGCACGCAAATCACAAAGATTAGAGCACCGTGGCTCTGATACCAATTGTAGGATCGAAGAGCACGTGAAAATCTACCAGAAGGGGGGTGAATGGTAGATTTAAAAATCTTACGCAGCGGAAACAATTAAACCCCAACCCCTTCGACAGAAAAACGATCTATTAAAGAAATCGTGTGTGAGACTAATCTAAACGTGTTTAACCATGACAAAAGTGATAGATATCATAGAGAATCAAGTCACTAAGAAAACACAACAAGAATCACTCAAATCCGTCGAGAAAAACTCAAGTTATGATCGAAAGATCAAACAAAGGTCAATCTGTCCTACCCGAGAAAAAAAAAACAGTTCTGGAACGCTGCAAAGAAACTCGTGTAGATCATATACCACAAATCCAATGACCGTGAAATTTTGATACATGATAGATAATCAAGTTTTGAAGACAACCCAAAAAGAATCACGTCAATTGGATCTGTAAAACTCGAGTTATGATTAAACCACCGGCGAAAGGTAGTGATGTCTAGAAACTCGACGAGTAAAACTTGTCTGGAACAAGTCGGACGAACAAGGCTCAAAAGTTCCTTCAAACTACGAATTTTATTCAATAGAACACAAGAGGAACAGCCTCCAAAGTCGTGCACCATGATCTCTAGGCTCCCTTGCTTATATAACCAGCTCGAAAGCCAACTCAACTCAGATCAGGAATCTAATTCTACTCTGTTCACGAATTGTAACTTTCCATAACTGCTTAGGATTCTTCTATACACAGATAGAAGTAATCTTAAGACTTACAAACACCTTAGAAATGCATCCCGCATTCCTAAACAACTCAAATTTGTAACCCACACGAAATCCTATCATAACCAACTCAAATCTTTCCATATTTGAGTCAAATACGACTCAGCCGCAGCCTGAGTCAATAACCTAGTCGGTTGGACCTTTCCGACCAACTCTTTACGTCCACATCTCTTCATCACGTCTCGAAACCATGTAGACACATCCGTGCACTCCTTGCACACGTGCAAACATCTTCCAATGGCGTCCACGGTACCTTCACATGCATTGTTCTTGATTCAATCATGTTGCGCAACCTCCTAATCAGCTCAACCACAATTCCTCCTGAATTTGGTTGTTGGAACCTCATCTCCTCCCTGAGACTAGTCCAATGGATCCCATCACCGGCCATGTCTTGAACTCAAGCAACACCTGCACATGAATAAACAACCAATCCGTACGAGCCCAAGTCCTCGACTTGACTCAAGTTAGTTCCAAACACAACACCTTACGTGAGAACCTCACATAAGCATGTTGCAAAACCACAGTCACACGATCTCATCTATGTCAACCAAAAACGCATCAAAGACTTAGCAAATGAATACTAAGCAATCTTTCCAGAGATGTAAAGCAAGTACGAAACATTACAAATGAAAAACAGAAGCACTGCGGTCAAGTTCCGGACCTTGCCAGAGCAACCCGGACCTTGAGCCGGAGCTTGCAAAACTAGTCGAAGCTTAGCAAAAACATGTCGGAGCTATCAAAGATATGCCGGAGCTAAAGACAAAACTTCACCGGAGCTGACCAAAGCTAGTCGGACCTTGCTGTAGCTTGGAGCCAGAGTTGGACCTTGATAAAAAGGTGTTTTGGTGATATTCAAAACTTTTATCATCAAAGCCAAGTGTATTCACTACAAACCACTGTATTCAGCACACATAGGTCTTACAATATGTGATTGGGTTTCTCCTGCAGGATGTAACTCGGCTTAAATCACTGTTCCTCGTGGTTAACAAGTACCAATTGTGATCTTGTCACATCGTAGTAAAAATGAGCAATATAAATTATTTATATGATGCTGAATTGTTTTAATATTATATGCAAACCATGTATGAGTTAGTGTATGTCAGCACAACTTTATTTTTCTAATGAGTCCTTTTAACTTGGCTAGAACATGATAATAAGGATCCACATTCTTGTGCTGTTTTGGTAAATGAAAACCAGCCCCTTGAGCCTTGCATCATCTAGAAACCGGTTATGGAGAACCGACAATTTTTCAGGTAAGTATTGCTGAGTATTAGTTGCTCAGACATTATGGATAAATTTTTTGTTGCAATTGATTATCGTAGAAACTTTTGTGACTGTTGTGGCAAGGTACTGTTGGTGGGTGAACCCCCGTCGTAGTGGTCAATCGAATGGGTTCCCGTCTCTCCATCACATGGCCGTGAAGGATAAAGCTTGTCTATGGGTCCACATACTTTGAATTAAGATAATGGCGTTGAGTGGGTGAACGCTTCTTTATATTTTGTAAAAATTAACTTTATGTTGATGTTATGACACTATGGTCATAAACTGTTGCAAAACTTTAACTATAGTCATGTGATATAAGTATGTGGTATAAGTTGTACTATTTGGTCTCTAACTTGCCAATTGGCACCCAGTGGTCCTGTATCGATGAGTCATCCAGTATATGGGGCGGTTCTATCACAGGTGGTCGTATTAGAGCCATATTGGGGTCAGTACAATGCTAATTATATTTTTAAAAACTACGCTTATGGTGGGGAAACGTATTAGTGCATCCCATATAAGGATGTTAGAGTATAATACAGGTGGCAAAGCTAAATTTTACATTATTATATTTACTTTATGCATTTTATAATTATGTAACAATGCACCGATGCTCAGATAAAAAGGTAACACACCGACGCTCAGATAAAAAGGTAATGTACGCCCTCAAAAGCGGTTAATTTCGAGAGCACACTCATACGAGGGGAGGTATGGGGTGCCCATATGGAATGATACGGGAGTGAATATGTTCCATTGGAACATATGAAGTGTCGACCCCTACGTTCCCTTGTGGTAAAAAGGGTGAACACTTCCCCGTGTACTGGGAAATACGACCATGTCCCTCAAGACGTGGCTTACTTGGGAATGTCCCATATGGAGTGTAAAGTTTTTATTATGATATTATATTGTCTGTAATGAATGTGTATGTATGACGAATTTTCTGCAGGTAACCTAACCACGTTATTTAGCATGTGCAGAAAATGACTAACTGTGTCATGAGAGAATGCTAGGGATGGCAATCATACCCGCGAACTCGGGTACGGGTACCCGGTAGGTAATGCACTCGATGGGTACGGGTAGAAATTTTTACCCGCGGGTACGACCCGTACCCAACTCGATCTTTTGCGGTACGGGTGGGACGGTAGGGCACCTATCGGGTAGAGGCGTGGATGGCGGAGCACCATGGCGCATCGGGAAGGTGCTCGAGCAGAGGGTGTTGGCTGCTGAGTGGTGAGCTGACTAGGCCGATTGTGTAGTGGGCAGGTGGGCTCACAATTCATTAGGATTTTTCTATTTGGGTTACTAGAGCCAGGTGATATGGAGTGAGCAGCTTAGTCCCACCTCGCCATGCGGAACGCAGCTTCTACCAGACGCGAGAATAAATGGACGTCGGGGTGCCAGCTCTAAAGCATGCTTGCTCACGGCTAACGGGTGTCCGTCGGTTACCCTAAACCCGCCTGAAACTTATCGGGTTCAGGTTTGGGTACCATTGTTCGGGTACAAAAATTTACCCGCGCGCAATTTATTTTGGATCGGGTTTTCACTCTACCCGAACTGAACCCGACCTGTTGCCATCTCTAGAGAACGTGTTACCACCAAACTAACGTATGGTCAGTATATTTTGACCAAAATTTTCATTTGGTGAGGATGTGTAGGCCGAATCATATCATTGCATGCATTTTCATTGAAATCTAAGTGTGAAAACAGTGACCACAACAACAACTTTTCATTTTGAGAAGCATGCGAGCGCTATTTGGGCAACCGCTCTTGGGTAACCGCTCCCATGGTGGGTCTCGCCACGGCGGGGGCCAGTCTCGCCCACGGCGGGGACCATCGAGCGGTGGCTTGTGCCTGTTGCATGCGGCCACGAGGGGGCTCGTCGAGGACATGGCATCCACCAGGCTTTCGTCCTCTATATTTTCATCAAGATAAGGGGCTGATCATGGAGATCATTGTCGATTCTCGCTGTTGTCTTCTTTCCAAATAAGGAGGGAGGCGATTGGCTCTCTGTGTCTAGCTAAGATTTTGCTTCGCTGCGGCGATCGATGGTTTCTTCAGTTGGGACTCCTCTGAGAGCGTGATTAAGGTCACGCTTCTCTCATGTGTTCTTCACTCAATTTCTTCATCGAAAGTCAACAGTTACTTCATCAAAAATTATCAAGACCGAGAGTGCTTTTGTCTTCTTCCTCAAACAAGAAATAGGTGAAGATTGAGCGCATATCTCAGTGGTAAGGATGGGTGATGACTATTTACCTATCGGAGTGTCAGTTTGTGGATCGGAGACCCGACGTTATTATCAGGGCATGTACCCATAAAAAGTTTCTGTTAATGTCTCTCACATGTGGAGCCACAATGGGAGTGTGACATGTCTGTCACACATCGGATTCTGATGATTTTGATGATCTCTTCATGGACGCGATTCCCAAACTGTGTGTAGTTGTAGGTTGATCATGTACGCATTTATGTTAGTGTGTTGTGGTGTGAGTGAGTTTGTATATGAACAGATACTACAACTATATCTTAGTTGAGAGACTTCAAAAAAAAAAAACAGCAATTTTAAAAATCAATATACCTTATTTTCGTGTACTGAGAATCTCAATATTATCCGCCTATGAACCTATCAAGGAATATATATTAATATAATCCATAGTTACCTGCCCAAATTATGTCACTAAATAATTTCAAACTGCTCTAAAAAATTGAATACAATATGTTACTCATTTCCTAACCTTAACTACCACTTTAGATTTCTGTAAAAATTGTTCTGTTAATCGTGTTGAAGCATATAAATAGAATGCTATAAAAGTCCTCTACAAGTTGGGTATTCAATAGTTTTTCCCAGTCCGGGCTCCAAGTATTTTTAATTTTAGCTTTTCCGATCACTGCCAGTTAGGACAAAAACAATACTTCCAAAACTCAGGAGCTAGATTGACATTGGCATGTGGATGATTCTTAATGTGGATCTAGTACCAACCTATCTCAACTATTCTGAATATGCCATCAAGATTCTCGATGAGAAGAATCGAGGGATCAAGTCACAATGAATAAGGTGACCAAATTTTCTAAGATTCAATGGAGCAACCACATCAAGTGTGAATCTACGTCGAAATCCGAAGAATGCATGCACACAATTTTCCATACTATGTGCTTATTTTTTCCTCCTCTTTAACTTGTAAATCTCGTACGAGGTTTCCTAAAGAGGGTGGATGTAACACTCAAAAAAAAATTCAAAAAAGTAGAATCTGAGCCCAGATGTCAGTCCACAATGTCTTCTTCTTCACCGATTGGGCAGCAGCACGCGGCTTGCAGCCACCGGGCTGCTGCGCCTCGGTTCCTCCCCCCCCCCCCCCCCCCCCCCCACGCTTGGCTCCCTTCGGGAAAACTCCCTCCTTCCCATTTCATCTATCTCCTTTCTTCTCCACTCTATCTCCTCCATTATTGAAGCTTGAGGTCTCCACCGTCAACATCCGAGTACGGGGATCTCCGCCCTTAACCAAACGCACACCGGTGTTCATCTTGACGAGGTGAAGCTCCCCTCTTGATTTTTCCTTGTTTCTCAGTCTATGTAGTGTAAGAGCTCGCGGAAGTCCTGCCAAGGACAACTTCGCCGCCGGTGAGCTGCTACCATTGCAGCTGAGCGGGAATCCCAAAATGGGATGTCATCAACACGTGCTTCATCCCCATCGGTCCACAGACGCTCGGATAGGAGCTCACTCCGGTGAGCCGCGCCGCCACCTCCGGCCATGGCCACCATGGCCACGAGCTCGACCTCCTGGTCGGCTCCCCTGTGGCATGGCTGGGCCTGGCACGGGCAGCCCACCAGCAGCCCAGATCTGACCCAGATTTGTTTTCCCATTTTTCTCCCACATTTTTCTTTATTTTAGAATTTTCTACTCCTTGTAAAATGCATAGTAAATCATAGAACATTTCGAAAAAAATGTAAAAAAAATTGAAGTTCGTCATAATCATATCTACACATTGGAACACTAAAATCAATATGTTTATGCTTTATGGAATTATTACAATTTTTAGGTGTGATGCATGCAAAGAAAAATCATTAGCCTATATATATTTGTAGCTCCTAAAATCATAATCTTTTGCACACATGTTAACCAATAGTATAACCATCTCTAGACCAAACATCACTGCATGAATCTATATATTTAATCATAAAATAATTTAATAACATATTTCCTTATTTTAATCATGATCACTTATTCATTGCATGAAGAAATCTGAACTTTTGTCATAACATTCCTAAAACAATGTAGTAAGCCTCGTTAAAACTTGTAGGACTATTCTCATAGCAGAATCATCACAGTTTTAGTTTCAAGATTCATTTCCATCATTACTTATGTTGATAATCATTGTTTTAGTGTGACACAAAAATATTTCAGGATATGTAAGATTATAATTGCCAAAAGAAACTTGTTAATGTTATATATAACTAGTGATAATGGCACATTGAGTCTAGTTCACATAGTCATCCTAGATATTCTCTTGCCATCTTAACTAGTATTTTGAATGAGAATCCTTATGTATTGTAATACAAAAGGTACTACAAACTGAAAGTTTATTTGATCACTTCATTCCAGTCTTGAAAAACTTGTCTTTTAATATATACACGAGAATATGGTGTTAATAGTTTCTTTCTTCATAATATGTTGATTTCTTATCACATTGCATATAGTCATAATCGTATTGCATCTTTGCATTTCATCTAGGAAACGGCATTGAAGATCAGCTTATTGAAGGTGCTGCAGCAACTTTGGAGACTAACTTTGAACATCACAAAAGTATATGTTGAAACACCTTTATTTTTCTAATGAACCCTCTTAACTTGGCTAAAACATGGTAATAAGAATCCATATTGTAGTGTTGTTTTGGCAAATGAAAACCGGCCCCTTGAGCCTTGCATGGTCTAGAAATCGGTTATGAAGAACCGACAATTTGACGGGTAAGTCTATTAGTTGTTAATGCTTTATGGATTAAATTTTTGTGGCAAGTGATTATCATAGAGAACTTTTGTGATTGTTATGGCAAGGTGGTATGAGAGGGTGAACTCTCGTAAGAGTGGTCAATTGAATGGGTTCCCGCCTCTCCATCACATGGTCGCGAAGGATGAAGCGTGTCTATAGACCGACATGCTTTGGATTAAGATAATGGTATTCAGTGCGAGAAAGATTCTGCATTTTTTATAAGAACACTTTAGTTTGTTGTCATAACATTATGGTCCCAAACTGTTGCAAGACTTTAATTATGTTCATGTAATATAAGTATGTTGTCTATGTTGTACTATTTGATCTCTTGCTTACCAATTGACATCCGATGGTCCTATATCGACAAGTCATCCCATATGTGGAACGGATCTCTTCTCTCTTCTCTGTTCGTCTCTCCCTAATATATGAGTAATGTTTACAGCGGCTATTCAGTTTCTTGGGCCGGGCTCCCCTCTAGGGTTTCCATGTTTGAATCCGAGCTTAGCGCCAGTTGATTAGTAGAGCGTGTAACAGCGTTGTTAAAAGAAATACACGCAGATATAACAACAAAATAGAGATTTCCTGAACAGTCCACAAGTACAGAAAGAGGCAGTATCAGGCACATATTGGACTTGCATTGTAAAAACCAAAGAAAGAACTATATGTTACTTAAAATCAATTTGTTTCTGGGGTAACTTGAATGATATTGATTTAATATGCTTTATAGTAATTCAACTTATTTTGATGATCTGCAGAAAATAATAGACACTGAATTCTCGATTGAAAGCATGAAAACGGTGCAACATTAAACCCAGTCTATCAAACTTGTCTAAACCTAAATACTCAAAAGACATCAAACACATATTTGAGTCATTCATCAATATTTGGACACAAGAACTAAAGAATGAAATGAATACGCTAATGATAATTTTGGGTGTTGGTCTACACCATCTCAACTTGCTAAACATCAATCTAAATAGGGAAAATTGTGTTCATGATACTGAAAGATCATGACTTCAGAAATTTACCACCGAACCGACCGGGTACAATTTTGTGCCAGCGAAAAATCCCAATCTTTAAAAGTCTACCACTGTCAATTTTGGAAAATATTGGACCATTTTGCCCCTGTCCTCATCCTCATCCAGCTGCAGTTCACGCTCATCCTCTTCAATCGATTAGATCAAGCACCAGGCAACTCCTATTCCATCGTCGAACTTGAGCCAGGTCCACGGCCAACGAGGCCATCGACCTTGCCCCATCAATCCCATGCATTACACCCAAAGGCCAAAGAAACATTACACAAGATCCACGTCAAGCGATGGCAGATCTAGTTGTTCTGCTGGAAGTGCAATTAGCAGACAAATGTTCTCAGTGTTGTACCATAGACTCTTGCGCGAAAAAACATGGGACTGGCATTTAGTCTATTCTTGCATGAGGTTGCTCCATCTTGGTTTCATGACTTGTGGCTGAAGGTGAGCTGCAAGATGGAAATAGAAGCATGGATTCCTCAAGATTGAGAGGAAAGCCTCCTTGAATCGATTGGGAACGATGGCTGTCAATTCAGCGTGGGCTGCGTAGCAGCAGCAGAGGACGGGAGGAACAATGGCGGTGCTTGGTGCTTTGTTCTGGAGGAGAAAAACACGAGAACAAGCAGGTGGAGTCGATTTGGAGGCAGATCTGAATCGTGACCCCAAGGGTAAAGATGGCATTTCACTTCACCTATTAAAATAAAAAACAGAAATATGTACAAATTTTGATGGAAGCTAGTGGAGTGGTAGATTTCTAGAAATTGGGATTTTTGGCTGGTACATAAGCGTACCAGAACCGATAAAGTGGTGACCTTTTGGTGTCACAAGTCCAAAATAACATTTAAAGTTCCATGACGTATTTCAAAATGTACTCTGAATTGTCTATCCAATCTAAACCAACGGTAACCATCCAATCTAGCCAAAAGGCATCTACTTTTCTAGATATTTTCATCTTATGTAAGGTGGAGATCAATCTTATCAGTGATGCATCAATGTACTGTTTTATGACCCCCCAACAAAACATATATGATGCATCAATCAAAATCTTGTGCTTTCTCCAAAATAATTATTTTCTAATATGAAAAGATGAGTGACAGAAGGATGTGTTTTCAGATCAAACACACCTTGCAGTAGTTGCATGATGCATGTTTGACAGAAAGAATAACCTGCAGGAGGAACCACGCTGTTGACACCAGCACATCTGAGGCTAATACAAGCAACAGGTATCCAGTAACCATCCAATCTAGCCAAAGACATCTACTTATCTTGATATTTTCATCTTATGTAAGGTGGAGATCAATCTTATCAGTGATGAGGCACATGGAGAGAAGGGAGCATCCTCTTGTACTATTTTATGCCCCCCAAAGAAACATATGTGATGCATCAATCAAAATCTTGTACTTTCTCCAAAATAATTCTTTTCTAATATGAAAAGAGGAGGGACGGAAGGATGTGTTTTCAGATCAAACACACCTTGAAGAAGTTGCATGATGCATGCTGACAGAAAGAAAAACTGGCAGGAGGAACCACCCGGTTGACACCAGCACATCTGAGGCTGATACAAGCAACAGATATCATTTGCTTCCATCTTCGCTGTGAACCATTTGAGCCCATGGAAGTAGACCTTTGTCAACTAGTATCTTGATATCTGAAGAGGTTGTTTCATCTTCAGACAATTGTTCAACTGCCTTCTTTATTAGTCCTAGCATTTTCAGATTATTAATATCTATCAAATCTTTTTGAATAACTTCCTTTAAGATCTCACATCCCTTACTGGCATGTTCATGTGAAATCAAAAAGATTATGAAATGTATTAGGGAAAAAATATCTAAGTGAAAGCCTTTCGCCATCATCTCTTCATAGTAGTTCAGTGCAGACTCAACCTGATCACACTTGCACAATCCATTCAGAAGAGCAGTATACACTATCTCATTAGGAGTACAACCTCTTTCCATCATTTTGTCCCACAAAACGATCGCTTCATCAGGTCTTCCAGAACTACATAATCCATCTATCAAGGTTGTGTATGTAACTACTGTTGGTGGCTTTTCTTCATCACACATTTTATTTAAACAACCAATCGCTTTATCAATCATACCAGACATGCACCAGATATCAATCATAAGGTTGTAAGTAACTACAGAAGGAAACAAACCCTTATTTAACATTTCTTCCATAATTTCTTGTGCCTCATCAAATTTTCCTGACTTCCGGAATCCATCTATCAAGATATTATGTGCCACAACATCAGGAAGATAATACTTCGAGGAAATGTCACGGAAAAGGCCTAAAGCATTGTCAACCTCTCCAATTTTACACATTCCATTCAGGGCAGCGGAGTATGTGACAATGTCAGGAAGAAATCCTATTTTCAGCATTTCATCGAGAAATTGCAGGGCTTCTGTTATCCTGCCGCTGAAGCATAACTGCAGCACCATTTCTGTGCAGTTCTTTATCCATGGGGTATACCCCTTCCCCCGCATCACCCTCATTAAATCAATGGCAGCACTTGGATCTTTTCTCCTACAAATACCGTAGAACAGTGAATTGTATGTGAACTCCGAAGGCTCTACACCAAGGCCCTTCATTTGGTTAAATACCGCATACCCTTCATCTAACCTATCTGAACTGCATAATTCAAGTACCAAATCATTAAACATGAAAAGCTTTCCCTTGCAACCAAGGCCGATCATATGCCTTGTGAGTGATAAGGCCAAATCCAGCTTCTTAACCTTACAGAGGCCACACACAACACTGTTAAATGAATCAGAGTTTGGTTTAACATCCTCACAAATATCCAACATCTGCACACTGACATTATTATCATCATCAACCCTCTGACCACCACGCATCATGGCGCTGAGCAACTGATAAGCTGCTTCTACCTCTCCACATTTGACAAGCCCTTCCAGGAAAACATTATATAATGAAACAACACGACTGGGTTTCAGGTGCTTTGCATTTTCCTTGAAAAATCTACCAACAATAGCAAAATCTCCCTCTTTACACAATGTATCAATTAACTTCTTGAGCATGCGGACATCAGGTGTGACACCATCCCTCTTCATTTGTTCAAACAACTTTATTGCCTTACTGATCTCATTTCCCTGACACAGACCCTCAATTAGCACACTATACATAGGCAGATCCACACTGAACCCATAACTAACCATCTTGTCAAATATCACCATGGCCATCTCAACCCTGCCTTGTTTCACAAAGCCATGGACCAGCACACTCAATGTCTTCTCGCTTGGCCTCATTCCCAGCAATTCCATCCTCCCCACCAGCTCAATGGCACCCTCCACCCTCCCCCATCTACTGAACGCCACCACGAGCGTCGTTAGCACGTGCTCATCCACCCATCCACTCTCGCTCATCCTCTGGAACACGGCATTGGCATCGTCAGGGCGGTCCGCATTGCAATAGCACTGCAGAAGGGAGGTGAGCGTGTACCTGTCAACACTCTTTTCGCCAAACATTGTCAACATCTCACGCAGTCTCGCCTCAGCGTCGTCTGCGCGGCCAGCTTTGGCGAGCACGTGGAGGAGGCAGTTGTACGTGTACAAGTTCGGGGTGCAGCTGAGGGCCGTCCTCGCCTGGTCAAAGACACGGACAGCAGTATCAGAGAGGCCAGAGGCGCCTAAGCAGCGTAGGAAGAAGCCCAGCGCGCCAGGCGTCATGGGGCAGCGTGCGGCGAGCGTGTCGGCAGCGAGGCGGTTAAGGTGCACGGGCACGTGGCGCGGGAGGAGGGATGCCATGGCGTTGAGGGAGTAGCAGGAATGGCGGAACCCCGGCTGCTCAGCGGCCCAGCGGAAGAAGTCGAGCGCGTGGCGCCAGGAGGGGAGGCGGAGGATGACGGACTCCGCAGCGGGCGCAGTTAGGTTAGCAGCGAGACGGCGAAGGCGGGCCTCGTCGCGGGAGGCACGCGGGCGAGAGAATTCGTCGAGCAGATGGTGGGCGAGAAACGACGGGGAGGAGGGGGCGGGCGGGCAGGCGGCGTTGGTGGTGAAGGACTTGAGGAGGGAGAACGACCAGGGCGCGGCGCCGAGCCGGCGGGTGGACATGGGAACTGCCGGCGAACTTGGCGGTTTTGGGCGGCGAGAGTGTAGGCGGGCAGCCGCCGGGCTCGGACCTAACCAGCCGCGCGGTCCGTCGAGAAAATGGAGATTTTCAGAATTTTGCCGACGGATTTTTCAAAATTTTGCCGACGGATTTGGATCTGTTGACGTAGGACTTTGCTACATCTAGAACTTGTTACAAAAACAGCTTATTTAAAAAACTGATTGAAAGCAGCTTCTGCTTCTATTCTGCTTGTAGTTTATTCTGAGACGCAACTAACTAATAAATTGTTAAAGAAGTTGCCTATTTGATACACTCTCAACTTATTTTTATAAAGAAGCTACAGCAGAAGTTATGCCAAACAGGGTCGTAGCCTGTGCTTTGTCTGACTGGGCAAGAAATCAGAAGTTATGCCCCTCCACCGATTTTTCTTGCCAGATTGAGCTAGCCTGGTCAGGCAATACTAAGCTGGAAATGGCTACAATGCAATCAGAGTTTTTGTACAATCATACAATTAAGAATCCACATCTGTCGGATGTGCATCCTACAATCGATACATGTTTTTATTTAACCTATTCCACCAAATAGAGAGGTGGTGGAGATAGTTAAATAGAAAGATGCACTGACCGTAGAATAAAGATCTAACGGTTGAAAATAATTGATTAAACGATTACACCAAACATTTGATTGCATTCTAATCGCTCCGTACTAGGCCAGCAAGCTTAACAAACGCGCTCTAGTTTTGGGATTGGATGCGTACATGTTCTAGGTAGCTTTTTGTAACCACCAAATTCAGGATGAGAGTCATTTACTCGGGTCTTTCCATTTAATTGATATGTGATTCATCTATCAAAGCTAATTGTGTTTTCTTATAGATTTGATGATCACGAATGTTTTTGTTAACATCACAAGAGTCATTTACACTAGATATATTTTATTATAAGTAGTACTACATAAATGTGACACGGCTGCAAAGATTCATAATTTTTTATGCACAGGTATGTAAGAATAAATTTAACAATATTAATTTTCCATGGGTTTCATACTAAGCAGGAAGGCGCAACATATATGTTTGATAAAGTTAGGCCATATATCTGGCCAAAATAAAACTAACAAGGTTGATTTTCACATTTTTGTGAGGTTCGGACAATGTATTATGTATTTTACAAAGTATAAGCATTTTTTGTTAACTATATAAAATCGCTGAAATAGGAAGAAAATGACTAGTAAGATATAGACCACACGAACACAGGAACGTGACGCAATAGATCATGCGTGACCGCAATGGATAAAGGCGAAGTCCAAGCTCGGCCATGGCGCCTGATGGCTGGCAGACCAAAGTAATTGGATGTTAGGCGAGAGGAAGGAGGAAGAATTTGGGAGAGAGACCGAGATTGGTTGTCCTCAAGTAGGAGCATGTGTGAATGCCTGACAAGGCTTATCGAAGTCTTCCCAAGTAGATCCATCAGCGGTTGGGACCAACGGATAAGGACTTGCTTCACCATTGGTCCTCCGCGATAAATCCAGGACTTCTACAACACTTGCAGAGGAACTTGGTATGAGGGCCAGTTTGATGGTAATTTAGGGCTCACCTTAGGTCAATTGTGATGAAATTCTTTTAATTGAGAGTGATGGAAGACGGGGTAATGTCGAAGATTGTGTAGCAAGGATTGTAAGCCAGGTCCCACACGAGCAATGACTTGAAAAGGCCAAAAATACTTGTATGCTAATTTCTGACAGGATCTTTTAGATAAAGATGGCTGCATGTAATGTTGTAACTTCACATAAACCCAATTATGATCTTAGAAGGAACAATCTGATCTGGCTTTGTCAGTCTGCTTCTTCATGTGTTGTTTACGAAGTGAATGTGGCCTAGACGGGAGGTGAATAGGACTTTTTAAAATTATCAGATCCTGCAACACTTAACAACCAGTTCAAAACCAGAGAAATCGGACTAGTCCGGTAAAGTGCGAACTAGTCCGGTATATACGGACTAGATTGGTTAGGTTTGACCGATTAACTTTGTTCTTCAATATATACAGCGGAAGTATACAATTAGACAAAGTGTCACAAGGTTATGAATCAGGTTGTATCACGATTCAAACTTATACTTGATATTTCAACGTAAAGTAATCAAGATCAATTTGTAACCCTAGATTGATATGAAGTAAGAATAATGAACACAACAGAGAACACAAGAGATTTATCCCGTGGTTCGGTTCCCACGAAGGCAACCTACATCCACGTTGAGGAGCCCACAAAAGGATCGGGTCTTCTCCAACCCTACCCTTGTCGGATCGCCACGAAGGCCAATCCTCTTCCACTTGTCTCAAAGGGGTGAATAACCGAATTCAAGGGGCTTTCTCACACGTTGAGAGCTCTCTTGGATTACAACACAAAATACCATCAAGAACACACTCAAAAGATTACAATTAAAACGCAAGAGTGTGTTAGAGAATCAAACCAAGAGCTCAATGTGGTGTTGAATGTGTCTCTCCAATGAACTAGAGTGAATCCTCAAAGGATTGATCTTTGTTGCACTTAATTTCGTGGAGAGATGTGGTTTTTGAGGCTCTTGGGAGGTGTGACGGCGCTAGGGTTCGAGAGAGTGTAAAATATGGTCGTACAACTCTATTTATATGGGATTCTAAAAGTGACCGTTAGGGTTCAGAAAGTTCGGACTAGTCTGTGGTGGTCACCAGACTAGTCCGGTGTGCTGTGTGTAGCAAACCCTAAGTGTCCCGAAATATCGGACTAGTCTGGCTAGGAGCGGACTTGTCCGATTTCGCTACTGGAAATCTTTGGAGTAGTCCGATAGTCATCGGACTTGTCCGGACATGTGAAACCCTAAGTGTATAGGATGACAAATCAACACTTGGAGGACTTGTCCGATTCAGATCAGAGGGTATTTCGTTAGAATAGGAATGCACGGAAGAGGGTTTAATGGTTACCTTGCGTTTACCTTCCTTTGCCATAAGACAAGTGCCATCTCCCTTCCATGCGCCAAGTGTGGGGAAAAGGGTAGACTTCTTGGATGTCTTCTCGATGGCTATGCTAGCCATCTCTTCCTCTTCGGACGATGAGGGCTCGTCATTTGAGTCCCATTCCTTTCTGATGTGCGCTTGTTCGGCTTGTTTCTTCTTCTTGAAGAATTTCTTGGGTTGAGGCTTGGCTTCTTTGGTCTTCTTCTTGTTCTCCTCATATGGGCAGTCAACTATAAAGTGGTTGTATTCACCACAATTATAGCATGCCCGCCTCAACTTTGGCTTCGTTCTTTCCTTGTACTTTCCTCCGCTTGACTTTACACCTTGTCTCTTTTTCATTATTATGTTGAATTTCTTCATGAACAATATCATGTCTTCTTCATCCAATTCACTGCTTTCATCGACACTATCTTCCTCTAGTTGTGCTTCTCTAGCTTCTTTGGATAGGGGCTTGAGAGTGGACTTCAAAGCAACCCCTTTCTTCTTTGTCGAGGTGAGATCGGCAATTTTCTTGACATGTTTTGCTTGCTTTTCCATCATCTCGAAGTTGATAATCTTTCCAAGCAGTTCATCCGGAGTCAACCTTTTGTATCCGGGGCTTTCTCTAATCATGGAGCATAGTGTGACGTTGCGAGGCATAAAAGCTCTAAGGATGAGCTTTACCACCTAGTTGTCACTCCACTTCTTGCTTCCGTATGATCTGGCCTTGTTGACGAGTGTCTTTAATCGATTGTACATGTCTTGGGGTGGCTCGTCTTCTTCAATTGCAAATCTTCCTAACTCGCCTTCAATCATCTCGATTTTGCTTCACGCACATGTCGGTCACCTTCATGTGCACTTTGTAGTGTGTTCCATATCTCCTTTGAAATTTCGAGTCCATCCACCTTGGTGAACTTGTTCCGACTGAGTGAAAAGGTAATTATGACCGCGGCTTGAGCATTTCGATGAATTTCCTGCTCTTGGCTGGGGGTGAGCTCTTCGTCGTCGTCCGGAATATCTATCCCTATTCACACAATATGCCACAAACTTGGATTGAGGGAAATTAGATGCATTTTCATGTTTTGCCTCCACATTGAGTAATCACTTCCATCGAAGTGTGGGGCTTTTCCAAGTGGGATACATAAATAATGATTGCTATTGGAATTGAGACGATCATAGTTAAAAGGATATCGGGAGTAGTCGGTGTGACTACTCCCCTTCTTCTTCTCTTCCACTTTTACTTTCCCTTTGAAAAGTGTCGTCTTTCTTAGGAGCGCCTTAAGCTCCAGCGTCTCCTCATCGCCGTCCTCGAAGTCTTGAATGGCTTCAAGGAGCTTTTTCCGCCTTGAGATTCTTTTCATCATCAACCTTCTCTTGGTTGTCGATCTTGTGGGTGTCCTTCCATGTCCGATATGATCTCCTTCGAGCGATTAGTCTCTTTCTTGAAGAACCTGCTTTGATACCAATTGAATGTGGCCTAGACGGGGGAGGGGTGAATAGGCCTTTTTAAAATTGTCAGATCCTGCAACACTTAACAACCAGTTCAAAACCATAGAAATTGTACTAGTCCGGTAAAGTGCGAACTAGTCCGGTATATACAGACTAGATTGGTTTGGTTTGACCGATTAACTTTGTTCTTCAATATATGCAGCAGAAGTATACAATTAGACAAAGTGTCACAAGGTTATGAATCAGGTTGTATCACGATTCAAACTTATACTTGATATTTCAACGTAAAGTAATCAAAACCAATTTGTAACCCTAGATTGATATGAAGTAAGAACAATGAACATAACAGAGAACACAAGAGATTTATCCTGTGGTTCGGTTCCCATGAAGGCAACCTACATCCACGTTGAGGAGCCCACAAAAGGACCGGGTCTTCTTCAACCCTACCCTCGTTGGATCGCCATGAAGGCCAATCGTCTTCCACTTATCTCAAAGGGGTGAATAACCGAATTCAAGGGGCTTTCTCACACTTTGAGAGCTCCCTTGGATTACAACACAAAATACCACCAAGAACACACTCAAAAGATTACAATTAAAATGCAAGAGTGTGTTAGAGAATCAAACCAAGAGCTCAATGTGGTGTTGAATGTGTCTCTCCAATGAACTAGAGTGAATCCTCAAAGGATTGATCTTTGTTGCACTTAATTTCGTGGAGAGATGTGGTTTTTGAGGCTCTTGGGAGGTATGACGGCGCTAGGGTTCGAGAGATTGTAAAATATGGCCGTACAACTCTATTTATATGGGTTTCTAAAAGTGACTGTTAGGGTTCAGAAAGATCGGACTAGTCCGTGGTGGTCACCGGACTAGTCCGGTGTGCTGTGTGTAGCAAACCCTAAGTGTCCTGAAATATCGGACTAGTCCGGCTAGGAGCGGACTTGTCCGATTTCGCTACTGGAAATCTTCGGACTAGTCCGATAGTCATCGGACTTGTCCGGACATGTGAAACCCTAAGTGTATAGGATGACAAGTCCGCACTTGGAGGACTTGTCCGATTCAGATCAGAGGGTATTTCGGACTAGTCCGTGCAAACATCGGACTTGTCCGATTTGGATCAGAAAGAATATCGGACTAGTTCGATTGCGATCGGACTTGTCCGATTTAGTGTGACTTGTGAAGTGTTTTGAGGACTAGTCCGCACTGGGGAGGACTAGTCCGATTCTAGTCAGAAAGGATATCGGACTAGTCCGATGGATATTGAACTTGTCCGATTTCGTGCAAAAAGGATATCGGACTAGTCCGGTGTCAGTCGGACTAGTCCGGTCCTGTGTAACTTTGTGCAATGTGTGTGTTTAATTGTGATTGAACTCTTGGGATGTGTTTTCTAAACACACTCCATACATAATGATCTACTATTCTTCTTCCTTGAGCTAATTTCCACTTTGCTCCTCGTTATTCATTCCTTTTTGGCACTTTGCTCATTTTCCTATTAAAATCCTGCACTTATCACAACAAAGAGGTTAGGATCCCAATTGCTTGTCATAAATCATCCAAAACCTACAAGGGAGTCCTAGATGCACTTTCAATCTCCCCCTTTTTGGTGATTGATGACAATCAATTGAGATTTCACAAAATATGAGAAAAAATTGAGATTTTCATAAAGCATGCACATATGGGTCCAAAATACATCAAGTAGTGAAAGCATAGTCCATATGTGCATACTTTACGGTGGGATGCATAACTAAGTGCACTGAAACATTGAGAATGACATAATTGACATTTATTACCCAATAGCAAGCATATATGTCATTCTAGAGCAAAATCACAGCTTTCATAAACACTACTCACAGGATCAAATCATTGCATCACAGAACCATAATTAACATAAGATATTGTTAAAACATTACAAGCCACAAAAGAGTTAAAAACAAAGAATAGAGCTCTCTCCTCGCAAACTTCAGCTAAGCTAAGACTAAGACTCCCCCTCAATCTCTCCCCCTTTGGCATCAAGACACCAAAAAGAAGGAGAGGAGGGTCCTAAGGTCTTCACTCTTCGCTGTCGGTCCTCTCATCGTCATCTTCATCATATTCATCTTCAGCTTGATGATGATGAGGAGGAGGAGGTGCGGAGGTACTCGAGTCCCCAACGCCAAAGTAGGCAAGCTCGGAGGGGGTCAAGGGCCCGAGCTCGGTGAAATCAGAGTCTGAGTCTTCCGAGATTGTTGGAGACCCAATTGGCTCAATCTCCAGCTTCTGGCAAATTTTCTTGACATTTGCCTTGACATACTTCATGTCCTCCTTTCTTTTCTTGTTGAGCTTATGGGCCTTCACTTCGGCCTTTTTGCAGGAGGCAAAGATTGCAGCCAGGTACTTGAGAATTCCTCTAGCTGAACCTTTTGAGGGGATGCCCTAGAAGCAAGGGCAGCCCTAGCATCTTCTCTTGATCTTGCCGGTGCCTCGGGACTGGAGGCCGGTGAGGGAGCAGCCTGCACACTCGGCTTTTGGGGCATTTGAGGCCTCAAGGGGAGAAGCTCCATGTCTTTCACAAACTCAATGCTGGTGACTTTCTCAATCACAAACATTAGGTAAGGAGCATATCCGCAAGATCTGTATGGAGTGCAGGATATGTTCACCATATCATTCCAAATGTATTCTGCCACATCAAATGGGTGGTCCTTGCTTATGACCCTCATTAGAGTCCGGAGGTATCCTTGCACACTCCCAGCATCTCCATCCTTGGAAGCAATTGTCTTCCTTAACACTCTGTTCAAAACCACAAAAATGGCTTCATGTTTTTGGTGGAAGGAGGGTTGAACTTTGAGTTTGGCTCATATAGGAACTTCATCCTATCCTTGTCAATGACACCAATGTTGTGTATGACCAAACAATCAAATCTTGTGGTGTCAAGGTGAAGCAGGTTAGCAAAATCTTCTTGAGTAATGGTGTACTTGGACCCATGGGTCATCCAAGTGACACTCTCCTCATCCTCACTTGAGAAGTGACAGGTCGCAAAGAGCTGCGCAATCACTTCATCATTCCAGTTATTTCTGAAAGCAAACAGATCTCTCAGTCTATGCTTCTCAATGGCTCTCACTACATCAGTGAATGGTGAGCAACCCTTCTTCTCAAAATGTGCCCAGTCAATCCACTGACTGCGCACAACTGGTGTCTTCATTGGGAGATACCGATCTGTAGAAATCAGCATGGAAGTTGCACCAGAACCTTCCATCACCCGCTTGCTTCGGTCGGCCATAACAATCAATGCTTCTAAACTTGGCTGTCGAGTCACTGCCCTTTCCGTTGAACTTCTCTTCATTTGGGTCCCGGACCCCTTCCCTTGGAGCATGAAGTTTCAACAGGCCAACCGGACCCGTAGCAATCCCTTTGCCCTTGCCCTTTGCTTGGCGAGGGCCACTCGATGATGCAGCTGCCTTGGAGACTGGCTTCTTAGCTAGCACCTTCCTCCGAGCCTGTGGAGGAGACTAAGCTGGCTCGGACGGTCTTTCTTGGTGCTTCTTGCTAAGACCTATCGAGGTCCAAGGTGCCACCTCGTGGTCCATCTCGTCCTCAAAGTCGGAGACATCATTGCCGGAGCTCGACATGACCTGAGAATGAGTGGTATGAATGATAATGAATGACACAAGGCAAAGGTGTGAACGGGTAGCAAGGAATTGCATTGTGATAGGAGCATTGGTCCTGATCTTCCGATAGGTGGGAGGACGTCCAAGGGGGTGTTAGGGTCCTGACCTAACCCTAAGACACGAAAATAATGGACTTAGACTTGATACAAGGCCCCATGGCCCAATACGGTGGCGCAGCACCCTGACAGATTCTGTACTTGATTTTGTTTCGACGATTCCCGTCGACTCCGAAGGAATTTTGACATGGGACCGGCTGCATTGGAAAGGATATCCTCTCCCCTTTCCGTGCATATGTAGAACGTCCAAAACAGAGTTCGTATGCGTCCTGGGCGTCCGTTTTAGTGCATACTGCTCCTGGACTCCGAGTTGGATACGATTTGGAGTTTGGTTCGGTTTCCATCTTCTTTGAACGAATTCTCTGGTATTCCACGTCCCTAATACTCCCTCCAAGTACTCCTTGAACCTCTCTATAGATCCTAATCACAAATAAATCATTAAGTAGCAATCTATGCTCAAAAACATATAAGGAAATATATAAGAACGAGTTCACTTCTGAAATTAATTGTTGTGTATGAACTATATTGATTGCATCTTGTATGTTCAATGGAGTGTTGTTTGTATCCATAGAAGTGATGTCCTCATCATCCTCCCCTTCTTGAATTGGAGTCGTCCTCGACTCAAGTTCATCTTCTCTAATGTGTTGGTCCAAATGTGCAACGCCATCAAATCTTTTTGTATGCATGAATGGAGGAGGCCAAGGTGGTGGACGACATAGTGCGCCATCTTGATCTTGTCCATCAAATAAGAGTGCACATTCACTTGAGCCAGGATCCCAAACAAATAAATATTGTTTCATGTTTGTAGGTGCAATAATAATGTGCAAGATCTCATCATTCTCCCCTTCTTTATGACAAGCCGTCCTCGGCTTGCTCGTATGTCCTGCAAAGAGGCTTGCATTGGAGGTAGAGTAAGTGTTGTCCATAATGTACAACCACAGTGAATAATGTTTTTGTTGTCCCTTCTGCAAGGAAAACATACTAGAAAAACTTGACAAGACATTATTAGCGTTAGTACATTCATTTACTTGACCATGTTGTTGCAGCACAAAAGGAGCTTCCTCATTTGAACATATGTAAACTTTATGCACCATAAATATACCACTATGTTCATATTTTCCTATAGCATGAAAAATATTTCTACTTAACAAAGGCAATTCAGATTGAGAAATATTATCTTCTCTACGATATCTAGATCACAAAGAGTGTCAAATTCAATATAGACCAAAGTATTTAGAGAAGATAACAATTTCAGCTCATCCCTTTCACATGTAGTTGGGATCAAATGCTTAATTTCAGCACAAGTGAGTGATAAAGTATCAAATTCATTTGGTTGTTCTAGCATAGGTATAATATAATTATCAGCACACAACTCATTTTTGTTATAAGAATCAGTAGGAAAATCAACTAATGGTAAAGGTGTATTATGAAAAGGTTCATCTTGTTGCTGCTCATCGATAGTATGATTGGTAGCAAAATTCAGCACATCTGAAAATGTCATACCTTGGTTAACTATATAGCATTGTCCATTAATACTACTCTCATTTTCAGCAAGAAATTCAAATGCATTATGAGTTGATTCAACAAAAATTTCACAAGTGTTGTCGAAAGCCTCGTTCTCTTTTGCATCATCTATATTATTTTCTACAGTGTCCTGCAAAATGTTAGCCACAAAAGAAGGTACAACAAGAAATTTCTCTTCAAATTGCTGAATTTCTTCTTTGCACATAGATACATTAACAAAAGTTTCTCGCATAAGAATTTTCGTTTCTTTCCATGTTCGAGGTTTTTCTAATTCATTTAAATTGTTCCACCAAGTTAATGCACAATCTACTAATGCACTTGCAACATTTCTAATCTTTCTCCACACATATGACATTGTCCAAAAATTTTATCCACCTCTATTTCCCAAGTAATATATTCATCATAACCAAAACCATCATAAGAAGGAAGAGATAGGCGAATGTAATTACTTCTTGTGGAAGGTGTTGTAGAGGTGGTCTGAATGTCATGTGAATCCTTGGTTGATGTTTGATTTTTACTAAGCAACTCGATCATCGTCTTCATCATGTCCATCATCTCAGCATATAATGCATGATTCTTGCTTTTACCTGACATTGTTAGTAGCAAACAGAAGACAACACAAAAAATATGTTATCCCTATCAACTACAAAGGATAATGGCAAAGTGGAAGTGGAATCACACACTCTCAAGCGTCTTACCACGCTCTTACAAGTGTTCTTACCGACACTGCAGGTGGCAAACGGTGGCCGGTATGAAGAAACCAATGAAGCGTGAGATGATTGCAAAGGTGTATCGATTCTGCTCAAGAGTAAAGTGTAGCTTGGATGGCACTTTCTATGTAGCAAGGATTAGTAACAATGAAATCAGATAGTAAAGTTGAATAAGTGTCCAAAGTATTTGTCAAAGTTGCTGGCCTAAATGTGTTCCTAGTAGTTCAAGCTAGCAACACATGAGACAAAACTAGATGACACAAAGAATGCAAGCACTTCTGTTTTTGTTGTTGTTTTTTTTTCCTCTTTTGTTGTGCGGCTTTTGTTTCTTGTTTTGCACTTGCCTTTTTCTTTTTTCTTTTTTTTTTCAGAATGTGCTGCAAGGGAAGAACACAATAAAAATCAACCCAAGATATCTCATGTGTCTGTCGCAGATTTTCTGCTCAATCTTTCAAGGACAAATAGGCACACTTATAGGCTCTAAATTGGAAAACTTAGAACAGCAAGATTGTAGATATATCTCTCCTCTTAAATTTCAATATATAGAAGACCTATTTTGGAAAAGAACAATAGGAGATACTGACCCCGAAATACAGACTGTTCAGAATTTTTAGGTCAATAACAGATTCGGATCTAATGCAATTTAGACATCGATAACTATATTTTCTGGGAAAATGATGAATATTAAAGTTATAGAGCACTTATTAAGCTTTCCAGAAAGTACAATAACACAAAAATCCGAGTTCGTATGTGAGAGATATGATGAAAATACCAAACTGGACAGAGGTGAATCTAATCTGGACGTGATGACGTGATTCAAAAGGATGAATCACACAATGTAAAACTCAAACTAAGACAAAAACACTTTGTAAACCAGCAATATGACTCAACAAAGGACACAAACTCAACAAAACCAAACTGAATAACAAAGTTGCAAAGGCTCAATGTGGTTTGAACAAAGTAATAAACAGATCTACTAAACTACAAGTTTTTTTGTGGCTTTTTTTGTGGACTCTAGGTATGAAAAACAAAACTAATGTAATGGATAGATGAATTACCTAACGGTCAACCTGGAAATCTGATACCAATTGATAGGAAAGGGTTGAGGCCGATCTTCTGATAGGTAATGGATAGGTCGATTGATGTGGAGATCTTGACGTTGATGATCCGAGGCTCTCGAGTAGAACACGAACAGCCCCTGCAATCACTACACCACTGCTCCATTGGTTATCAACCGTGATTCACACGATTGACCTCGCCAAGAAGGCTAATCCCTGCAAGTGCAACCGAGAACACAAGCAAGAACGTAGAAGACACGATCTGAAATCGCGAAGTTGGGGTCTCACAAACCGAAGAACGGCGATATTATTGATCTAAGCAAAACTCAATTGTCTATGGCGGCTACCATGGAGTATATATAGGTGGGAGGACGTCCAAAGGGGTGTTAGGGTCGTGACCTAACCCTAAGACACGAAAATAATGGACTTAGACTTGATACAAGGCCCAATGGCCCAATACGGTGGCACAGCACGCTGACAGATTCTGTACTTGATTTTGTCTCGACGATTCCCATCGACTCCGAAGGTATTTTGACATGGGACTGGATGCATTGGAAAGGTTATCCTCTCCACTTTCCGTACATATGTAGAACGTCCAAAACGGAGTTCGTATGCGTCTTGGGCGTCCGTTTTAGTGCGTACTGCTCCTGGACTCCGAGTTGGATACGATTTGGAGTTTGGTTCGGTTTCCATCTTCTTTGAACGAATTCTCTGGTCTTCCACGTCCCTAATACTCCATCCAAGTACTCCTTGAACCTCTCCATGGATCCTAATCACAAATAAATCATTAAGTAGCAATCTATGCTCAAAAACATATAAGGAAATATATAAGAACGAGTTCACCTCTGAAATTAATTGTTGTGTATGAACTCTATTGATTGCATCTTGTATGTTCAATGGAGTGTTGTTTGTATCCATAGAAGTGATTTCCTCATCACATTGAGGAATCGAAGAACTAGGTTTTGAGTTCAGAAACATCAGACTTGTCCGGTGCATAGGCACGAACTAGTCTGGGGGACCGGACTTGTCCGTGCATGGACCGCACTAGTTCGGTGTTCATCCTCAAAAACCTAAGAGACTGGATAAATGGTGAATTCTAATGCACAACAACCTTAGCATACACGTAATACATCAAGAGAGCATGTATATAGCGAGGAATGCTAGGCTATTTGATCAACAATGAAGAAATTTGGAATTTCTAGGGTTTGAGCAAAAATTACCGGAAAAATTGCTTGAAGCTTGGAGACGAGGGAGTTGAAGGTTGGACAAGTCCGCTAGCTTCAATCCTCAAGTGGACAAGCTTGATTTCCACCCAAATGTGAAGCTTTTTAGTGGAGGGAGCAAGGAATCGCCTTGGGAGCTCGAGCACGAAGAGAGAGAGCGCGTGAGGCAAGAGTGGAGGTGAGGAAATTAGGGTTTAGCGGCGGCTAGGGTTATGGACAGAAAAAATCAGACAAGTCCAGAGAGGACCGGACTAGTCCGAACTTTTCCAGGGGCTATATCGGACTAGTCCGTTGTCTACCGGACTATTCCGGCCTAACCGGCACTCTACAGACTTGTCTGCATGGGCGGACTAGTCCGGGCAACCACGGACTAGTCTGTGGTTACCAAGCAAGAATTTTTAGCCCATTCATATATATTTGAAGGTATATATTTAGAGAAAAGAGAAACAAAACACATCAAATAATCTTGATGAATATGGTCAGTAAGCATACAACAATCAAGCAATGATCATAATTCACCAAGATCTAGTAATTGACATAGTTTTGCAGAGAAAAATGAGAGAGATGATTTTCACAATCCAATCAACATATTTGAAGAATTCATACAGGTATGCAACATTTCAAGCCACACTCCGAGCATCAAGGATATTTAGTTCATTTCGGAGTTCACAAAAACGTTTTTCATCAAGTGACTTGGTGAATATGTCGGCCAATTGCTTTTGAGTGTTGACATGTGAAATGGCTATGTCTCCTTTCATGGCACGATCTCTCAAAAAGTGGTGTCTTATGTCTATGTGTTTAGTTCTGGAGTGCTCAACTGGGTTGTGGGCAATTTCAATGGCACTCTCATTATCACAAAGGAGTGGAATATGGTTCATATTGTAACCATAGTCCTTAGAGTTTGCCGCATCCAAAGGAGTTGAGCACAACAACTCCCGGCTACAACATAATCTGCTTCGGCTGTTGATAAGGCAATGGAATTTTGTTTCTTAGAGGACCAAGAAACAAAGGATCTCCCTAGGAATTGGCATGTACCCGTTGTGCTTTTTCTATCTACTTTGCACCCGACATAATCTGCATCAGAGTAACCAGTGAGATTGAATTTTGAGCCTTTTGGGTACCAAAGGCTAAGGTTGGGTGTATGAACTAAATATCTCAAGATCCCTTTTACGGTTGTCAAGTGACATTCCTTAGGATTGGCTTGAAATATTGCACATAAACATACACTCAACATAATATCTGGCCTAGATGCACATAAATAGAGTAGAGATCCAATCATGGAGCGATATACCTTTTGCTCGACGCTAGGTCCATTTTCATTGAGGTCTAGGTGACCATTAGTTGCCATGGGGGTTGTTATGGGCTTCGCCTTGTTCATGCCAAACTTCTTGAGTATGTCCTGCGTGTACTTGGTTTGGCTTAGGAACGTCCCTTCCTTCTGTTGCCGTACTTCGAATCCCAAGAAGTACTTTAACTCTCCCATCATTGACATTTCAAACCTGTCTGTCATGATTTTACTAAATTCTTCACAAAAAGATTGGTTAGTTGACCCAAATATTATATCGTCAACATAAATTTGACAAATAAAAAGATTATCATCAAAATTCTTTGTAAACAGTGTATAATCTACTTTGCCAATCTTAAAGCCATTTTCAATTAAGAAATCTCTAAGACACTCATACCAAGCTCTAGGAGCTTGTTTGAGGCCGTAGAGATCCTTACGCAATCTAAACACGTGGTCGGGGAACTCTTCGTCTTCAAACCCGGGTGGTTGCTCCACGTACACCTCTTCCTTGATTGGTCCGTTGAGGAATGCGCTTTTCACATCCATTTGATACAACTTGAAATCATGGTGAGTAGCATATGCAAGTAATATTCTAATAGATTCAAGCCTAGCTACTGGAGCAAAAGTCTCATCGAAATCCAAACCTTCGACTTGTGAATACCCTTTGGCCACAAGTCGTGCCTTGTTCCTTGTCACCACCCCGTGTTCATCTTGTTTGTTGCGGAAGACCTATTTGGTGCCGACGATGTTTGCATTGGGTCTTGCCACAAGTTCCCACACTTCGTTCCGCTTGAAGTTGTTCAATTCTTCTTGCATTGCCACCACCCAGTCCGGATCTTTCAATGCATCTTCAACCCTGCGTGGTTCCAAAAAGGATACAAACGAATAGTGTTCACAAAATTTAGCTATGCGAGATCTAGTGGTTACTCCCTTTTGGATGTCACCGATGATTTTGTCGATTGGGTGATTCCTTTGGATGCATTGGTGTACTCTTGGGTGTGGCACTTGAGGAGTTGTATCTTCATGAACATCCGCTTCTCCCCCTAAGTCATTGCCTTCGTTGACTTGTTGATTGTCTTCGTATCCTTGTGGTTGATCTTGTGTTGAAGCTCCCCCTTGATTGTTGATCTCCTCTTGTGGTTCATCTTCTTCATGTACGTGTGGAGGTGGCTCTTGTGGTCGAACCTCACCTAGAGTCATTCTTTTCAATGCTTGACAAGGAGCTTCTTCTTTACCTAGTTCACATGGATCAACTTGCTCCTTTTGGGAGCCATTAGTCTCATCGAACACTACGCCACGTGCTACTTCAACAAGTCCGGAGGTCTTGTTGAAAACACGATAGGCGTAAGTGTTCGAATCATAACCAAGCAAGAAACTTTCATCGGACTTCGAAGCGAACTTTGAAGTCCTAGGCTTCTTGTTCAAGATATAACATGGAGAACCAAAAACACGAAAATATGAAATATTTGGTTTGTTACTGGTGAGTAGCTCATATGATGTCTTCTTGAGTAGTCGATGAAGATAGAGCCGATTTACAGCGTGGCAAGTGGTATTAATCGCTTCCGCCCAAAATCGATCCGATGTCTTGTACTCATCGAGCATTGTTCTTGCCATCTCTATGAGTGTTCGATTCTTTCTTTCGGCAACTCCGTTTTGTTGTGGGGAGTACGGCGCTAAAAATTCGTGCTTTATGCCTTCGTCATCAAGGTACTCCTCCACTTGCGTGTTCTTGAACTCCGTGCCGTTGTCGCTTCGAATATTCTTGATTGTCAATGAGAATTCGTTTTGAGCTCTCTTGAGGAACTTCTTGAGTGTTCCTTGTGTCTCTGACTTATCATGCAAAAAGAAAACCCAAGTGAAGCGAGAAAAATCATCAACGACAACTAAACCATATTTGTTACCACCGATGCTTATGTAGGCTATTGACCAAACAAGTCCATGTGTAGAAGCTCGAGTGGTCTTATTGTAGTCATGACGTTTTTGGTGGGGTGAGGTGCTCCAACTTGCTTCCCGGCTTGGCACGCGCTACATGGTCTGTCTTTCTCAAATACAACATCCTTTAAACCTCGGATGTGGTCGCCTTTGAGGAGTTTTTGAAGGTTCCTCATATCAACATGCGCTAGCCGTCTATGCCACAGCCAACCCATGTTGGTCTTTGCAATCAAGCATGTGTCAAGTTCAGCTTTATCCTTGTTGAAGTCAACAAGATGGAGCTTTCCCTTTAACATACCCTTGAATGCAACGGAACCATCACTCCTCCTAAAGACGGTCACACCCTCGTTAGTGAACAAGCAATTATAACCTTTGTTGCATAATTGAGATATGGACAACAGGTTATAATCTAGAGATTCAACATGTAAAACATGAGAAAGTGTGTGTTTGGAGGATATTGCAATTTTACCAGTACCGAGCACCCTTCCTTGACTATTATCTCCAAAGTAGATCCCCTCGTTTGGGTCCTCATTCTCTTCATATTCCACGAACATTCTTCTTTCCCCGGTCATATGATTGGTTCAGCCACTGTCTAGCACCCATTTAGATCCACCGGAGGAATAGCCTACAAAAACAAATCATGCCTTGGTTTTAGGTACCCAAGCTTGCTTGGGTCCTTGGAAGGTTAGTTACAATGCATTTGGGCACCCACACATGAGACTTGGTGTTCCCATGGCGTGGCCCAGCATAATGAGCATAAACTTTGCCAAAGTTATTTCTCATTAACACATAGGAGGCATCAAAAGTTTTAAACAATAGCTGTTGTCGTTTATGTACAGGACTAGTCTGGGGGGCCAGACTTGTCCGGAGGACCAGACTTGTCCGGACACTGACCGGACTAGTCCGGTGTTCCTGTGCAGTTACAGTCTTAATCTGTGACTTTCCAGTTTGAGAGGGCCTTCCTTTTACAAAGGCAATCATCTCCTTGTTATTCTTATGGCTTCTAGCACGTTGCTTTTCACCATAGGAATAACCAATGCCATATTTGACATTTGGAGGTCTTTTGACCAAGTATGCACTACGTGCATATTTGATCTTCTCCTTGTCAAATATGCCACTTTGGGCAGGATGTTTTTCCTTTTGTGAAGTTGGCTTATCCTTCAAACTGGTGTCACTTTTCTTACATGTGCAAGCATGAGAAAAATCAGTTTTAGTTAGTTGAGAAGGTGAACTCGAAGAGGAGGAAGGTTCACTTAGCTTGGGTGACTCAACCTGCACTTCAAGGATCTTGTTGACCTTGATCAGGTCAGCAAGTTGGTCCTTGATGGTGGCATTTGAGTCAGTTAGCTCCAAGCAAGTTTCCTTGCTCGAAGCTAACTCAAGCTCTAGTGACTTGCTTCGTTCCTTTTCAAGTTCTAGAAGTTTGTCAAGTTTGACATATTCCTCCTTTTGGGAGATGATCATGTCCTCTTGACGATGTATTAATCTCTCCTTCTCAACAAGTTGATCAAGCAAAAATTTCGTTTTAGTAGCAATTCTCCTATCTAGTCCAATAAGCATGTCATCATTATCACTATTGAGTTCATCATCGCTAGAATAGGAATGCACGGAAGAGGGTTTAATGGTTACCTTGCATTTACCTTCCTTTGCCATAAGACAAGCGACATTTCCCTTCCATGCGCCAAGTGTGGGGAAAAGGGTAGACTTCTTGGATGTCTTCTCGATGGCTATGCTAGCCATCTCTTCCTCTTCGCACGATGAGGACTCGTCATTTGGGTCCCATTCCTTTCGGATGTGCGCTTGTTCGGCTTGTTTCTTCTTCTTTAAGAATTTCTTGGGTTGAGGCTTGGCTTCTTTGTTCTTCTTCTTGTTCTCCTCATATGGGCAGTCAACTATAAAGTGGTTGTATTCACCACAATTATAGCATGCCCGCCTCAACTTTGGCTTCGTTCTTTCCTTGTACTTTCCTTCGCTTGACTTTGCACCTTGTCACTTTTTCATTGTTATCTTGAATTTCTTCATGAACAATATCATGTCTTCTTCATCCAATTCACTGCTTTCGTCGTCACTATCTTCCTCTAGTTGTGCTTCTCTAGCTTCTTTGGATAGGGGCTTGAGAGTGGACTTCAAAGCAACCCCTTTCTTCTTTGCCGAGGTGAGATCGGCAATTTCTTTGACATGTTTTGCTTGCTTTTCCATCATCTCGAAGTTGATGATCTTTCCAAGCAGTTCATTCGGAGTCAACCTTTTGTATCCAGGGCTTTCTCTAATCATGGAGCATAGTGTAACGTTGCGAGGCATAAAAGCTCTAAGGATGAGCTTTACCACCTCGTGGTCATTCCACTTCTTGCTTTCGTATGATCTGACCTTGTTGACGAGTGTCTTTAATCGATTGTACATGTCTTGGGGTGACTCATCTTCTTCAATTGCAAATCTTCCTAACTCGCCTTCAATCATCTCAATTTTTGCTTCACGCACATGTCGGTCACCTTCATGTGCAGTTTGTAGTGTGTCCCATATCTCCTTTGCAATTTCAAGTCCATCCACCTTGGTGAACTCGTCCCGACTGAGTGAAAAGGTAATTCCGGTCGCGGCTTGAGCATTTCGGTGAATTGCCTGCTCTTGGCTAAGGGTGAGCTCTTCGTCGTCGTCCGGAATATCTATCCCTGTGCACACAATATGCCACAAACTTGGATTGAGGGAAATTAGATGCATTTTCATGTTTTGCCTCCACATTGAGTAATCACTTCCATCGAAGTGTGGGGCTTTTCCAAGTGGGATAGATAAATAATGATTGCTATTGGAATTGAGACGATCATAATTAAAAGGATATCGGGAGTAGTCGGTGTGACTACTCCCCTTCTTCTTCTCTTCCACTTTTACTTTCCCTTTGGAAAGTGTCTTCTTTCTTAGGAGCGCCTTAAGCTCCAGCGTCTCCTCATCGTCATCCTCGAAGTCTTGAATGGCTTCGAGGAGCTTTTCCACCTTGAGATTCTTTTCATCATCAACCTTCTCTTGGTTGTTGAACTTGTGGGTGTCCTTCATGTCCGACATGATCTCCTTCAAGTGATTAGTCTCTTTCTTGAAGAACCTGCTTTGATACCAATTGAATGTGGCCTAGAGGGGGGGGGGTGAATAGGCCTTTTTAAAATTGTCAGATCCTGCAACACTTAACAACCAGTTCAAAACTAGAGAAATCGGACTAGTCCGGTAAAGTGCGGACTAGTCCGATATATACGAACTACATTGGTTAGGTTTGACCGATTAACTTTGTTAATGAATATATGCAGCGGAAGTATACAATTAGACAAAGTGTCACAAGGTTATGAATCAGGTTGTATCACGATTCAAACTTATACTTGTCATTTCAACGTAAAGTAATCAAGATCAAGTTGTAACCCTAGATTGATATGAAGTAAGAACAATGAACACAACAAAGAACACAAGAGATTTATCTCGTGGTTCGGTTCCCACGAAGGCAACCTACATCCACGTTGAGGAGCCCACAAAAGGACCGGGTCTTCTCCAACCCTACTCTCGTTGGATCACCACGAAGGCCAATCCTCTTCCACTTATCTCAAAGGGGTGAATAACCGAATTCAAGGGGCTTTCTCACACGTTGAGAGCTCCCTTGGACTACAACACAAAATACCACCAAGAACACACTCAAAAGATTACAATTAAAACACAAGAGTGTGTTAGAGAATCAAACCAAGAGCTCAATGTGGTGTTGAATGTGTCTCTCCAATGAACTAGAGTGAATCCTCAAAGGATTGATCTTTGTTGCACTTAATTTCGTGGAGATATGTGGTTTTTGAGGCTCTTAGGAGGTGTGACGGCGCTAGGGTTCGAGAGAGTGTAAAATATGGCCGTACAACTCTATTAATATGGGTTTCTAAAAGTGACCGTTAGGGTTCAAAAAGATCGGACTAGTCCGTGGTGGTCATCGTACTAGTCCGGTGTGCTATGTGTAGCAAACCCTAAGTGTCCCGAAATATTGGACTAGTCCGGCTAGGAGCGGACTTGTTCGATTTCACTACTGAAAATCTTTGGACTAGTCCGATAGTCATCGGACTTGTACGGACATGTGAAACCCTAAGTGTATAGGATGACAAGTCCGCACTTGGAGGACTTGTCCGATTCAGATCAGAGGGTATTTCGGACTAGTCCGTGCAAACATCGGACTTGTCCGATTTGGATAAGAAAGAATATCGGACTAGTACGGTTGCGATCGGACTTGTCCGATTTAGTGTGACTTGTGAAGTGTTTTGAGGACTAGTCCGCACTGGGGAGGACTAGTCCGATTCTAGTTAGAAAGGATATCGGACTTGTCCGATTTCGTGCAGAAAGGATATCGGACTAGTCCGGTGTCAGCCAGACTAGTCCGATCCTGTGTAACTTTGTGCAATGTGTGTGTTTAATTGTGATTGAGCTCTTGGGATGTGTTTTCTAAACACACTCCATACATAATGATATACTATTCTTCTTCCTTGAGCTCATTTCCACTTTGCTCCTCATTATTCCTTCCTTTTTGGCACTTTGCTCATTTTCCTATTAAAATCCTGCACTTATCTCAACAAAGAGGTAAGGATCCCAATTGCTTGTCATAAATCATCCAAAACCCAAAAGGGAGTCCTAGATGCACTTTCACGAAGCAAGTGCTGCCGAACCAATTGGATCATGAAAAATCTGATGTGTGCGAAGGATGTTTGGGTAAAGGTAGATCCTCAAACTCGAGTGTTTCTACCATTCCGTGTTGATTATATATAGAAGTGTACAGGGACGATGCGTACAGGCCAGGAGATAGAGAGAGGTTCAGATTTGATTACATCCGTATTTGATACAAGTAGAGAATCCTAATCTATGGCCTGCGCACACCAGAAAACGGAAACAAACTCAATCTAAACTGATACGTATCACAGCAGGAAACCAACATGACCAGGAAACTGACGTGACCACGTGCTGCATGCTGCTTGCATATCTGTTATTTCTGTATGACCTTCCAACACCTCCCCTCAACCTTAACAGCCCATGTTGAAGTTGTAGCGTAGATTAACTTGTTTCTGTACAGACAGCGGCTTCGTGAGTCCATCTGCTAGTTGATCCTTTGATGAGATGAATTTGACTTGCAATAACTTCTTGGCAACTCGTTCTCTCACAACGTGATAATCAATTTCAATGTGCTTTGTTCGGGCATGAAAGACGGGGTTAGCAGTCATGAATGTGCCCCCCAAATTATCGCACCTGATAATGGGCGATTCTTCCTCCTGTATTCCTAATTCTTTTAGAATTGTTTGTACTCAAATAACTTCTGCAGTAGCATTTGCTAGAGATTTGTATTCAGCCTCAGTGCTTGAACGAGATACTGTAGACTGTTTTCTTGCACTCCAAGATATTAAATTTGCACCTAAGAAAATAGCAAATCCTCCAATAGATCGTCTGTCATCTAAAAAACCAGCCCAGTCTGCATCAGAAAATGCATTCAACTGCAACGAGCTGTCTTTGATAAATTTAATTCCCCAGTTAAGTGTGCCTTGTATATATCTTAAAATTCTCTTTACCATTGGCATATGAGCATCAGTCGGACAATGAAGAAATTGACAAACTTTATTGACTGAGAACGCAAGATCGGGTCTGGTCAAAGTGAGATATTGCAATGCCCCAACAATACTTCTGAATTTTGTAGCTTCTTCACTGCTGAGGGGATTTCCAATGTTGGCCGAATATTTTTCTGAGACAGATAAAGGTGTGCTCACTATTTTACACTTCTGCATGTTTGCCTTTTAATAATTTCCATGGCATATTTTCTTTGACTCAGGAGGAGTCCTTCTGCTTTATGTGTAACTTCTATGCCTAGAAAAAAATGCAGATCGCCGAGATTTTTAAGTGCAAAGTCTTCTTTTAGATCAGCAAGTAGAGATTGAACACCTTGCTGAGAGGAACTTGCCACAATAATATCATCCACATAAATCAATAAATATATAGTGACACTTCCTTTACAATAGATAAATAAAGAAGTGTCTCCCTTTGATGGAAAAAATCCCAACTGAATTAATTTTGAGCTTAACTTTGAATACCATCCTCTTGGTGCTTGCTTCAAGCCATATATAGCCTTGTCTAATTTGCACACAAAATTTGGATATTTTGGATTTTCATACCCTGGTGGCTGAGTCATATATACTTCTTCTTCCAAGTCTCCATGTAAGAAGGCATTTTGTACATCTAGTTGTCTTAAGCACCAATTTTTAGAAACTGCTATTGACAGAACTATTCTGATAGTGACTACTTTAACAACAGGACTAAAGGTATCCTCATAATCAATTCCATACCTTTGTTTGAAGCCTTTTGCTACTAGTCTTGCTTTGTATCTATCAATTGACCCATCTGCATGCCTTTTGATTTTATATACCCATTTAGAATCCATTACTTACCCCTTTTCTAGGTACAAGATGCCATGTACGATTATTCTCCAGGGCTTCATATTCTTTATCCATTGCCTCCTTCCATCTCTTATCTCCCAGGGCTTCCTGAAAATTTGTTGGTTCTCCTGTATCAGTAAACAAACATATAAAGTCATTCCCAAAATTTTTAGGCTTCACAATTTTATTTTGAAGTCTTGTTCTAGGTCTTTGTGTTCCTGCAGCCTGTGTTGAGTCACTTGTGCGCGGAGAATTCTCCAAGGGTGCTTCCGTGGGATCTGCATATTGCTGACACAGATCTGCATGTGGTTGAGACAAGGTGTCGTCGGGTGAATTTGCATGATAGGTTGTCGGCTCTACATTTACTTCTCCCCTTCTGCGCACGACAGTCTCGGTGTCAGCGGTGATTCCCACGACACGTTCTGCTCCTGCCTCAATCTGTGCTCGCTGATTTAAACTTCTGCCCGAGTCTTCCGTTGTCATCAGATCCAAGGTGGATCCGGGTACGGGATTCAACACCGCAACTTCCTCTGGATCAACATATGCAGGAGCATTTGCAACATTATTTCCTTGCTCCTGTTCCTGCGCACAGCTTTCACTAGACATGTGGTTAGAAATATCAGTGAGATCAGTATTATTTGGATAATAATTCTGTTGATTTTCTCCTGTCTGATTCCTTGTAGAAGGCAACAACGTTGGATGAAGGAGTAGGATTTCATTTTTGAGACGTGCTCCTGCATTAGGGTGGAGATTTTTGAAGGGAAAAACGGTTTCATCAAAGGTAACATCCCTTGAAATATAGACCCGACCACTATTAATTTCAAGACATTTGTAGCCTTTGTGAACCGGACTATAACCGAGAAAGACACACTGCTTTGATCTAAAAGCTAACTTGTGTGTATTGTAAGGACGTAAGTTTGGCCAACATGCACAACCGAATACCTTGAATTGAAGATAGTCTGGTTTGATGTGAAACAACTTTTCTAATGGAGTTTTGTAGCCGATTACCTTGGATGGTATTCTGTTGATGAGATATGTAGCTGTAGCAAAAGCCTCATCCCAGAATTTTAAGGGCATGCCTGCACCAGCTAGAAGAGTAAGACCAACATCTACAATATGTCTATGTTTACGCTCGGCTGCTCCATTTTGCTGATGTGCATGTGGGCAAGATAATAAATGGATTATCCCTATTTGATTGAAGAATAAGTTTAATCTGCGATACTCTCCACCCCAATCTGTTTGTATGGTAATGATTTTCCTCTCAAATCTTCTTTCTACCATGGCACAGAAATCAAGGAATTTTTGGAACACGTCTGCTCTTTCTGGGATCAAATAAATCCATGTAAACTTGCTGAAATCATCAATAAAACCCACATAGTATTTGTTTCTCCCACTAGACGTAGGGGCAGGTCCCCAAACATCAGAAAACACAAGCTCTAATGGATACTTAGACACACTACTAGACTTTGGATAGGGTAGTTAATGACTCTTGCCTTGTTGACATGCATCACAAATTTTGGATACACCTGACCCGGATAAACAAGGAAGTTTATTTTGACTTACTACTTTTTGAACCACTACACTAGAGAGATGACCTAACCTATCATGCCACCTCTCACATGATGGCTTATCGGTCATTAGTGCATACTTGGTAGATGAATGTTCCAGTGAAGGCCACAGGTACAGTCCTCCTTTACATTTGCCCTGAAGAAGGATTTCTCTCGTAGTTTGATCCTTTACCAAAAAATAACGTGAATGAAACTCAAGGAAGATAGGATTATCAGTAGTCAATCTATGAACGGAAAGAAGATTTCTTTTGGTGGTAGGAACATGAAGAATATTGTTTAAATGAATAGGGTGAACAGGGGTTTTCAAAACAGTATTTCCAACAGAATTAATTTCCATACCTGATCCACTAGCCGTGTGCACTTTTTCTTGACCATTGTACTTTTCTTTGGTTGATAGCTTGTCTAGTTCACTTGTGATGTGATCTGTCGCTCCCGTATTAGTGTACCAGTTCGTATCTACACCGTATGAGCTCATCACATTGTTGACCGATTTGTTCTCTGATTTGTACTCTCGATCAAATCTGTACCAACATCTTCCTGCAGTGTGTCCCACTTTCTCGCAGATTTGAAAGGTTGGCTTCGGTTCAGAAGAGCCACGACCTGTCCCTCTGCCACGGTTGCCATTATTCCTGCCTCCGCGCGAGCCTCGGCCACGCGAGCCACCTCCCCTCAATGCAGCATTCGCACTGAATTGATGCTGTCCTGGGATTTGCCTTTCAAGCCTTGCCTGTGTGGCCATTAATTGAGCAAACAAGTCAGATAAAGTGATGGGATCAGATCGGTTACTTACATTCTCAACTAGAGAATTGTAGTCTGTATCAAGGCCGCCCAAAATATATGCGATCACATCATCATCCTCAAGTTTCTTCCCAGCTGCTGACTTCTCGTCAACAAAGCCCTTCATCTTGGGGAAGTAGGCTGCTACAGACATGTCTCCCTTCTTTGTGTTCGCAAGTTTTGAGCGTAGATGCATAGTTCTGGCCCTGGATTGTGCGGCAAAGCACTCATGTATTGCTTTCCACACCTCAGCTGCAGATGAGAAGGAGAACACTTGCACTAATACTTCTTTAGACAGAGTTGAGTTTAGATAACTCAATAGCTGCTGCTCTTGCACAACCCAAGTTGTATTCTCGGGGTTTTGCACTTTCTCACTGCTTTTGTCAGCCTTTTCTACGATGATAACTTCATCAGGCTTCTCGCGAGTTCCATCTAGGAACCCATATAATTGTGCTCCGCGAATTGCAGGTAACACTTGTGCACGCCATAAGAGAAAGTTGTCACGTGTCAACTTTTTGACGTGGTGCGCCAGCGTGTTGACGGCCGGGGCAGACAACGAACTTGAGCTCGCCATGTTCTCTTTCTGCGATCAGAAACTGTTGATGTAGCTGATCGCGATGTAGTCTTCCTGCCAAAGTCGCTCACGGTCGAGCGTTGCAGAGAAAGCGTCGCCGAAGGATCTTTTCTCGACGAACTAGTCCCGGGGGGGATTAATAGGCTCTGATTACCATGAAAAATCTGATGTGTGCGAAAGATGTTTGGATAAAGGTAGATCCTCAAACTCGAGTGTTTCTACCGTTCCATGTTGATTATATATAGAGGTGTACAGGGACAATGCGCACAGGCCAGGAGATAGAGAGAGGTTCAGATTTGATTACATTCGTATTTTATAAAAATAGAGAATCCTAATCTATGGCCTGCGCACACCAGAAAACAGAAACAAACTCAATCTAAACTGATATGTATCACAGCAGGAAACCAACATGACCAGGAAACTGACGTGACCACGTGCTGCATGCTGCTTGCATATCTGTTATTTTTGTATGACCTTCCAACAGATCATATCATCCCTCTCCTTGAGGCAAGAGTCCAAGTCTGCATTGCAACAAGAATGATATATGGAAATTCCAAAATGGTTCGTGATATGGACGTACGATACATCAAAATGTGTGTTGCTCGATGCCGAGTGGAAGTTTGTATTGTACCAATACTCTGTCGGTAGCCAGTGATGCCATTTAGACGGGCAAGCATCAATGAAGCAATGAAGATAAGTTTCTAGTCATTTGTTGACCATTTCCGTCTGCCCACCTGATTAAGGGTGATAGGTTGAGCTCATGTGAAGTTGTACCCTTCCTAACAAAAATTAACTCTTGCCACAGCTTGCTTGTAAAACACTAGGTCACAGTCTAAAATAATTGCTAATGGCAATCCATGTAACTTGTAAATACTATCGATGAACACCTTAACAATGGATAGGGCAGAGTAAGGGTGATGAATTGTATTGAAATGAGCATACTTTGATAATTTGTCCATGATTACAAAGATGCAGTTTGCGTGATCAGATTGGTGCAAACCTTCATTGAAGTCCAATGAGATTGTCTGTCGTGCTGATGAAGGGACGTCAAAGGGTTGTAATAACCTTGGGTTGTGTGAGTGATTTGGTTTTGCTTGATGACAGATCTTGCATGAATTAACAAAGTCAGTCACATATTTTGAGGCCCTTCCAAGCAAAGAGTGTTTATTACGTCTGAGAATTAATGGAATTCCTGAAAGACCTCCGAGTGCAAAGTTATGCAAGGATGAGTATCTGACTTTGTAATATGGGGTCAGCTCCAACCCAAATATTCCCTTTATAATGAACAATTCCTTGATTTAGGGTGGCATGTGAAACAACAGAAGAGTTTGCACCTAAGGCAACCAAGATGTGAGCAGTGTGTTTGTCTAAGTGATAAGTCATCAAAATATCAGAATACCAAGATGGTATTGAAGTAGATATGGCCATTGCCTGGACCTCACGGTGTGGTCTTCAAGACAGGACATGTGCCGCTCGATTTTCTAAACTCTGTCGGTATATAATTTTGTACCTGAGTCCAAAGAGTTTGGTGAAGACTTTTTGTTGCCAAGGAGTACAAAGTCTTTGGTCAGAGATGTGGGAAAAACTTTTTTGATATGTTTTGATTAAGAACTCCAAATATTGCAGGTAGAGCCTCCACAGCTCAACTACAATAAGGATTGCAAGGTATTTGTAGGATCAAAGAACACATGAAAAAAGTACCAGAGAGGATGAATGGTAGATTAAAAAATTTTATGCAGAAGACTCAAAAATCCTTGGCAGAAAATCAATCGATGGAGAGAAATATGTGTACAACTGTTTTAAACATGATCAATGTAAAAGCCCTAAATTCCAAATCAAAAACTTCAGTTAGGGGGAACAAAAACAAGAAGAATAAAACTAATTCAACTAATAAAAGGGGGAAACAAATCAATTCAAATGCTATATGAGGGAATTCAAAAATTTAAAGATAGCTACTTCTCAAACCATGTCAAAATAAAAATTTGAGTTAACCATTGTATTCCAAATATTCCAAATAGCATCTCTGCAAAATTTCAAAAGTTTTGAAGCACCATTTAGTGGAAACATTGAATTTTCTCCAAATTCAAATTTGAATTTTGATTTAAGCTTGATCAATTCAAAGTTTTGAATTCAGAATAAAATCTTAGATAATTGGTTGAGCCTATCTAAAAATTTTCATGAAGTTTGGGCACAAGTTGGTGAGATATTTCATTGTACAAAGAGGGATGAGGATGAGAATAGCAGTGGGACCCACCATTCAGTGACTCAGTTGGAGTGAACCTCTGCTCCTCTGTTCTCCCCGCCATTCAATGCTGCCCACCGTGCGCCAGCCCGACAAGCAGCCATGCAAGCAGCTCGGTGGCACCTTGAGTGGAATCTACTCCTCCCACGGTGCATCCCATTCCTTTCTCATCCCACATGCCATCGGCACTCCCCTACTCACCACAAAAAGGAAAAACAGCGTCGCCTCTCTACTCCTTCGGCAAGCCAGCGAGTCAGGCCGTATCTCGACCTCGTTCCAACAGCAAGGTGGAGCATACAACCCTACTCTACCCTCTCCACACTTTAATTCTTTGTTTCCTCACCGTCTTGCTTGGTATTTTGAAGTTTTGCAGACGCCGCCGTTCTGCCGTCGCGAGGAAGCTCACTGCCTCCCCGTCGCGCCGGCGCCACAGACCACCTCTTGAGCTGCTCCCAAAAGCAAACAGAATCACCGGGACACCACCTTTCTCACAGTAAAAACCGTTCTTTGTTTCATCCCCTATCGAGCGAGTATTCCTCATTTTTCTTTTGGCATGATGTTACCCTTCATGCAAGGTCGTGAGTTCGTTTTATACGTGGAGAAATCCTTTGAGCCAGCTATATTTTAGCTTCTATATCCCCTAGCACACCCCCAGGATCAATTCTCAGTGAAGACCATCGACCAGAGCTGGAGTATTTTGCGTTTTCCCTGCCGCCATGGGAAAATCTCGTCGGTCCACCGTCGAAGTCGACGTTTCTGTCTATTTCACCCTTGTTCATCCTAGAAATGTCTCAGAGTGATTTTCAAGTAGTTTGAACAACGGAGCGGCGGTTCTGACATGGCCGGAACCCTAGCCGCCGTCGTGCGCGCACTTTCGGCCTCTGCCGGCGGGCGCCAACCCCACCACCGTGCTCAGCATGCAATTTTATGCTCAGGCGGCGAGTTTGGGAAAGGGTGATGGCCGGGAAAGCCGAGCCGGTGAGCTCGCCAGTGCAGCACCGCCGCGGTAGCCCGAGCGCCGCCCCTGTCCCGAGGTTGAAGACAACCTGGGCGGGTCCGGCTTGTCAGCCTCTGTTTCACTCCCTTGGGATCTAATGTGGCCGCCAGATCAATTGTGGCTGCATGGGGAAACCCTATGGGCCATATCTGGCCCAGTTGTGATTGGATCATTTTAAACAGTGGGGCCAGTTTGATTAATTCAAACGTTTCCAATTAAAATTAATTCCAGATTTCATCCAAACTTTGAAAATCAATTACTCCTAGTATACTTTCTAAAATAATTCCTGATAAATTCTGGTAGACTCAATTTGATCCGAATTTTGCAGTGGTGCAATTTGTTGGACATGAAAGTCTCATAATGTTCATAATTAATTCCATTGAGCTAACTGCTTGGGAAATTAATTAATCTTGTTCTGCTAATTGGAATATTCCCAATCTTGGTCAGAACCTTCATTCTATTACACTTGAACTCCTTTAAAAATTACAAGTTCATTGGACTTCATTTACTAGAACAAACAGTGTGCAAATCCCTATGTCAATTGAAAAATGAGAAATGTACAGAAACATTTTCAGAATTCCTTGCAAACTTGTAAAATCAATTTCTCTCTGTAAGAAGCTAAGAAAATTATGAAACAAATTTTCCTAGAACCAGTGAGACCTCCTCTACCATGATCACCCACTGTTAGCCATGACAAAGCTCCAAATTTAATACCAAATTTCAGAGAAGGCTTTTACTTATTGGAATTTTAGAGACAGCGAGCTTCCTTGAATGTCTCCAATTCTTGGTCCAGATCTTCCTCTCAGAACCTAGTATTCAGTGTAAAAATCCTAAAGCCAATTAAAATCATCTTCTTACTTGATCAGTATTTATATGACCTTTTATATAGTTTCACTATCACCCATGTACTTTATATATTGCATATCATATAGTGAACGAGATCGAGGAGGAGCTGGAGGCCTTGGATAGCATCCTCCCAGGAGCTAATTTTGATACTGACACGCAGTCAGGCAAGCACCGATTTGCATTTAAGTGCTTTTGCAAAGTTGTGGTTTGTATCACTTATATCATCATGTATATCTCGGCGACAAGGAGTGACATACAACGCTAGTAAACTCCTACGTATGGGTTTCCCATCATATTTAAATCAGAATGAAATTTCACAAACAAAAATTTAATAAAATGGGATCAACATGATCAAGGACACTTTCCTTGCTCCGACAGATGGGGTTGCTCAAGCGCTTCGAAGTCTTGGTTTTGGAAATCCTCGTACACGACCTCTTGGGCACGTCCCTCTACTCGTGATCACACATACAAGAAAATACATACAAATCGAAATGATGGACACATATTAATCAATATGCAATGACATGAATGCATGCAAAGTTCAATAATTAATTAACTACGGTTGTTTATTAATTAGATGCAACTAGTTCATAAGTGTTCATGCAAGTTTACAGGAGTTTTAGCGAGAATTAAGGTTGCTGAAAATAAATAGATAGGTACAACTATGATTAAATTCTGGTTATTAGATCTAATAAATCGCTAAAATTCGCGTTGGAAAAACATATCCTACCATAGAAGCGGTGGCTTCGAAGATCACGGGACGAAGGTGTAGCGTAGACGGTGCAACGGTCCTCTGGCGGCACGACGATGGCGGCGCAACGACCTCCGGCGGACGATGGCACCTTCCTCATTTTCCTCTTCTTCCTCCCCTTTTTCTCATCCTTTTCTCTCTCGAGCAACCTCTGGTTTTCTATCGGCGCTAGGGTTTTATTTTCTCTTCGTGGCGGCGCTGGGAAGTACGATCGTCTTTGTTGTCGAAAAAGAATGGAGCCTACTGCTCCTTATATAGCCGGCGAGACGCGGTACCAGAGACCGGCTCGGTCTCGGCCCAAAACGCGGCCTCGCGGCCCATCCAGCTCGGCCGCGGGAGAGGCCGCTTGGTCGGCTCGGTCAAGCGGTCGAGCGCTGGCGCGAATGGCGCCGCTCGGCTCGGTTGCGCCAGGGGTGACTCCCGCTCGCACTATTTGCCCGAAGGGTTCTTTTTTGTTTCCATTTGTTTCCTATTATATGTTTTATATTTCTTGTTCACTTTTCTTATTGCCTAAACACATTTTTTGATTGTAGCATTTGAGTCGCTTAACTCCAAGCAAGCTTCCTTGCTTGAAGCTAACTCAAGCTCTAGTGACTTGCTTCGCTCCTTTTCAAGTTCTAGAAGCTTGTCAAGTTCAACATATTCCTCCTTTTGGGAGATAATCACGTCTTCTTGACGATGTATCAACTTATCCTTCTCAACAAGTTGATCAAGTAAAAATTTCATTTTTGCAGCTGTTTTCTTGTCTAAGCCGATGAGCATATCTTCATTATCACTACTAATTTCACTATCACTAGAATAGGAATGTACGGAAGAGTGTTTGGTTGTTACCTTGCGTTTACCTTCCTTTTATGAGGCAAGTGCCGTTCCCTTCCCATGCACCGAGAGTAGGGAAGAGAGTGGACTTCTTGGATGTCTTCTGGATGGCTATGCTAGCCATCTCTTCTTCTTCTTCGAATGAGGACTCATCATTTGAGTCCCACTCTTTCCCTATATGCGCTTGTTCGGCTTGTTTCATCTTCTTGAAGAATTTCTTGGGTTGAGGCTTCGTTTCCTTGGTCTTCTTTTTGTTCTCTTCATATGGGCAATCAACTATAAAGTGGCTATACTCACCATAATTATAGCATGCCCGCCTCAACTTCGGTCTTGATTTTTCCTTGTACTTCCCTTCACTTGATTTAGCACCTTGTCTCTTCTTCATAATTCTTTTGAATTTATTCATGAATAGTATCATGTCATCTTCATCCAAGTCGCTGCTCTCATCATCACCGTCTTCTTCTAGTTGAGATTCTCGAGCTTCTTTAGACAAGGGCTTGAGAGTGGACTTCAATGCGACCCCTTTCTTCTTTGCCGAGGTGAGATTGACAATCTCCTTAACATGCTTGGCCTACTTTTCCGTCCCTTTGACGTTAAACCGACGACCTCGGATAGGTGACCCTTTGAGGTATACGAAATCTCCAACTTCAAAAGCCAGATTCCTTCGCCTATTATCTGCATAGCCTTTTTGTCGAGACTGGGCATCCCTTAGGTTTTCACGTATTATTTGAACTTGCCTTTCAACGTCTTGTAACACATCACGACCAAATACTTGATTCTCTCCTGTTTCATTCCAAAACAAAGGTGTCCTACACTTCCTTCTGTATAGTGCTTCATAGGGTGACATTTTCAAACTGGCTTGGTAGCTATTGTTGTACGAGAATTCAGCATATGGCAAACTCTTGTCCCAGCTACGTCCATATTTCAAAGCGCAGGCTCTCAACTATCCTCCAATATTTGATTTGTCCTATCGGTTTGTCCATCGGTTTGTGGATGATATGCAGAACTAAAATTTAACCTTGTACCCAAAGCTTCATGCAGTTTCTGCCAGAATCTAAAGGTGAACTGAGAACCTTGTAACACCCTCATTTCATGCATCATGCATTGCATAAGTTCATATACATGTTTAACATTAATCCACATAAAAAGGAACAAGTTTAAAATGAATTTAGACGCAAAACTGCACTTAAGAGTTCTGAGAAGTGCGGACAAGTCCATTTTTGGTGCGGACTAGTCCAATTTCCCTCTGACCTCGCTCGGACATGTCCGTTTTAGTGCGGACTATTCCAGTTTTCCTCTCTGTATAGTTTCGGACTTTCCGGTCCATTGCGGACTAGTCCGGTATCCCAATTCCTTGGAAATTTTGCTAAGTCCTTGGACTTGTTCGGACTTGTGCGGTATTCCAGCGGACTTGTCCATTTTCCCTCTGACTAAAATCAGACTTGTCCGGTTTTGGCCAAACTTGTCTGTTTCTCCTCTGACCAAGTTCGGACTTGTCCGATATAGTCCGGACTTGTTCGTTTTTGCCTCTGTCGATCTTCAGACTAGTTCGGCCCTTTCCAGACTTGTCCGGTAAATCGTAATTCTGACTTGATCTTTTGTTTCATGACGTGTTTTCGGGTTTTACCTTAAGTGGGCCTAAGGACGTCATGTCTAACTCTTTTTGGAGCCCATGTGGGACCCCACACCGGCCTCCACGCTCCCCAAACTCGAATTCCATCAAACCCTAGCCTCCACCTCTATATAAACAGCCCCACCATTCCACCTTGCATCCTTTTGCCTCAATTGAAGACCACCAAACCCTAGTTCGTGGAGAGCCGCCACCTAGGAGGGAGAAGGAGGTCCCTAGCAAGAAGAAGAGGAGGAAATGAAAGAGAATCAAGATCTCCATCAAGTTTTGTTCTTCATCAACAATCCTCCATCAAGATCTCATCAACCCTAGATCATCAAGATCCAAGTGTTGCCTCCAAAACTCTTGATTCTTTGGAGTTCTAAACACCTGGTATACCTTCTACTCTCTAATTCTCATGTGAATTCAACATCGTTTCTCCAAATTCACGTCGATCTAGAGAACCCTAGTTCGTTGTTGCCGCGAAGGGCGGACTAGTCCGGTCCCAAGGGGACTAGTCTGATTTTGCAATCTGTTCCCTGCTAAATTAATTCTAAATTGTTTCAAATTAATTTCAAACCAGTTCAAACTTGTTAAAAGATATTAGAACTAGTTACTAAACATCATTAACAACTCATTAACTACTTTTGCTTCGCATTTGCATTAATCATGCATGTTATGACATATTGAGTAATATATGTGCACTTACTGATTGTGATTCTCGTCTTGTATGCTTATTGTGCGAATTAGATGGATTTGCGCTAGAGAGTGCTGCGGAGGATCTGCAACATCAGGAGTTTGAAGTCTTTGATCCTAATCAAGCCCAAGAGCAAGGCAAGTGTCCTTGAACAAATTGATCTTATTTTTGACAATAAATGTTTTGTTTTCAAAACTGCATGCTTGTGTTAATTGGATCATAAATCCTATGATAGAAACTTTACTAGCTTTGTTTAACCACCCTTGTGTGAGACCTATGTGTGCTTAATACATTGGCTTTGACAATAAAGTTTTGAATGCTGCCATAACATCTTTTTAGCAAGGTCCGACTCTAGCTCCAAGCTTCTACAAGGTCTGACAATAGGTCCGACTTTCTTTGTCTAGATCTAACATGTTTTTGGGTAGCTCCAGTGAGCTTTGTCTTTAGCTCCGACATGTCTTTGATAGCTCCGGCATGTCTTTGTTAAGCTCCGATATGTTTTGCTAGGTCCGACTTATGTTGGTTAGCTCCGACATGTTTTTCTAGCTCCGACTTTTGGAATGACTAGTTCTGACTACTTTTGGTTAGCTCCAACGCTAGGTCCGACTAGCTTTGGTAAGCTCCGGCGCTAGGTTGTACTAGCTTTGGTAAACTTCGACTCAAGCTCCGATTAGCTTTGGCTTGGTTCGGAGCTTGATTGCAGTGTTCCTGCTTTTATCTTGTAATGTTTCAAACTTGCTTTATATTCTTAGAAAGATTGCTTTGTATTCATTTGCTAAGTTTTTAGTGCGTTTTGGTTGATATGGCTGATATCATTTTGATATGCTTTGCAACATGCATATGTGAGGTGCTCACGTAAGGTGTTGTGTTCGGAACTGACTTGAGTCAAGTTGCGGACTTGGGCTCGTACAGATTGGTTGTTTGTTCATGTGCAGGTGTTGCTTGAGTTCAAGTCATGGCTGGTGACAGGATCCTTTGGACTAATCTCAGGGAGGATATGAGGTTTCAACAACCAAATTCAGGAGGAATTGTGGTTGAGCGGGTCAGGAGGTCGCGCAGGATGATTGAATCAAGAGCAGTGCATATGAAGGTTACTGGACATCGAAGGAAGGTGTTTGCATGTATGCATGCGGTGCATGACGTGGCAACATGGTTCCGAAGATGGTTTATGGATGGGAAGATCTGTTTGGAAGGATCGGATCGTATCGGTTGATGACTTTGGCTGCAGCGGAGTCGGTTATGGCTCGGTATGGAAAGTATCGAGTTGGTTATGTTAGGATTTCGTGTGGGACACGAATTTGGGTTGTTTTAAGAATGTGGGATACGTTCTTAAGGTGTTGTGAAGTCTTAAGATTGCTTCTATCTGCGTATAGAAGAGTCCTAAGCAGTTATGAAAAGTTTTGATTCGTGATCTGAGTAGGATTAGAGTCCTAGTTGAGATTGGGTTGGCCTAAGGGCTGGTTATATAAGCAAGGGAGGCCAAAGCTCGTGTTGCATGACTTTGGGCCTGTTCCTCTTGTGTTCTATTGAATAAAATTTGTAGTTTGAAGGAACTTTTATACCTTGTTCGTCCGACTTGTTCCAGACAAGTTTTACTCGTCGAGTTTGTGGACAGCACTACCTTTTGTCGGTGTTTTTATCATAACTCGAGTTTTACAGATCCAATTGACGTGATTCTTTTTGGGTTGTCTTCGCAACTTGATTATCTATCATCTGTCAAAATTTCACGGTCATTGGATTTGTGGTTTCTGATATACACGAGTTTCTTTGCAGCATTCCAAAACTGTTTTTCTTGGGTAGGACAGATTGACCTTTGTTCGATCTTTCGATCATAACTTGAGTTTCTCTCGACTGATTTGAGTGATTCTTCTTATGTTTTCTTCGTGACTTGATTCTCTCTGATATATATCACTTTTGTCATGGTGAAACAAGTTTATATTAGTCTCACACATGATTTATTTAACAGATTGTTTTTCTGCCGAAGGGTTTGGGATTTAATAGTTTCCGCTGCGTAAGATTTTTTAAATCTACCATTGACCCCCTCTGGTAGATTTTCACGTGCTCTTCGATCCTAGAATTGTTATCAGATCCACGGTGCTCTAATCATTGTGATTTGAACATGTTTTTGACTAATCATCATGGAGAAATACTCCGCCAAATCTTGTGTGTTTGCTGGTATTGATTTTCAGGTTTGGAAGGCACGGAGGCTTTCATCCAGGCGCAAGGCTTAGCATTATCCTTAAGCCTTACGAAGTGCCACCAAACAATCAAGTTACGGATACAAACCTATAGGACGTCGACAACAACAACAAAGCCCGAAACTTGATCATCCAAGGACTCACTCAGAGCGACTTCGACCGCATTGCACATCTCCGATCGGCATACGATGTATGGAGAGAACTTTGTGACTATCACAAAGGATCCAACATGATCAAGTAGGTAAGGCAAGACATGTGCAAGAACGAATTCATGTGCTTCGAGATGCAATCCGGTGAGTCCATTGATGATCTCTTTGCTCGCTTTAACAAAATTCTCAGTAACTTGCGTAGTGTCAACGTTAATTTTTCTGATACTGAAAATGCTAGGCAACTTCTTAGTGCATTAGACATGTCAATCTGGGAGATGAAAGTTACATCTATCCATGAATCTACTATCATGAGTACACTTACTTTAGATGTGCTTTACTCTAAACTCAAAACTCATGAAATTGACATCTTATCACGTAAGAACCCAAATAAGTCTATTGCATTTGTCTCACAACGTGATATGCCTAGCTCTGGCCAATCATCATCTTACAATACTCTTGCTTTGTTGTCCTCACTAACCCTGGAGCAGATCGAGGAATTTCTAGAGGAGGAGCTAGCACTTCTCTCTACTAGGTTCTCAAAAGCATTGCAAAATGTGAGAACTAGAAGGAGAGGAAGCTCCAGACCTCAACATTGCTTTGAATGCGGTAAGACAGAACACTTTCGTACAGAATGCCCTAACCTTTCAGGTTCTACTTCCCGAGAAGAAAAACAATCAAGGACGAAGCACTCCTCAACAAATGATAAGAAGAAGAAGAAGGGCTTTACAGGTCGCCAACTGGTGAACAATTTTATCTCCGCACTCCAGGAACTTGGCTCAAGCGACGTGGACATTGGAAGTGACGAAGATGAAGATGATTTGGCCAACTTATGCTTCATGGCGGGCAAAACAAGATCAAGATCAAGTCAGGAGGATGCAGAACACAACAGTGACGATGATGATGTATGTTCTACCTGTAATGAAATGTGTGATGCAATTTCTCGTGCAACTATTATTGTTAAGAAAAAGGACAAAAAACTTAAGGATAATGCTGCTAAAATTGAATCACTAGAATCTGAAATCAACCATTTGAAAACCTTGATTCCTAGTGATGGTTCTTGTCCCTCGTGTGATTTAATCTATGAACAATTGTCCACATTAAGAACTGCACATTCCTCTACTCTAGATAGACTTGAACTTGAAATTGAAAAGAACAAAAAGCTTGCTGCACTTGACATTGGAAACTTAAAAGATGCTTCTTGTTCTACAATTGATTTGCATTGTTCTAGTTGTGATGATCTTGAAAAGAAACTAAAAGATGCTATGAATGAAATTTCAATATTGAATAATGCTTTACGTTCTCATGAAGTTAAATATTGTTCCAATTGCAAATTAAAAGGAAAAACTTCATGTGAAAATTGCTTTGATCTGTCCAACAAACTTGATAACATGCATAGGACATTAGATCAGTTTTGTAATGGGAATAAGAACCTAAACTTGCTGCTGAATTCTTCCAAGTCTTGCAATGATAAAACTGGTTTAGGTTTTGATTCTCATGCTCATGCTAAGGCACATCCACCTAAAATTGTAAAGTCGTTAGGAAGTGGTTTGATTCAAAGGTTCCTAAACAAAAAGAAGTGGTTTTCAAATCTGCAGGAGTGTTGTCTCATTCGGTTTCAAATAAAAATATTGCTTGCTCATCTAGACATGAACACAAAGTTAAATTTCATTGTACCTACTATGGTAGAGATGGCCATGTCATAGATTTTTGTTATAGACTAGCTAAACAACAGAAAAGTGAAAGAATGATTGCTAGATCTCATAACTTTAATGCAAAATTTGCTGCACATATTAAACCGAATGCCAGGAACATGCAACCCGCTGTTATGAGTCAAAAACATTCAATGTTTACCTCCGGACCTTCTGTTTTTGCCTCTGGAGCTACTGATTTTTGTGCTACACAAGTAACACATTATAGGTCAGTAGTTAAGAATAAAAAACCTCAAACTTTGTCTCATAAACCTGCTGTTTTATCTCAGCTTTCGCGTGTTTTTCCTGCTGCACGTCATGTGACTCAGTACTGGATACCAAAATGCCTTTTGACTAACCTCAGTATTGAGTCATCGACGTATTGTGCTTCTATGTAGGTTACACATTTGAGGAAGGAGAACATTTGGATTGTGGATTCAGGTTGCTCACGCCACATGACCGGTAACAAAGATTGGTTCTCCTCCATCTCTTTTGTGTCACGAGTAGAGAATGTTACTTTTGCCGATAATTCTTCAACTCCTATAATTGTTAAGGGTTCGGTTAGAGTAAATGATCACTACACTTCGAAGGATGTGGCACTTGTCAAAAATTTGAAATACAACTTGCTTTCTGTTTCACCATTGCTAGATGAAAATCTGGAAATTATTTTCAATAAAAACTGCTGCAAAGTTGTAGGTTCAAATAGTGAGCTTATTTTTAACATGTCTCAGTTTGGAAGAGTTTTTAAAGTTGATTTTGATATGTCTTCCTCTAAGCATAGCTGTCTAGTTGCTACTGATTCAAAGGACTTATATTTTTGGCATCGTAGACTTGGTCATGTAGGCTTTGATCACCTAACGCGTGTTAGTGCTCTTGATCGCATACGTGGGCTGCCTAAGCTTAAAGGGGACAAATAAATTGTGTGCTCTTCTTGTAGACATGCTAAGATGGTTGCAGGTTCACATACTCCTCTCACAATGATTATGACAAATGAACCGGGTCAACTTTTGCACCTTGACACCGTAGGACCTTCACGTGTTCAATCCTTCGGAGGTAAATGGTATGTTCTTGTGATTGTTGATGATTATTCTAGATACTCTTGGGTTTACTTTATGGCATCTAAGAATGAAGCTTTTAGTCACTTTAGAACTTTATTTCTTAGATTATCAATTGATTACCCAAGATCTTTAAAAGCAATTAGAAGTGATAACGGAACTGAATTAAAAATCAATCTTTTGATCACTTTTGTGCTGAAAATGGAATAGATCATCAATTTTCTTCACCATATGTACCTCAACAAAACGGTGTTGTAGAAAGAAAGAACAAAACCTTAGTTGAGATGGCTAGGACTATGCTTGATGATTATCAAACTCCTAGGAAATTTTGGGCTGATGTGATTGCAACCGCTTGTTATGTCTCAAATCGTGTTTTCTTGTGCGCTAAGCTAGGTAAAACACCATATGAGCTCCGGTTTGGACATAGGCCTAGTGTTATGCACTTTCGGGTTTTTGGTTGCAAATGCTTTGTTGAGAAACATGGTAATCTTAATAAATTTGAACCTAGATCCATTGATGGCATGTTTCTTGGTTATCCATCTCATACTAGAGGCTACCGTGTGCTTTTACTAGACACTAACAAAATTGTGGAGACTTGTGAAGTGTCTTTTGATGAAGCTAGCCCAGGTATTAGCTCAAACATTGCAGGTCCAGATCCATATCCGCAGGGGGAGAGCATTTTCATTGAAGATGAGGAAGAATTGGAGCTGCTGCCCGAAAATTCAGCAGCTAAAGACTTTGGTTCAGATCCAGATGTTAATTCTCAACCAGCACCGACAACCATCAATGCTAATTCAGATCGTCCTCAAGTCACAAGCTCATCGATTTGTGATGAACATGAAGAAGAAGAAGCTTGTGAGACATCTGTTCCCCTACAGTTTTACAAAGATCATCCCCCGCAATAGATAATTGGAAGCTTGCATGAACGAGTCACACGGTCCAGGTTTTGTGATCCAAACTCTCATGCTCATTCTGCTTTTGTTGCTTCTTTTGAACCCAAAGATATATCACACGCACTCACTAATGAATCTTGGATTATTGCCATGCAATAAGAGTTAGAAATTTTTGAAAGAAATAATGTTTGTAAACTTGTACCTCCACCTCAAGGTCACACTTTAATTGGAACTAAATGGGTGTTCAAAAATAAACAAAGTGAGGATGCGGTTGTGATTAGGAATAAGGCTAGGTTGGTTGCTCAAGGTTTCACTCAAGTTGAAGGTCTAGATTTTGATAAAACTTTTGCTCCTGTTGCTAGATTAGAAGCCATAAGAATTTTGTTAGCTTTTGCTGCATTTAAAGGTTTTAAGCTATATCAAATGGATGTTAAAAGTGATTTTCTTAATGGCTACATAGATGAGGAGGTTTATGTCAAACAACCACCGGGTTTTGAAAATTCAGATTTTCCTAATCATGTTTACAAACTGTCCAAAGCCTTGTACGGTCTCAAACAAGCGCCTAGAGCATGGTATGATATGTTAAAACATTCTTACTTGAAAAGGGCTTTACCATGGGCAAGGTTGATAAAACTCTTTTTGTGCTTAAGCATGGCAATGACTCATTATTCATTCAAGTGTATGTGGATGATATTATGTTTGGTTGTGCTTCTCATGATCTTGTGTCCAAGTTTTCAGCTATGATGAGTTCAGAATTTGAAATGAGTATGATGGGAGAACTCACGTACCTTTTGGGGCTGCAAATCAAGCAAACCAAGGGAGGTACCCTTGTGCATCAAACGAAGTATACAAAAGACCTCCTAAGGAGCTTCAACATGGACAAAAGCAAGCCTCTTCGGACACCAATGGGAACAACAACAACACTTGAACTTGATGAAGATGGTGAACCTGTGGATCAAAAAGAATATAGAAGCATGATCAGATCACTTTTGTACCTCACGACATCAAGACCGAACATACAATTCAGCGTATATCTTTGTGCATGTTTTCAAGCCTCCCCACGTGCTTCACATCGTCAAGCCATCAAAAGGATTCTCAGGTACATACATGAAACTCAAGAATTTGGCATTTTTCTTCTTCTTCCTCAACCGTTACTTTGAAAGCTTTTTGCGATGCTGATTTTGGAGGTTGTAGGATTGGTAGGAAAAGTACTTCCGGTGCTTGTAATTTTCTTGGTAATTCACTTGTTGCTTGGTCCTCTAGAAAACAAAATTCAGTTGCACAATCCACAACCGAATCTGAATATGTAGCTGCTGCTAGTGCTTGCTCACAAATTCTTTGGATTGTTCAAACACTTAAGGACTATGGGGTTGATCTGGATAGTGTTTCACTATTTTATGATAACACTAGTGCCATTTGCATTGCTAAAAACCCCGTGCAACATTCTAGAACTAAGTACATTGACATTAGGTATCACTTTCTCCTTAATAATGTTGAAAAAGGAAACATTGTGCCTCACCATGTAGATACCGAACAACAATTGGCTGACATTTTTACAAAACCTTTAGATTTCACTCGTCTTTGTTACATTCGTAGTGAGATAGGGGTTATGCATCCCCATGGCTTACATTGAGGGGGAGTTTTCAAACCCTAGAAGTCTATGTGTGAATCTGAAATTAAAATAATATGAGCATAGTATTTCATACATATATGACTTTGTGATTCCTTTTACATGCTAAAAGATCTTACTATATTCCTCGTGTTATATATTTTGTAGTTTTTGCCATGTCTAGTAATTGGAATAGTTACTTACACTAAATCTGGTCATGGTCGAACCTTCTTGCTATTTTGAACTTGTTGCATGCTCACAAGTGCTCTTAATCATAAAGAATTAATCAAGTAATCAACTCACATGTTGAGTTTTTATGAATAAACATAAGTTAAGAAAAGATCAAGAGAATATTCATGCATCGTACTTCTTCTTTTGAGATGGCTTATCATTGCACTTAGATATGAACTTAGAAGAAGTTGTGTATGACTAAAACCATGTCCTTAAGCTTCTGATTGTCAAATGACATAGGCTTGGCTTGGTTAGTTAGAATAAGGCAGATGCACATATAATCTCTTGCAAATATCATATGAAATTTGTGCTTTGAAAAATAATAAAATGCAGCAACAAGTGTCATGCTTTCAAGTATTGAAATAGTTAAGTTTGTGAGATCATGACTTGCTTATATTGAAAATTACATTTGATCTCTAGCATGGCTTACACTACTTTATGTATCTCATTGTTGTGATAGTGTAAGTTACTTGATAGTATGACTTGAGTGAGCTTTGTTTTATATGTATATGTTATAACATGCTCATAACAATTAAAATTTCTCTTTTGAACCTTGCTGAATACATTGTCAAAGGGGGAGGGATAATATGGTGAATTATGCAAGGGGGAGAAATATGTATAGGGGGAGAAATTTATTTCTATCTCATTTGATTTTAAAAAAGGGGGAAAATTGTTCTCAAAACTTTTTATGCCAATGTTCGGATTTTAAGTGGTGTTGCCAATGCATTCACCAAGGGGGAGATTGTGAGACCTATGTGTGCCGAATACATTGGCTTTGACAATAAAAGTTTTGAATGTTGCCATAACATCTTTTTAGCAAGGCCCGACTCTAGCTCCGAGCTTCTGCAAGGTCCGACAATAGGTCCGACTTTCTTTGTCTAGATCCGACATGTTTTTGGGTAGCTCCGGTGATCTTTGTCTTTAGCTCCGGCATGTATTTGATAGCTCCGGCATGTCTTTGTTAAGTTCTGATATGTTTTGCTAGGTCTGACTTATGTTGGTTAGCTCTGACATATTTTTCTAGCTTTGAATTTTGGGATGACTAGTTCCGACTACTTTTGGTTAGCTCCGGCGCTAGGTCTGACTAGCTTTGGTAAGCTCCGGCGCTAGGTTGTACTAGCTTTGGTAAGCTCCGGCTCAAGCTCCGGTTAGCTTTGGCTAGGTTCGGAGCTTGATCGCAATGTTCCTGCTTTTATCTTGTAATGTTTCGAACTTGCTTTATATTCTTAGAAAGATTGCTTAGTACTCATTTGCTATGTTTTTGGTGCGTTTTGGTTGATATGGCTGATATCGTTTTGATATGCTTTGCAACATGCTTATGTGAGGTGCTCACGTAAGGTGTTGTGTTCGGAACTGACTTGAGTCAAGTCGTGGACTTGGGCTCGTATGGATTGGTTGTTTGTTCATTTGCAGGTGTTGCTTGAGTTCAAGTCATGGCTGGTGACAGGATCCTTTGGACTAGTCTCAGAGAGGAGATGAGGTTCCAACAACCAAATTCAGGAGGAATTGTGGTTGAGCGGGTCAGGAGGTCGCACATGATGATTGAACCAAGGGCAGTGCATACGAAGGTTACTGGACGTCGAAGGAAGGTGTTTGCACGTATGCATGCGGTGCATGACATGGCAGCATGGTTCCGAAGATGTTTTATGGATGGTAAGATATGGTTGGAAGGATCGGATCGTATCGGTTGATGACTTTAGCTGCGACGGAGTCGGTTATGGCTCGATATGGAAAGTATCGAGTTGGTTATGTTAGGATTTCGTGTGGGACACAAATTTGGGTTGTTTTAGGATTGTGGGATACGTTCCTAAGGTGTTTTGAAGTCTTAAGATTGCTTCTATCTACGTATAGAAGAGTCCTATGCAGTTATGGAAAGTTTTGATTCGTGATCTGAGTAGGATTAGAGTCCTAGTTGAGATTGAGTTGGCCTAAGGGCTGGTTATATAAGCAAGAGAGGCCAAAGCTTGTGTTGCACGACTTTGGGCATGTTCCTCTTGTGTTCTATTGAATAAAATTCGTAGTTTGAAGGAACTTTTGTGCCTTGTTCGTCCGACTTGTTCCAGACAAGTTTTACTCGTCAAGTTTCTGGACAACACTATCTTTTGTCGGTAGTTTTATCATAACTCGAGTTTTACAGATCCAATTGATGTGATTGTTTTTGGGTTGTCCTCAAAACTTGATTATATATCATCTGTCAAAATTTCAAGGTCATTGGATTTGTGGTTTCTGATCTACACAAGTTTCTTTGCAGCATTCCAAAACTGTTTTTCTCGGGTAGGACAGATTGACCTTTGTTCGATCTTTCGATCATAACTTGAGTTTCTCTCGATGGATTTGAGTGATTCTTCTTATGTTTTCTTCGTGACTTGATTCTCTATGATATATATCACTTTTGTCACGATGAAACACGTTTAGATTAGTCTCACACACGATTTCTTTAACATATCGTTTTTCTGCCAAAGGGGTTGGGACTTAATAGTTTCCACTGCGTATGATTTTTTAAATCTACCATTCACCCCCTCTGGTAGCTTTTCACGTGCTCTTCGATCCTACACCTTGTCACCTGGAATATATGGTAGAGAGTCTAGAAGGACTTTTTACCTTTTTGCTTCGCTCAATTAATTGGGATGGGAAAACAACTATACCATTCAATTATGCATTAATGAGATTATGGTTAATATGAACTGATCAATATGATATGGTAAAGGGTGATCTAAGCAAGCCTGTTATGTGGATGGGTTGGATGTTATGGTGGTTTCGCTTGCTTTACATCTAAGGACTGGTTCATGCGAGTACAAGAGGAGGCCCTTAGTTGAAGATGTGCTTAGTTGGAGACATCACCACCGGTAAAACCTCAGTGGGTTCGTACATGCTACAAGTCCCTTTGTAAAGGCTATTTTGTGATCTCTTGGCCATACACCTACGGTAGTGTTTTGGCATAATGGAGGTTTTCTTTAGTCACCGACCGGTGATGAAATCACAAACACGTGGGTAAAGTGGTACAAATTCTGTAGAGTATCATGATAGTCGTGCTCCCGATTATGAGCACCTGGATGACCTACATGATTAGAGGGGTTTTGGTATTGGGACGGTTTGGTACTGGTTATGGGATGGTATTATGGTTTATGGCAATCGATATGGTTAATGGTAATGAGAAATCTGGAATATGGATGTTGGTAATGAAATATGGACTGGTATTATGTTAACTACATGGTTAATGATGGGTTTACTTCACATACATATAATATATTGCTTTTCAAATGTTTTAATATACTTTTCAGCACTTAGCCATTTTTATATTCGTCATTTGAATCAGCTAAGTGTCATACTTTCCACACATGCTGAATGTGGCATAGAGGGGGGGGGGTGGTGAATAAGCCTTTTTGATTTATGTCAAAACCTGCAACACTTAACAACCAGATCAAATCTCAAGATATCGGACTAGTCCGGTAGAGTGCAGTCTAGTCCGGTGTATACCTACTAGGTTGATCAAATTTGATCGGTTAACTTTATCCTAGGATGTATGCAGTGGAAATATACTTGTAATTGAAGTGTTACAAAACTATAAACTAGGACGTACCACAAGTTAATCTTATATTCAATATTTTAACGTAAAGTGAGTAAGATTGGTTTAAACCCTAGATATATATGAAGTGTAAGAACAATGAGCGCAAAGAAAGAACACAAGCACTTGGCCCCGTGGTTCGGTTCCCACAGAGGCAACCTACATCCACGTTGAGGAGTCCACAAAAGGATTGGGTCTTCTCCAACCCTACCCTTGTTGGATCGCCACGGAGGCCAATCCTCTTCACTAATGACAAAGGGCAAATAAGAAAATTCAAGGGGCCTTCTCACACGTTGAGGGCCCCCCAAGATTACAATATGAACACCACCAAGAACACACTCTTAAGATGACAATGAAAATCACAGGAGTGTGTTAGGGAATCAAACCAAGAGCTCAATGAGGGTTGAACCGTGTCTCTCCAATGATCCAAGGTGTATCCTCAAGGAATTGATCTTTCTTGCATTTGATTTCGTGGAGAGAGGTGTTTTCTAGGCTCTTGGGAGGTGTGACGGCGCTAGGGGTCGAGAGATGTGAAAGATGGGCCGTGCACGCCTATTTATATGGGGTTTCCAAAAGTTACTGTTAGGGTTTAGAAAGATCGGACTAGTCTGTGGTGGACTGCACTAGTCCGGTGTGCTTCGTGTAGCAAACCCTAGGTGTCCCGAAATATCGGACTTGTCCAGCTGAGAGCGGACTTGTCCGATTTTAGTTTTGGAAATCTTCGGACTAGTCCAATGGATCTCGGACTTGTCCGGATAAGTGAAACCCTAAGTGAATTTGGGGACAAGTCCGCACTTGGAGGACTTTTGCGATTTAGGTCAGAGGGTTTCCGGACTAGTCCGTGATAGTATCGGACTTGTCTGATTTAGGTCAGAAAGATATCGGACTAGTCTGGTGTGTGATCGGACTTGTCTGATTTTGTGCAACTTGTAAAGTGTTTGGGGGACTAGTCTGCACTGGGGAGGACTAGTCCGGTTCTAGTCAGAGAGATATCAGACTAGTCCATGGTGATATCGGACTAGTCCGGTCAGTGAAAAACTGGAGTGTGTGGACAAGTTCGCATTGTGAGGACCTGTCCGATCTTGTGCAGAAAGATATCGGACTAGTCCGTAGTCAGTCGGACTAGCCCGGTCCTGTATAAATTTGTGCAATGTGTGAGAATAATTGTGCTTGAGCTCTTGGGGTGTCCCGAAATGAAATGGTTGAGGAGAAGAAGGTTCCTTTTGGGGGGTACCCCCGGGAAGAGATCCAGTGGAGACGGGGCTTTTTTCCACTCATCATTATTCTATTTATTCTGACCTCCATACCTCGACGCCTTCGGCGTCCAGGGGTCACGGACCGACCATAGACCCTGTTCAATAAGTGGAACACATTGTTTCGTTGTTTATTAATAAAAAAGAGGATGGTGCAACAACAAGTACCAGTTTAACGTCTGTAGGGGAGGTCCTGCGGCAAAATAGCTCGACGCCAGAATTGCCTTCTCAACCCATCATTCAAAAAGAAAGAAAAGAGAGAATTTCAGCCTGACCCGAAGATGTGGATCATCCAAGGCACCGTTCCGCAATAGAACATGTCACTAATGTTCCTTAACACACTCCATACACAATAAGCTACTACACTTGTTTCTTGAGATCTTTTCAACTTTGCTTCTCATTCTCCTTTCTTTTTGACACTTTGCTCATTTTCTCATTAGAACCTGTGCTCATCTCAACAAAGTGGTTAGAATCTCATTTGCTTGTCATAAATCATCCAAAACCCACAAGAGATTCCTAGATGCACTTTCACATGCTGAGTACGACATGTACTCACCCTTGCAATTCTCCCACCAACAGTTGCAGGTCAGGATTGGAAGTATAACAGTGATAATGCAGAGTTATAGGCTGTGTCTGCCATTAGCTTTGCATGTGGATTGTTTGGAGCTACGCTATACCCTATTTGCTTAGCTGTTTAGTTTGCTTTAATTAGTTTATTTCTGCTGCATTAGTTCAAACTTATCATTAATATTCGTTAGAGATTGTATTCGAGATATTCTGAATTGTGTAATAAAAGTGGTTAATTAATCTTGTTCTGTGGTAATTTTCTATATATCTTTTTGTGAATGCACTCGTGTATGTGTGTTGAATGTCCCGGGCACACACATGCGTTCACTTGGTTCATTTTCGGAACCGAGTGTCACAAACCTCGGTCCGAGACTATTTTCTTCGGAACTCTATGTCAGCACACGATATGCTTCATATACAATTCTGCTAGCTTCGCAGTGGTATATGTGGTCTTGATAGGAATGAAATTAGCTGATTTTGTCAACTGATCCACAATAACCCATATCGAGTCATAACCGGATTGGGTTCGCGGTAATCCAACTATAAAGTCCATACCAATTTATTCCCACTTCCACTCCGGGATCTTCAATGGCTGTAATAATCCGGCTGGCCTCTGATGTTCCGCCTTCACTCGTTGGCACACATCACACAACACTACATATTCAGCTATGTCCTTTTTCATGCTAGCCCACCAATAACATGTCTTTAAGTCTTTGTACATCTTCGTACAACCGGGATGGATTGAGTAAGGTAAGTCATGTGCCTCCTTCAATATTGTTTCCCGAATATGCTTAACATTAGGCACCACAATCCTCTTTCCAAGCCATAAAGTACCATGTTCGTCCTCATCAAACCTGAATTCTCTCTCTTCTTAGGTCCTATCCTTGATTTCCTGAATTTCCTCATCCTTTGTTTGTCCTTCCCGTATTTCCTGCTCTAATGTTGGGTTGACTTCCATTGTTCCCATCTCATTTATGAATCCAAGGTTCAACCATTCAAACTCCTTGCATAACTCCGATGGAAGCTCTCGGACCGTGAGTTGGTGGCTAACTCCTTTCCGACTCAAAGCATCGGCCACTACATTAGCCTTCCCTGGGTGATAGTTGATTCCCACATCATAATCCTTGATGAGCTCCAACCATCGGTGTTGCCTCAGATTCAGATTTGTTTGTGTGAATATATACTTGAGGCTCTTGTGATCCGTATAAATCTCACATCAGTGAACAAAACAATAATGTCTCCATATCTTCAAGGCGTACACCACGGCTGCGAGTTCAAGCTCGTGCACAGGATAATTTAGCTCATGTTTCTTTAATTGCCTTGATGCATAAGCTACCACTTGGCCTTCTTGCATGAGCACACATCCTAGTCCCTGTCTTGACGTATCACAATATATATCAAAGCTCTTGCTCCCGTCTGGCAACACTAACACCGGTGCGGTTATCAACCTTTTCTTCAACTACTCAAAGCTATTCTCACAAGCTTGAGTCCATTGGAATGCTTTCCCCTTCATTAGTAATTCGTCCATAGGCTTTGCTATTTTGGAGAAATCCTTGATGAATCGGCGATAATATCCAGCCATTCCAAGGAAACTCCGAATTTCCTTTACATTATGTGGCGGCTCCCACTTAAGCACATCTCTCACTTTCCCGGGTCGACTGATACTCCTCCTCCGGAAATGATATGGCCTAAGAAAGAAACCAGAATTGACACTTGTTGAACTTGGCATACAACTGGTGTTCCTGTAGCTTCTGCAATGTAAGCTTCAAGTGCTCCTCTTGCTCTTCCTCGCTTCTCGAATATATCATAATGTCATCAATGAACACTACAACGAACTTATCTAGGTATTCCATGAAGACCTTATTCATGAGATACATAAAGTACGCAGGCGCGTTCGCCAATCCAAATGACATAACGATGTACTCATATGACTCATACCGTGTCCAAAATGTCATCTTGGGTATATTCGATGCCCTAATCTTCATTTGGAAGTATCCTGACCACAAGTCGATCTTGGAGAAAATACAGGCACCCTTCATTTGGTCGAACAAATCCTCTATACGGGGCAGCGAGTACTTGTTCTTAATTGTGACTTCATTGAGAGACCTATAGTCTACACACATCCTTCGTGTTCCATCCTTCTTATCTACAAAGAGCATTGGTGCTCCCCACGGGGATGAGCTTGGGCATATAAAACCCTTCTCTAGCTGCTCTTGAGTTTGCTTCTTGAGCTCTGCTCATTTGACAGTCGTAAAAAGGATCTTGCGATATTTAGTTCATACACCCAACCTAGGCCTTTGGTATCCTAAAGGCTCAAAGTTCAATCTCATTGGATACTCCGATGCAGATTATGCTGGATGCAAGGTAGATAGAAAAGATACCTCAGGAACTTGCCAATTCTTGGGTAGGTCCCTAGTTTAATGGTCCTCCAAGAAACAAAATTCTATTGCCTTGTCCACAGCCGAAGCGGAGTATGTTGCAGCCGAGAAATGTTGTGCACAACTCTTTTGGATGTGACAAACTCTAAAGGACTATGATTACAATTTGAACCGTATTCCGCTCCTTTGTGATAATGAGAGTGCAATTAAAATTGCCCATAACCCTGTTGAGCACTCTAGAACCAAACACATTGATATCCGGCATCACTTTTTGAGAGACCATTCAATTAAAGGAGACATAGCCATTTCCCATGTCAAAACTGAGAAACAACTAGCCGATATCTTTACCAAGCCATTTGATGAAAAACACTTTTGTGAGCTTCGAAATGAACTAAATATCCTTGATGCTCAGAACGTGTCTTGAAATCTTGCATATCTGTATGCCATCTTCAAAATCAAGTTGTTTTTGTTGAAAACTCATCTTTTACTGTTTTTCTCCTAAAAACTATGTTAATTATTAGATCTTGATGATTCATGGTCATAGCTTGATTGTTGTTTGTTTACTGATCATAATCATCAAGAGTATTTGTGTGTCTTTGTCCCCTATTCCTTACTAGGCACCTTCATATATATATATATATATATATATATATATATATATATATATATATATATATATATATATATATATATATATATATATATATATATATATATGAAGGGTTTCATACTTTCCTGTACAGGTGACCACGGACTAGTCCGTGGTTACCCTAGACTAGTCCACACATTGCAGACTAGTCCGCGCTGTGTTCGCTAGTCCGGACTAGTCCGGTATGATCACGGACTAGTCCGGTATATTGAGTCCTCAACCTCTTAGGCCGTGCGGACCCCTCTTCTTCCTCCTCACAACTCCCCTCATGTTCTCTCTCCTCACTCAAGTGCTCCTAAGGTGATTTTGCGAGTCCTCCATCAAATCCACTCAAATCCTTGTGGGAATCGATCTACATTGGAAGGAGATTGAAGAACCCAGACTAATCCGCTCCAACAACTCCTCAAACCCCTTGAATCGAAGGATTTGATAATTTTTTCTCACCAAACCCTAACTCTTCAATTTTCCTTGATATTATTCCACAAATAGCTTGACTCATTTTGTCAAATACATGCTTCCCTGTTGTTTTACATCTACACTACTTCACTTTTGCATTGGGGAACTCCATGATTTAGTTTGGCCAGGGTTTGAGCAGCTGCATACCGGACTAGTCCGCACCTGAACAACGGACAAGTCCGGTGTTTGCTGATTTAAACCCAAGCATACCTCGACTCAATGCCATCTCTTGCCACCAATTCTTATCTATGTCGTATATCTCCTCTTTGTCAGGACAATGTCGAACTCAAACGAGCATCTCCCCGACTTTGAGGCCGAGATGGATCAAGAGCTCTTGCCTCGTGCTACGACAGATCGCACGAAAGAGAGGCAAGATCGTGCTGCTGAGCCTTCACCCACTCCACCTCGGGTGAGGTGAAAAGTCTCGGCTAAGAAACCATCTTCCAAGGGAAAAGATGTGGTTGGATCCAACTCGGCAGCTTCACACCAAGCGAAGGGCAAAGGAAAGGGGCTTACGTCTGGCCCAATTGGTCCTCCGGAGATGACATCTCCGAGACAAGGGAGTAGGAACTCCTTAAAAGAGAGATTTAATGGCAAGGGCAGTGACGTGGCATGGAAATTCAGAAAGATTGATGCTTAGAGCAGTGGAAAAGTGGCTGCTGATCCGAGATTTCGGAGTTACTTCCACTCGAACTACTACAACACTGTTTACCTCAATATGAATACTCTGGTGGTTCGCCGCCAATGGATTGACTGGAACCATTTTGAAAGGAAGGGTTGTGATGCTTTTGATCAGGTGGTAGAGGCTGCAGAGAGGCATGGTCTAAAGGACATGTTATCCTTTAGACACGACTAGAATGATGAATTTATAACTCAATTCTTTGCCACCTATTACTTTGCCAGCTCGGGTGAAGAAAGATGACTTGGATGACGCATGGATCCAAATACATAGTCACTTATGTTGAATTTGTTAGGTTGCTGCATCTTGAGGACACTGGTAATAATGAGATTGCGATCCACAATGATAGGCCTCTGGAGAAGGGCAAGATGGAGTTCCTCTATGACACTCGTCTCCGTTAAAATCCTCCCTTAACCAAGAACATGAAGCCATTCTTCATTGTCCTAAATTGAGTGCTTCGGAAGACTATTGCTCCTAAAGATGGAGATGCAGGAAGTGTTCAAGGTTACTTGAGAACCTTGATGAAAGTCATTAGCAGGAGAAGGAAGTTTGATATCTTCAACTACATTTAGAATGACATGGTGAACATCTCTTGCACCCCAACCGCTCCTGTGACTATGCGCCCTACATCATGTTTATGATAGATAAAGTCACAGGAATTGAGTTTGTGAAGGATGTGGAGTGTTGACGGCTTCTAAGATATACTAACAAATCACCCCTGGCAACGGTGCTAGAAATGCTTGTTGGTATTTCTTAACACCACAGATCATCTCCAGTAAAGAGATGATATCCGCAAGCGCACGGAAGATAGCATTGTAGCATTTCACCCATAAGTATTCCCAAGGGTATCGTATTTATCCCAAAGGAAGGCAATGGAGTAAAGTATATACTACTCTTATGGTCAAGCTATGGGATACTAATCCATTATCCGGACAGGGGTAAGTTGATAATAGGGGTAGTATGACACATACCTAGGCAATCTATTCTAAAGGGTAAAATGGGTCCTAGAGGGAGATTGGATTGAGAGTTAGAGAGTTGCTCCTACAATACTCCTAATACATATACATAGCCTAAGGTAGATACTAATGATCATGTCAATGATGAATTCCTATGCAATGCTATTCAACACATCAGGCACGGGCTTACCCCTAGCAATACTAGGGCGACTCCCGCCAAGAGCCTGTGGCATAGCCGAACGTGGAGGATTACAAAGGACAGATAGGGCTGTCACCACCTACTGCCTACCTCTTCAATTAGTGGGTCTACGAGACATCCAACGCTACTTAAATACCCTAGCACCATGCTAGCATACTAAGCAAATACCTTAGGAGCCATGGCACAAGCCATCCTAAGGCAATGACTAACCTAAACATCGTTGAACCAATGTTGAAGCATAGCATAAGTCATTTATATTAACATAATCATATCATAACTACATAGACTATAGTGGGGGTCTATAGTGTTTATGACCATAAGATGTGATCATGAGAGTGAAATCATAAAGACTATACCTTCCACATACATCGACTCCACAATCAAACAAGAAACGCTTTGTCCAAGTATACGTATAAAATAAGACTAAAGATAATATCTTTATTGAGCACAAAGTCACAAATACAAGAAGGAATACATAAGTCATACCTGTCCCAATGTGGAATTGGGAAGAGAGACTCCTTCTACTCCTTTCCCAATTTGGACTTGGGACTAGAGACTCTCCTCTCTACATCCTAACTCCTCTAAGGACTATGGAAGATAGTGTATACAATAGAATGATGCCCAAGTGGTGTGTGTTGAAGTGAGGGGTAGGGGGTCCTATTTATACTAGTGTTGAGGTTGGTTCCCGCCACCAAAAGCGCGCGAATCAGTCACCATTGACTCGAGGGAGCTGGGAGGAGCCAACACGTGGAGGCTGACCGAGTTTGGTGCAAAGACCAGGTCGGCCGACCCCCTGGTTCGGCTGACCTGGTCATTGCACCGTTTCTCGTGTGCTTTCTCCAGGTGGATGCCAAGTGGGTCCCATTGATGTATATGGGTGATACACCATTGGATCTCCTTGGATACTTCTGTTTGTGGGCCATTTGATCCATGGGATGCCACATGTTGTCGCCTGATTGGCTGGGATGATATTTTATAGGATTGGTCCCTCTACATTTCCTCATTTCCTGTATAAAATGTTCATACACATATTTCTCCAAGTCCAAGTGGAATTGGGTTAGATAGAAAGATGATGTGTGCAAGAAATGACAAATCCTTCACATAATTGAGTTAAATTGATGGATGAAATTGGTATATAACACCCGTCAACAACCTCCCGCAAGCTTATCCTTTGCTCGTCTCGAACAAAGTCAAGACTTTAGGTTGATGATCAGGAGTTGCTACAATGTCTTATTTTCAAAAGTATCTAATGCACAACAAGATACTCTACCTAGTATTGCAGAAATTGGCTACGATACCCTACCTTTCTTAAGTTATCATGGGGCTTATGCTTTTTCATATTCATGAGTAGTTGAAAGGTAGAATAGCAAATGGAGCAAACATAGCCTAGAAATCAAGTTACACTTAAATCCCGGAGAATTCAATTTAGATATTAAGTACCTCAATTAGATTCTCTCAGTCACTCCTTTGTGGATAGTGGAAACATTTCCTCACCAAAGCATTGTGCCTCTACTATTCCTACTCATTGAATATGGTTTGTATGTGGAGTTTGGTAAGGAAAGTAAGTAGGCATATTTGCATCACATATATTGCTAAGTCAAAAGAGTAAGCCTTAGAAGAATTCAAATCAAAACTTTTTGATTTAAGACTAGTGCATGTGTGATGGAGTGGAAGTGGATGTGGATACTTAAGATAACTCCTTTTCGGTATAATCTCTCTTTCTTTTGCAGGGATGAAACATGGCTACTTTTCTTTTCTCTTTTTTTTTTCATGCTTATGATGTACGCATGCTTTTTGTTTTTTTTTGTAGCCATGTTGTCGGTACCCCGCAGACTGGGTACCCCCGCGCACAAGGAGAAAACGGCTAAGGACTTGGCCTCTACTTGGAGGCAGAGTACGAGGCTGCCACGTCGTGGAGGGAAGGACCAGATCCTACCTCCCCATCGGGGCGGGTTCCCCGGCTGCCACGTGGCCGACAGGACTGGACCCTCACCTCCCCGCTGAGGCGGGCTCCGGGGCTGCCACGTGGCTGGCAGGACTGGACCCTCGCCTCCCCGCTGAGGCAGGCTCTGGGGCTGCCACGTAGCTGGCAGGACCAGACCCTCGCCTCCCGACCGAGGCAGGCTCCGGGGCTGCCACGTGACCTGCAGGACCGGACTCTCGCCTTCCCACCGAGGCGGGCTCCGGGGCTGCCATGTAGCCAATGGAATTACCAGGACCAGGCCCGTCTCCCCGCAAGGAAGGGCTCCTGGACTACCACGTGGCCCGCAGGGCTGAGCCTCCGCTCTCCCGCGGAGGTGGGCTCGGAGGCGCCACGTGACCTGTACAGCTGGGCACTCAACTCCCCGCAGGGGCAGGCTCCGGTGCGACCACGTGGCGGTGGGCCGACTCAATGCGATAGGAGGCCGCAGTAAAGGAAAGAGTGCGCCGCTCAGACAAGCATTAAGTACGCGCGCTTTCCCCAAGGGAAGCAGAGTGGTGCATACGAAAGTCAAGGCTCTAGTGTCCTGTCTTGTCCAAGTAGCCGGTACAGACCCAGGACGCAAGGCGGATGAGTAAGCCGCAAGGACAAGACGGACGGGACGGGCCCTGCCATCATCAACAACTACGTGTAGCCCTGGCGCACGACGCGGCAGGACGGCAAATTGAAGCCCCTGACAAAGGGAAGTAGATAGCATTTAATCCTAGATCTTGTATAGGATTTGGCTTTCCTCGGGACCACCTGTCGGGGCCTGGGGCTCACCTTGTGACTGCAGAGTCCTTGGACTATAAAAGGACTCTGCAGATGACCTTCACAGGGGATGAATCAAACCGATTGAAACCCATACACGCTCAAGCAAGGCAATATACTTACACTGTCGTGGACGTAGGGTGTTACGCTCTGGCGGCCCGAACCATGCAATCCCTCTGTGTTCGCCATCTCGCTGCCCTCAATCTCCTGGGACTAGCCCTCGTGAATCCAAAGAACCTCCGCGGGCTTCTCTCTAAGCAGGCCCGGGGGAAGTGTCGTTTAAGACCTTCGACATTTGGCGCGCCAGGTAGGGGGCTTTTTCCCCGTGAAGATTTCCACCAGCAGCAATGGTTAACGGCCATTCCAACGCCGGTACATCCAGGCCGCAGTCACAACGATAGGCAGTAGCTGAGGACCAGGCATCATCTCGCTCTAGAGCGGGATCCCGCTGTAGAGCAGCAAGGCCGGGACCTTCACGTCGCCCTGTTGTCACCTCGCCGGCTGTAGGTCGGCATGCCACACCACGACATACTCCAGCCGTGACGGCAGCTACGGCGCCGCCGACAGCGAGCCCGGAGAGTGTGCTCGCAGCAGCGCGTGCGCTACTCCACAATCCTCCTGCTGGAGATGCTCCTCGGGGAGCAGCTCAGTAGTGGATCAATGACGTCGACCACCTCGTCACCGCTGCACTCAACGCACCTCCACCAAGGGAGACACATGCCCAGCTGATGCATGTATCGTTGTCACGGACCCCAACAGTTGACCGATGGACAGCAGACTCGCGCTCGACCAGGTTCTCGACAACAGACTTGAGAACCGGGCTGCAGCGCCGCAGGTCGGGGGAAGACTGTCGAGTTACCATCGAGCGACATAGGGAGCGGCGGCGCAACCTTGAGGCGAACTACAGTGCGCCGGGCCCTGTTCCCCAGGCTCACGCCGTGCCTCCGCCGAATCTGGCGTATGTTACGCCACCTCCGTACCAGGTGTACATCGCGCCTCCACCTCCACAGACGTACGCTGCACCGCCCCAACAACAGGTGTACGCAGGCTCACCTGCACACCAGGGATATGCAGTACCACGACTGGTGCCAGCCAGTCCCAGTCAAGGGTGTGCAGCTCTGGCGCCTCACCTCCGTTTCGTGGTCTGGCCACGAAAGTTCTGGCCAAACATGCCGGAGAAGTACGATGGGAGCGTCAACCCGAGTGAGTTCCTGCAGATCTACTCCACCACGATACTAGCTGCAGGAGGCGACAAGGCCGTCATGACCAACTACTTCCCCGTCGTCCTGACCGGCCTAGCTCGGTCATGGCTTATGAACCTGCCCCAGGGGTCCATAACCTCCTGGGACAAACTGTGCCGACAGTTCGTGGCGAACTTCGGTAGTTCCTACAAGCGCCCTGGCATAGAGCTTGACCTCCACGCCGTCAGACATCACGCCAGAGAGTCGTTGCGATCATTCATCCAGCAATTCTCTCAGGTACAGAACACCATCCCTCATATTGCTAGTGCATCAGTTATTGTTGCATTCAGGCAGGGTGTGAGAGACAAGAAAATGCTCGAGAAGCTAGCCACTCATGAAGTGCGTGATGCCTCCGAGCTGTTCCTCCTGGCAGACAGATGTGCAAGGTTAGCTGAGGGACGCAACTGGCACTCCCAACCTTCCTCAGAGGCAAGGGAAGCCACGACGACTGAGGAAGGAGCCTCTGCAAAGAGCAGCTGCAAGAAGAAGAAGAAGGGCAATGGCGGGAGAAAGCCAAAACCCGGAGCCCATGCAGTGGCAGTCGCAGCTCCCGGCAGAGCCCGGCCGCCACGCCGTGACAAGCGCCCTCGGCAGTCACCAGAACCCGAGGAACCTAACTTCAAGTGCCCGATGCACCGCACAAATAGCCATAGCGCTAGCGAGTGCCGGGAAGTGAAGAAGTTCGCGGAGCGCTTCCGTGAGCAAAAGCAGAAGCAGCAGCGCCAGGAGGGTGCGCCTTCCCGCCAGAGGGAGGGCAAACAGACGGTCGATCCCGAAAAGGAGGATGACAGCAAGATGGGGTTCCAAGAACCCCAGAGGGCGGTGAAGGCCGTCTTCGAGGGTGGCGACTCCGACTCCAGCAGCGATAAGGAGCGCCGCAAGACTCTCCACGTCATCTACGGGGGAGCCACAGATCCCACATCTTGAAACGCAGTGAAGACTCTGCGACGGGCAGTGGCAGCGGTGGCCCCCGCTCCGAGCCCGGCTCCCCACCACAAGTGGATGAGCACGGCAATCAGCTTTGACGCCTCTGACTGCCCGAAGAACATGGCGGGAGCTGGCGTACTCCCGCTGCTGGTGTCCCCGACCATCGCCAACATGAAGGTCTTTAACGTGCTGATTGATGGTGGGGCAGGCCTTAACCTCATCTCCACGGCGGCCTTCCAGAAGCTGCAGCTGCCGATGTCCCGGCTCACACCTTCGAGCCCGTTCTTAGGTGTCAGACCGGGGCTGATCCTCCCGTATGTTAACATTCACCTCCCGGTGACCTTTGGGACCCCAGAGAATTACCGTACGGAGAGCGTTTTGTTCGACGTGGCGGACGTCGACCTCCCCTTCAACGCAATCATTGGGAGGCCGGCGCTCTACAGGTTTATGGCCGTAGCCCACTACGGCTACCTTGTCCTGAAGATGCTGACGCCTTCCGGCGTCCTCAGGATCAGAGGGGACCGCTCAGCTGCAGTATCCGCCTTGGAGCAGCTCCAGGCGCTCGCAGCAGGGAGGGCTCCGGCTTCAGGGGGCGCGAAGGAGAGTTCACCAGAACAGGGTCCGACGCAGCGGGCCTCCACTTCTGCACCCCGTGTGCAACCAGTCGATGACGACGTCCCAGTAAAGGTCGTCAGGATTGGTTCCGAGGCTGCCCAGACAACCCGCATCGCGGGGATCCTGGACAGCAAATAGGAACTCGCGCTCGTCACCTTCCTCCAGGACAATGTCGATGTGTTTGCATGGCAACCATCACAAATGCCCGGGATCCCTAGGGAGGTGATTGAGCACCATCTGAAGATCTACTCCGACGCCCGACCGGTGCAACAGAAGCCCAAGAAACAGTCCATCGAGCGGCAGAACTTCATCCGTGAAGAAATCAAGAAGCTGCTCGATGCTGATTTCATCCAGGAGGTCCACCACCCACGGTGGTTGGCCAATCCTGTTGTCGTCCCCAAGGCTGGCGGGAAACTCCGGATGTGCAGCGACTACACCAACCTCAATAAGGCATGCCCAAAGGATCCATTCCCTCTTCCTAGGATAGATCAAATAGTAGACTCAACATCAGGCTGTGATCTTCTGCATTTCCTAGATGCATATTCTGGTTTCCACCAAATACCAATGTCTAGGGAAGATGAAGAACACACTGCTTTCATAACAGTAGATGGCCTGTATTGTTATGTCTCCATGCCTTATGGACTTAAGAATGCTCTCCCCACCTTTGTACGTGCAATGCATAAGACATTTCGGGACCTCATTAGAGACCTGATAGAGGTGTATGTCGATGACATCGTGGTAAAAATTAGAGCCCGCACATCCTTATTGGACAACCTGGCCCAGGTCTTCAGCAAGCTGTGCACGACGCGCACGATGCTGAACCCCGACAAGTGCGTCTTTGGGGTTTCTGCAGGAAAGCTCCTTGGTTTCTTGGTCTCGCATCGAGGAATTGAAGCTAACCCAAAGAAGATCAGGCAATAGAACTGATGCGGCCGCCGGCCCGCATCAAGGATGTGCAGAAGCTTGCAGGGTGTCTGGCGGCCCTCAGCCGGTTCATCTCAAGACTGGCTGAGCGAGCACTCCCCTTCTTCAAGATTCTACGGAAGTCAGGTCCCTTTGTGTGGACCGAGGAGGTGGAAGCGGCGTTCCAGGAACTCAAGAAGCACCTGATGACGCTACCCATCATGGTGGCGCCAGAACCCGGCGAACCACTCCTGCTCTACATAACCGCAACAACGGAGGTGGTCACCATGGTCTTGGTTGCAGAGCGGCCGGAGCTACTGCCGCAGCAAGCACCCGAGGGAGCCCCCGGGGAGGAAGCTGAGCCTCAGGGCCCGCATCCAGTAGAGGACCCCCTTGTTGTGTGCTCTAGTGACCAAGAGCCCTCCGGGTCCCAGCCCTCGGAGGTCTAACCGGATCCTGGGGGCCACATTCCCCAGGATGCTGACACATCGCAAGGAGCTCAGGACCCCTCAGGGAAGGTTCGGACCTCCCAACGACCTGTCTACTACATCAGTGAGGTCCTCCATGAAGCAAAAACAAGGTATCTGGAGGTACACAAACTGTTGTATGCAGTGCTCATAGCGTCGAGGAAGCTCCGACATTACTTCCAGGCTCACCGGGTTTCAGTAGTCACCTCCTTCCCACTAAAGACCATACTCCACAGCCCCAACTCGACTGGCAATGTCGCCAAGTGGGCAGCGGAGCTGGCGGAATTCGAGCTAGAGTTCTTAACTCGACAAGCAGTCAAGAGCCAAGCACTGGCAGACTTCTTGGCAGAATGGACTCCATCGCCAAGCAACCCAGGGGGCCCAGACAACGGAGAAACAGTGCCCAAGGCCCCAGTTTTCACTGAAACCCCTTGGACACTCTACTTCGACGTCTCCTCGGGGAAGCAGGGGGCCGGGGCCGGGGTCCTGCTCCTCACCCCGACTGGGGAGCAGTTCAAGTACATGGTGCGCCTCGACTTGAAGGCAACTAACAACATGGCAGAATACAAAGCCCTAATCTTTGGGCTAGAGACTGCCCTGACCCTCAATGTCCGTCAGCTTCTGGCTAAAGGTGATTCCAGCTGATCGTCAAGCAAGCCAAAGGGGAGTGCAGCTGCAATGACCCTCAGCTAGCAGCATACTTGCTCAATGTCCAGAAGCTGGAGATGGACTTTGAAGTCTTGGACCTGTGCCATGTACCCCGAGCCGACAACTCAATCGTAGACGACCTGTCAACGAAGGCCTCCACAGGGGCCCCAGTGCCTGAAGGAGTCTTTGCAAGGACGTTACTGCGGCCAACCGCCCGAGCAGCCGAACCGGGCGAAGGGGGCGAGCCCAGCACCTCGAAGCTAGCAGTCCCGGTGGCCCTGCTACCATGGAGCCCGCCAAGGATCGTATGCGCCACCGGAAGCTCCGAGCTATCGGGCGCCCAAGATCTAGAGGATCAAGTAAGTCCCGATGCGTGGATCTCAGAGGTCTGGGACTACTTGAAAGACAACATCCTTCCCGAAGAACATGCCTTGGCAGAAAGGATAGTCCGCATGGCTAAGAGGTACACGCTGGTGGAAGGGGATCTCTACCGGCGTGGCGCCAACGACATCCTGCTGCGTTGCATTACCCGGGAGGAGGGCTGCGACTTGCTCGCAGAGATCCATGGAGGCGAGTGTGGGAACCACGCATCATCTCGCACGCTGGTCGGTAAATCCTTTCGACATGGCTTTTACTGGCCGATAGCACTCCAGGATGCCACCGAGATGGTCAGGAGATGCAAGTCATGCCAGTTCCTGCCAAGCAGATCCACACACCACCTCAGGCGCTGCAGATGATCCCTCCCTCATGGCCATTCGCTGTATGGGGTTGGACATCCTGGGACCCTTTCCTAGAGCCGTCAGAGGATTCCAGCACCTCTACGTCACCGTAGACAAGTTCACCAAGTGGCCGGAAGCCGCCCCAGTTGTCACCATCAACAAGCAGTCAGTCAAATTCATCAAGTCGATCGTCTGCCGGTTCGGGGTCCCAAATAGAATCATCACTGATAACGGGACCCAGTTCACAAGTACAGCGTTCCAGGAATACTGCAAGGACCTTGAGATCCAAGTCTTCTATGCATCTGTCGCTCATCCAGAGAGCAATGGACAGGTCAAGAGGGCCAATGCAGAGATCCTCAAGGGCCTCAAGACTCGCACATTCTCACACCTTGAGAAGCATGGTGCAAATTGGGTAGATGAGCTTCCGTGTGCACTGTGGGCTAGCCGGACATCAACCAGTCGGGCCACAAGGGAAACACCTTTCTTCCTGGTGTACGGGGCAGAGGCCGTCTTCCCCCCAGAAATTACCAGGGGCTCCCCCGGAGTCTGGGTGTACGACGAAGCCGCGCAGGACCAGCTCCGGTGTGAAGACGTGGACCCCATTGACGAGGGATGAGTGAGAGCGGCTCTCCTAAATGCACGGTACAGGCAGACGCTCCAGCGCTACCACCAGAGGACCGTGCGGAGTAGGGAGCTAAAGGTAGACGACCTGGTGATGTGTCGCAAACTCTCCTGGGAATGGGGCTAACAAACTCTCCCCCAGATGGGAGGGTCCCTTCAGGGTTACGGAGGTATGCCACCCTGGGTGCGTCTGCCTAGCTATGGAGGATGGAGAGCGACTGCCCAACCCCTGGAACATCGAGCACCTCCGTAAGTTCTACCCCTAGACCAGTGTTAGGACAATTTTCTTTCATTGTAAAAGGTACATGGTGCCTAGGAAAGGTACTTAGGGTAACTAAGGCTACGGGAACGAGGCTCTAAGTGCACATTTTGCTTAGCCTGGTCCAGAACCCTAAGTAGGAGCACTCGACTTCCTTTGTCGCCCGAGCCGGATCGTTCCCCTTGTAAAGCCCATCCCATCTTATGGGAAACCGCAATGAAAGAATGTTGTCCTGCCCTATATAGGGTTTCTCATTCAAAAAATTATCTTTAATTTTTTATGATATTGCAGTACGTTCGCTGTAGCTCGTGATCTATCATGGGCGCTGTCATTTCTTCCCTGCTCTAGCAATAGTGGGAGCCTTGCTGTCTGGTTGCAGGTGGGGTTGCTTGAGGTACCTGCAATGTGCATGGGGCCTCGGATGTTCCCATACTCGGGGGTCTGTGTCTCCAGAAGTTCTCCCCCGAGAAAAGCTTACGCCGAGCAGGAGGTCCAGGGGCACAACCTACTTAGCCTGGTCCTGTACCCTAAGCCTGTGCGCCCTGCCTCCCCAGCGCTGCAGCTGAGTACTGGGGGTCAGATGGACCACCCTTAAGTGGTATGGATAGCGAGCCCTAGGTGTAGATGCACTGAATTACCCAAGCCCCATGAGTCAGCCCAAGATCGTAAGTCAAGCGACACTAAAAAAGGAGCAGGGAAGCAATGACTAGCGGACAGAATTACTTCTCCTATTTTTTGATCTATACGCAGGTCTTCAAGTAGTTATCCCGACGATAACCGTCAGAGTACCCACAAAGATGGTGGGCACCACCGGACCAAGGCTCCAGTGGCACCCCTAGGGGGTCCGCTGTCGACCTTTCACTAGAGATGGTGGGCACCGCCGAACCGAAGCTGCGGTGGCACTCCCAGGGGGTCTGCTGTCGACCTTTCACCAGAGATGGTGGGCACCGCCAGACCGAAGCTTCGATGGCACCCCCAGGGGGCCAGCCGTCGACGTCCCTGCATACTCAGTTACAACAATGCTACATACACATCCTAAGCTCCCCTGCAACCGTCCACCCTAACTTCTAGGTATCTAACAGGTGTGCCCATAACAACTGGCCACACCTGCCAGGGGGCCACACTCCGGGGGACGGCAGGTCCTGGAAGCTAAGGAACAACAAGAACCTAGAAAATATTACTGAAAAGTAAAGCAGTCTAAGTATGAGGGGCACTCCAAGCAGATTTTTTGTTGCAAAATAAAGGTATGTCATCACAAACAACTACAAAGAAAAACTGAAAGAAACACAAGATACAAGCAGCGCATGGGGAGCCCTCAGCCGCTCCGCTGGAACCTCGAGGTGATGAGCGCCACGGCATCTGAGACTTCAGACTTGGCGGCCTCCTCCCTCTCGGCGATGGGCCCTTCGAGGATCGGCTGAAGAGGGACGTCGGGGTACCAGCTCCGGTAGTAGGACAGGATGTGTGTCGCCACCTCCTTCACCAGCATCCTCCCTTCTGCCTCCAGCTGGTTGTCCATGATGGCCCCCAGCGAACGCATCCTCGAGCTGGTGGAGTCAAGGGCTGGGAACACCTGACTCACCTCCTGCGCTGGTTCCCCCACGCGCACTGGGCTGAAGCCGAGCGGCACCAGAGCTGAGTCGGTGCCACCCAGGAACTCCCAGACCTTCCGGGCCTCAGCAGAATGCGACGCCCAGAGCTCCTGCACCTCCTGCTGGGCTGCCGCCAGTGCCCGGGGGCCGCTGTCCAGGAACCGCTCCTCCTTGGCTGCCAGGGCCCTCTCGTTCTTGCTGACCTCCCTCTCGCGGCGGCTCGAGTCACCCTCCTTGAGGGCGACGTTGAACTCGCGGTCCAGGAGGGCCTGGCGCTCGGCGAGCTGGCCTTGCTCCGCCTCAGCCAGGGCAGCATCCCGGCGGTCAAGCTCGGCGGCGCGGACCCTTGCCCCTTCCTGCTGGAGGACGAGCCAGCGGGAGGTCTCCTCCACCTCAGCCTGCTTCGCTGCCAACTCCTGCTCCCGTTCGACAAGAGCAGCTTCCCGGCGAGATAGCAGCTGCTGGAGCTCCTCGCAGGACTGGAGGCAGAAGCTGGCCTCAGCATGGATCGCCGCGGCGTCCACCTTTAGCTTTTGGGTGACGGCGTCCAGGCGAGCGATAAGCTCGCGCTCCTGGTCGAGGGTTTTCATCTCCTCTCGGACGACCGCCTCCCGTTGCACCACCCGGCTCTTCGCCAACCAGGTCCGAGCTTCCAGGGTCCTCGCCCATTCCCGGAGCCGGTCCTCCTCGTCCTCGAGCCTCCCCCTCTCCCGGTCGAGGGCCGCCCGAGCCTGTCGAAAGCCGGAGTAGGCAACGACCATGGCTTCAGACAGGGGGAGGGGCTCCACCATAGCCGCGGGTCCCTGCCTCCCCACCTCTTCAATATCGTCCTCCATTTGGAGGACCACCGGGGAAACAGGGAATAGAGCTCCCCCAGTCAGAGAAGGCGGGGGGGGGGGGGGGGGGGGAGGGGAACCGCCTGTCTCTAGGAGCCCCCTTCACAGCAGAGGCTCCAGCACTGCTACCGAAGGCTCCTAAGCCGGCTCTGGGAGCTCCACCCGGGGCGGTGGCGCCAGCCGACATGGCAGTGTCAGTCGGCGCGGTAGCATCGGCCGGTGCAGAGTAGCCGGTGGATGCGGAGTCATTGGCGGGCGCGGCACCAGATGCCGGCGCGCACTGTGGACCCTCAGCAACTACTGTAGGGGCCTCGGGCACGATGGCCCAGGGCACCTCGGCAGCAGCAGCCCGGGGCGCCCGAGCAGGGTCCGAGGCTGCAGAGGAGCCCCGTGAGCTGGCAGGAGCAGCATGCCCACCAGTGAAAGGGCGCGAGGGCGGAGGAGTAACTGCGGTTGCGCTGAAAACAGACAAACCCGAATCATAAGGATGTTACAGGGTATGCACACGGCAAAGAATGTCCAAGATGAAATGTATGCAGACTTATCGGGGGACGTTGAAGTTCCACCGCTTCCCGAAAGGGTTGGGGAGTTCAGACCCCCCGAACCAGCGGCGGGGGCCGCTGCGTGAGCCGGGGGCCCCTGAAATGGAGGGGTTGGCAGCACCCCCGAAGTCTGGCGCTCCTCCGAATGGCGAGGGAACGCTAGGGTCCCATCCGCATTGAGGAGCCTCCCCCTTTTGCGCGTTGAGGATTCAGGCGGCAAAATGGCGCCATCGGCATCCTGACGAGGGGCGAAGGGGACTGACAGCGGCGAATGGGTGTGCTTCTCGGGGGTCGGGTCCGACACCGGCACACGTGCTTTCCCTTTCCCCATATCAGCAGAGGTGCCGACACCTCCCTGCTGATGCTGCTGGAACCCGCGTGAAGGGTCATCACTCGGGGGATCTTCGTCGCTTGGGGGATCTTTGCCTCCCTCAGCACCGTCGGCGATGTCGACCCCACAAAATCGTCGACAATCTCGAACCCCCAGAACGGGTCTCCAATTTGGCGCTGCGCCAGCCCAGACTCATCGAGCGTCAGCATCGCCTTCAGCAGTCGCCTCCTCAGCTCGGAGTCTGAGCACAGGGGGCGGCAGGCCACCGGGAGGGCCATTCCCTCTGGGGAGATTTCGTCGGGGTAGACCCGGACCAGCATATCATGCAGCAGCTGCTCGTCCGGGTTGGAGTCGGAGCCGGTCTCGAGCCAGGTGCAGTCCATTGGGCTGGTGTACATCCATGCCGGGCGATGCGGCGCTGAGTGGAGCCATGCGTCGGGACATGAAGTCCCTCAACACCATCGCAGACGTCAGCCCGTGGTCCGCCAGCATCTGGATCCTCTCCAACACTGGGTCGAACGCCCTCTCCAGCTCTGGGCGCTCCTCCCAGAATGACCGCTCGGAGTAGGGGCTCTCGGTGGGGAGGCACATCCGGTCGTGAGCCTCGACCTTGACGACATCCAATCTTCGCGCCATTGCTACTACCGTGCAGAGCTGAAGGAAGCAATGTACCTAGAAGGGACCTTGGTTCAGCGCTGGAAGTAGTAGGCGCTGAGCCGATCCTTTGAGCTTTTGCCGGTGGCCCTCAGTACAAAGAAGTACCTGAAGAGATTCACCAACGGCATCACCCCCACGAACATCTCGTAGAGGTGAGCAAAGACCGCCAGCAGGGCGATCGAGTTCGGCGGGAGGTGGTGAAGTTGGAGGCCAAAAGTCTCCAGAAGCATTACCAGGAACGCGGATGCTGGCGGAATGAAGCCAGCCAGCACGTATGACGAGAACAGCACCATCTCCCCGTCGGTGAGGTTCAGTGGGAGCTCCCCGCAATGGAGCCACTCCTACTGTTCAGGGGCTCGCCAGCCGAGAAGTCAGTGCACGGGGGCCAGATCGGCAGACCTGGTCAACCAGGACCTGGGCAGGATGCTCGCCTTGAGGTTGAGGGAGGAGGTTCCGAAAGGGGAAATCGGGAGCTAGAGCGCAAGAACTGGGCTTGGGGCAAGAGGCACGAGCACAAGGATGCAGAAGCGGAAGAAATGACCCTTAGGGGGAAAGGTCTCTTTTTATTCGCCTCTGCAAGCCAACAGATGCGGCGTGTGAATTGCCACAGCCTCGGTAGAAGAGCAACAGACCCGCATAGGCAATGACGTGAGGGCCCGAGTCGCTCAACAAAGAAGGCAAGCCGGGTGGCCAACTGTGTGGGAGGTAACTCGATGGATTCTGAAAAACTAAAAGTAGCGGAAGTGCAGGAGCCACCTTGGGAACCATCCCAATTAAAGCACGATTGAAAGCAGAAGTCATGTCGCGCGGCACATGTCCCGCACCCCTGCTTACTAGAAGGAGACACGTAGCCATGATGGCAGGGACGTGCCGCTCGGGGAACTACCCCGAATTGGAATCGAAAGAGTTGCGCAGGAAGATAAAGAAGAAGACCCCACCTACGGTATCGACGAATCTCCCGAGGTGGGCTCGGGGGCCACTGTCGGTACCCCGCAGACCGGGTTCCCCGCGCACAAGGAGAAAATGGCTAAGGACTTGGCCTCTACTTGGAGGCAGAGTCCGAGGCTGCCACATCGTGGAGGGAAGGACCAGATCCTACCTCCCCGCCGGGGTGGGCTTCCGGGCTGCCACGTGGCCGACAGGACTAGACCCTCGCCTCCCCGCTGAGGCAGGCTCCGGGGCTGCCACGTGGCCGGCAGGACTGGACCCTCGCCTCCCTGCTGAGGCAGGCTCTGGGGCTGCCACGTAGCCGGCAGGACCAGACCCTCGCCTCCCGGCCGAGGCAGGCTCTGGGGCTGCCACGTGGCCGGCAGGACCAGACTCTCGCCTTCCCGCCGAGGCGGGCTCCGGAGCTGCCACGTAGCCAATGGAACTCCCGGGACCAGGCCCGTCTCCCCGCAAGGAAGGGCTCCTGGACTACCACGTGGCCCGCAAGACTGAGCCTCCGCTCTCCCGCGGAGGTGGGCTCTAGAGGCGCCACGTGACCTGTACAGCTGGGCACTCAACTCCTCGCAGGGGCAGGCTCCGGTGCGACCACGTGGTAGTGGGCCGACTCAATGCGGTAGGAGGCCGCAGTAAAGGAAAGAGTGCGCTGCTCAGATAAGCATTAAGTACGCGCGCCTTCCCCAGGAGAAGCGGAGTCGCGCATACGAAAGTCAAGGCTCTAGTGTCCTATCTTGTCCAAGTAGCCGGTACAGACCCACGACGCAAGGCAGACGAGTAAGCCGCGAGGACAAGACGGACGGGACGGGCCCTGCCATCATCAACAACTATGTGTAGCCCTGGTGCACGACGCGGTGGGACGACACATTGAAGCCTCTGACAAAGGGAAGTAGATAGCATTTAATCCTAGATCTTGTATAGGATTTGGCTTTCCCCAGGACCACCTGTCGGGGCCTGGGGCCCACCTTGTGACTGCAGAGTCGTTGGACTATAAAAGGACTCTGCAGATGACCTTCATAGGGGACGAATCAGACCGATTAAAACCCATACACGCTCAAGCAAGGCAATATACTTACACTGCCGTGGACGTAGGGTGTTACGCTCCAGCGGCCCGAACCACGTAATCCCTCTGTGTTCACCATCTCGCTGCGCTCAATCTCCTGGGACTAGCCCTCGTGAATCCAAAGAACCTCCACGGGCTGCTCTCTAAGCAGGCCCGGGGGAAGTGTCGTTTAAGACCTTCGACACATGTCTTCTACTCCCTTTCTTTGCAATGAATTTTGAAGAGAGTGCTAAACATGAATAACATGGAGTTTCTCTTTTTGTTGTGGTATGGTGGATATGGTGGACGTTTCGCTTACTTCTAATGTAGAAGTATAGTATGTGCAAGTGAAGTCTTGAATTCAACAAGAGTTGAATGATTTCTCACATAGGTCTATACTAGTTTGACTAGGCTCAATGTGAAAGCAAATAGCATATGCATAAGGTTTTGTCTATGTATGAACATCATATGTCTTTGGTAGGTATTTCCAATCAATTGAGGGAAACTTAAATCTTTTTAGAATTTCTTCGAAAATCTAAGTTTTACTTTCAAACTAGGACTAGAAGCCCTATTACCAATTCTAGTCTTGCAACAACCTAGAATTAGATTAAGCTTTTGCTACCCACAACTTCCAAATTAAGGTAAAAGTATTTCAAACCAATTAAAGCAATATTTGGAGAGTAGCAAGTTGTAAACTAGAGACTTAGAAAAATAAAACAGGGCAACTATTCATCATTTCATCTATGTGAATTCTAAATCATTCTTACCGCACATCTTTATTTGTTGAAAGCAAATCTAACCTATTTTTATATTTTTTAAATGCAAGGTGGATGATGGATGGATGGAAAATAAATATGCAATGGATGATTTGAAATAAAAATGTAGTGGGTGTGATACAAGTTACCTCAAGTGGGGGTCCTCCCCCAAGCTTATTCTTGATCAAGGTCCGTGATAGGGGTTGAAACCCTAACGACAGAGGTAGGCCATGAGTTGTCCTATCCTTGTTGCAGCGTGGCTTTGACAATGGAGGGTTGAGTGTTGATTGTTGTGTTGCCTCCCATGGACACCATGAGTGTGGTTGAATAGAGTGTTTTCGATGTTGATCGTCCGCACATCAGGGTCTCCATGTGTTGGGTGTGATTTATCATTCCTTGGCTAGGATAATGATAACCTTTAGATCCAAAGGAATGACGTGCACTCAACATACATTGAGTATGTTTCATCATTCTTTGGCTAAGGTGTATCATATCTTTTTGCCATAAGGGAGTGACATGTGCCCAACATGCATTGGGTATGATGAGTTGTTCCTTGGGTAAGGTACAACATACCTTCTAGCCACATAGGAACAACTTGCACCCAATGATGGTGAAAAATCCCTTGAGATTGAATGAGTGCTTAGAATAGTTGAGAGCATAATGCTCTCACCCATTCGTGGTGGCCCATTGGTTGCTCATGGAGGGTTCCCATTTCAAATCTCTAGCCTCGTATAGTTATGATTGACCTTCGGGCATAATTTCCGATAGGTAGCAACCATCCTCATTTACTCCTTGGCCAAGAGATGTTGAAATGGGATCCTCTAGGGATCCCAACAATCAACTTCTTGAATGCCTGCATAGTAATAGTACTCCTGCAAACTTCCTCTCTCATTTGAAGAGCAGTTGGTGAGGAAGGTCTTTGTGTGAAAAACTCACAACCTTGATTTTCGGCATAGGCTTGATGGTTGATGTCAAATGCCAAGTTGATGTTGGATTTGGCAATGGATTTGGTTCTGGCTCCTCCATTGGGTCATCCTCTTGAACATTTCTCTTCCTCAAACTCAAACTGAGTTTGAAGGAGAGAAGTGTTCTCAAAACCTCCCAATGGTGACTTGATCTTGATGAAACCTTCCACTTTCTTGCCAAAGCACCTCTTCACAATTTCGACCTAGCTGCACTTTAATCAGGAACACACGAAACAACTCGAAAATGAGTTACGCTAGCCAAAAGCAAATTGAACCTAATTTTCAAATTGTCTTGCCCAGCTTGAAATAACTTGTAAATGCAATGAGGGTCAAAGCAAATGTTTTTGGTTTGAACTAGGAAGATAAATTAAAGTGGTCATGCACATAGTTCATATCCAAATAAATTTCTCCCCTAATTCAAATTTTTAATTTTATGATGGTTGGAAATTTTACTTTCCAAGATGCAAGTGTGGAATTTCAAACATGTGTAAGACCTATGTGTGCTGAATACATTGGCTTGTAGTGAATACACTTGGCTTTGATGATAAAAGTTTTTAATATCACCAAAACACCTTTTTATCAAGGTCCGACTCTAGCTCCGAGCTACAGCAAGGTTCGACGATAGGTCCGGCTTGTTTTGGGTAGCTCCGGCTATGGTCCGACATCTTAGTAAGGTCCGAATAGCTTTGGTTAGCTCCGGTGAGCTTTATCTTTAGCTCCGGCATATTTTCGTTAGCTCCGGCATGCTTTTACCAAGCTCCGACTTACTTTGTCTAGCTCCGGGTTTTGGGTTGACTAGTTCCCACTAGTTTTGATAAGCTCCGGATCCAGGATCTACTAGTTTTGGTAAGCTTCGGCAGGTGCTTCTTTGTACTAGTTTTGGTAAGCTCCGGCAGATGGTTCTTTGTACTAGTTTTGGTAAGCTCCGGCAGGTGCTTCATTGTACTAGTTTTGGTAAGCTCCGGCGCTAGGTTCTACTAGCTCTTGTTAGCTCCGGCTCAAGCTCCGGGTTGCTCTGGCAAGGTCCGGAACTTGACTGCAGTGTTTCTTGTTAGCTCCGGCTCAAGCTCCGGGTTGCTCTGGCAAGGTCCGGAACTTGACCGAAGTGTTTCTGCTTTTCATTTGCAATGTTTCGTACTTGCTTTACTTGTTAGGAAAGATTGCTTAGTATTCATTTGCTAAGTTTTTGATGCGTTTTGGTTGAATACGGTTGATATCGTTTCTACTGTGGTTTTGCAACATGCTTATGTGAGGTTCTCATGTAAGGTGTTGTGTTCGGAACTAACGTGAGTCAAGTCGAGGACTTGGGCTCGTATGGATTGGTTGTTTGTTCATGTGCAGGTGTTGCTTGAGTTCAAGTCATAGCTGGTGACGGATCCATTGGACTAGTCTCAGGAGGAGATGAGGTTCCAACAACCAAGTTCAGGAGGAACTGTGGTTGAGCGGGTCAGGAGGTCGCGCAGGATGATTGAATCAAGGGCAGTGCATATGAAGGTCGAAGGAAGGTGTTCGCACGTATGCATGCGGTGCATGACGTGGCAATATGCTTCTAGAGACGGATTATGGAAGGAAGATCTGATCGGAAGGATCGGATCGTATCGGTTGAAGACTTTGGCTGCGGCAGAGTCGGTTATGGCTCGGTATGGGAAGTATCGAGTTGGTTATGTTAGGATTTCGTGTGTGTCACGAAATTGAGTTGTTTAGGAATGTGGGATACGTTCCTAAGGTGTTTGGAAGTCTTAAGATTGCTTCTATCTGCGTATAGAAGAATCTTGAGCAGTTATGGTAAGTTCCGATTGTGATCGGATTAGGATTGGAGTCCTAGTTGAGATTGGGATGGCCTAAGGGCTGGTTATATAAGCAAGGGAAGGCCAAAGCTCGTGATAGACGACTTTGGGGCTGTTCCTCTTGTGTTCTATTGAATAAAATTCGTACTTTGAAGGAACTTTTGTGCCTTGTTCGTCCGACTTGTTCCAGACAAGTTTTACTCGTCGAGTTTCTGGACAGCACTACCTTTTGTCGGTGGTTTAATCATAACTCGAGTTTTTCTGATCCAATTGACGTGATTCTTTTTGGGTTGTCTTCACAACGTAATTTCCTATCATCTGTCAAAATTTCACGGTCATTGGAGTTTTGGTTTTTTATCTATACGAGTTTCTTTGCAGCATTCCACAAACTGTTTTTCTCGGGTAGGTCAGATTGACCATAGTCTGATCTTTCGATCATAACTTGAGTTTTTCTCGACGGATTTGAGTAATTCTTTTTGTGTTGTCTTCGTGACTTGATTCTCTCTGATATCTATCACTTTTGTCACGGTGAAACACGTTTAGATTAGTCACATACACGATTTCTTTAACAGATCGTTTTTCTGCCAAAAGGGTTTGGGGTTTTATTGTTTCCGCTGCGTAAGATTTTTAAATCTACCATTCACCCCCCCTCTGGTAGCTTTTCACGTGCTCTTCGATCCTACAATTGGTATCAGAGCCACGGTGCTCTAATCTTTGTGATTTGCACGTGTTTTTGACTAATCATCATGGAGAAGTACTCCGTCAAACCTTGTGTGTTTGCTGGTATTGATTTTCAGGTTTGGAAGGCACGCATGGAGGCTTTTATCCAGGCACAAGGCTTTGAAATATGGGAGAAGGTGTATAAGCCTTATGAAGTGCCACCCAATGATCAAGTCACGACCACGAACCTCCGGGACGTCGACAACAACAACAAAGCCCGAAACTTGATCATCCAAGGACTCACTCAAAGCGACTTTGATCGTGTCGCGCACCTCCGGTCAGCATACGACGTTTGGAGAGCTCTCTGTGATTATCATGAAGGCTCCAACACAATCAAGGAGGTAAAACAAGATATGTTCAAGAAAGAATATATGCGTTTTGAGATGCAACCAGGTGAGTCGATCGATGACCTCTTTGCTCGTTTCAATAAAATTCTCAGCAACTTACGTAGTGTCAATGTAAATTTTTCTGATGCTGAGAATGCTAGACAACTTCTTAGTGCATTAGACATGACAATTTGGGAGATGAAAGTAACATCTATTCGTGAATCAACTGTCATGAGTTCTCTTACATTAGATGTACTTTATTCTAAACTAAAAACTCATGAAATTGACATCCTAGCACGTAAGAACCCAAACAAGTCTATTGCATTTGTCTCACAACGTGATATGTCTAGCTCCGGCCAATCATCATCCTGCAATACTCTTGCTTTATTGTCCTCACTAACCTTGGAGCAGATCGAAGAAATTCCAGAAGAGGAGTTGGCACTCATCTCTACTAGATTCTCAAAAGCATTGCAAAATGTGAGAACTAGAAGGAGAGGAAGCTCCGGACCTCAACGCTGTTTTGAATGTGGTAAAACAGGACACTTTCGTACAGAATGCCCTAACCTTTCAGGTCCAACCACCCGGGAAGAAAAACAAAGCAAGATCCGGACCTCCTCTGGAAATTCCAACAAGAAGAAGAAAGGTACCATAGGACGCAAGATGATCAACAGCTTCATCACCGCGCTTCAAGAGCTCAGTTCAAGTGATGTAGACTTTGAAAGTGATGAAGATAATGATGATCTGGCCAACTTATGCTTCATGGCGGGCAAAGCAAGATCAAGATCAAGTCAGGAGGAAGCAGAACACAATAGTGACGATGATGAGGTATGTGCTACCTGCAATGAAATGTGTGATGCTATTTCTCGTGCAACTATTATTGTCAAGAAAAAGGACAAAAAGCTTAGGGATAGTGCTGCTAAAATTGAATCACTAGAATCTGAAATTAACCGTTTAAAAACTTTGATTCCTAGTGATGATGCATGTCCCTCATGTGACTTAATCTATGAACAATTGTCCACATTAAGAAGTGCACACTCCTCCACTCTAGATAAACTTGATGAAGAAATTAAAAAGAACAAAGAGCTTGCTGCACTTAATGATAAAAACTTGAAAGATGCTAGCTGTTCTACAATTGACTGACATTGTTCTGCATGTGAAAATCTTGATAAGAAACTGCAAGATGCTATGAATGAAATTTCTATGTTGAACAATGCTTTACGTTCTCATGAAGTTAAATTTTGTTCCAATTGCAAACTAAAAGGAAAAACGTCATGTGAAAACTGCCTAGACTTGTCCAAGAAACTTGATGACATGAATAGGACACTAGGTCAGTTTTGTAATGGGGATAAGAATCTAAACTTGCTGCTGAATTCTTCCAAGTCTAGCAAAGATAAAACTGGTTTAGGTTTTGATTCTCATGTTCATGCTAAGGCACATCCACCTAAAATTGTAAGGTCATTAGGAAGTGGTTTGATTCAAACAGTTCCTAAACAAAAAGAAGTGGTTTTCAAATCTGCAGGAGTGTTGCCTCATTCGGTTTCAATTAAAAATATTGCTTGCTCATCTAGACATGAACACAAAGTTAAATTTCATTGTACCTTCTGTGGTAGAGATGGTCATGTCATAGATTTTTGTTATAGACTAGCTAAACAACAGAAAAAGGAAAGAAAAATTGCTAGATCTTATAACTTTCATGCAATTAGAAAAACACAACCTGCTTTAGTGAGTCAGAAATTTGAAAAGGTAGCTTTCGGACCTTCTGGTAAGAAATCCGCAAAAGCAGCTCCGATAGTTCCGATAGCTCCGAGAGCTCCCGGATCTTCTGTTGTTCCCTCCGGAGCTTCAGTTTCTGCCTCCGGACCTTCTGCTTTTACCTCCGGAGCTACCGGTTTTCGCTCTAAACAAGTAACAACTTCTAAATCAACTATTAAGAAAAGAAAACCTCAATCTTTGACTCATAAACCTGCTGTTTTATCTCAGCATTCGCGTGTTTTTCCTGGTGCACGTCGCGTGACTCAGTACTGGATTCCTAAATGCCTTTTGACTAACCCCAGTATTGAGTCATCGGCGTATTGTGCTTCTATGTAGGTTACACGCTTGAGGAAGGAGAATATTTGGATTGTGGATTCAGGTTGCTCACGCCACATGACCGGTAACAAAGATTGGTTCTCCTCCCTCACCTTTGTGTCACGTGTAGAGAATGTTACTTTTGCCGATAATTCTTCAACTCCTATAATTGCTAAGGGTTCGGTTAGAGTAAATGATCACTACACTTTGAAGGATGTGGCACTTGTCAAAAATTTGAAATATAACTTGCTTTCTGTTTCACAATTGCTAGATGAAAATCTAGAAATTATTTTCAATAAAAACTGCTGCAAAGTTGTAGATTCAAATAGTGAGCTTATTTTTAACATGTCTCGGTTTGGAAGAGTTTTTAAAGCTGATTTTGATATGTCTTCCTCTAAGCATAGGTGTCTAGTTGCTAATGATTCAAAGGACTTATATTTTTGGCATCGTAGACTTGGTCACGTAGGCTTTGATCACCTAACGCGTGTTAGTGCTCTTGATCGCATACGTGGGCTACCTAAGCTAAAAGGGGACAAAGAAATTGTGTGCTCTTCTTGTAGACATGCTAAGATGGTTGCAGGTTCACATACTCCTCTCACAATGATCATGACAACTGAACCATGTCAACTTTTGCATCTTGACACCGTAGGACCTTCACGTGTTCAATCCTTCGGAGGTAAATGGTATGCTCTTGTTATTGTTGATGATTATTCTAGATATTCTTGGGTGTATTTTATGGCATCTAAGAATGAAGTCTTTAGTCACTTTAGAACTTTATTTCTTAGATTATCAATTGATCACCCAGGATCATTAAAAGCAATTAGAAGTGATAATGGAACTGAATTTAGAAATCAATCTTTTGATCACTTTTGTGCTGAAAATAGAATAGATCATCAATTTTCTTCACCATATGTACCTCAACAAAACGGTGTTGTAGAAAGAAAGAACAGAACCCTAGTTGAGATGGCTAGGACTATGCTTGATGAATATCAAACCCCTAGGAAATTTTGGGCTGATGGATTAGCAACCGCTTGTTATGTCTCAAATCGTGTTTTCTTGCGTGCTAAGCTAGGTAAAACACCATATGAGCTCCGGTTTGGACATAGGCCTAGTGTTACACACTTTCGGGTCTTTGGTTGCAAATTCTTTGTTAAGAAACATGGTAATCTTGATAAATTTGAACCTAGATCCAATGATGGCATGTTTCTTGGTTATCCATCTCATACTAGAGGCTACCGTGTGCTTTTACTTGACACTAACAAAATTGTGGAGACTTATGAAGTGTCTTTTGATGAAGCTAGCCCAGGTACTAGCTCCGGTGTTGCAGGACCAGATTCATATTCTCAGGGGGAGGGTATTTTCGAAGATGAAGAAGAGCCGGTGATACTGCCTGGTAGTTCCGAAGTTGACACGTGTCCAGCTCCGGACATTGAACAAGCTCCGGCTGTCACCTCTGCTGGTTCTGATCGTCCACAAATCACAAGCTCATCAATCTACAATGAACCTAATGAAAAAGAAGCTTGTGAGACATCTGTTCCCCTACGTTTTTACAAAGATCATCCCCCACAACAGATGATTGGAAGCTTGCATGAACGAGTCACACGGTCCAGGTTTTGCGATCCAAACTCACATGCTCATTCTGCTTTTGTTGCTTCTTTTGAACCCAAAGATATATCACACGCACTCACTAATGAATCTTGGATTATTGCCATGCAAGAAGAGTTAGAAAATTTTGAAAGAAATAATGTTTGGAAACTTGTACCTCCACCTCAAGGCCACACTTTAATTGGAACTAAATGGGTATATAAAAATAAACAAAGTGAGGATGGGGTTGTGATTAGGAATAAGGCTAGGTTGGTTGCTCAAGGTTTCACTCAAGTTGAAGGTCTAGATTTTGATGAAACTTTTGCTCCTGTCGCTAGATTAGAAGCCATAAGAATTTTGTTAGCTTTCGCAGCATCTAAAGGTTTTAAGCTATATCAAATGGATGTTAAAAGTGCTTTTCTTAATGGCTACATAGATGAGGAGGTTTATGTCAAACAACCACCAGGTTTTGAAAATCCAGATTTTCCTAATCATGTTTACAAACTGTCCAAAGCCTTATATGGTCTCAAACAAGCCCCTAGAGCATGGTATGATAGGTTAAAAACATTCTTACTTGAAAAGGGGTTTACAATGGGCAAGGTTGATAAAACTCTTTTTGTGCTTAAACATGGCAATGACTCATTATTCGTTCAAGTGTATGTGGATGATATTATCTTTGGTTGTGTTTCTCATGATCTTGTGTCCAAGTTTTCAGCAATGATGAGTTCCGAATTTGAAATGAGTATGATGGGTGAACTCACTTACTTTTTGGGGCTGCAAATCAAGCAAACCAAGGAGGGTACCTTTGTGCATCAAACAAAGTATACCAAAGATCTCCTAAGGCGCTTCAACATGGACAAAAGCAAGCCTCTTCGGACACCAATGGGAACAGCAACAACACTTGAACTTGATGAAGATGGTGAATCCGTGGATCAAAAAGAATATAGAAGTATGATCGGATCACTTTTGTACCTCACGGCATCAAGACCGGACATACAATTCAGCGTATGTCTTTGTGCACGGTTTCAAGCTTCCCCACGTGTTTCACATCGTCAAGCCGTCAAAAGGATTCTCAGGTACTTACATGGAACTCAAGAATTTGGCATTTTTCTTCCTTCTTCCTCAATCGTTTCTTTGAAAGCTTTTTCGGATGCTGATTTTGGGGGTTGTAGGATTGATAGGAAAAGTACTTCCGGTACTTGTCATTTTCTTGGTAATTCTCTTGTTGCTTGGTCCTCTAGAAAACAAAGTTCAGTTGCACAATCCACAGCCGAATCAGAGTATGTAGCTGCTACTAGTGCTTGTTCACAAATTCTTTGGATTGTTCAAACACTTAAGGACTATGGGGTTGATCTAGATAGTGTTCCACTGTTCTGTGATAACACTAGTGCTATTTGCATTGCTAAAAACCCCGTGCAACATTCTAGAACTAAGCACATTGACATTAGGTATCACTTTCTCCGTGATAATGTTGAAAAAGGAAACATTGTGCTTCACCATGTAGATACCGAACAACAATTGACTGACATTTTTACAAAACCTTTGGATTTCACTCGTTTTTGTTACATTCGTAGTGAAATAGGGGTTATGCATCCTCATGGCTTAAATTGAGGGGGAGTTTTTGAAACTTAGGAAGTCTATGTGTGAATCTGAAATTAAAATAATATGAGCATATTATTTCATACATATATGACTTTGTGATTCCTTTTACATGCTGAAGTTCTTACTACATTACTCGTGTTATACTTTTTGTAGTTTTTGCCATGTCTAGTAATTGGAATAATTACTTACACTAAATCTGGTCATGGTCGAACTTTCTTGCTGTTTTGAACTTGTTGCATGCTCACAAATGCTTTTAATCATTAAGAATTTATCAAGTAATCAACTCAAATGTTGAGTTTTTATGAACAAACATAAATTGAGAAAAGATCAAGAGAATATGCATGCATCGCACTTCTTCTTTCGAGATGGCTTGTCATTGCACTTAGATATGAACTTGGAAGAAGTTGTGTATGACTAAAACCATGTCCTTAAGCTTCTGATTGTCAAATGACATAGGCTTGGCTTGGTTGGTTAGAATAAGGCAGATGCGCATATAATCTCTTGCAAATATCATATTATCTAAATTTATGCTTTGAAAAATAATAAGATGCAGCAACAAATGTCATGCTTTTAGGTTTTGAAATAGTTGAGTTTGTGAGATCATGACCTGCTAAAATTGAAAATCACACTTGCTTTCTAGCATGGCTTACACTACATTATGTATCTCATTGATGTGATAGTGTAAGTTACTTGATAGTATGACTTGGGTGAGCTTTGTTTATATGTATATGTTATAATATGCTCATAACAACTAAAGACGGAGAGATAATTTGTTTATATCTCATAACAATTAAAATTTCTCTTTTACCTTGCTGAATACATTGTCAAAGGGGGAGAGATTAATCACACATTAAAAAAAAGGAGAGATAATAAAGGGGGAGACATTTTCATTTTCAAAAGGGGGAGAGATTTTCATTTACGTTTGTTTTACAAAAGGGGAGAAATTGTTTTCAAAACTTTTATTTGAATAAGCCAATATTCGGAATTTTAAATGGTGTTGCCAATGCATTCATCAAGGGGGAGATTGTAAGACCTATGTGTGCTGAATACATTGGCTTGTAGTGAATACACTTGGCTTTGATGATAAAAGTTTTTAATATCACCAAAACACCTTTTTATCAAGGTCCGACTCTAGCTCCGAGCTACAGCAAGGTTCGACGATAGGTCCGGCTTGTTTTGGGTAGCTCCGGCTATGGTCCGACATCTTAGTAAGGTCCGAATAGCTTTGGTTAGCTCCGGTGAGCTTTATCTTTAGCTCCGGCATATTTTCGTTAGCTCCGGCATGCTTTTACCAAGCTCCGACTTACTTTGTCTAGCTCCGGGTTTTGGGTTGACTAGTTCCCACTAGTTTTGATAAGCTCCGGATCCAGGATCTACTAGTTTTGGTAAGCTCCGGCAGGTGCTTCTTTGTACTAGTTTTGGTAAGCTCCGGCAGATGGTTCTTTGTACTAGTTTTGGTAAGCTCCGGCAGGTGCTTCATTGTACTAGTTTTGGTAAGCTCCGGCGCTAGGTTCTACTAGCTCTTGTTGGCTCCGGCTCAAGCTCCGGGTTGCTCTGGCAAGGTCCGGAACTTGACTGCAGTGTTTCTTGTTAGCTCCGGCTCAAGCTCCGGGTTGCTCTGGCAAGGTCCGGAACTTGACCGAAGTGTTTCTGCTTTTCATTTGCAATGTTTCATACTTGCTTTACTTGTTAGGAAAGATTGCTTAGTATTCATTTGCTAAGTTTTTGGTGCGTTTTGGTTGAATACGGTTGATATCGTTTCTACTGTGGTTTTGCAACATGCTTATGTGAGGTTCTCATGTAAGGTGTTGTGTTCGGAACTAACGTGAGTCAAGTTGAGGACTTGGGCTCGTATGGATTGGTTGTTTGTTCATGTGCAGGTGTTGCTTGAGTTCAAGTCATAGCTGGTGACGGATCCATTGGACTAGTCTCAGGAGGAGATGAGGTTCCAACAACCAAGTTCAGGAGGAACTGTGGTTGAGCGGGTCAGGAGGTCGCGCAGGATGATTGAATCAAGGGCAGTGCATATGAAGGTCGAAGGAAGGTGTTCGCACGTATGCATGCGGTGCATGACGTGGCAATATGCTTCTAGAGACGGATTATGGAAGGAAGATCTGATCGGAAGGATCGGATCGTATCGGTTGAAGACTTTGGCTGCGGCAGAGTCGGTTATGGCTCGGTATGGGAAGTATCGAGTTGGTTATGTTAGGATTTCGTGTGTGTCACGAAATTGAGTTGTTTAGGAATGTGGGATACGTTCCTAAGGTGTTTGGAAGTCTTAAGATTGCTTCTATCTGCGTATAGAAGAATCTTGAGCAGTTATGGTAAGTTCCGATTGTGATCGGATTAGGATTGGAGTCCTAGTTGAGATTGGGATGGCCTAAGGGCTGGTTATATAAGCAAGGGAAGGCCAAAGCTCGTGATAGACGACTTTGGGGCTGTTCCTCTTGTGTTCTATTGAATAAAATTCGTACTTTGAAGGAACTTTTGTGCCTTGTTCGTCCGACTTGTTCCAGACAAGTTTTACTCGTCGAGTTTCTGGACAGCACTACCTTTCGTCGGTGGTTTAATCATAACTCGAGTTTTTCTGATCCAATTGACGTGATTCTTTTTGGGTTGTCTTCACAACTTAATTTCCTATCATCTGTCAAAATTTCACGGTCATTGGAGTTTTGGTTTTTGATCTATACAAGTTTCTTTGCAGCATTCCACAAACTGTTTTTCTCGGGTAGGTCAGATTGACCATAGTCTGATCTTTCGATCATAACTTGAGTTTTTCTCGACGGATTTGAGTAATTCTTTTTGTGTTGTCTTCGTGACTTGATTCTCTCTGATATCTATCACTTTTGTCACGGTGAAACACGTTTAGATTAGTCACATACACGATTTCTTTAACAGATCGTTTTTCTGCCGAAAGGGTTTGGGGTTTTATTGTTTCCGCTGCGTAAGATTTTTAAATCTACCATTCACCCCCCCCTCTGGTAGCTTTTCACGTGCTCTTCGATCCTACAACATGCAACAAGGGTTGATGCAATTTGGAAAACAAATATGAGATTACTACCAATTAACCTATTGGCAAGGACTCACCTGAATTTTTGAAGTCCGATGAGTAGGACTTACCTCTGTTCTGTTCAGCGCGATGACTTGTTGTCTGATTCCGGAGTTGAATATGTGGACGATTTCTTTTGTTTTGACATGCCAAACTCATTTGGCTGTCATTTGGACATGTGGGCCACATGGTGGCCCTAGCCTCTCCCCGTTGTATTGATATAGACATGTTGTTGTAGCGACGGGTTCTCCCTCTTGAATGTATTCCTTCATGAGCATGGTGAGGCTTTGTCCTTCTTAGGGTTGCCACTCTAACCATATTGATATTCCATTGAATCAACCCATACCTTGATCATGGATCAAAGGCTTCCTTGGGTATGATGACATGTGGACTCTACAATCAAACAAGAAACACTTCATCCACAATGTCTCTTGCCCTAGGTTGAATGGTTTTGTTTGAAGTGTGGGAATCCCAACAAGTAATGTGGGGTATCTTGGACTTTGAATGCTCCTTAAGTTCTTGTCCTTGGCCAAGATCTTCATGTGAATGTCATCTTGATTTCTGCTTGGCCAAGATACTTCAAGGTAGGCTAGTTGAACTTAAATCCCTTGGAAAGCCATAGCCTCCTTGAATACAAGGGTGATGTTAATTCCACCCTTGACCTCCTTGTGGATGGTATCCATTGGAGTTGTTGTTTGAAAAAGGTCCTCATGGGTCTTAGGGAAATAATTCCCACGCGTCCCATGATGACATGGATTTTCACAAATCATGTGAATATCCATGACTTGGATTATCCAAACAAATCTCCAACGACTTGGATATTCATGACACTTCAATGGGAGGTGTAGTTCCATAACTAGCATATCCACCTTGTGAAGTGGTGTGCATGACAAGCTATGGGAACTTGAGCATTCTTCAATCCACCCCTTGAGTGGAGACCTTCTTCTCATCCATGATCAATGAGAATAGGACTCCTTCAGCTCCAACATGAATGTGGTCATGGATTGGTGGAGCCAACCCATGACACAAGTGTTGGATGAAGAGCCAACTGTCCACCCCATGGTGGAGGCAAACCAAGAAGAACTTCTTGGAGCCTTCCCCAAGCTTGGGTATGGATGACTTTGGCTCCTACTGAAAGCTGAAATTCTCCAGCAAAAGGCAATGGTGTTGCCTAGCGGACATTTGTTGAGGTACACCTTGAATCATCTTGCAGTTTAGCACTTGCGTCCTCGTTGGCCATCCCATACAATGGGTTGGCCAACACTACCCTGTTTTCACAAAAAGGAGAAAACAAACAATGGTAATCCTGTCTAATAACTATTAGTACCTATAGCTTAATCACAAGTGATAGCTATCCTTCACTTCCTTTGCCTTCCCCGGCAACGGCGGCAGAAATGCTTGTTGACGGCTCCTAAGATATACTAACAAATCATCCCCGGCAACGGCGCCAGAAATGCTTGTTGGTATTTCTTAACACCACAGATCATCTTCGGTAAAGAGATGAGATCTGCAAGCGCACGGAAGATACCGTTGTAGCATTTCACCCATGAGTATTCCCAAGGGTATCATATTTATCCCAAAGGATGGCAATGGAGTAACTACTCTTATGGTCAAGCTATGGGATACTAATCCATTATACGGACAGGGGTAAGTTGATAATGGGGGTAGTGTGACACACACCTAGGCAATCTATTCAAAAGGGTAAAATGGGTCCTAGAGGGAGATTGGATTGAGAGTTAGAGAGTTGCTCCTACAATGTTCCTAATACATATACATAGCCTAAGGTAGATACTAATGATCATGTCAACGATGAATTCCTATGCAATGCTATTCAACACATCGGGCACGGGCTTACCCCTAGCAATACTAGGGCGACTCCCGCCAAGAGCCTGTGGCATAGCCGAACGTGGAGGATTACAAAGGACAGATAGGGCTGTCACCACCTACTGCCTACCTCTTCAATCCGTGGGTCTACGAGACATCCAACGCTACTTAAATACCCTAGCACCATGCTAGCATACTAAGCAAATACTTTAGGAGCCATGGCACAAGCCATCCTAAGGCAATGACTAACCTAAACATCGTTGAACCAATGTTGAAGTATAGCATAAGTTATTTATATTAACATAATCATATCATAACTACATAGACTATAGTGGGGGTCTATAGTGTTTATGACAATAAGATGTGATCATGAGGGTGAAATCATAAAGACTATACCTTCCACATACATGGACTCCACAATCAAACAAGAAACGCTTGGTCCAAGTATACTTATAAAAGAAGACTAAAGATAATATCTTTATTGAGCACAAAGTCACAAATACAAGAAGGAATACATAAGTCATACCTGTCCCAATGTGGAATTGGGAAGAGAGACTCCTTCTACTCCTTTCCCAATTTGGACTTGGGACTAGAGGCTCTCCCCTCTACATCCTAACTCCTCTAAGGACTATAGAAGATAGTGTATACAATAGAATGATGCCCAAGTGGTGTGTGTTGAAGTGAGGGGTAGGGGGTCCTATTTATACTAGTGTTGAGGTCGGTTCCCGCCACCAAAAGCGCGCAAATCAGTCACCATTGACTCCAGGGAGCTGGGAGGAGCCAACACGTGGAGGCTGACCGAGTTTGGTGCAAAGACCAGGTCGGTCGAACCCCTGGTTCGGCCAACCTAGTCATTGCACTATTTCTCTTGTGCTTTCTCCAGGTGGCTGCCAGGTGGGTCCCATTGATGTATATGGGTGATACACCGTTGGATCTCCTTGGATACTTCTATTTGTGGGCCATTTGATCCATGGGATGCCACGTGTCGTTGCCTGATTGGATGGGATGATATTTTATAGGATTGGTCCCTCTACATTTCCTCATTTCCTGCATAAAATGATGCATACACATATTTCTCCAAGTACAAGTGGAATTGGGTTAGATAGAAAGGTGATGTGTGCAAGAAATGACAAATCCTTCACATAATTGAGTTAAAATGACGGATGAAATTGGTATATAACACCCGTCAACATGGAGCACACTGCTTTGAGGCCTCAGAAGCCGCCTCAAGCTGCTCTCCCAACTGCTCCCTCACCTGCATCAAGTGAAGAGGCTCCTAGGAGAGCCCAAGGAGAGGCAAGACCTCCATCCATCTCAAGGGCCCCTCCATCTCACAAAGGGTCCGCTAGTGGGATTATGAAATACTTGGCTACTATATTTGGTTCTTGCCGCAAAACTGAGGTGAAGGTTCATAAGACGAAAAAGGCAAGAAAAGAGCAAATGAGATACATGAAGGATAATGTCAAAGCAATATGCCAAAAACTGGAGATTGAGCCGGTTGGATCTCCAGTTATCTCTAAAGACTCTGACTTTTCGGAGCTTCCACCTCTCTCTCCTTCCAAGCTTGCCTACTTTGTCCTTAGGGGCACAACAAGTGGTTCTTATCATCCTCCTCCTCAGCCTGATGAAGAAGATGAAAAAAGGACCAACAACGCGGATGAAGGCAGCGACGACGAGTAGATCCCTCCTTCTCTTCCTCTTTGGTGCCTTGATGCCAAAGGGGGAGAGATTGAGGGGGAGTCTTAGGTCGTAGCATTAGGTTGAGAGAGAGAGAGAGAGAGTTCTAGTCCTCTTTTGTGTTTTGTTGCTACTCTATCATGCTTTTAACATTATAAAACCTAAATTATGCTCTCATCATGCTTTTGGACATGTTTTGTGAAACGATGATTATGTCGTACTATGATCAATGGCTTATGCTTTAAAACTGCTATGTGTGCTTGTTATCCTTGATGATGTTATGATTATGCTCCTTATCTCATTCACATCAATATTATTGCTCACACACATAGTTTTTGCACCCCCACCATAAAGAGTGCACATATGTATTACTTCTACCTTGACTATTTTGATCAAAATTGATATGTGCACACTTTATGAAAATCTGAATTTTTCATCATATTTGTGTAATCTCAATTGGTTGTCATCAATCACCAAAAAGGGGGAGTGCATCTAGGCATCCCCTGTGGGGTTTGGTTGATTAATGACAAACAAATGAGATCCTAACATAATTGTTGAGATGAGCGCAAGATTTAAAGCAATTAGGAAGAAAGCACAAAAAGAAAGGAGAATGAGGATCCAAACGAAAAAGAGCTCAAGAGCTGAAAAGATTTGCATTATTTTGTATGGAGTGTGTTGGAGAAACACACCCCAAGAGCTCAAGTGTAAGAGATTATACTCACCGCACAAAAATCAGCATGTGCGAACTAGTCCGATATATACCAGACTAGTCCGATATCTCTAAGACTAAAAACGGACAAGTCCACCAAGTGCGGACTAGTCCGCAACACTTTGCATTTGCACAACACCGGACAAGTCTGATATCAACCGGACTAGTACGATAATCCTCCGACTAAAATCGGACAAGTCCTCCAAGTGCGGACTTGTCCTTAGCCCTACAATTTTTCACAACACCCGACAAGTCCGATATCCACCAGACTAGTCCGAAAACTCTCTGATTGAAATCAGACAAGTCCCTCCAAATGCGGACTTGTCCCCAGTTTTACACGGTGTTCTATACACTGGACATGTCCGATATCAACCGGACTAGTCCGAAAAGTTTCAGTGCCCAGATCCGACTAGTCCGCACCTTAACGGACTAGTCCAGTATCCATCAACACTTAGGGTTTCCACACACTGCACACTAGACTAGTCCGGTGTCCACCACGAACTAGTCCGAACTTCGCAAACTCTAACGGTAACATTTGGAAACCCTAATATAAATAGAGGTGTACGGCCATACAACACCAACTCTTGACTCCCTGCGCCGTCACACCTCTCAAGAGCTCAAAAATACATCTTTCAACTCATTCTAAACCTAAAAGGATCGAATATTTGAGGATTAGGGATTGTACAAAGGAGAGAACTTGTTTTACATGATCTTGAGCTCTTGGGTTTGATCTCTCGCACACTCTCATTGTTCATTGTATATCTTTTGAGTGTGTTTGGTGGTGTTCATCACTGTAATTCTTGGGGGCCCTCAACTTGTGAGAAGGCCCCTTGAACAAGTTATTTGCCCCTGTGTGATTAGTTGTTGAGAATCGGCCTCCGTGGCGATTCAACGAGGGAAGGGTTAGTGAATACTCGATCCTCTGTGGACTCCTCGACGGGGATGTAAATTCCTCTGTGGAATTGAACCTTGGGATAAAACCTTGTCTTGCATGTTCTTATTTTATCATTCATCATAATCTAGAGTTTACATATGTAACACCCTCATTTTCATGCATCATGCCCTACATACATTCATATACATGTTTAACATTAACCCACAACAAGAGGAACGAGTTTAAAATTGATTTGAAGCATTTCAAATTGATTTGGAACAAAACCGCACTTAAAATGCAGGAAAGTGCGGACTAGTCCGATTTCTCTCTGACTAAAAATGGACTTGTCCATTTTTGCTGCGGACTAGTCCAATTTTGCCTGTGGAAACTTTTGGACTTGTCCGATTTTGTGCGAACTAGTCCGATATTCCAAGAATCCTTGAAAATTTGCTAAGTCCCTGGACTTTTCCGGACTAGTCCGGTGTTCCAGCGGACTTTTCCGTTTTCCTCTCTGACTAAAGTCGAACTTGTCCAATTTTAGGCCAGACTTGTCCGATTTTCTCTCTGGACAACTTCGGACTAGTCTGGTCCTTTTTGGACTTGTCCGATATTTCTCGACTCCGAGTTGATCTTTTGTTTTACGGCTTGTCTCTTGGGTTTCAAGTTAAGTGGGCCTAGGGATGTCGTGACTAAATCTTTTAGAGCCCATGTGGGACTCTAAACCGGCCCCTACTCCTCTCAAACTCGAAATCCATCTAACCCTAGCATCCACCTCTATATAAACAACCCCACCCCTTGGCTTGACATCTATTTGCCACTTTTCCACCCCACCCAAACCCTATTTCGTGGAGAGCCACCATCAAGGAGGGAGGAGGAGATCCCAAGCAAGAAGAAGAAGAGGAGGAAACTAAAGAGGATCAAGATTTCCATCAAGTTTCGTTCTTCATCACCAATTCGTCTCCAAGTTCATCACCAACCCTAGATCATCAAGATCCAAGTGTTACCTCCAAGTTTCTTGATTCATTGCAGTTCTAAACACCTGGTATACCTTCTATTTCCTTTTCCTTACGTGAATTCAACCCCTAATCTCCAAATTTACGCCGATCTAGAAAAACCTAGTTCGCTAGTTCTCTGAAGTGCGGACTAGTCCGACCTTCTGCAGACTAGTCCGATTTTCCTAGTTAAATTGCATCAAATTAATTCTAAAATTAATTTCAATCTATTAGAACTGATTAGTGATCATTAAAAGCAATCTATTAATAAGTTCTACCTTACATTTGCATTAATCATGCATGTCATGTCATATTGAGTAATATTTGTGCACTCTTTTATTGTGTTTCTTATCTTGTATGTTTATTGTGCGGATTAGACAGATTTGCGTTAGAGAGTGCCGCAGAGGATCTACAGCACCAAGAGTTTGAAGTCTTTGATCCTAATCAACCGCAAGAGCAAGGCAAGTGTCCTTGAAGCATATTGATCCTGTTTTAAAATAAATGTTTTGTTTGCAAACTGCATGCTTGTGTCAATTTGATGGGAAATCCTATGGTAGGAAGTTTACTAGCTTTGTTTAACCACCCTTATCACCTGGAATATATGGTAGAGAGTTGGGAAGGGCTTTTTACCTTTTGCTTCGCTTAATCAACTGGGATGGGAAAACAACTATACCACTCAATTTAATTATGCATGAATGAGATTATGGTTAACACGAACTGGTTAATATGATATGGTAATGGGTGATCTAAGCAAGCCTAGTATGTGGATGGGTTGGATGTTATGGTGGTTTTTCTTGCTTTAGATCTAAGGACCGGTTCGTGGAGCGACCATCCAGGATTTACAGTGCCACCACGAGTCCAAGTATGGGTGCGACGTAGCTGATTAATTAGGGTTTTGCCAGCTCTATTTGGACCATTAAGGATGCTCAGGGAAGGGGTAGTCGGATTGGGTTTGTTGATGATTGGTGGGACTACCCTGGGATCCGAATGGCTCAAGAGGGGGCCCTTGGTTGAAGATGTGCTCAGTTGGAGGCATCACTACCGGTGAAACCTCAGTGGGGTCTAAATAGGATAGTAATCCCTTTGTAAAGGCTATTTTGTGATCTCTTGGCCACACACCTAAGGAAGTGTGAGACGACATAATTGAGATTCTCTAGTCATCGAAAGGTGATGAAATCACAAACACGTGGGTAAAGCGGTACACCCTCTGTAGAGTGTGTCTAAAACTATCATGATAGCCGTGCTCCCGGTTATGAGCAACCTGGACCCTCACATGATTAGAGGGAACTCGGTGTTGGGATGGTATTTGGGATGGTTATGGTTGGTATTATGGTTATGGTTGGTTTTATGGTTATGGATGGTTATGAATTAAATTCTGGTATTGGATATGGATATTGGTATATGATGATGGATGTGGAATATGGACTGGTATTGTGATAACTACATTGCTATTGATGGGTTTATTTCACATACATATAATATATTGCTTTTCAAATGTTTTAATGTACTTTTCAGCACTCAACCATTATTATTGTCGTCATTTGAATCAACCACATGTCATACTTTCCACACTTGCTGAGTACGACATGTACTCACTCTTGCAATCCCCTCCCCCAACAGTTGCAGGTCAGGATTGGGAGTTTAATGATGATAATGCGGAGTTCTAGGCCGTGTCTACCGTCAGCTTTGCCTGTGTGTTGCATGGAGCTGCGCTACCCTATTGCTTATGCTGCCTAGCTGTTTAGTTGCTTATTTAGTTTATTTCCACTGCATTAGTTGAACTTGTCATCAATATTCATTAGAGCTTGTATTTGAGGATAATATAATTTGTGTAATAAAATTTGGTTAATAAATCTTGTTCTGTGGTAATCTTTTGTATACTCTTTTGTGATGCACTCGTGTATGTGTGTTGAACATCCTGGGCACACATATGCGTTCACTTGGTTCATTTTCGGAACCTGGTGTCACAACATAGTCTTGTATAACTCACATTGAAGTATTGGATTAAAGTTGACCATTGAAATATCTTGCTTCATCGTTATAATACATTTAAATTGTCAATTGCTTTCCACTGCATAGACTACTAGAAGCTAAATTAAGGATCAATCTTAATCTTTCAAGTCCATGTACATCACACTAGTCCATACAATACCGGGCTAGTTCGGCCCCCTGTATTTGATCAATCTGTTAAGTGTTTCAGGGGTGGACAAAGATTCAAAAAGCCTATTCACCCCCCTTTAGGCTACATTCAATGTTAAAAATGAGCTCACTATTTGAATCTACAACCTTGCAGCAATTCTTAGTGAAAATAATTTCTAGATTTTCATATAGCAATTGTGAAACAGAAAGCAAGTTGTATTTCAAGTTTTTAACAAGTGCCACATCTTTCAAAGTGTAGTGATTATTTACTCTAACCGAAACCTTAGCAATTATAGGAGTTAAAGAATTATCGGCAAAAGTAACATTCTCTACACGTAACACAAAAGAGAGAGGGGAGAACCAATCTTTGTTACCAGTCATGTGGCGTGAGCAACCTGAATCCACAATCCAAATGTTCTCCTTCCTTAAACGTGTAACCTACATAGAAGCACAATACGTCGATGACTCAATACTGGGGTTAGTCAAAAGGAATTTAGGAATCCAGTACTGAGTCACACGATGTCCAGCAGGAATAACACGCGAAAGCTGAGCTAAATTTTCAGGATTTTTAGCCAACTACTGACCTACGAGGTATTACATGTGTAGCACTAATTTGTACCCAACTACTGACCTACGAGGTATTACATGTGTGCACTAAAAACAATAGATTTGGGAGCAAACTTTGCATGTTTTTGACTCATTACAGCAGGTTGCATGTTTCTAACTTTTGATTTAGCATGTGCAGCAAATTTTGCATGAGAGTTATGAGATATAGCTTGCATTCTTTCCTTTTTCTGTTGTTCAGCTAGTCTATAACAAAAATCTTTGAGATGAGCCTCTCTACCACAATAGGTACAATGAAATTTAACTTTTTGTTCATGTCTAGATGAGCAAGCAACATGTTTATTAGAAACTGAATGAGACAACCCCTGCAGATTTGAAAACCACTTCTTTTTTGTTTAGGAATTATTTGAATAAAACCACTTCCTAATGACTTTTACAATTTTAGGTGGATGTGCCTTAGCATGAACATGGGAATCAAAACCTAAACCACTTTTATCATTGCAAGACTTGGAAGAATTCAGCAGCACATTTAGGTTCTTATTTGCATTGCAAAACCGCTCTAGTGTCATATTCATGTCATCAAGTTTATTAAACAAGTCTAGGAAGTTTCCACATGAAGTTTTTCCTTTTATTTTGCAATTAGAACAATATTTAACTTCATGAGAACGTAAAACATTGCTCAATATAGAAATCTCATTCAAGGCATCGTGTAGTTTCTTATCAAGATCATCACAAGTAGAACAATGCAAATCAATTGTAGAATAGCAAGCATCTTTCAAGTTTTTATCATTATGTGCAGCAAGCTTTTTGTTCTTTTCAATTTCAAGTTCAAGTTTATCAAGTGTGGAGGTGTGCGCACTTCTTAAAGAGGACAATTGTTCATATATAAGCTCACATGATGAACAAGAATGATCACTAAGAATCAAAGTTTTTTAAATGATTAATTTCATATTCTAGTGATTCAATTTTAGCAGAATTGTTCCTAAATTCTTTGTCTTTTTTCTTAAGTATAACAGTGGCACGAGAAATAGCATGACACATTTCTTTGCAATGGGACATACCTCTTCATGTCGCTGTTGTGTTTTGCCTCCTCCTCCATACTTGATCTTGAGTTGCCCGCCATGAAGCACAAGTTTTCCAAATTCTCTTCATCTTCATCATTTCCGATGTCCACATCGCTCGAGCAAAGTTCTTGAAGTGCAAAGGTAAAACTGTTTACCAATTGGTGACCAGTAAAACCCTTCTTCTTCTTCTTATCATTTGCAGAGGAGTGCCTCGTCCTTGTTTGCTTCACAGGAAGTAGTACATGAAAGGTTAGGGCAATCCGTGCGAAAATGTCCCGTCTTACCATATTCGAAGCATCATTGTGAATCGACACTTCTTCTCCTTCTAGTTCTCACATTTTGCAATACTTTTGAGAACCGAGTAGAGATGAGTGCAAGTTCTTCCTCTGGAAACTCTTCAATCTGTTAGAGAGTACAACAAAAAAAGTTTACCACATGATGAAGATTGACTAGAGCTAGGCATGTCACGTTGTGAAACAAATGCAAGAGACTTGTTGGGGTTCTTACGTGATATTATGTCAATTTTATGAGTTTTTAACTTAGAATATAGCATATCTAATGTAAGTGTACTCATGATAGTGGATTCACTAATAGATATAACTTTCATCTTCCAAATTGACATGTCTAAAGCACTTAGTAATTGCCTAGCATTCTTAGCATCTGAAAAAATAACGTTGACACTACGCAAGTTGCTGAGAATTTTGTTAAAGCGAGCAAAATCATCGATGGACTCCCCTAGTTGCATCTCAAAGTGCATATATTATTTCTTAAAAATATCGTGACTTACCTCCTTGACAGTGTTGCATCCTTTATGATAATCACATAGAGCTTTGCAAACATCGTATGCATATCGGAGGTGTGCAACTTGATCGAGGTCGCTTTGAGTCAATCCTTGTATGATCAAGTTTCGCGCTTTGTTATTGTTGTCGACATCTCTCATGTTTGTACCCGTGAATTGATCATTTGGTGGCACGTCATAAGGCTTGTACACCTTTTCCCATATTGCGAAGCCTTGCGCCTGGATGAAAGCCTCCATACGTGTCCTCCAAACCTGAAAATAAATGCCACTAAACACACAAGGTTTTATTGAGTATTTCTCTATGATGATTAGTCATAACACGTGCAAATCACAAAGATTAGAGCACCATGGCTCTGATACCAATTGTAGGATCGAAGAGCACGTGAAAAGCTACCAGAGGGGGGGGGTGAATGGTAGATTAAAACTTTTTTAGCGGAAGTAACGAAAACCCCTCAGCAGAAAATAAATTTGTTAACAAACCATGTGTGCAACTGATCTTAACGTGTTCAACCATGAAAAAAGTGGTAGATATTATAGAGAATTAATTCACGAAGAGATGACAACAAGAATCATGAAAAACCATCGAGAAAATATCAAGTTATGATCGAATGATTGAACAAAAGTCAATCTGTTCTACCCGAGTAAAAAACCAGATCTGCAACACTGCAAAGAAACTCGTGTAGATCAGAAACCACAAATCTAATGAATTTTCATATATGAAACATAGCCAAGTCGTGAAGACAAACCAAAAATAATAACATCAATTGGATCTGTAAAACTTGAGTTATGATAAAAACACCCAAGCAACATAGTGTTGTGCAGTAACTCGACAAGAAAAACTTGTTTGAAACAAGTTGGACGAAAAAAAGCACAAAAGCTACTCTAAAATTCAAATTTTATTGATCAAAACACAAGAGGAACAACCCAAAGTCGTCTCACCACGAGCTCTGGCCTCCATTGCTTATATCACCAGCCCTAAGGCCAACCCTATCTAAACTAGGACTCTAATCCAACTCAGTTTCAATCGAAACTTTCAATAACTGCTCCAGACTCTTATATATGCAAATAGAAGCAATCTTAAGACTTCCAAATACCTTAGGAATGTATCCCAGATTTATAAAACAACTCAACTTCGTGACCCACCCAAAATCTAACCAAAACAAACTCGAAACTTTCCATAAACGAACAATAACCACCTCAGCCCAGCCTGAGGCATAATCTAGCCGGTTGGACTTTTCCGACCAATTCTTTACGTCCACTTCTCTTCATCAGGCCTTGGAACCATGTTTCCACATCCATGCACTCCTTGCACACGTGCAAACACCTTCCACCAACGTCCATGATACCTTCATATGCATTGTTCTTGACCCAAACATGCCGCGTGACCTCCCGATCAACTCAACCACAATTCCTCCCGAACTTGGTTGTTGAACCTCATCTTCTACCTAGGAATAGTTCAATGGATCCCGTCACCAGCAGTGTCTTGACCTCAAGCAACACCTGCACATGAACAAATAACCAATTCTTCCAAGCATAAGTCTTCGACTTGACTCTCGTTAGTTCGTAAACCACAACACCTTACGTGAGCACCTCACATAAGCATGTTGCAAACATAGCAAGATAATGTCCACCATGATCACCCAAAACACATCAAAAACTTACTCCAAAAGTAATAAGCGAATCTTCCCATAAGTGTAAAGCAAGTTTGAAACATTGCAAATATCAAACAGCAGCCACACGATTATTTCAGCACATAGAAAATTCAGAGAGTCCAAAACAGCCGCTATGCATTATACAATAAAAGTTCGAGCAATGCAAAGTGTGTTTCTCAAGTATATTTCAAAACTTTGCATGTAAGCCTTCACATTTAACATAATTGCCAATGTATTCATCACACATCAATCTCACACATTGTACCTTGATGGACCCAAGCTCAGGCTCGGGCAAGCTTGTCTTGACCTCCATGGCTCCATAACCCTTTCAATATCCCCTAAGGCTTTAGCCGAGTTGTCTGATCGGTTGGAGGCTGGTATAGCATGGCGTGCTCCCTGAGGAAAAGAAGTCAATCATAAGAGCTCATGGCTTGATTATGATTGCCACGAGGTTTGAGGTCAGAATGACAGGGTGTTGCCCCTGTTTACCATTACCGTGCTGAGCAGCGTGCCCTCGAGCCCTCTCGCGAGGATCGGATTATTGTTTTTCGTGAATTCACTTCACGTCCCATCCACGAGCTATTCGAGTCTTGGAGGGGGTGACCATGTCAGGGATTTTCGTTGATGTCCAAATTCCTGAGCTCGTTGAGCTATCTAGCGGGTAGATCAAAGTGAAACTTGGTCGCCTCATTTTTGTGGACAAGCAGAACCAGTTATACTGTTTTGAAGGATCATTTTCTTCGAGGCTCTGTGCCTGTGTTTCATTAAATCTTGGTCGGGACACTCGCATAGCTCCCGGTCCTTTCGGGGCCTAGGCGGCTTAGTGCCGACCCTTCGAGGGTTACTGCAGTGTCACCGAGCTAGGACTCGAATATGGAGCATTGGAGATGTCCGGGGTATTCGCTACCCCTGCGGTTTCTGTACGTAGGATATCTTCCGTTTGTCCATCCCTCGCTCTGGTTTGTTACGAGCGGCCTTTGAACCCAGAACTCAATAGGGCCTCGAAAGTAGGCCAGCAACTTACCCACCTGACCTCAGCACGGTGGGCCAGTGTTGTGGGTGATGAAGAGGTGTCACTCGACTTGAACTCTGCATCGAGGAAGTCTTTGGTCACCACCAGTCTTTATGGCGGTGTTGGATACGAGGAGGCACGACACACCTCTCCAGTCGTGCTTATCTTCATGTCGACACGGTGGGGCTATAACTACCCCAGTGCCATGCTCGTCTTCTCCCATGACTTATCTTCTCTTCTCATTTGGTCATCCCCTCCTTTATTTCCTCTCACTGCTTCCTTTGTAGTTGTGTCGCTTCCTTCGACGGTGATGACATGCCAGGTAAGATCCTACGCCCAGTCGACTCATGTCATGTAACTGTCTTGGTCAGCGAGGGTTCATCTGGAGACCTAAAGAGGAGCCATTTGGAGGCTGTACAACGAAGGAGCTGGGCAGGCGGAGGAGCCATCTGGAAGATTGAAGATGGAGGAGTCATCATCATAAAGTGGAGGATTTAGTCAATCCGGATCCAAGCGCATCTGATGCACAAAGCTTGCCTGTATGACTAAAGCCTTGGCGCCCGTTGGTGAACCAAGTCCCAGTAGGGAAATATGTCGGTTGCTTTGGCTTTCTGTGGTCAGCTCTATATTTGGAGATGAGATGTCGCCGAGAAAGAAACCACCACTCGGATTAGGGGCGTGAGACCATCGAGGCCGCTGATCCTGTAGGACGCAAAGTAACACATGCGTATGAGCAATGCAATGATGTAATTTCCTTCTTTTTGTATAATGGACCGAGCCAAACTAGGATCTGTATCTATTGATGAGTAGAAAGTTTTTTCTACATAAAAATATGAGCCATAATGGGATTTTCGTCTTTGTGTCATGCTCGAACTGTAGCTTAAAAACTTTTGCAGCTCTTAAACCCTAGGTTGCAAGGCGCGAAGGGATTACTTAGGAGAGAAAATGTATTTAAAAGAACAAGCTTCCAAGCTTTCCGCTGATCTCTCTAGCAGACGGCAGCCCAAGAGTGGCGCGAGATGGTTGGTCCAGCCCATCTGTCACGTCACAGATGAGGAGCTGCCCATTGCCTGAGCCCGACTGTCGAGGTCGAGGTCAGGTATTTGATCGATTTCGAGCCCCAAATGATATGCACCGATTTTGGTTCGGCGAAGGGTGGCCCGATCTTCACGACAGGAGGTTCAAGAAAAAGATAACTTGCTGTAGAAACAGCGCGAATAACTAGCTTTATACCTGACCAAGGTTGGATGCGACCAAGCGACGGGGAGAGAGACACCGAAACCGCGAAGACTTCGACTCGATCTCCGAACGACCGCAGAACCACAACCGGAGCTAATCCACACAAGACGGGGCAGCCGTACTGGAACCCGCAGAGCACGAATTAGTGGATCTCAGAGAGATCTCCCCACAAGTTCAAGAAGAACAAGGAAGAACAAGGGTTGAGTAAGACACTCAAGCAGCTCGGCTGCAAATTTCACTGGAATAATCTTAATTCATCAAAGAGTTGCCCTTGGCTTACAAAAGAGGGATATTTATACCAACAACTAGTCTAAGAATAGGTGTGAACTGAAAAATCCACGTGGGAAGGTGGAAGGCCAACTGGCTTGATCATTCATGCAGTGGTCATCAATTTCCCGCATGTCTTCTGGCCTTCTGGGTGGTCTTCAGTGTTTTAATCATAACTCCACCTAGAGACATCCAAAAGACATGGGACCAGATGCGTTGGAAAGATAATTTGATAACCTTTCACACAATGTGTAGCATGCTTCACGAAATATTGTAGAGTGATACAGTTTCTCACGGAAACTTGGATATCAGGCTGACTGTTGATCTTCTGAACAGTCTGCACCAAAAGCACTCGGCTGCCAAGCTGGAACCTCTAAAGCACTCGGCACTTAGTGGCATTTGAAAGTTGACTTCAACACCTTTCCAACAAGTACTCATGGACCTTCACAGCTTCTATGAATCAAGAGATATGACTGTTTCTTCATGAGAGTTCTGCCAGGCCGAACTGGTTCGACGTAGTTCTCCTCTCTGGTTCAGTCTTGGCGTGTCCTTGTCATCCTCCTTGGTGAACCTGAGTAATAGAAACATGTACGATTTAGGAAGTATATAATTCTCATTAATAAATGGAATTTCACAAAGTAGCCCGTGCACCTCTTGTTGTAGCTGTTTAGCTCGGCTACGAGTAATTGGTCCATCGACAACATGAGCTGGTGCAGCTTGACTTGATGATTGTTCCATCTTGCTTGATGTAATCGGTATACTTGATGGTATGGTCGGTGTGGGCATATCATCCTCCCCCCCCCCTTGAAAAAGAGTCGTCCTCGACTCTTCCAATCCAAAGAATGGAGAGAGGTCGGACACATTGAAACTGGTACTTACACCATAAGTACTTGGCAAATCAATTTCATAAGCGTTGTCATTGATCTTGCGCAGAACTTTGAATGGTCCGTCAGCCCGGGGTTGCAACTTGTTCTTGCGCAGCTCTGGAAAACGATCCTTTCGAAGGTGCACCCAAACCAAGTCCCCTGGTTCGAACAACACCTTCCTGCGACCCTTGTTAGCGTGCTTCTCATACTTCTTGGTCATCTTTTCAATATTGGCCCGAGCCCTATCATGAATGTTCTTGACAAATTCAGCTCGCTTGCTTGCATCAAAGTTCACACGTTCCTGCATGGGTAGAGACAAAAGATCTATGGGAGCAGTGGGTGTGAATCCATATACAATTTCAAATGGACAAAATTTAGTGGTTGAGTGTACTGCCGTATTGTATGCAAACTCAACGTGTGGCAAGCTTTCTTCCCATAGTTTCAGATTCTTCTTAAAGACAGCTCGGAGCAACATTGATAGTGTTCGATTCACAACTTCAGTTTGGCCGTCCGTTTGCGGATGACATGTTGTGGAGAACAACAGTTTTGTCCCAAGTTTGCCCCACAATGTCTTCCAAAAGTAGCTCAAGAACTTGGTGTCACGATCCGACACAATGGTACGTGGCATTCCATGTAGTCGCACGATTTCCCTGAAAAATAATTCAGCAATACGGGAAGCATCGTCGCTCTTGTGGCAAGGAATAAAATGTGCCATTTTGCTGAAACGATCAACCACAACAAAAATTGAATCCCTTCCCCCTTTGGTTCGTGGTAACCCAAGAACAAAATCCATTGAAATATCCTCCCAAGGTGCATTAGGAATAGGAAGGGGAGTATATAAACCATGAGGGTTCAGACGAGACTTAGCTTTGTGACAGTTTTCGCAGCGAAGAACATGTCTCTCTACACCTCGTCGCATTTTTGGCCAAAAGAAATGGTCGGCCAGCACTTGCTCCGTCTTCTTGGCTCCAAAATGGCCCATAAGTCCACCTGCATGAGCTTCCTGCACGAGTAAAAGTCGAACAGAGCAATCTGGAATACAAAGTTTGTTAGTGCGAAATAAAAATCCATCATGCACATGATACTTTTCCCATCCTTTTCCAATACGGCACTTGGCATATGGTTCAGCAAAGTACGAATCAGTGGCATATAATTCCTTTATACTTTCCAATCCAAGAATTTTAGCATCAAGTTGTGTGAGCAAAGCATGACGTCGAGATAAAGCATCAGCTACAATATTGTCTTGACCTTTCTTATATTTGACAATATAAGGGAAGGACTCAATAAATTCACTCCACTTAGCATGTCGTTTATTCAGTTTTAGTTGTCCCTTAATATGTTTCAATGATTCATGGTCTGAATGTATTATAAATTCTTTAGAATAAAGGTAGTGTTGCCAAGTTTCCAAACTCCGAACGAGAGCATATAATTCTTTATCATAAACTGAATAATTCAAAGTCGGGCCACTTAGCTTTTCACTGAAGAATGCAATTGGTCTCTTTTCTTGCATCAGCACGCCTCCAATCCCAACTCCACTTGCATCACATTCAATTTCAAATGTCTTGTTGAAATCAGGAAGTGCAAGGACTGGGGATGTTGTGAGCTTCCTCTTTAATTCTTCAAAAGCATTTTGTTGTGCTTCTCCCCATTCGAATGGTATGTCTTTCTTGGACAGCTCATTGATTGGAGCAGCGATCGTGCTGAAATCTTTCACGAAGCGCCGGTAGAAACCAACAAGTCCAAGGAAGCTTCTCACTTGGCTCACGTTCTGTGGGGGCCTCCATTCGTGTATAGCCTTGACTTTCTCAACATCCACCTCCACGCCTTGTCCTGAAACAACAAAACCAAGGAAAACTACCTTGTCGGTGCAGAAGGTGCACTTCTCAAGGTTAGCGTACAATTTTTGTTTACGCAGGACAACAAGTACGCTCTGGATATGTGCAACATGTTCTTCAAGTGTCTTGCTGTAGATTAGGATGTCATCAAAATAAACCACAACAAATTTACCAATGAAAGTTCTAAGCACATGATTCATTAATCGCATAAATGTACTAGGTGCATTGGTTAAACCGAAGGGCATCACTAACCATTCATACAATCCAAATTTTGTTTTGAAGGCTGTTTTCCACTCATCTCCTTCTTTCATACGAATCTGATGATAGCCACTTCTTAAGTCAATTTTAGTGAAAAATTTAGCACCACTAAGTTCATCAAGCATGTCATCTAAGCGAGGAATGGGATGCCTATATCTTACTGTGATGTTGTTAATTGCACGACAATCCACACATAGTCTCCAAGACCCATCTTTCTTAGGCACTAAAAGAACAGGGACAGCACAAGGGGAAAGACTTTCCTGTACATACCCTTTTTTCATCAATTCCTCCACTTGTCGCTGAATTTCTTTTGTCTCCTCTGGGTTGGTGCGGTATGCAGCCCTGTTCGGAAGTGACGCACCAGGAACCAAGTCAATTTGATGCTCGATCCCTCTCTTAGGTGGCAGTCCTGGTGGTACTTCGTCCGGAAAGACATCTTCATATTCCTGCAAAACATTCAAAAGAGTACTCGGCAGGGTAGAGGGTAAGGCATTAGTAGAAAGAAAAGTGTCCTTGTACATAAGTACAAAGAACATGGCATTGGGTTCACTCAATGCTTTGATATCCCCCTTCCTAGCCATCATTACTAAACCCTCTTTTCCCAGTTTCTGGGTTCCTTGCAGCTGTGGGGTTTGATTTGGCTGTGGACACTCTTCCTTACTATTTTTGTGGCTCACTCGCAAGTGGTGCTCGCTCTCGCGCTGTTTCTTCCTGATATCATCCTTCAAAATTTCTTCCGGTGTCAAAGGAAGCAAGGAAATTCGCTCTCCTTTGTACACAAAAGACAGCTTGTTGGTCCTTCCAAAAATCTGGACATCACGATCATATAGCCATGGTCGACCGAGCAGAAGCTGGCAGGCTTGCATAGGCACCACGTCGCACTCCACATGATCATTATATTTACCAACAGAGAATGGTACAGTCACAGTATGACTGACACGTAGCGCACCACAATCATTAAGCCACTGCATCTTGTATGGACTAGGATGACGCCGTGGTTTCAGTCCCAATCTGTCCACCAATTCTTGGCTAGCAATATTGTTGCAGCTACCATTATCAACGATGATGCGACACACCTTATCTTTGATTATTCCACGGGTATGGAACAAATTATGTCGCTGCCCGTTGTCTTCCTTTTCTGCTGTTACACTAAGCACTCGTAGAGAAATAAAGCAATTATGTTCTCCTTCCTCAGGCTGGATCTCATTCCCTTCCTCCTCAATTTCTTCATCACATATCTGTCCAGCATCCTCCGGATCACTCTCGGATTCCCATTCACCTTTCTCATTCAACAACATGGTCCTCTTGCTTGGGCATTGGGCAGCAATGTGCCCACGGCCGTGGCATTTATGGCATACAATTTCTCTGCTTCGAGAAGAAGATGTAGCTCCCGAGGCATTGCTGTGGGCTGCTGAACTTGCAGCGGGTCGCTGCTGAGTTGTTGGTGATGACGCGGTGGAGGCTGCCATCTTCGATGGAACAAATGATTGAGAAGACCTGGCTGCAGCCCCTTGAGATCGTCCACCACCATAGGAAGTACTTGACTGCTGTTTGCGCCATGGGGCAGAAATAGAATAACTTCCATAAGATTTTCCACGTGACTCTTGCTGAATCTTTTTCTCTGTTCGCATAGCTTGATCAACAAGATCCTGCAATGTACGATATGGAAACATCTCCACAAAACCAGAAATTTCTTCATTAAGACCTCCTAGAAATCTTGCCATTGTTGACTCTGCATCTTCTCTTATTCCCGCCCGCACCAACAGCAGCTCCATCTCCTTGAAATACTCATCAACTGATCTCTTCCCTTGCTTTAACATTTGCAACCGGTTCCTGAGATCACGCTGATAGCTAGATGGCACGAATCGCCTTCTCATCACTTGCTTCATCTCCTCCCATGTATTGATATATCCACGTCCCAAATCACGTTGATTCTCCTGCACTTGGTTCCACCAAGTGAGAGCGTATCCAGAGAATTCCACCGAAGCAAGATTCACATGGCGCTGAGCCGAAAGATTATGTACTCGGAATATTTGATCGCACTGCTCAACCCATTCAAGAAATTCATCAGGATTCTCCTTTCCAGTAAACTTTGGAATACTCAATTTGACACGAGCGATGTTATCTGGGTTGTCATGAGGACGTCGACCACGATGGTATTCCCTTTCTTCAAAATCAGCAGGCCGGCGATGATGACGCCGAACAAACCTGCCACGTCGACCGAAAGGATTTTCATCATCATGAGATCCTTCTTCATGATCTTGATATTCAAACTCATCGTCTTCAAAATGCACGCGGCGACCATCAGCATTGCGCCTATGTGCGCGACGCCCACCATGGTAATTATTAAAATCAGCATGGCGACCACCACCAGATCCGTCAGGGCCATGTCCGAAGCGATTGAATTCATGGCTGAAACCAGAATTCTCATCGCCGGACTCCTCTCGATGACGGTCCTCTTGATCACGACATGCTCGACGTCCTCCAGCCGCGGGAAGACGCTCATCGAGGAGCCTGCCCATGGCCTCCATTAGTGAATCAGCCATGCGACGCATCTCATCCCGTGAGACAGGGGGTTCCCTATCACCATGGTGTCCACCATGAACACTTGAATCTGAGCCTGCCATGTTAGGAGCAGCAAGAAAAAAAAATATATATGTGGACACACTCGATCTCACCTCTTACTTACCCAAGTTCTTGCCTGATCTCAAGAACTGTGATGGTGCTGGTGTGACAGCTTCAACGGAGGTGGTAAAGAGGTCGTAAGGAGTACAAATCGAAAGTCCCGGTTTATGTTTTTAGTGGAGCTATAGGTGGCTGAACAAGGCAGGCTACGGTACTGCCAATCAAGTGAAAAAATGATGTGCTCAAAAGATAATTTTTTTTTTGCTGCTATCAAGATTACCACCAACTTGGATTTGAAAACTGAAAATTTCAACACCCAACCGTAACACAAAATTCTTCACAATCTTTTCACTTGTGCTCTCTTTTTTTTTTTACTGTATTCTTTTTTTTTATAACACTAACAGGGGTGCTGATTACAAAAGATATAGGTAACCGGTGGTGACGAGCAACTGGAAGAAAACAAACACAAGATAACAGTACCGTCAAAGGGCTATAGGTATATTTTTTTTAGGCTTTGGACTATAGGACAAACAAATATATGTAAAAGATAAACACTGGAATGAATATGTGGATGGTGAAAACTGTAACGGATTGAAAAAGGGTGGGAGGGTGGGTGATAAAAAAAATGAACCTACCGTGACAACGATAGCTCTGATTACCACATGATATGCACCGAATTTGGTTCGGCGAAGGGTGGCCCGATCTTCACGACAGGAGGTTCAAGGAAAAGATAACTTGCTGTAGAAACAGCGCGGATAACTAGCTTTATACCTGACCAAGGTTGGATGCGACCAAGCGACGGGGAGAGAGACACCGAAACCGCGAAGACTTCGACTCGATCTCCGAACGACCGCAGAACCACAACCGGAGCTAATCCACACAAGACGGGGCAGCCGTACTGGAACCCGCAGAGCACGAATTAGTGGATCTCAGAGAGATCTCCCCACAAGTTCAAGAAGAACAAGGAAGAACAAGGGTTGAGTAAGACACTCAAGCAGCTCGGCTGCAAATTTCACTGGAATAATCTTAATTCATCAAAGAGTTGCCCTTGGCTTACAAAAGAGGGATATTTATACCAACAACTAGTCTAAGAATAGGTGTGAACTGAAAAATCCACGTGGGAAGGTGGAAGGCCAACTGGCTTGATCATTCATGCAGTGGTCATCAATTTCCCGCATGTCTTCTGGCCTTCTGGGTGGTCTTCAGTGTTTTAATCATAACTCCACCTAGAGACATCCAAAAGACATGGGACCAGATGCGTTGGAAAGATAATTTGATAACCTTTCACACAATGTGTAGCATGCTTCACGAAATATTGTAGAGTGATACAGTTTCTCACGGAAACTTGGATATCAGGCTGACTGTTGATCTTCTGAACAGTCTGCACCAAAAGCACTCGGCTGCCAAGCTGGAACCTCTAAAGCACTCGGCACTTAGTGGCATTTGAAAGTTGACTTCAACACCTTTCCAACAAGTACTCATGGACCTTCACAGCTTCCATGAATCAAGAGATATGACTGTTTCTTCATGACAGTTCTGCCAGGCCGAACTGGTTCGACGTAGTTCTCCTCTCTGGTTCAGTCTTGGCGTGTCCTTGTCATCCTCCTTGGTGAACCTGAGTAATAGAAACATGTACGATTTAGGAAGTATATAATTCTCATTAATAAATGGAATTTCACAAAGTAGCCCGTGCACCTCTTGTTGTAGCTGTTTAGCTCGGCTACGAGTAATTGGTCCATCGACAACATGAGCTGGTGCAGCTTGACTTGATGATTGTTCCATCTTGCTTGATGTAATCGGTATACTTGATGGTATGGTCGGTGTGGGCATATCACCAAAGCTCATTCATTTTTGCCCGGAAAGGAGTGGGAAAATACTTAGCTTTGATGTCGCATCCACAACTCAGCTTTGTCATGGATAGAAATCCCTGATGCAACATTTTATGCAGTAAATGAGGAAATGTAGAGGGACCAATACAATAAAATATCATCCCACCCAATCAGGCGACGACATGTGGCATCCCATGGATCAAATGGCCCACAAACAGAAGTATCCGAGGAGATCCAACGGTGTATCATCCAGATACATCAAGGGGGCCCACCTGGCAGCCACCTGGAGGAAGCACTCCACGTTTGGAGTGCTGACCAGGTCGGCCGAACTACGGGTTTGGCCGACCCCTTCCTGGCGCCAAACACGGTCAAACGACGCGTGTTGGCTCCTCCTGGCTTGAAGGAGTCAATGATGACTGATTCACGCACTTTTGGTGGCGGGAACCGACCTCAACACTAGTATAAATAGGACCCCCTACCCCTCACTTCAACACACACCACTTGAGCTTCATCTCTATTGTATACACTATAATCCATAGTCTTAGAGGAGTTAGGTTGTAGAGAGGAGAGTCTCTAGTCCCAAGTCCAAATTGGGAAAGGAGTAAGGAGTCTCTCTCTTCCCAATCCTACATTGGGAAAGGTATGGCTCATGTATTCTTCTTGTATTTGTGACTTTATGCATAATAAATATAGTATCTTTAGTCTCTACTTATACATATACTTGGGCAAAGCGTTTCTTGTTTGATTGTGGAGTCCATGTATGTCGAAGGTATAGCTTCTATGACTATTTCATCATGAACATATCTCATTATAATAGAACCTATAGACCCCCACTATAGTCTAGTTAATTATAACATAACTAGGTTAGTATGGATAAGTATGTTGTGTATCAACATTGGTTCAATGATGATTCAATTCATTGCCTTAGGATGGCTTGTGCCTAGGCTCTTAAGGTAATTACTTAATATGCTAGCATGGTGCTAGGGTAGCTAAGAAGCATTGGATGTCTCGTAGACCCACGGATTGAAGAGGTAGGCAGTAGGTGGTGACAGCCCTATCTGTCCTTTATAATCCTCCATATTCGGCTATGCCACAGGCTCTTGGCGGGAGTTGCCCTAGTATTGCTAGGGGTAAGCTCGTGCCCGATGTGTTGAACCACATAGCATAAGTATTCACTATTGATCTAGCTTTTGTTTAATTAGTTTAGACTATGTATATGTACAATAGAGCATAGTAGGAGTACCTCCATAACTCTCAACCTTAACTAACCTCTAGGATCCTCTTACCCCCCTTAGACTTGAAAGCTTTTGTGTGTGTCACACTACCTCCATTATTATTTTATCCATCCTTACTAGATTCTTACCTAGACCTTTCTACCCTTTCCACTTGATGATTGTTATACCTCTTCCCTGCCTTCCTTTGGGATTAAATAAATGACACCCTTGGGAATACTCTTAAGGGGAAATGCTACAATGATATTTCTGTGCGCTTGCGGAATTCACTCTGTGATCCAATAGAACCATTAACAAACATTTCTGACACATCAGTTGGAGATGTTTAGTTAATGGTGCATAAGAAATACCAACAAGCATTTCTGGTGCCGTTGCCGGGGATGATTTGTTAGTATATCTTAGGATCCATCAACAAGCATTTCTGGCGCCGTTGCCGGGAAAGGCAAATAGATATAACATGACTGAGTGAATAGGATAGAACCCTGGGTAGGATTTTAGTAGGATAACCATTCTTTGTTTTCGCATTTATTTTAAATGCGAAAACAGGGTAGTGTATGTCTGCTTTCCGCTTGCCGGAAAACTTTGTTTAAGATCCCGAATCTCTTCTGAGAGATCGACCCCGTGTCGTTATTCCTCAGAGGATTCGAGCGGCAAAGCAAGCCATCATTTCTGCACCAACAATCCAAACGCCAATGGCTCAGAAGATCCTTCGTGAGTTCTCAGCTCCCTCTGCTAACAATGTTCCTATTGGGCCCACTGTTAACACGGGAGATGTGAACTTCGAGATCAAAACTGGCCTTATCACTATGGTGCAAGCGAACCCATTCTGCGGGAAGGCTAACGAGGATGCAAGTGCTTACCTACAACAATTCCTTGAGATCTGCAGCACTTTAAGATCAAGGACGTGTCTCCGGATGCGGTCTGTCTGAGACTGTTCTCGTTCTCTCTCCTTGGGAGAGCGAAACAGTGGCTCTACGCGAACCGAAGTTCTATAGATACTTGGGAGAAGTGTTCTTCGGCATTCCTCGCCAAATTCTTCCCGTTGGGCAAAACCAATGCCCTACGTGGAAGGATTTCCAGCTTTCAGTGAGAGCTCAAGGAATCTATTCCCAAGGCATGGGAAAGGCTTCAGGAGTACATCCTAGCCTGTCCCCACCATGGGATGGATGACTGACTCCTTATTCAGAATTTCTATAACGGGCTGATTCCATCAGCTCGTGACCATTTGGATGCTGCTGCTGGAGGAGCCTTCTTCTCATTGACGGGGCCAAAAGCTAAAGATCTTATTGAGAAGATGGTGTCCAACATGGGATGGAACGATGAGCGCCTCCATACCCAACGGTGAGGCATGCACACTTGAAGGAGGTGGAGATGATCGCTGCAAAATTGGACCTCCTAATGAAGAAAATTGATGGACAAGCCAGTGGTGAAGTGTCTGGTAATGCCTATGCCCTAGACTCTCACATCACATGTGAAGTCTGTGGCAACACGGGTCATATGGACAATGATTGCCCAGAAACTCGTGAGGATGCCCTATAACTCGCCAACAACGGAAATTTCAACAACAACAATGGCTATCATCCAGGAGGTCAAGGGTGGGGTCAACAACGCCCATTCTTTCAAGGAGGATACAACAACAATGGCAACCCTGGAAATCAGCCCAACTTTAGAGAACTTGCCATTAGCCAGCTCAAGATCAACGATGTCCTATTCAAGAAGCTGTCAGCTAATGAAAAGACCTTGGAAAACATCAATGCCAAGATTGAAGGACTATCCTCAGCGTTCAAGAATCAACTAAGCTTCAACAAGATGTTGGAGACTCAGCTGGCACAACTTGTTGCAGTTGTACCTCCATTGGAAAACAACAAAATTTCGGGGCAGCCAGAAGCCCCAATGGAGAATGTCAATGCAGTGGTTACGAGAGGAGGAAAGACCACTCGTGACCCACCATATCCCACACAAGAAAAGAGGACAACTGAGCCTGAGAAGGAGGATGTCCCAAGTGAATTACTTGGTGAGAGAATGGCCAAACACTTTGATGACACCAACTTATTGCCATTCCCTCACAGACAAAGGAAGCCAACAACGGATGAGCAATTCAACCGTTTTGTTGAGATCATCCAAAAGATCCACATCAATGTGCCCTTGATTGATGCGATGCAAGTACCCACTTATGCTCGATATCTCAAGGACATATTGAACAACAAACGACCATTGCCCACCACCATGGTTGTCAAGCTTATGGAAGACTGCAGTACAACCATCCTCAATAGGCTTCATAAAAAGAAAAAAGGACCCCAGATGTCCTACCATTTCATGCTCAATTGGGGCTCACCACTTTGACAAGGCACTTTGTGATCTGGGAGCAAGTGTCAGTGTGTTGCCCAAGGTTGTGTTCGACCAGCTAAACTTCAGAGAACTGACTCCAACACCAATGCAGCTACTGGCTGACTCTTCAGTCCGTTATCCAGCGGGTATTGCTGAAGATGTCCCGGTGAAGATCCGGAACTACTTCATACTCGTGGATTTTGTTGTGCTAGACATGGACACTGAGAAGGATACACCACTCATTCTTGGGTGCCCTTTCGTCAGCACTGCAAAAGCTCGCATAGATGTGGGAGCTGGAGAAATCCACTTCCATATCAATGGCAAGGAGGAAAAGTTTAACTTTCGGTGAAGATCAGAGCAATGCTCCATGATTCGATTCAAGTATAGCTGAATGATAAACACATCAGAGAGTTTGAAGTCACACCTCCAAAGGTGGACTCACTCATTGCATTCATGAGAAGATTAATCTACGAGGAGAATTCGTCGTTTCGACCACGCCGATATCCAAAGGCGACGGAATCGTCTGGACCTTCCCGAAGGCCCAAGTCCACCAAGCCACCAAAGAAGGAATGGCGGAAGAAGAAAGACAAGATGTCCAAGCCCATCCCTCCGTGCCTGGATGTGAAATGAAGACGAAGGAATGCCCATCTCATCGAACAGTGGTGAGACCTACACCAATAGGTTAAATTGGTAATTATCCCACTTTGTTTTTCTTTCTTTCTTTTTTCCACACCATTAGGATTCTTTCCATTGCATATTTGATTTTTCCTAGCAAGTTGAGAATCTTATATTGTCAACTATCATTTTTATTTCTTTCTTTTCAAAAGAAATTTTTTATTGGATTTGAAAAGGGTTTTTTATTTGAAAAACAATTTTTTTGAGCTGCACATGGGGCATTTCACCAACGTGCTAACTTTATAGACGTTGGGGAGCCACTTGCCAAAAGGGGAACCAAGGGGGGCCACCTGTTAGGTCGGCCGAACCCCCTGGTCGGCCGAACAGGGAGTGGAGCCAAATTGGCGCCCCTTCCTCCAACGGCTATATTTTGAACCCCAAGTGACCGTTGGAGGGTGCACCCAATAAATTGTGGCCGTGAGGAGCACCTCTCTTCACACATCACATCATTTTACATCTCCCAAAGTCACTCTCTAGCTCACCTTATTTTTCTTGCTCTGCATTGAAACACTCTTGCTCAAATCCATCCCCAAAAAGATTTTCTTTTGTTTGCATTTGCATTTTACACTCAAGCTTTCAAGAGGAGAAAATTCGTTGAGAGTTTTGTTTTCCAAAAATCGCTTCTTTTCAGAATTTTCTTGCCTTGTTTTGTTCTTGCTTGTTGAACTCAAAAATACATGAAGAGGTTGTTCGGAAAGAGGAAGGGGGCTGCAAGCTCAAGCCATGGTGAAGGTTCTAGTGCACGCCTCTCTTCCATGGGTACAAGCCGAAGGAGGAGAAGTGTGTGTGAGGACACTCCCATGGAAGACAGAACAAACCCACACCAACTTCTTCATGACAATGACCTCGACATACGAAGCAAAGATGAAGATCAAGCACACAGGCTTCTCCAAGATTGGTACAAGGAATCGTGCGAGGGCTGCAGCCACAGGCATGCCATCGATAATCTCCCCGGTCCATGATTACCAAGAGGAAGAGAACCCAACGGGTTATGCGCCCGGATGGAATCAACCTCCGACGTATGAGACTGGGGGATCATCTTGGCAAGAATGGAAAGGGATCCACCCTTATCCACTTCAAGCTCTAGCAGCTTGCCCCCAACGTCCATGAGAGGATGTCATTCCTTTTCGGCTAGAAGTCATGATGACTATAGCCAAGGAATGACGGACCACACTAGACGTATGGAAGAACTTGAAGTGAGAACGGATGACATCTACATCACACTCCAGGAGCATGTTCAAGGTACCCAGGATTGGCAACAACACAGGGATGCTCAATTCACCAACTTCAACACGGCGCAACAACTACAACAAGCTGATATTGCAGCGCACTTCTGTCATTAAGGGTTCAACCCTTATCATGGAGGTAGTTGAAGAACAAGCTTGGGGAGGACCCCCACTTGAGGTAACATGTATCACATTCCTTGTATATTTATTTTCCATCCATCCATCATCCACCTTGCATTTTAAAAAAATATATATAAAAATAGGTTAGATGTGCTTTCATCAAATAAAGATGTGCGGTAAGAATGATTTAGAATTCACATAGATGAAATGATGAATAGTTTCTTTATTTTATTTTCCTAAGTCTCTAGTTTACAACTTGCTACTGTCCGAATATTGCTTTCATTGGTTTGAAATACTTTTACCTTAATTTGGAAGTTGTGGGTAGCAAAAGCTTAATCTAATTATAGGTTGTTGCAAGATTATAATTAGTAATAGGGCTGCTAGTCCTAATTTGAAAGTAAAACTTAGATTTCCGGATAAATTCTAAAAAGATTTAAGTTTTCCTCAATTCATTGTAAATACCTACCAAAGCCATATGATGTTCATACATAGACAAAACCTTATGCATATGTTATTTGCTTTCACATTGAGCCTAGTAAAACTAGTATAGACCTATGTGAGAAATCGTTCAACTCTTTTTGAATTCAAGACTTCACTTGCACATGCTATACTTCTACACTAGAAGTAAGCAAAATTTCCATCATATCCACCATACCACAACTGTCGGTGTTTGGAACCGGCAGCTCTCTCGACACTACGTTAGGTAGATAGAGAAGTTGTAGTTCGATAATGGGCGCGCAGAGATTCAATGAGGTGAAAGACACGTGTACACAGGGATTTACGTGGTTCGGGCCGCCTGAGCATAATACCCTACTCCACGGGGTGTGTTGGTGATGTATTAAGCTTGTGAGTCTAGAAGAAGCTCCAGAAGAAGAAGCTTGTCTAGCTCAGGGTGTTCAGCAGTAGTCTCGAACTGTCCTTTGTGTATCGCCGACCGGTCCTTTTATAGCACAAGGACTGGTCGTTACAACGTTAGCCTGACCCGACAGGTGGCCCCGGCGGTTACACATGCTTGATACACAATAAATGGAGTTAATTACTATTAATAGTCAGGTAACAGGCCTTAACAGTGCTGTTACCAGTATTAAGGACCATCCGATCGTGTGTCATTAATATGGCATTAATGACACTTAATCGGGTCTTGAAGTTTTTGATTGATCCTTGAAGGTCTAGAGCCGTTGGGGGGGTCCACCAGCTTGATAGTTGAAGTTGAAGGTCCGGCGGTTGCCACGTGGCAGCTCCGGAGCTCACTGTCGTGGACGGGTAGGTCCGGTGCTGTTGGACACGTGTCAGTACTGGAGCTTCCCTCTGTCTGGGGTTAGGTCCGGGGGTGCCATATTGGTATTCTGACCGGAGCTTCCCAGGTGTGGGTGATAGCTCCAGTCTTGTGATACACGTGGCGGCCCCAGGACTAACCATGTCGGGGAAGCAGGTCCGGCTACGCCTGACTTGTGGGGCCTTCGGAGGTCTTCAAATCTGGTATATGGAGTTTCCTTGTGATCTTTGCAATCCCAAGGGGTATCCGGTACGAAGGGTACCGACAACAACAAAAAGAGAAACTCCATGTTATTCATGTTTAGCGCTCTCTTCAAAATTCATTGCAAAGAAAGGGAGTAGAAGACATGGCTACAAAAAGAAAATGAAAAAAAGCATGCTTACATCATAAGCATGAGAAAAAAAGAGAGAGAGAAAAGAGAAGTAGCCATGTTTCATCCCTGCAAAAGAAAGAGAGATTATACCAAAAAGGAGTTATCTCAAGTATCCACATCCACTTCCACTCCATCACACATGCACTAGTCTTGAATCAAAAAGTTTTGATTTGAATTCTCTTAAGGCTTACTCTTTTGACTTAGCAATATATGTGATGCAAATATGCCTACTTACTTTCCTTACCAAGATCCATATATAAACCATATTCAATGAGTAGGAATAGTAGAGGCACAATGCTTTGGTGAGGAAATATTTCCACTATCCACAAAGGAGTAATTGAGAGAATCGAATTGAGGTACTTAATATCTAAATTTAATTCTCCGGGATTTAAGTGGAACTTTATTTCTAGGCTATGTTTGCTCCATTTGCTATTCTACCTTTCAACTACTCATGAATATGAAAAAGCATAAGCCCCATTGTCGATACCCTCCGTACCGGATACCCCTTGGGATTGCAAAGATCACAAGGAAACTCCATATACCAGATTTGAAGACCTCCGAAGGCCCCACAAGTCAGGCGTAGCCGGACCTGCTTCCCCGACATGGTTAGTCCCGGGGCCGCCACGTGTATCACAAGACCGGAGCTATCACCCACACCTGGGAATCTCCGGTCAGAATACCAATATGGCACCCCCGGACCTAACCCCAGACAGAGGAAAGCTTCGGTACTAACACGTGTCCAACAGCACCGGACCTACCCGTCCACGACGGTGAGCTCCAGAGCTGCCACGTGGCAATCGCCGGACCTTCAACTTCAACTATCAAGCCAGTGGACCCCCCAACGGCTCCGGACCTTCAAGGATCAATCAAAAACTTCAAGACCCAATTAAGTGTCATTAATGTCATATTAATGACACACGATCGGATGGTCCTTAATACTGGTAACGACACTGTTAAGGCCTGTTACCAGACTATTAAGAGTAATTAACTCCATTTATTGTGTATCAAGCATGTGTAACCGTCTGGGCCACCTGTCAGGCCAGGCTAACGTTGTAACGACCAGTCCTGTGCTACAAAAGGACTGGTTGACGATACACAAAGGACAGTTCGAGACTACTATTGAACACCCTGAGCTAGACGAGCTTCTTCTAGACTCACAAGCTTAATACATCACCAACACACCCCGTGGAGTAGGGTATTACGCTCATGCGGCCCGTACCACGTAAATCCCTATGTACATGTGTCTTTGACTGTGACATCCTGGCTCGAGGCTTAATAGGATTGATAGAATAACTCATACGACCAAGGTATACCTTCTTTTCCAGAAGCCCATGTGCAAAGAACTCCGAGGTTAAGCGTGCTTGACCTGGAGCGATTTGCGGATGGGTGACCGACCAGGAAGTCTTCTCGGGTGCGCACGAGTGAGGACAAAATGCGCAGAAAAGACTAGTGTTGGTCTGTGGGGCTAGTTTGTGATCCTAGTGAGCTGCCAGGAGTAATGACCGCCAGGCCCGTAGTGGCTGGGGTGTTACAGAATGGTATCAGAGCCGACCCTCGCGGTTTCATGGGTGCATACGGGTCAGGGACGTGGGTACGTACGCATGACGCGTGGGTCCTCTAGGAGGGACACGGTATGGTACGTATGCTAGTACTGAACGTATGGACGTGGCCAAGTTGGGACGTTCCTGGCTTGGGAGTTGATCGACGAGGACGTCGATCTTCTAAGGGGGGTGGATTGTGACATCCTGGCTCGAGGCTTAATAGGATTGATAGAATAACTCATACCACCAAGGTATACCTTCTTTTCCGGAAGCTCATGTGCAAAGAACTCCGAGGTTAAGCGTGCTTGACGTGGAGCGATTTGCGGATGGGTGACCGACCGGGAAGTCTTCCCGGGTGTGCACGAGTGAGGACAAAATGCGCAGAAAAGACTAGTGTTGGTCTGTGGGGCTAGTCTGTGATCCTAGTGAGCTGCCAGGAGTAATGACCGCCAGGCCCGTAGTGGTCGGGGTGTTACATTCACCTTCTTGAATCTCTGCGCACCCATTACCAAACTACAACTCCTCTATCTATCAAATGTAGTGTCAGGAGATCTGTCGGTGATCTGTCGGTTCCAAGAACCGCCGGTTCCAAACACCAACAGTTGGCACGCCAGGTAGGGGCGCCCGAGATTTCAAGTATGGTGAACTCGGCTGCTGAATCTTCCAACGGCAATCCTGCCGTTCAAACTGCTGGAGGCAATCCCTGCAACATGCAGCAACCAGTAGGTGCCGTGGCTCCAGCAGGAGTCATGCCTCCACCACCACCGCCTGCACCAGCACGTCAAGCTGAGCAGCGTGACGGTGCATCGACATCGGTCACTGCATCGGCAAACAACAACAACCCTTAACACACGCTTCATGCGGCGCGTGCTCTCCTCCAACGTCCACCACCTCCAGGTGCATCCCAGGGTGCAATGGAGCAGTGGAGGGCTGATGTCACTACAGGAATATCGAAGAGTTACATCGGCCAGTTTAAGTTACGTCGGTTGGCCGACGTAAGTTAAATAACTTACGTCGGCGCCATGGAACCGACATAAGTACGTTAACCTACGTCGGTTGCCGACGTAAGTAAGGAGACCGACAACTTTTAACACTAACTTACGTCGGCTAGAGCAACAGGCCGACGTAAATAAAAGAGCCGACGTAACTTAGTGTTAACTTACGACGGCCAATAGTATGGCCGTCGTAAGTTACGTCCGCCGACGTAAGTTGAGTATTTAGCCAACGTAAGTTATGTATTTTAACCTAGCCCGCGTGCCCTTCTCTTTTCTTCCTTACCCGCCGCTTTCTCTTCTCTTCCCCGCCGCCTGCGCACGACGCCCCCACCGCGCCCCGGCCCCGCCGCCGCCGCCCCCGCTCCCGCTCCAGCTCCCGCCGACCCGCGGCGCCCACGCCGCCGCCGTCCTCACCGCGACCCGGCCCCACCGCCCCCCGCTCCCGCCGACCCGAGGCACCCACGCCGCCGCCGGCCTCGCCGCGCCCCGGCCCCACCGCCCCCGCTCCCCGCCCCGGCTGACCCGCGGCGCCCACACCGCCGCCGGCCTCGCCGCACCCCCGTCTCCTCCGGCCCCCTGCGCCGCCCCGGCCCTCACCGCCCTCAGCCTCCCCCGGCCCCGTCGCGCCGCCCTGCCTTCGGCCCACCGCCCCCGGACCTCACCGCTGCCCCCAGACCTCGCCGCCGCCGGCCCCGCCCCTGCGCCCCCGCCGCCGGCTCGTCCGCCGATCCTCGTTGCAAGTATTTCCTCACCACTCCCCTTGCTCTCATTGTTTTGAATTATTGCACATGCATTTGCTTGAAATTTTTCCTAAATTGTCGATTGCACATGCATTTGCAAGTGTTTACTCTTAATAGAAAATTGTGAATTGCTATGCTTATGTTAGAAATTGATGAATTGCTATGCTTATGTTAGAAATTGATTAGAAATTATATAGATACACAAATAATGTTTACTATGCTTATGTTAGAATTAAATCGATAAATTGATGAATTACAATTGATGAATTTTTATGCTTATTTGTTATGCTTAGAATTATGGTTAGAATTGAATTGCTTATGTTTAGGTTTAATTTAATTGAATTCAATTGCTTATGTTAGAATTGAGTTGATAAATTGATGAATTACAATGGATAATTGTTATGTTTAGGTTTATTTGAATTGCTTAGTTTTTTTGAATTATGGTTACAATTTTAATTTTGATTGCTTGAGTGTTTAAGAACTATATATACATAAATGGGCTTCGGACCGACTTGACAAGGCCCGACAAGGCCCATTTAGTGGTAAGGTAAAGTATGCGTGTAGACGGGCACGAAGGCGAACGACGACGGTGAGGATGGCAAGCACCTGCGCGTGGATGGCGTACCCCGACAAAGTGGTTTCATCTCCGATCTATTTGCCAAGACAGAAGCTTTTGTGGAACGAGCTTTTTCGTTGTCAAATAGCGATAAGGCGCGGTGCCCATGTACGAAATGCCGAAACGGAACATTTTTGGACAAAGTGGAACTTACGTTGCACTTGTGTCGAAACGGTTACGTGTCACATTATGAGTTGTGGAACTTCCATGGCGAGACAGCTTCTCAAGCTGTACAAGAAGTGGAAGCTGACAATGATGATGCTCAAGAGGTTGATATGATGGATGAGATGCTGGAAGCTATACGACCAGAGCTTACAGAAGATACTCAAACAGCAGAGGATAAAGAGTTCTTCAAACGTCTCAAAGATTCAGAAGAGGCTCTGCATGAACACACTAAAATGTCAATCCTCAATTTTGTGACTAGACTTATGGCAATTAAGTCTAAGTTCTTCTTTTCTAACAATTGTTACAACATGCTCATCGATTTGTTCAAAGATGCTCTTCCACAACCCAACAAAGTGCCTAAGGATATGTACAACTCGAAGAAAATTCTTTCTGGTCTCGGGATGAAGCACGAAAAGATTGATGTGTGTCCGGACAACTGCATGCTTTTCTGGAGAGAGCATGCCAATGAGAACAAATGTTTGAAATGTGGTCAACCGAGGTTTGTCGAAGTTGTTAATATCGATGGTAATACAGTGACGACGGAAGTCGCACGTAAGCAGCTTCGTTACTTACCTGTGACACCGAGGTTGAAGCGGCTGTTCCTTTCAAAAAAAAACGGCCAGACACATGAGATGGCACAAAGAAGGTGAGCGTGAGAACAATGGAGTCATGACGCACCCGTCCGATGGTGAGGCATGGAAGGCTCTGGACCGGTTCGACCCAGAATTTGCTCGTGAAGCGAGAAATGTTCGCATCGGGTTGGCGACAGATGGGTTCACGCCGTTCAGCACAAACGCCGCACCATACTCCTGTTGGCCCGTCTTTGTCATTCCGTACAATCTTCCGCCGACCTTTTGCATGAAGAATGAGTTTATGTTTCTTAGCCTCATTGTACCTGGGCCAGATCATCCTGGGTCACGTCTCAACGTGATGTTGAAACCGTTGATCGAAGAGTTGAAAATGTTGTGGACAGGAGTCGAAGCGTACGACTGTTACAAGAAACAGAAATTCAACCTCCGAGTTGCTTATCTGTGGTCCGTTCATGATTTTCCGGCATACGGCATGTTTTCTGGATGGAGCACTCATGGTCGGTTGACGTGTCCGATATGTGCCTCGGACACCGATTGCTTTCGACTTACCCATGGAGGCAAGATATCTTACTTCGATTGTCATAGACGTTGGCTACCTCCGAATCACTTGTTTAGACAACAGAGGAATGTCTTCAGAAAGAACACCGTTGTCACTAAAGGACCACCGAAACGTCTTGACGGGTCAGAAATATCTGATATGTTGGACAAATTGGTGCCAGATGAAGGTCGTCCTGGATATTTCGAAGGTTACGGAGACAAACACAATTGGACTCACATATGTGGACTTTGGGAGTTACCGTATGTGAAGTCGTTGATTCTAAGGCACAACATTGATGTTATGCATCAAGAGCGTAACATGGCCGAATGTATCATAAGCACATGCATGGACATGACGGGCAAAACAAAAGACAATTTAAAGGCTCGAAAGGATCTTGCCGAGCTTTGTAACCGTCAAACTCTTGAGCTCTCCGAAAATGGTGGTAAACCACACGCTCCTTTCTGTCTTCGACCTAAAGAGAAAAAAGAAGTTCTCGAATGGTTGCAAAGGTTGAAATTCCCAGATGGTTACGCAGCTAGTCTGAGACGAGCCGTGAATGTGAAAACGGGAAAGCTAATTGGGTTGAAGAGTCATGATTATCACATAATCATGGAAAGACTTCTGCCTGTTATGTTTCGAGGCTATTTTGACGATGCAGTGTGGAAGGTGTTAGCCGAGCTTAGCCACTTCTATAGGCAACTCTGTGCTAAAGAAATCACGCCAGAGATGATGACTAAATTGGAAAAGGAGGTTCCGGTACTTTTGTGTAAGATGGAAAAAAATTTTCCTCCGGGATTTTTCAATCCAATGCAACATCTCTTAATTCATCTTCCATTTGAAGCGAAAGTGGGCGGTCCCGTGCAATATAGGTGAATGTATCATATTGAAAGATCACTTAGATATCTGAAACCAATGGTTGGTAACAGGGCAAGGGTTGAAGGTTGCATCGCCGAAGCTTTTACTCTTAAGGAAGTAGGATACTTCTCAAGTGTTTACTTTGCAGAGGAAAACAATGTTAATACTTCGGTAATGCGATACAATATAGATGAGCAACCTCCTTGTAGCGATCTCTCCATTTTTGCAACAAGAGGCACTACTGTTGGTTCTACACTTCGTATGATGTTAGCGAAAAAGAAAGGCGTGCTGCATTCTTCTACATGTACGCTAATATGGAAGAAATGAATGAATATTTGAAGTAAGTGTTTCTCCTACACTTATGCTTTTCACCATCTTTTCCGACACATGTATTCTAAAAGGTTCTCTTTGTCGTGTAGTATGTTCGACAAGCAAAATTGGAGACATAGACATCAACCCACGAGCAAGCAAATAGAACATATTCGACGGGAAGGAATAAACGGGGGATCTAATTTTCTCTCCTGGTTTCGAGATCATGTAACGTTTTCTCGATAACTAATCAATGTTAACAATGTTTTCTTATAACTTAACAATGCTTACGTTTTCTAATAATTCCATATCTTGGACAGTGCCAAAAAGATGCCAACGTCCATGAAGATTTGCGACAACTATCCCGTGGAGTGGTTAATGTTAGAAGCTATGGTCGATATGACGTCAACGGCTATCAATTCCGTACAACTCAATTTGAATCTCTTCGTCCTCTCGCGGCAACATGTAATACCGGAGTTGTGATGAGGGCAATCGATTCGCAAGATCATGAAACGCAGTACTACGGGATTATTAAAAAAATCCTTGAATTCACTTTTGTCGCAAACAAGCCAATTCGAGTGGTATTCTTTGACTGCGAATGGTTTGATTCCATTCGTGGAATTCGAGTAAACGAATTTGGCATGGTCGAAGTAAAACACAAGGAACGGTTGAAAGGATTCGATTCATTAGTTCTTGCACACCAAGTAGAGCAAGTGTACTATCTACCTTATCCATGCAATAAATTCAAAGCTTGGTGGGTGGTACATAAGGTGAATCCTCATGAGCGGTTATACGCTCCAGGAGATGATGATTATCACGACGAAGCTGAGGTTGATTGTGTCTACCAAGAGGAAGAGTTGCCAGACTCCTTCTCAGTCGAGCCCGGTGTAGGACTCGATAACTTAGTTGGAGACGCTCAAGATATCGAGGCTGGCACGGAAGCGGAAACAGAATCAGAATCTGAAGATATCGATGACATAGTCGAACCTGCTGATTTGCGCAAACGAAAACGATATGCGCAACAAGAAGATCGATGGGCTGGTTTAAGGAGTAGGGTGCATGATCGTGATGTTGATGAATTTTGAAGTAACGTTTTATTCACTAATCTAACATTAATTTTGTATATTATCTTTGTATATTAATCATTTATTCCTTGCAATAGGATGTCGTCAAAGGGGAAGGGGAAGGGGAAGCCAGTGAGAGGGTTTGAGCCGCCAGCAGACCCTTGCTCAGGGAGCTCGTTCCGTTCTAGTCGACGTGAGCTCTTTCTGGCACACGCTCCACCCTCAGCTGTCGTGTGCTTTCAGCGGAGAGAGGTAAACTTTAGTTACTATAAAGTTATTTTTGAAATTGCAATTGTTATTAATTATTAATAAAGTTATTCCTTTTGTGCAGTCTGGCTCAGAGACTTCTGAGTCTGAGTCAGAGTCTGAGGCTAGGGGGCCGCTACAGGAGCCCGACTCAGAGGCTAGGGGGCCCTCTAGCGCTAGCCTCCCTTCGGAGCCGGCTAGCGCTAGCCTCCCTGGGCAGCCCTCTACCACTAGCCTTCCTGGAGGCTCCGGGGGGTCTGCAGAGCCTTCAGGGTCACAGGACGCGGCAGCGTCGCAGCAGAGGCGACGGACGAGGAGGACCCACTTTGCGGCTCCTCCTCCGGTTACTACTCAGCGGACCACGATCCGCCCCGTTGGAGACAGGTATAAAAACTGTAAATAGTATACTAAATATTAGATGTTGTTTTTCTTTACTTAATGATTTAATATATTTTGTAGATGTTGGTACGACTTCTCGTTCACGGGGGCCGAGAAGCACCACAGGCAGGTTAACAGTGTCCTCGGTGCTATCGTCAAGTTGCACTACCCCGGTGTAATTGACGGTTTTCCTGCCCTGTCGTGGGATGACTACGCTCGGGTCTCTCACCCGGTGCACGGCACGGTTCAGGGAGCCGTGTGGCATGATTTTATGGTAAGTTTAACTGTTTCGTTTTTTCAACTCCTTTGAATTCTTAATTGCATATCACTTAAATATTTGTTTGCTTAAAGTTGAGGTACCAAGTAGAGGAGCCGGGCATGGAGGACCACGCGAGACGCGTGTTCCATTACAACGCTCGGAAGCTCACGACGGCGGCGTTGTCATACGCCCGGATTCAGGCCGTCAACGCTTACTACAAGCGGCACCCCCGGGAGCAGGAGCAGGAGCAGCAAAGGGGTGTCTTTAGGAAGGACTCGGACTCCTACTTGACAGAGGAGCAGTACGCGGAGGTAAGTTTTTAATATTGTTAAATATTTACAATATCTACGTATGTTAACCGCGTTGATGAAAATGAAATATGTGCAGGTTAGTATTTCCTGGTTACAGGGTAACATCGAGGCGTACTTAGCTCTCTGTCGGCACTGGGCTAGCGACGCTTTTATCAACAAGTCCACGAAGGCTAGACAGTGCCGCATGGGGTCCGAGGGCAAGCACAACTATGGCGGTGACGGCTACTTGCGTTTGGCTAAACGCATGGTAAGTACCTTTTTATTTTATTTATGTGTTCTTAATATATTATTTATCTCACTAACACGGATGTACAGGAGCGAGAGCTGGGTCATGAGCCGACCCCGACCCAGGTTTGGAAGAGAGGTCACAAGGGAAGTAAACTTTACTTACGTCGGCCTGCCCAAGCCGACGTAAGTCCTCAGGCCCAGCCCAAGGCCCATCTCGGCACTTAACTTACGTCGGCTTCTGCAGACCGACGTAATTAAGTTAACTTACGTCGGTGGCCGACGTAAGTCAATTTAATTACGTCCAAAAGCCTACGTCGGCTGGATGCCGATGTAATTAAGGGAAAACCGACGTAATTAAGTTATTTACGTCGGTTTAAGCCTTACTTACGTCGGCTTTGGCCGACGTAAGTGACCGTTATTCCTGTAGTGTGTGGAACATCTGGTTGCAGCAGCAACCGATCTCATCAGCAACCAAGGTCCTCCTCCATCGGGGCGGGCCCCATCGCAGCGCCGGACTGTGTCTGGCAGACTTGGTCCGCATGCTTCCCAGAATAGGAGGCGTGCTGCGTCACAGAGAGTTACATCGCTACCCTCCGGGGCGCGACGTACTCATACGGTAATCAGGATGTCAACTCATGACCCCCGAGCGGAGCTTGATTGCCGTTATTGTCAACAGGACGGCCGCATCCATATCGAGCGTGCTCGCGAAAGGCGAGAGGCTCGAGACAGCCCTGCTCCCGAGGGAGTAGGAGGAGGCTGTTTTGCACTGGCCATGCATCTGTGCATGGTCAGATGGCCAAAAAAATTCTGGCCTCACCTGCCGGAGAAATTTGACGGGACTGTTAACCCCGCCGAGTTTCTCCAAATTTACACCATCGCAATCCTTGTGGCCGGAGGTAACCAGGCCGTAATGGCCAACTACTTCCCAGTGGCTTTGACTGGGACCTCCAGGTCCTGGTTCATGAGCCTTCCTCACAATTCTATCAATAGTTGGGAGGAATTGTGCCAACAGTTCACCGCCAATTTTGGGAGTTCATACACCCGACCGGAAACTGAACTGGACCTTTTTGCAGTTGTGCAAAAGGGGGGAGAATCCCTGCGCTCATTCATCCAGAGGTTCTCCCAGGTACGAAACACCATTCCTTCTATCTCTAGAGCTTCTGTCATTGTGGCATTTAGACAGGGCGTACGGGATAAGAAGATGCTGGAGAAGCTGACGGTCAAGGAGATCACCAGCGTCATGGAGCTCTTCAGCTTGGCAGACAAATGCGCCAAAGCTGCGGAGGGCCGTGAAATGCACTCCAAACCACCTCCGGAGGATGGCAAAAAATCCTCCAAAGGCGAAGCCACTACCTCCGGGAGTGGCAAAAAGAAGAAAAAGCTCAACGGCAAGAAGAAGCCGTCGGCCGGCACATCCACCACTGTAGCTCCGGGTGGCCCGGGGCCACGCCCCGAGAAATGACCTCGACCGTCCTCTGAAGACAGTGGCAAATCCAAATGTGGTGTCCTATCCACAACACGAACGGCCACAACTTGGAGGACTGTCGGGAGGTCCAAAACCTTGTCGAGCGCTACCACAAGCGTCGGGAAGAAGTTCCTTTCTGTCAGAGGGAAGGAAAGCAGAAAGTCGATGAAGCTCCAGCTGAAGAGGAGTTGGGCTTCCAGGACACTAAAAAGGTCCTGAAGGCTGTGTACACCTCCGTCGACGACGACTCTGATGTCTCCGACAATGAGCGTTTGAAGACCATGAACACCATCTTTGGTGGTTCATGGGACATCATCTCCTTCCGTGTCCTCAAGACTATGTGGCGGGACATGGCTTTAGTAGCTCCTACAGCCAGGGCAGAGCCTCATCGAAAGTGGATAGACACTACCATCACTTTTGATGCTTCGGACTGCCCTTGGAACATGATCAGAGCTGGCCATCTACCTCTGATGGTATCACCTACCATCAACAACATTCAACTCCACCATGTAATGGTGGACGGAGGTTCGGGGCTGAACCTCATAAGCTTCGAAGCTTTTGTAAAGCTTCAGCTCCGACCTTCGGATCTTCGCCCCTCCCGACCTTTCTCCAGAGTAGGTCCGGTGGCCATAACACCACTCGGTGCCATTACTCTCCTCGTGACCTTCGGGACTCGGGAGAATTATCGCACTGAGAAGTTGATCTTTGACGTCGCTCAGATCAACTTGCCCTTCAATGCCATTCTGGACAGCCCCGCCTTGTACAGATTCATGGCTGCTGCTCATTATGGCTACCTGGTGTTAAAGATGCCGACACCAGCTGGCATTCTCCAGATCCGCGGAGACCGTACTGCTAGAGTGACTGCTTTGGAGGAATTGCATGCGCTTGCTACAACACAGGAAAAAGAATCCAGGAAGGAGCATGCTCCGAAACCTCCGATCATTCGTCAACGAGGCTCAACCTCCTCACCTCATGTGCAACCAAGTGGCGACACCGACATCCCCATCAAAGTCGTCCAAATAGGTTCCGATGCCGCTCAGACCACCCGTATATCGGGAGGTCTGAATGACAAATAAGAACTCGCGCTCATCACTTTCCACCGGGCTAATGTTGATGTGTTTGCATGGCAACCGTCACAAATGCCTGGGATCCCTAGGGAAGTGATCGAGCATAATCTGAAGATCTATCCCGACGCTCGTCCCGTACATCAGAAGCCTTGGAAGCAATCCGTAGAGCGATAGAACTTCATACGACAAGAATTGAAGAAGTTGCTCGAAGCTAGATTCATCCGAGAAGTCTTCCATCCAAAATGGCTGGCAAACCCAGTTGTTGTACCCAAGGACGGCGGGAAGCTTCAGATGTGTATCGACTATACAACACTAAATAAGGCATGCTCAAAAGATCCATTCCCACTACCTAGAATAGATCAGATAGTGGATTCCACCTCTGGGTGTGAATTACTGTGTTTCCTAGATGCATATTCTGGGTATCATCAAATCAGAATGTCTAGGGAAGATGAAGAACATACTTCTTTATCACAGTAGATGGATTGTACTGTTATACTGCCATGCCATTTGGTCTCAAGAATGCAGCTTCAACATTTGTACGAGCTATGTACAAAACCTTTGGAGAGCTCATCAGAGACGTAGTGGAAGTGTATGTTGATGACATCATTGTCAAGATCAAGAACAAGGAGTCACTCCTTGACACCTTGCAAGCTGTCTTCGACAAGCTACGGGTCACCCGCACGAAGCTGAACCCAGACAAGTGCGTCTTCGGGGTTAGCTCCGAAAAGCTTCTTGGTTTCCTGGTAAACCACCGCGGCATAGAGGCAAATCCGGCGAAGATTAAAGCCATAGAGGAGATGCGGCCACCAACCCGCATCAAAGATGTCCAAAAACTAACTGGATGTCTAGTCGCCCTCAGCCGGTTCATCTCAAGACTGGCGGAACGGGAGCTACCCTTCTTCAAGCTATTGAGGAAGTCCGGACCATTTCAATGGTCTGAAAAAGTAGAAAAGGCGTTCCAACAGCTAAAGCAGCTCCTCACCACTCTACCAATCTTGGTAGCTCCAAACCCTGGTGAGCCCTTACTGCTTTACATTTCAGCAACCGACGAGGTTGTCATCATGGTCCTGGTCGCGGAGAGACCAGAACCATCTCACGCTCAGGAATCCAAACTCCTCCGGGAGGGTCCGAAGGTTCCTAAAGGTGAGTCTGGGTCCCAGCCCCCAGATTTGGGTCAATAGGGAGTTATCCCAGAAGACTTGGACCCCTCCGAGAGGATCCGGGTCATTCTAGCGGAAGCTCCGAGTTCCTCTAGCAGGGACCCGAAGGTCACCGAAGTAGGTCCGAACCCCTCCGGGAGGGTCCGGGATGATGTGGAGGAAGCTCCGGGCCCCTCCGGGAGGGTTCGAACAGTCCAACACCCAGTGTACTTCATCAGCGAAGTACTACATGATGCCAAGACTCGATACTTAGAGATGCACAAGCTGCTCTACGCAGTCCTCATTGCCTCCATGAAGCTTCGCCATTACTTCCAAGCTCACAAGATCTCAGTGGTGACCTCTTACCCACTGCGTGCGACCTTGCATAATCCCAACTCTACTGGGAACATTGCAAAATGGGCAATGCCATGGTCGAATTCCATCTTGAATTCGTTCCTAGACAAGCGATCAAGAGTCAAGCATTGACAGATTTCGTGGCGGAATGGAACCCCTCTCCATCAAACCCTGGGGGCCCCAGTGAGCAGAAGTCGGAACTCAAGGCTCCGGTCTTCACCGAACCTCACTGGACCCTCTACTTCGACGGCTCCATGCAAAAACAGGGGGTCGGAGCTGGAGTCCTTCTCCTCGCACCAACCGGGGAGAAGGTAAAATACATGGTCCACCTTGACTTCAAGGAGACCAACAACATGGTGGGGTATGAAGCACTCATTTATGGACTAAAGGTGGCACTATCATATGGTGTCAAGCAGCTGTTGGTCAAGGGAGATTCAAAGCTCATCATTAAATAGGTGAAGGGTGAATGCTCCTGTAACAATCCTCAACTAGCTGCTTATCTCCTTGAAGTCCAGAGGCTTTAGAAGGACTTCGAAGTCCTGGATCTCCACCATGTCCAGCGTGTCCATAACGCTGAAGCTGACGATCTCTTGACGAAAGCGTCAACCGGAGCTCTTGCTCCTGACGGAGCCTTCGTCTGGAGGTTGTCAAAACCCACAGCTCAGCCTGCCGAACTGAGCGAAGGGGGTGAGACCAACATCCCGAAGCTGGCGGTCCCGATGGCCCTGTTACCATGGCAGCCATCAAGGGTCGTAGGTGCCGCCGGAAGCTCCGAACAACCCAGCACGCAGGACTCAAATGCTCAAGAAAGCTCCGATGCATGGATCTCGGAGATCCGGAGCTACTTGAAAGACAATATCCTTCCTAACGATGATGTATCCGCTGACCGGATAGTCAGAGTGGCTAAAAGATACACGTTGGTAGAAGGGTATCTATACCGGCGCGGTGCCAACGACGTCCTAATGCGGTGCATCACAAGTGAAGAAGGCTGCGAGCTTCTCGCAGAAATCCATGGAGGCGAGTGTGGGAACCACGCGTCTTCCCACATGCTGGTCGGTAAAGCCTTTCGGCATGGCTTCTACTGGCCTACAGCACTCCAGGATGCAATTGAGCTGGTGAAGAAATGCAAAGCATGCCAGTACCATGCAAAGCAAAATCACACACTGGCTCAGCCTCTACAAATGATACCTCCTACAAGGCCTTTCGCTGTGTGGGGGATGGACATCTTGGGGCCTTTCCCAAGAGCCGTCGGAGGTTACAAGTTTTTGTATGTTGCCATTGAGAAGTTCACCAAATGGCCGGAAGCAACTCCAGTTGTGACAATCAACAAGCAACCAGCTATCAACTTCTTGCAGTCCATAGTATGCAGATTTGGAGTCCCGAACAAAATCAAAATAGATAATGGGACCCAATTCACAAGCTCTGCTTTCCAAGGATACTGCGAAGATCTCGGCATCCAAGTCAGCTACACCTCTATAGCTCACCCGGCAAGCAATGGCCAAGCCGAAAGAGCAAATGCAGAAATCCTGAAAGGACTCACGACGCGCACATATGAGCGCCTGAAAAAACATGGAGCTAACTGGATTGAAGAACTTCCGCCCACTCTATGGGCCAACAGGACAACTCCAAACCGGTCAACCGGGGAAACACCCTTCTTCCTGGTGTACGGAGCTGAAGCATTCCTTCCTCCAGAAATCACCTTGGGGTCGCTCTAGGTCCGGACCTCCGATGAAGCCATGCAGGACCAGCTCCGGCGTGATGACCTTGACCTCCTTGAAGAGGGAAGGTGCCGAGCAGCTGTTCGGAATGCCCGATACCGCCAAGCTCTTCGGCTCTATCACCAACGGCATGTTCACAGCCGACAGCTCGAGGAAGGCGATCTGGTGCTACCGAGAATACAATCCAGAGAAGAGTTAAACAAACTCTCCCCCAGCTGGGAGGGACCCTTCTGAGTGATCAAAGTATCCCATCCCGGATGCGTTCTCTTGGCAACCGAGGATGGGACACCTCTCCCAAATCCTTGGAACATTGAGCACCTCCGTAAGTTCTACGCTTAGTATCACGGAGGTGAGTCTGTAATTACATGTGGTGTATGTTATAGAGTCATTGTACAGAGTCGGGTAGCTCCTCTGGGAGGGCAGCCAAACCTACCCTCTTAGGTCCGCAACGCCCATGCAACACTTGTCACAGTCTCAGAACTAAAAGTTTAGCTAGCTACCTTGGGTCAAACGAGAAACGAAACACACTTAGCCTGGTTCCGTACCCTAAGAGTGTACTTGTTTCCCCTATACCCCGGACCTATAATGAAAGACATCATTGTGTGAAAACAGACTCCACGTGCATTTACTTTGTACAGGATCAATATTTTTTATTTTTCTCTTTCTTGTCTATAACAAAGTTGTGCAGTTCTTAAGAAACTTTAGCTCGAATAGTTCATGTACAATTTGAGTTGCATTGTCTGTTCTCCCGGGTTCAAGCATTGTTGATGGCCTACTTGTGTGAATGTCGCCAAGCCAATCTAGGGCCGGAGTGTGCTATCGACTTAGCCTGGTCTTGCACCCTAAGTACGCCACTCTACCTACACCTCGACAGGCCGAAGTAAGGCAAGTCCGAAAACGATCAGACCTGAAGGAAGCTAGACGACACTCTTGATTGTATTTAGAATTGTGTTTGACCTAAAACTTTCCCGAGAACAGTAAGCCGCAATGAAGTTATAGATAAGAAAAGGATTTTATTGTTTTTCTTGACTTCAGTGTGCAGGAAAAATAAACAAGCTCCGACACCCTCTAGGCGGCTTGTGGTCAATGTTCAAACATTGACATCGAGCATCTCTGGAGCTACTCAGTCCCGGTAAAGCTAGGAGGCATGTCGTCAACATGAAGATGGTGGAAAGACTCTAAAGTGCAGTCTAACGTTGACACAACACGTGTTGACGGAGATCACTACTGGAGTTGCCAAAGCTCCGACACCCCAGAGGACTAACCATCAATGCTCTGGAGCTACTAAGCTCCGGCGATGGTCAATGCCAGAGCCACTAAGCTCCGACAGCCTCAGGGGGCCTACACTATCGAAGACTTCGGACCTACATTCTACAAGTTCGAAACATGCAAGTCTTCAACAACCGGTACATCCTCTTGGTACATGTTCACAATCAAATTGTGTACATATACCAGGGGGCCAAGCGAGACAAAGGTGTTGAAGACAAAAAATGAAATTCGAATTCACAAAAATTTGGATTTCATTCATCTGGAGACAAGAGATTACAAAATTGGAGAGGAAGAAGAGAAAGTACAAGCGGGAGCTATAGGGAGACGATCCTAGACCTTATGGAAGAACTGGGCGACCTTCTGAGCCACCTCCGACACGTTGGCTCGGATGGCTTCACCCTCTCCTTCGATGGGACCTTCAAGCACCGGGTCCAAAGGGAATTGAGGATCCCGACTGCTGTAGCACGTCAACACATACTCTGCGACATTCTTCGCCAGGTACTGACCCTCCATTTCCAATTGGTCCACGATGACATCGCCCACCTTGGAGAGTTTGCTGCCTGCTGACCCCAGCGCATCCAATGCCTGGTCCACCTCTGGCTTCGGATCATCCGTACGCACGGGGTTGAAGCCCATTGGCGTCAGAACGTCATTGGCCTTGCCCAGGAAGTCCCAAACTTGTTGGGACTCCGCAGCCCTTGCACCAAGCATCTCCGCCAAGGATCTTTTGGCCGCCGCCAGCTTTGAGCTCTCCCGAGCAAGACGCTCCACCTCTTTGGCATTCTGGTGAATCATCTCAGCAACCTGCCTTTCGAGCTTGCTGAGATCTTCCTCCCGGAGGTGGATCTCGTTCCGGCGGTTGACTAGATATTTCTCCTGGCCCCACACTTTCATCTCCTGGGCGGCGATGACATTCTCGTGCTTGTAGAGTTCCTGCCCTCGCTCCCAAGCTTTCTTCTCCTCCTCCTTGCAACGCTCATCCAATTTCTTGGTGCATTCTTCAAGGCTCTTGTCAGCCAGAGCTATCTTTTGGACAAGCCCGTCCTCCCTCTCCACGAGGTCGTCCCATAGCTCCAGGAATTTCTGCTCTTCATCTTCGAGCCGTCTCTCCCGAGCTTCAAGAGCCTCCCAGCACTTGACGAGACTATCGTGGATGGCAGAGAGCCTTTCCTGGCGTTCATCAGCTGCACTATTGGCAGCCTTGGCCTGATCATATATGGCCCGGGATTGGTTGTCGAGGGTCCATGTCATGCTTTCCCTCTCATCCAACAACTTTCCCCAGTACTCCAGGCGGACCTTCCCCCTTAGCACCCACTCCTTGTCGTCAGCCAGCCTCGACTATGCCAGCTTGGTCTCAAAATGGAGTCAGTTGCGCCACCTCCTAAGGGTTTGGCGCTCCTCCTCGAGGGACTTACTGTCGTGGTAGAAGGCTAGTTGGACTTGGCGAAGACTGGAACAGGCATTGTCGATAGACAACGATGGGGGGATCGGGTCCGGACCTACCGGGGTCATCTCCGTTGGCTCCAGTGGATCTTCAGCAACAAAAATTGGGTCCCACTCTACGAGAGCGGTAACCTGAGCTTCCACAGCACTAGGGCCGTCCTCCGGGATAGCCTCGACCGCCGCCGAGGAAGTGCTTGCAGCAGAAGTACAGACCTCTGGAATTGGTTCCGAAGGCCCAACTGCCAGATCATCAACAATTGGTCCCTCCGGCGGGGGGCCAGCAGCTTCATCCTGGAACTCTAGCTCGACAACGGGCACCTCCGGGATCACTGCTTCCGGAGCGGGCGTTGAAGGTTCGGCTGGAGCAGAAGCTACTTCTGGCTCCGGCGCAGGCGCTTCCTCTGCCTCTGGTTCAGGTGATGGCGCTTCAGCCATCATGGGCTCCGGCGCTGGCGCTTTGACCGCCATAGGCTCAGGCATCGACGCCTCAGCAGCAACTGGCTCGAACACTGGAACCTCTGCAACAGCCGGCTCCACAGCCAGAACTTCTGCAGCTACTGGCTCTATCGCCGGAGCTTCCTCGACGACCGACACAAGTGTCGGAGCTTCATCAACACCCAGCTCTACTGCCGGGACCTCTTCAACCACCAGCTCGATTGCCGGGGCTTCAACAACATCCGACTCTAGGGACGGAATCGCAGCTTCCCCTGGCTCCGCGGCCGGAGCGTCCAACATCACAGCATCCAAGCCGGAGCTTCAACTTCCGAGGTTGGCGCTGCTGGTACATCTTCAGTCCCGTGGTCCGGCGCTACCATGGGATCTTCTGGGAATGAGTCATCCAATACCAGGACAGCCGGCGCCGGGGCGGCCGCAGCGTCTGCCACCTCTTGGGGCGGCGCAGGAATCAGAGCTGGAGCTTCAGCCCGCACAGCCTCAACTGCTGCTGCAGGGGCCGGAGCTTCAGCCCTTTTCTTGGGCACGCTGTGGATGAAAGACGAAGGCTTCCGCACCAGTTCCCACGGAACCTCTTCTCTGTTTGCTCCGGACTGGCCCCAGCCGACATTGGCGTGGTAGTCCCGGAGGGCCCCCCGGAGCTTGCTGCTGTTGTCGGCGCTGCTCTAGTCGAGGCCCCCCTCGACCGGGAAGGACCTCCGGACCCGGAGCCCTCAGCTGGCCCTGGGACCGTAGTCACTTGGCCGGAGCTAGCACCCCGGGAAGATTCCGCAACTAGAGTAGACGCCGCCGTTGTAGACCTTCCCCTCAGGGGAGAAGGAGACGCCACGGAAGAAGTATGCCTGGCCCTCCTGTCGGCTTGCTTCCTCTTACAGCTCGGGGGCTCGGCCAATTCCTTGCCTTTACCGATGACTTCGGTTCTTGGCTTAGGGGCGGGGACAGAGCCACCTTCCGGAGCTTCGGACATTGCCAACCCGGTGGTTGAGCACCTCTCAACGACACCTAGGTCGTCAAGCACCAGCCTCGTTGGCCGGAGCTCCCTACTGAACGCTGCCTCCATGTTCATTGGGAGGAAAACTGGCGGCAAAGCCAAATCGTCGCCCTCGACGTCAATGCCGTGCTGGAATTTCGTCAGGTGGAACTCTAAAGTTTCACCCTCCATGTTGGACTTCAAACCGGTCACGATCCGGTCATCGTCCAGCATGCTGTTGAGAGCCCAAGCCAACTTCTTCCTCCTCTTCAACGGAGCCCACTTGTTGGTCAGGAAGTTGCAAAACACCGCCTGGGGAGTCACCCCTCCTTCCACACATAGGTGGATCCTGGTCAGAGCAGGATCAAAGGCATCCGACAGCACCGGAGCTTCACTCCAAACTGCAGTGTCGATGTTGGGGAGGCCTTCCGGCAGCTCCAGCTTCTCGTGCTCCCCCACCCTGATTACAATCCAATCCTTCTTCCAGTCGTCCCATTTCCCAGAAGGGAACGACCGCAAGTACTTGTACGGACACTTCTTGCGCTTCATAAAATAGTAGAAGCCAAGGTACTCGTCGCTCCAGCCTGTGGTTTGGACAGTGAAGAAGGTGCGGAAAAGCTCAATGCAGGGGGGAATGCCCACCCACATCTCGCAAAAGTGGACAAATATGGACACGAGCAGAATGGAGTGGGAGCCAAGGTGGTAAAGCTGCAGACCATAGAAGTCTAGCAGCATCAATAAGAAGGAGGAGAAAGGTGGGATCAGTCCCACCATGGCATACGCGGAGAAGTACACCATGTCGTCGGCGTGTTCCTTCTCGAACGGAAGCTAGCCAGCGCGGACCAGGTGGTTGAAGAAGTCAGGGGACCATCCCATGAGGGCCCGGACCTTCTTCAAATCGTCATCGGTCTTCAGTCGGCTCTGGCGGAGACCCAACTCCATTGCAGCACAGCGAGGCAGGAGAGGAAAGGCAAGCTAAAGTTTGGAAGGTTTGAGCGCAAGATCGATTGAAAGGCGTAAAGAACCCCAAACGGTGCGTGCTTTCCTTCTTAAGTAAGCCCCCACAACGCCTGGATGGAAGCCGCAGAGGAGCCGACAATACCAGTCAAAGATTTCACCCCACCAATGACAAGGGGGCCCGGGGCCACCCTGACAATCAAGCCGAGGTTCTTACCCCAGGCGAACGGTTGTTATCATAAAAGGCGGTAAACCCAAAGTCGGCGGCCTGACAGGGCGCGCGGAACTGATATAATTTTCGTATCGGGAACCGACGACCTTCAATTGCGTGAGATCCGCATGCTGAGATCTCACCTACCGCCTTCAAGATACGCCATGCGGCAGAAGTTTAACTGAGAACTATCGCCAACGGCACAACCAAAGACCCTTGAAGACACGGTTCAGAAACCAAAGAATGGACCCACCTCCGGCGAAATGACTTCATACAAAAGGTCTCTCCCGGAGGTGAGTCCAGGGGGCCACTCTCGGTACCCTCCGTATCAGATACCCCTTGGGATTGCAAAGATCACAAGGAAACTCCATATACCAGATTTTAAGATCTCCGAAGGCCCCACAAGTCAGGCGTAGCTGGACCTGCTTCCCCGACATGGTTAGTCCCGAGGCCGCCACGTGTATCACAAGACCGGAGCTATCACCCACACCTGGGAAGCTCCGGTCAGAATACCAATATGGCACCCCCGGACCTAACCCCAGACAGAGGGAAGCTCCGGTACTGACACGTGTCCAACAGCACCAGACCTACCCGTCCACGATGGTGAGCTCCGGAGCTGCCACGTGGCAACCGTCGGACCTTCAACTTCAACTATCAAGCCGGTGGACCCCCCAACGGCTCCGGACCTTCAAGGATCTGTCAAAAACTTCAAGACCCGATTAAGTGTCATTAATGCCATATTAATGACACACGATTGGATGGTCCTTAATACTGGTAACGACACTGTTAAGGCCCGTTACCAGACTATTAAGAGTAATTAACTCCATTTATTGTGTATCAAGCATGTGTAACCATCGGGGCCACCTGTCGGGCTAGGCTAACATTGTAACGACCAGTCCTTATGCTATAAAAGGACTGGTCGACGATACACAAAGTACGGTTCGAGACTACTGCTGAACACCCTGAGCTAGATGAGCTTCTTCTTCTGGAGCTTCTTCTAGACTCACAAGCTTAATACATCACCAACACACCCCGTGGAGTAGGGTATTACGCTCAGGAGGCCCGAACCACATAAATCCCTGTGTACACGTGTCTTTCACCTTCTTGAATCTCTGCGCGCCCATTATCGAACTATAACTCCTCTATCTACCAAAGGTAGTGTCGGGAGATCTGTCGGTTCCAAACACTGACACCCATGATAACTTAAGAAAGGTAGAGTATCATAGCCAATTTCTGCAATACTAGGTAGAGTATCTTGTTGTGCATTAGATACTTTTGAAAATAAGACATTGTAGCAACTCCTGATCATCAACCTAAAGTCTTGACTTTGCTCGGGACGAGCAAAGGATAAGCTTGGGGGAGTTTGTCGACGGCTGTTATATACCAATTTCATCCGTCAATTTAACTCAATTATGTGAAGGATTTGTCATTTCTTGTACACATACCCTTTCTATCTAACCCAATTCCACTTGGACTTGGAGAAATTAGTGTATGTAGCATTTAATGCAGGAAATGAGCAAATGTAGAGGGACCAATCCTATAAAATATCATCCCTGCCAATCAGGCGACGACACGTGGCATCCCATGGATCAAATGGCCAAAAAATAGAAGTATTCGAGGATATCCAATGGTGTATCACGCAGATACATCAAGGGGACCCACCTGGCAGTCACATGGAGGAAGCACTCCATGTTTGGAGTGCTGACAAGGTCGGCCGAACCAGGGGTTCGGCCGACCCCTTACTGGCTCCAAACGCAGTCAAACAACGTGTGTTGGCTCCTCCTGGCTTGAAGGAGTCAATGGTGACTGATTCGTGCGCTTTTGGTGGCGGGAACCAACCTCAACACTAGTATAAATAGGACCCCCTACCCCTCACTTCAACACACACCACTTGAGCTTCATCTCTGTTGTATACACTATAATACATAGTCTTAGAGGAGTTAGGTTGTAGAGAGGAGAGTCTCTAGTCCCAAGTCCAAGTTGGGAAAGGAAAGGAGTCTCTCTCTTCCCAATCCTACATTGGGAAAAATATGGCTCATGTATTCTTTCTTGTATTTGTGACTTTATGCATAATAAAGATAGTATCTTTAGTCTCTACTTATACATATACTTGGGCAAAGCGTTTCTTGTCTGATTGTGGAGTCCATGTATGTGGAAGGTATAGCTTCTATGACTGTTTCATCATGAACATATCTCATTATCATAGAACCTATAGACCCCCACTATAGTCTAGTTAATTATAACATAACTAGGTTAGTATGGATATTTATGTTGTGTATCAACATTGGTTCAATGATGATTCAATTTATTGCCTTTGGATGGCTTGTGCCTAGGCTCTTAAGTTAATTATTTAATATGCTAGCATGGTGCTAGGATAGCTAAGTAGCATTGTATTTCTCGTAGACCCACGGATTGAAGAGGTAGGCAGTAGGTGGTTACAGCCCTATCTATCCTTTGTAATCCTCCACGTTCGGCTATGCCACAGGCTCTTGGCGGGAGTCGCCCTAGTATTGCTAGGGGTAAGCCCGTGCCTGATGTGTTGAACCACATAGCATAAGTGTTCACTATTGATCTAGCTTATGGATAATTAGTTTAGACTATGTATATGTACAATAGAGCATAGTAGGAGTACCTCCATAACTCTCAACCTTAACTAACCTCTAGGATGCTCTTCTACCCCTTAGACTTGAAAGCTTTTGTGTGTGTCATACTACCTCCACTATTATTTTATCCATCCTACTAGATTCTTACCTAGATCTTTCTACCCTTTCCACTTGATGATTGTTATACCTCTTCCCTGCATTCCTTTGGGATCAAATAAATGACACCCTTGGGAATACTCTTAAGGGGAAATGTTACAATGATATTTCCGTGCGCTTGCGGAATTCACTCTGTGATCCAATAGAACCATTATCAAGCATTTATGACACATCAGTTGGAGATGTTTAGTTAATGGTGCATAAGAAATACCAACAAACATTTCTGGCGCTGTTGCCGGGGATGATTTGTTAGTGTATCTTAGGAGCCGTCAACAGCCTGCGCAACGGTTGCCTCTCCTATAGCATGGGTGTTTGTCTCTGTCGTTGCGAGCAACAACAGTGACGATGGGTGAGTGTCGAAGGATTCGTCAGATGATGATGATGTAAGCAGCACCAAAAGACCCGGAAGATGGCAAGTACTCCCACCTGGTCGGCCAGCTCGTGGCGCCATGCTCCCCGCTGTTCGAGGTAGAGTTGTGGCAGGGGGTCGAACAACTGTCAGTGATGGATTTGAAGCTAGCTTTGCTCTCTAGGACGAGGTGAAGGAATGATGATGTGTAGCTGACCGTCCTTACAATGGATGGTGCCAGAATGCTATTTGTGTCGTCCTTGTTGTTGTCATCAACCGCCCTACCGGTCGGAGGCTGGTTCAGTGGATCTTCCGTTGGAGACCTAGGGTGTGCTAGTGCGGCTGGCAAAAAGATCCAGGATCTCGGAATGGAGAGCCTGGTGCTAGGGGAAGATGGAGTTGGCTCCAAGCTCGCTTCACAAATGGCAGCGAACTCAAAATTTCTGAAGCGGACCTTTGTGGTGGGCCTGAAGGAAGAACATGATGAAGCTGTTAAAGAAGCGATGTGGAACGCACATCAGTACCCCTTCCTAACACACCAATTGGCGGTGTTCATACTACCGACGAGTATCGATTTTGCCGTGCATTCATCTTTGAGGTGGCCTAGCTACACAAACATAAGAGTTTATACTGGTTCGGGCAAAGTGCCCTACTTCCAAAGTCGATATCCTGCTCTTTGTTGATCGAAAAAAGGAGAATGTGTTACAGGGGTTATGAGCGGTTGATGCCTGTGTGTTGAGTCGTGCGTGCGTAATTCATCTATGGTTGCTTTCAAGCCCCTTTGATAGGCAACTTTGGCATGCCTTGTCTAATCGTCTATCTACCCCCGTCTCTCCTCATAAATGGGGTGGGGTTACAGTGTGTCTTATCTCTTTAGAATATCCTTTTGCATGCCTCGGGCCATGATGGGTTGCAAAATTCATCGCTACACGTACTCCAATCTTGTCACCTATCAATGCGCGTGTTGCAATGTGCACCTGCTACCGTGCCAGATGGGACAGGTCAGGTAAGATGTCGGTAGGGTCTGTGACCCATGTCAGGATAAGCTCAAGCGTGGTCATCCTTCCACTATTGAAGGCCTTCACTGAGCTCATGTCGTATTTAATGCTGATACCTACTGTCGTAAAACGGAAGATGTTGGCAGGGCCCATGACGCAATGCCCCTATCAAGGCCCGAGAACCCTATCTCGACCTCAATTTTTGAGGCTTGAACCGCCTGTCACTGACCTTGGTGGTCAGGGCCCACCTATCGCCCACCTCGGTGGTCAAGACTTGGTTGGCTTACGCGTGCTCTCTGGTAGTCGAGTTATGGAACCCCATGAGTAACCCCCCGAGTCATGGGCCGAGCGAGCTGATCGATCGGAGACAGATGCGTGATGGTTTGCTGGCGGAGTCAAGATGTTGAGGAGTCAATTCTGGTTATGATTCTCGAGTTTTTTGCAGCAAGACCTCATACCTATATGTGAAGGTCGGGTTATCGGCTGTTGGTATTTCTTAACACCACATCTCTTAACACCACATATCATCTCCGGTAAGAGATGATGATTTGCAAGCACACGGAAGATACTGTTGTAGCATTTCACCCAAGTGTATTCCCAAGGGTATCATATTTATCCCAAAGGAAGGTGATGAAGTAAAGTAAACACTATTCTCATGATTAACATATAGAGTACTAAGTAATTGTCACGATAGGGGTAAGTTGATAATATGGTTAGTGTGACTCACACCTACGCAATTTACTCTAAGGGATAAGGTTGTCCTAGTGAGGGTTAAACTACGAGAAGAGACTGCTCCTATTATGCTCTAATTACTCATATACATAGTTTGATAATGAACATATCAATATGCTAATGGTGAATACTAGAGCTTAGTGGTCCAACACATCGGATACGGGTTTACCCTGAAAATATCAGGACAATTCCCGCTAAGAGCTTGTGGCATAGCCGAACGTGCGGAAGTACAAAGGACGGACAACACTATCACCACCTGCCACCTACCCCTACAACCCGTGGGTCTACGAGACATCCAACGCCACTTAACTATCTAAGAACCTCGATTACATGTTAAGTAAATACCTTAGAAGCCTAGGTACAAATATCTTTCTAAGGCAATGACTAACCTAAACATCGTTGAACCAATGTTGGCACCAAGAACTAACTTATTCATATTAACATAACCATGTTATTACCTAATTCAACTATAGTGGAGGTATATGGTATCTATGATAATATAATATTGATATTACTTTCAGATCATAATAGCACCTACACCTATCACATACATGGACTCCACAATCAAACAAGAAATGCTTTACCGAAGTATACGAATAAAGAGAGACTAATAATAATATTATTAATATGCATAAAGTCACAAAAGAAAAGAAAGATACATGAGCTATACCTTTCGCAATTTGGACTTGGGACTAGAGGCTCCTCTCTATAGCCTAACCTTTACTAAGGACTAAGAAAACTAGTGCATACAATGGAGTGAAGGCTCAAGTGGTGTGTGGGTGAAGTGAGGCACCTCCCCCCTAATTATACACTCACTAAAGCGTTTTTGCATGCTAATCTCCTGAGCTTTCATAGAATCCCGCATCAAGGAAGCCACCAGAGGTCGACACGTGTGAGTGAAGCGAATTTGATGTGCTTACCAGTGGTTTAGTCAATATGGGGAGAGGGACCACTTGGCTCTCAGTTGCTCCAGGGCACTGATATGTGGAACTAGGTTATTTCTAAAAGCAATGTGTGTAAGAAATGTCTATTTTGTCATATAATTGAGGTATATTGATGATCGAAATTAGTATTTAACAATCGTCAACAAACTCCCCCAAGCTTATCCTTTTGCTCGTCCGAAGTGAAGTTAAAGACTTAGGTTGTTGATCAAGAATTGCTACTATGACCTATGCTTCAAAAGTACCAATTTTACAATTAAACATTCTACCTTGTATTGAATAAATTGGCAATGGTGCTCATCCTTTACCTTCGTCCTTATGGGGCTTTTGCCTTCTCCTCTCCTTGGGTGGCTGAAAGATAGAACAGTTCACAAAATGTGCATTATCCCAAAATCTTAGTTCCACTTAAATCCCGGGGAATTTCAAGTGATTTTTAAAAATTTGGCATAAGTTCCTCAAATGATGCTCTCAATCACTCCTTTGTGAAAGTGGAATTTTCCTCATCAAGGCAATGCCTTTCTTGTCCTATATTTAAATACTTTTTGTGGCTCTTGGTAGGGAACAAGAGTTGGAATATTTGCAACACATATATTGCCTTAAGAGAAAACAAATCATACCTCTAGATCAAGTTTGTGCAAGTGTGGTGGAATATTTGTGGTGGTGTAAGATGAATCCTTTTTATGCAGTCTCTTTATTGTACGGACGAAACATGGCTACTTTTTTTTCTCATGCTTTATTCTTTTTCTTTTATTTTTTCGTAGCTATGCTCCTTTTTTCAAATAAAATTTAAGTGAGTTTTTGGCATTGAAAATATGTAGTATCTTTTCGTAAGTGGAAAATAGAATGATAGAAAATTTGCTAACCTGCAATGTAAAAGCATAGCTCGTGCACATGTTTAATCTTGATCATGGAAGTATGAAAAGATTCTCACATAGGTCTATACTAGTTTGACTAGGCTCAATGTGAAAACGAATTGCGTATGCATGGGGTTCATCAAATGAAAATATCATATGGATTTGGTACAAAATTCAAATTAGATGAGGAACTTCATTTAAATCAATTTGGGAATTTCTATAGACATCAAGTTTCACTTTGATTACGAAACTTGCAGCTTTATGTTATAAATTATATCTCACAACAACCTAGAATTGGATCATGCTTTTGATACCAACAATTTCTAAGTTCAAGGTGAAATATTTAAAGCCAATAAACTCAATAGTTAGAGAGTATTAAATTGTGACTTAAGTGCTAAAGGAGAATAAAACAGAGCAACTATTCATTATTTTAACTTTGAAAGAATCAAACATTCTCAGCGCGCATATTTTATTTTAATTAATCCTACCCTAATTATTTTTATTGTTTTTTTAGATTTGATACAAGTTACCACAAGTGGGGGTCCTCCCACAGGCTTGTTCCTGGTCAAGATCCGAGATAGGGGTTGAAACCGTAACGGCGGAGGTAGGTCATCAGGTCGGTCTAACCTTGTTGCAGCATGGCTTCAACATTGTAGGGTTGAGCGTCGATGTTGTGTTCTTCTTGTAGGATCGAAGAGCACATGTACAGCTAGCTACCAGAGGGGGGTGAATGGTAGATTAAAATTTTTCAGCGGAAGCAACGAAACATCCCTCGACAGAAAACCGATCCGTTAAAGAAACCATGTGTGCGACTAATCTAAACGTGTTCAACTGTGACAAAACTAGTGTAGAATCAAGTCATGAAGAAGTTACAACAAGAATCATGAAAATCCATTGAGAGAAACTCAAGTTAAGATCGAAAGATCAAACAAAGGTCAATCTGTCCTACCCGAGGAAAACAGTTCTGGAATACTGCAAAGAAACTTGTGTAGATCAGAAACCACAAATCCAATGACCGTGAATTTTTTATAGATGATACAAAATTAAGTTGTGAAGATAACCCAAGAAAAATCACGTCAATCGGATCTGTAAAACTCGAGTTATGATAAAACCACCGAAGAAAGGTAGTGCGGTGCAAAACTCGACGAGAAAAACTTGAAGAAAACAAATCGGACGAACAAGGAACAAAAATTCCTTCAAACTATGAATTTTATTGATCAAAATTTACAAGGAACAGCCCCAAAGTCGTATACCACAGTTCTGGCCTCCCTTGCTTATATAACTAGCCCGAAGGACAACTCAACTCAAACTAGGACTCTAATCCTACTCAATTCATGAATCGAAACTTTCCATACCTATTCAAGACTCTTCTATACGCAGATAGAAGCAATCTTAAGACTTCCAAACACCTTAGGAACATATCCCACATTCATAAAACAACTCGAATTCGTGACCCACACAAAATCCTATCATAACCAACTCAAATCTTTCCATATTTGAGTCAAACCCGACTCAGCCGCAGCCTGAGTCTATAACCTAGTCGGTTAGACCTTTCCGACCAATTCTTTATGTCCACATCTCTTCATCACGCCTTGGAACCATGTAGCCATGTCCATGCACTCCTTGCACACGTGTAAACATCTTCCAAAGACGTCCACGGTACCTTCATATGCAATGTTCTTGATCCAAACAAGCTGCGCAACCTCCCAATCAACTCAAACACAATTCCTCCCGAACTTGGTTGTTGAACCTCATCTTCTCCCTATGACTAGTTCAATGGATACCATCACCAGCCATGTCTTGAACTCAAGCAACACCTGCACATGAATAAACAACCAATACTTCTGAGCACAAGTCCTTGACTTTACTCTCGTTAGTTCTGAAACCACAACACCTTACGTGAGCACCTCACATAAGCATGTTGCAAACCATAGAAAATTTATAACAGCAATAACCACAAAACACACCAAAAACTTAGTAAAGGAATACTAAGCAAACTTTACATAGATGAAAGTTTGAAATATTTCAAAGTAAAAGCAAAACCATAGCAATCTAGCTCCAGACCTTGCCAACACTAACCGGACCTTGAGCCAGAGCTTACCAAAGCTAGCAGAACCTAGCACCGGAGCTTACCAAATATAGTCGTACCTAGCGCCGGAGCTAACCAAAGCTAGTCGGACCTAGCACCGGAGCTAACCAAAGCTAGACGGACCTAGCACCGAAGCTAACCAAAACTACTCGCACCTAGACAAAGAAGTCGGACCTAGCATCATCGGACCTTGCAGGAGCTACCCAAAACAAGCCGGACCTATCGTCGGACCTTGTTAAAAAGGTGTTTTTGTAGTATTCAAAACTTTATCGTCAAAGCCAATGTATTCAACACACATAGGTCTGGCAATCCCCCCTTGATGAATGCATTGGTACCACCACTTAAAATCCGAACATTGGCATGAAAAGTTTTGAAAACAATTTCTCCCCCATTTTGAAAATCAAATGAGATAGAAATAAATTCCCCCTTGCATACTTCTCCCCCTTTGACAATGTATTCATCAAGGTACAAAAGAGAAATTTTAATTTGTTATGAGGACATTATGACATATACATATAAGACAAAACTAATCCAAGTCATACTATCAAGTAACTTACACTATCACAACAATGAGATACATAAAGTAGTGTAAGACATGCTAGAGATCAAATGTAATTTTCAATTTAAGCAAGTCATGATCTCACAAACTTAGCTATTTCAAAACCTGAAAGCATGACACTTGTTGCTGCATTTTATTATTTTCCAAAGCACAAATTTAGATCATATGATATTTGCAAGAGATTATATGCGCATCTGCCTTATACTAACCAACCAAGCCAAGCCTATGTCATTTGACAATCAGAAGCTTAAGGACATGATTTTAGTCATACACAACTTCTTCCAAGTTCATATCTAAGTGCAATGATAAGCCATCTCAAAAGAAGAAGTGTGATGCATGCATATTCTCTTGATCTTTTCTCATTTTTTATTTGATCATAAAAGCTCAACATGTGAATAGTTGATTGCTTGATTAATTCTTTATGATTAAAAGCACTTGTGAGCATGCAACTGGTTAAAACAGCAAGAAAGTTCGATCATGACCAGATTTAGTGTAAGTAATTATTCCAATTACTAGTCATGGCAAAAACTACAAAATGTATAACACGAGTAATGTAGTAAGAACTTTCAGCATGTAAAAGGAATCACAAAGTCACATATGTATGAAATATTATGCTCATATTATTTTTAAATTCAGATCCCAAATTTGAAAGATCCCCCTCAATTTAAGCCATGAGGATGCATAACCCCTATTTCACTATGAATGTAACAAAAACGAGTGAAATCCAAAGGTTTTGTAAAAATGTCAGCCAATTGTTGTTCGGTATCTACATGGTGAAGCACATTATTTCCTTTTTCAACATTATCATGGAGAAAGTGATACCTAATATCAATGTGCTTAGTTCTAGAATGTTGCACGGGGTTTTTAGCAATGCAAATGGCACTAGTGTTATCACAAAACAGTGGAACACTATCTAGATCAACCCCATAGTCCTCAAGTGTTTGAACAATGCAAAGAATTTGTGAGCAAGCACTAGCAGTAGCTACATATTCAGATTCAGCTGTGGATTGCGCGACCGAACTTTGTTTTCTAGAGGACCAATCAACAAGTGAGTTACCAAGAAAATGAAAAGCACCGAAAGTACTTTTCCTATCAATCCTACAACCCCCAAAATCAGCATCCGAAAAAACTTTCAAAGTAACGGTTGAGGAAGAAGGAAGCAAAATGCCAAATTCTTGAGTTCCATGTAAGTACATGAGAATTCTTTTGTTGGCTTGATGATTTGAAGTACGTGGGGAAGCTTGAAACCATGCACAAAGACATACTCTAAATTATATGTCGGTCTTGATGCCGTGAGGTACAAAAGTGATGCTATCATGCTTCTGTATTCTTTTTGATCCACAGGTTCACCATCTTCATCAAGTTCAAGTGTCGTTGCTGTTCCATTGGTGTCCAAAGAGGCTCGCTTTTGTCTATGTTGAAGCGCTTTAAAAGATCTCTTGTATACTTCATTTGATGCACAAAGGTTCCCTCCTTAGTTTGCTTGATTTGCAGCCCCAAAAAGTATGTGAGTTCTCCCATCATACTCATCTCAAATTCTGAACTCATCATAGCTGGATCTTGTAACTCGCTCATGCAAGCTTCCAATTATCTATTGCGTGGGATGATTCTTGTAAATCCATAGGGGAACATATATCTCACAGACTTCTTCATCACGTTCATCGCAAATTGATGAGCTTGTGGTTTGTGGACGATCAGGACCAGCAAAGATGGTAGTCGGAGCTTGTTCAAAGTTCAGAGCTGGACACATGCCAGCTTCAGAACTATTAGACAATATCACTGATTCTTCTTCTTCTTCTCTTCTTCCTTCTTCTTCTTCTTCTTCTTCTTCTTCTTCTTCTTCTTCTTCTTCTTCTTCTTCTTCTTCTTCTTCTCTTCTTCTTCTTCTTCTTCTTCTTCTTCTTCTTCTTCTTCTTCTTCTTCTTCTTCTTCTTCTTCTTCTTCTTCTTCTTCTTCTTCTTCTTCTTCTTCTTCTTCTTCTTCTTCTTCTTCTTCTCTTCTTCTTCTTCTTCTTCTTCTTCTTCTTCTTCTTCTTCTTCTTCTTCTTCTTCTTCTTCTTCTTCTTCTTCTTCTTCTTCTTCTTCTTCTTCTTCTTCTTCTTCTTCTTCTTCTTCTTCTTCTTCTCTTCTTCTTCTTCTTCTTCTTCTTCTTCTTCTTCTTCTTCTTCTTCTTCTTCTTCTTCTTCTTCTTCTTCTTCTTCTTCTTCTTCTTCTTCTTCTTCTTCTTCTTCTTCTTCTTCTTCTTCTTCTTCTTCTTCTTCTTCTTCTTCTTCTTCTTCTTCTTCTTCTTCTTCTTCTTCTTCTTCTTCTTCTTCTTCTTCTTCTTCTTCTTCTTCTTCTTCTTCTTCTTCTTCTTCTTCTTCTTCTTCTTCTTCTTCTTCTTCTTCTTCTTCTTCTTCTTCTTCTTCTTCTTCTTCTTCTTCTTCTTCTTCTTCTTCTTCTTCTTCCTTCTTCTTCTTCTTCTTCTTCTTCTTCTTCTTCTTCTTCTTCTTCTTCTTCTTCTTCTTCTTCTTCTTCTTCTTCTTCTTAAATACCTTCCCTCTGAGGATATGGATCCGAACCTGCAATGTTTGAGCTAGTATCCGGGCTAGCTATGTCAAAAGACACCTCACAACTCTCCACAATTTTGTTAGTGTCAAGTAAAACACACGGTAGCCTCTAGTATGAGATGGATAACTAAGAAACATGCTGTCAATAGATCTAGGTTCAAACTTATCAAGATTACCATGTCTTAACAAAGCATTTGCAAGCAAAGACCCAAAAGTGTGTAACACTAGACCTATGTCCAAACCAGAGCTCATATGGTGTTTTACCTAGCTTAGCTCACAAGAAAACACGATTTGAGACATAACAAATGGTTGCAATCGCATCAGCCCAAAATTTCCTAGGAGTTTGATTTTCATCAAGCATAGTCCTAGCCATTTCAACTAAGGTTCTGTTCTTTCTTTCTACAACACCATTTTGTTGCGGTACATATGGTGAAGAAAATTGATGATCTATTCCATTTTCAGCACAAAAGTGATCAAAAGATTGATTCTTAAATTCGGTTCCGTTATCGCTTCTAAGTGCCTTTAAAGATCTTGGGTGATCAATTGATAATCTAAGAAATAAAGTTCTAAAGTGACTAAAAGCTTCATTCTTAGATGCCATAAAGTAAACGCAATAGTATCTAGAATAATCAAATCACAAGAACATACCTTTTACCTCCGAAGGATTGAACGTGAAGGTCCTACGGTGTCAAGGTGCAAAAGTTGACCCGGTTCGGTTGTCATGATCATTGTGAGAGGAGTATGTGAACCTGCAACCATCTTAGCATGTCTACAAGAAGAGCACACAATTTCTTTGTCCCCTTTAAGCTTAGGCAGCCACGTATGCGATCAAGAGCACTAACACGCGTTAGATGATCAAAGCCTATGTGACCAAGTCTACGATGCCAAAAATATAAGTCCTTTGAATCATTAGCAACTAGACACCTATGCTTAGAGGAAGACATATCAAAATCAGCTTTAAAAACTCCTCCAAACCGAGACATGTTAAAAATAAGATCACTATTTGAATCTACAACTTTGCAACAAATTTTATTGAAAATAATTTCCAAATTTAGCAATTGTGAAATTGAAAGCAAGTTGTATTTCGATTTTTTGACAAGTGCCACGTCTTTCAAAGTGTAGTGATCATTTACCATAACCGAACCCTTAGCAATTATAGGAGTTGAAGAATTATTGGCAAAAGTAATATTCTGTACATGTGACATAAAAGAGAGGGAGGATAACCATTCTTTGTTACCGGTCATGTGGCGTGAGCAACCTGAATCTACAATCCAAATGTTCTCCTTCCTCAAGCGTGTAACCTACATAGAAGAACAATATGTCGATGACTCAATACTGGGGTTAGTCAAAAGGCATTTAGGAATCCAGTACTGAGTCACACGACGTGCAGCAGGAAAACACACGAAAGCTGAGATAAAACAGCAGGTTTATGAGTCAAAGTTTGAAATTTTTTGTTCTTAACTACTGATCTATAAGGTGTTACTTGTGTAACACAAAATCAGTAGCTCTAGAGGCAAAAACAAAAGATCCGGAGGTAAACTTTGAATGTTTTTGACTCATAACAGTAGGTTGCATGTTCCTGACATTCGGTTTAGTATGTGCAGCAAATTTTGCATGAGAGTTATAAGATCTAGCTTGCATTCTTTCCTTTTTATGTTGTTTAGCTATTTTATAACAAATATCTGTGACATGAGCATCTCTACCACGATAGGTACAATGAAATTTAACTTTGTGTTCATGTCTAGATGAGCATGCATTATTTTTAATTAATCCCGAATGTGACAACACTCCTGCAGATTTAAAAATCACATCCTTTTTTTTAGGGACAGTTTTGATTAAACCTCTTACAAATGATCTTACAATGTGAGGTGGATGTGTTTTAGAATAAGCATGGGAATCAAAACCTAAACCAGTTTTATCATTGCAAGGTTTAGAAGAATTTAACAGCAAGTTTAGATTCTTGTTCCCATTGTAGAACCACTCTAGTATCTTATTTTTATTGTCAAGTTCTTTAGATAAAACTAGACAGTTTTGACATGAAGTTTTTCCTTTTAGTTTGCAATTGGAACAATATTTAACTTAATGAGAACATAAAACATTATTCAGAATGGAAATTTCATTCATTGCATATTTTAGTTTCTTGTCAAGATTGTCACATGCAGAACAATGCGGATCATCTGTAGAACAAGAAGCATCTTTTAAGTTTTTAACATTAAAATTAGACAACTTTTTGTTCTTTTCAATTTCTTCATCAAGTCTATCTAGAGTGGAGGAGTGTGCACTTCTTAATGTGGACAATTGTTCATAGATTAAGTCACATGAGGGACATGAATCATCACTAGGAATCAAAGTTATTAAACAATTGATTTCAGATTCTAGTGATTCAATTTTAGCAGCATTATCCCTAATTTTTTTGTCCTTTTTCTTGACAATAATAGTTGCACGAGAAATTGCATCACACATTTCATTACATGTATAACATACCTCATCATCGTCACTGTTGTGTTCTGCATCCTCCCGACTTGATCTTATTTTGCCCGCCATGAAGGATAAGTTGGCTAGATCATCATCATATTCATCACTTCCAATGTCCACATCACTTAAATTGAGCTCTTGAAGTGCGTTGATGAAGCTATTTATCATATTGCGTTCTATGGAACCCGTTTTTTCTTGTTTGAGTTTCCAGAGGTGGTCTTGACTTTGTTCTTCTTCTCTTCATGGGTAGTTGGACCTGAAAGGTTAGGGCATTCTGTACAAAAGTGACCTGTCTTACCCCATTCAAAGCATCGTTGAGGTCCGGAGCTTCCTCTCCTTCTAGTTCTCACATTTTGCAATGCTTTTGTGAACCGAGTAGAGATGAGTGCTAGCTCCTCTTCTGCAAATTCTTCAATCTGTTCTAGGGTTAGTGAAGACAGCAAAGCAAGAGTATTGCAAGATGATGATTGGCTGGAGCTAGGTATATCACGTTGTGAAACGAATGCAATAGACTTATTTGGATTCTTTCATGATAAAATGTCAATTTCATGAGTTTTTAGTTTAGAGTAAAGCACATCTAAAGTAAGAGTACTCGTGACAGTTGATTCGCGAATGGATGTTACTTTCATTTCCGATATTGTCATGTCTAATGCACTAAGGAGTTTCCTAACATTCCCAGCATCAGAAAAGTTTACGTTGACACTACGTAGATTCCTGAGAATTTTATTAAAGCGAGCAAAAAAGTCATCAATAGACTCACCGGGTTGCATCTTGAAGCGCATGTATTCTTTCTTGAACGTATCCTGCTTTACCTCCTTGATTGTGTTGGATCCTTCGTGGTAGTCACAAAGTGCTCTCAACACATCGTACGCTGATCGGAGGTGTGGCAACACGATCGAAGTCGCTTTGAGTGAGTCCCTGAATGATCAACTTGCGAGCTTTGTTGTAGTTGTCAATGTCCCGTAGATTCATAGCCATAACTTGATCGTTTGGTGGACTTCATAAGGCTTCTATACATTTTCCCATATCGCGAAGCCTTGCGCCTGGATGAAGGCCTCCATGCGTGCCATCCAAACCTGAAAATCGATACCACTAAACACACAAAGTTTGGCGGAGTATTTCTCCATGATGATTAGTGAAAACACATGCAAATCAAAGAGATTAGAGCACCGTGGCTCTGATACCAATTGTAGGATCGAAGAGCACGTGTAAAGCTACATGATGGGGGTGAATGGTAGATTAAAATTTTTCAGCGAAAGCAACGAAACATCCCTCGACAGAAAACCGATCTGTTAAAGAAACCGTGTGTGCGACTAATCTAAACGTGTTCAACTGTGACAAAACTAGTATAGATTGTAGAGAATCAAGTCACGAAGACGTCACAAAAAGAATCACAAAAATCCTTTGATAGAAATTCAAGTTAAGATCGAAAGATCAAACAAAGGTCAATCTGTCCTACCCGAGAAAAACAGTTCTTGAATACTGCAAAAAAAACTCGTGTAGATAAGAAACCACAAATCCAATGACCGTGATTTTTTTACAGATGATACAAAATTAAGTTGTGAATATAAGCGAAGAATAATCACGTCAATCGGATCGGTAAAACCCGAGTTATGATAAAACCATCGAAGAAATGTAGTGCTGTGCAGAAACTCAATGAGAAAGACTTGAAGAAAACAAGTCGGACGAACAAGGAACGAAAATTCCTTCAAACTACGAATTTTATTGATCAAAATTTACAAGGAACAGCCCCAAAGTCGTCTACCAGAGCTCTGGTCTCCCTTGCTTATATAACAACCACGAAGGCCAACTATACGCTATACCTTAAGACTTCAAAACACCTTAGGAACATATCCCGCATTCATAAAAAAACTCAAATTCGTGACCCACACAAAATCCTATCATAACCAACTCAAATATTTCCATATTTGAGTCAAACTGGACTCAGCCGCAACCTGAGTCTATAACCTAGTTGGTTGGACCTTTCTGACCAATTCTTTATGTCCACATCTCTTCATCACGCCTCGGAACCATGTAGCCATGTCCATGCACTCCTTGCACACGTGCAAACATCTTCCAAAGACGTCCACGGTACCTTCATATGCAATGTTTTTGATCCAAACAAGCTGCACAACCTCCCGATCAACTCAACCACAATTCCTCCCGAACTTGGTTGTCGAATCTCATCTTCTCCCTAAGACTAGTTCAATGGATCCCGTCACCAGCCATGTCTTAAACTCAAGCAACACCTGCACATGAATAAACAACCAATACTTCCGAGCACAAGTCCTCGACTCGACTCTCGTTAGTTACGAAACCACAACACCTTACGTGAGCACCTCACATAAGCATGTTGCAAACCACAGCAAATTTATAACAACAATAACCATCAAAACATACCAGAAACATAGTAAAATAATACTAAGAAAACTTTACATAGATGAAAAACATGTTCGAAATATTTCAAAGTAAAAGCAAAACCATAGCAATCTAGCTCCAGACCTTGCCAACACTAACCGGACTTTGAGCCAGAGCTTATCAAAGCTAGCATAACCTAGCACTGGAGCATACCAAAGCTATTCGGACCTAGCGCCGGAGCTAACCAAAGCTAGTCGGACCTAGCACCGGAGCTAACCAAAGCTAGTCGGATCTAGCGTCGAAGCTAACCAAAGCTACTCGCACCTAGGAAAAAAGTCGGACCTAGCATCGGACTTGCAGGAGCTACCCAAAACAAATCGGACCTTGTTAAAAAGGTGTTTTGGTAGTATCCAAAACTTTTATTGTCAAAGCCAATGTATTCAGCACACATATGTCTCACAGTTCTCTATGGGTGCCCTGAGTGTGGTTGAAGAGAATGTTGTAGATGCCACTTGTCCACACGTCAAGGTCTCCCATGTGTTGGGTGTGATTGGTCATTTCTTGGCTAAGGTCATAATAATCTTTAGCGACAAAGGAACAACATGCACCCAACATTGGAGGCAACTCCCTTGAACTTGAATGGGTGCTTAGAATAGTTGGAATCATAGTGATCCCACTAATTCATAGCAGCCCATTAGTCGCTGTCGGTACCCTCCGTACCGTATACCCCTTGGGATTGCAAAGATCACAAGGAAACTCCATATACTAGATTTGAAGACCTCCGAAGGCCCCACAAGTCAGGCGTAGCCGGACCTGCTTCCCCAACATGGTTAGTCCCGGGGCCGCCACGTGTATCACAAGACCGGAGCTATCACCCACACCTGGGAAGCTCCGGTCAGAATACCAATATGGCACCCCCGGACCTAACCCCAGACAGAGGGAAGCTCCGGTACTGACACGTGTCCAACAGCACCGGACCTACCCGTCCACGACGGTGAGCTCCAGAGCTGCCACGTGGCAACTGCCGGACCTTCAACTTCAACTATCAAGCCGGTGGACCCCCCAATGGCCCCGGACCTTCAAGGATCAATCAAAAACTTCAAGACCCGATTAAGTGTCATTAATGTCATATTAATGACACACGATCGGATTGTCCTTAATACTGGTAATGGCACTGTTAAGGCCCGTTACCAGACTATTAAGAGTAATTAACTCCATTTATTGTGTATCAAGCATGTGTAACCGCCGGGGCCACCTGTCGGACTAGGCTAACGTTGTAACGACCAGTCCTTGTGCTATAAAAGGACTGGTCGACGATACACAAAGGACGGTTCGAGACTACTGCTGAACACCCTGAGCTAGACGAGCTTCTTCTTCTGGAGCTTCTTATAGACTCACAAGATTAATACATCACCAACACACCCCGTGTAGTAGGGTATTACGCTCAGGCGGCCCGAACCATATAAATCCCTGTGTACACGTGTATTTCACCTTCTTGAATCTCTGCGCGCCCATTACCGAACTACAACTCCTCTATCTACCTAAGGTAGTGTCAGGAGATCTGCCGGTTCCAAAAACCGACAGTTGGCGCGCCAGGTAGGGGCGCCCGAGATTTCAAGTATGGTGAACTCGGCTGCTGGATCTTCCAACGGCAACCCTGCCGTTCAACCCGCTGGAGGAAATCCCTCCAACATGCAGCAACCAGCAGGTGCCGTGGCTCCAGCAGGAGTCATGCCTCCACCACCATCGCCTGCACTAGCACATCAAGCTGAGCAGCATGATAGTGCATCGGCCATAGTGACTGCATCGGCAAACAACAACAACCCTGAACACGCGCTTCATGCGGCGCATGCTCTCCTCCAACGTCCACCACCTCCAGGTGCATCCCAGGGTGCAATGGAGCAGTGGAGGGCTGATGTGGAACACCTGGTTGCAGCAGCAGCCGATCGCATCAGCAATCAAGGTCCTCCTCCATTGGGGCGGGCCCCATCGTAGCATCGGACCGTGTCTGGCAGACTTGGTTCGCATGCTTCCCAGAATAGGAGGCGTGCTGCATCACAGCAAGTTACGTCGCTACCCTCCGGGGCGCGACGTACTCATACGATAACCAAGATGTCAACTCATGACCTCCGGGCGGAGCTTGATCGCCGTTACCATCAACAGGACGGTCGCGTCCATATTGAGCGTGCTCGCGAAAGGCTAGGGGCTCGAGGCAGCCCTGCTCCCGAGGGAGTAGGAGGAGGCTATTCTGCTCTGGCCATGCATTTGCGCATGGTCAGATGGCCACAAAAATTCTGGCCTCCCCTGCCAGAGAAATTTGACGAGACTGTTAACCCCACCGAGTTTCTCCAAATTTACACCACCGCAATCCTTGCGGCCGGAGGTAACGAGGCCGTAATGGCCAACTACTTCCCGGTGGATTTGACTGGGACCGCCAGTTCCTGGTTCATGAGCCTTCCTCACAACTCTATCAATAGTTGGGAGGAGTTGTGCCAACAGTTCATCGCCAATTTCGGGAGTTCATACACCCGACCAGGCACCGAACTGGACCTTTTTGCAGTTGTGCAAAAGGGGGGAGAATCCCTGTGCTCATTCATCCAGAGGTTCTCCCAAGTACGAAACACCATTCATTTTATCTCTAGCGCTTCTGTCATCGTGGCATTTAGACAGGGTACGAGATAATAAGATGCTAGAGAAGCTGGCGGTCAAGGAGATCACCAGCGTCACGGAGCTCTTCAGCTTGGCAGACAAATGTGCCAAAGCTGCGGAGGGCCATGAAATGCACTCCAAACCACCTTCGGAGGATGGCAAAAAATCCTCCAAAGGCGAAGCCACTACCTCCGGGAGTGGAAAAAAGAAGAAAAATCTCAACGGCAAGAAGAAGTCGTCGGCCGGCACATCCACCACTGCAGTAGCTGCAGCTCCGGGTGGCCGGGGGCAACGCCCCGAGAAACGACCTCGGCCGTCCTATGAAGACGGTGGCAACTCCAAAATGTGGTGTCCTATCCACGAGACGAACGGCCACAACTTGGAGGACTGTCGGGAGGTCCAAAACCTTGCCGAGCGCTACCACAAGCGCCGGGAAGAAGTTCCTTTCCGTCAGAGGGAAGGAAAGTAGAAAGTCAACGAAGCTCCGGCTGAAGAGGAGCTGGGCTTCCAGGACCCTAAAAAGGTCCTGAAGGCTGTGTACACCTCCGTCGATGACGACTTCAATGTCTCCGACAATGAGCGTCAGAAGACCATGAACACCATCTTTGGTGGTTCGTGGGACATCACCTCCCGCCGTGTTCTCAAGACTATGCGGCGGGACATGGCCTCAGTAGCTCCTACAGCCATGGCGGAGCCTCATCGAAAGTGGATGGACACTACCATCACTTTTGATGCTTTGGATTGCCCTCGGAACATGATCGGAGCTGGCCAGCTACCTCTGATGGTACCACCTACCATCAACAACATTCAACTCCACCATGTAATGGTGGACGGAGGTTCGGGGCTGAACCTCATAAGCTTTGAAGCTTTTGTCAAGCTTTAGCTCTGACCTTCGGATCTTCGCCCCTCCCGACCTTTCTCCAGAGTAGGTCCGAGGGCCATAACACCACTCGGTGCTATTACTCTCCCCGTGACCTTATGGACTCAGGAGAATTATCGCACTGAGAAGTTGATCTTTGAAGTCACTCAGATCAACTTGCCCTTCAACGCCATTCTGCGCAGGCCCGCCTTGTACAGATTCATGGCTGCTGCTCATTATGGCTACATGGTGTTAAAGATGCCGACACCAGCTGGCGTTCTCCGGATCCGCGGAGACCGTACTGCCGAAGTGACTACTTTGGAGGAATTGCATGCGCTTGCTACAGCACAGGAGGAAGAATCCAGGCAGGAGCAAGCTCCGAAACCCCGGAGTATTCGTCAATGAGGCTCAACCTCCTCACCTCGCGTGCAACCAAGTGGCGACACCGACATCCCTGTCAAAGTCGTCCAAATCGGTTCCGGTGCCGCTCAGACCACCTGTATATCGGAAGGTCTGAATGAAAAATAGGAACTCGCGCTCATCACTTTCCTCCGGGCTAATGTTGACGTGTTTGCCTGGCAACCGCCACAAATGTCTGGGATCCCTAGGGAAGTGATCGAGCATAATCTGAAGATCTATCCTGACGCTCGGCCAGTACATCAGAAGCCCCGGAAGCAATCCGTAGAGCGACAAAACATCATACGACGAGAAGTGAAGAAGTTGCTAAGCTGGATTCATCAGATAAGTCTTCCATCCAAAATGGCAGGCAAACCAAGTTGTTGTACCCAAGGCCGGCGGGAAGCTTCGGATGTGTATCGACTACACAACACTAAATAAGGCATGCCGAAAAGATCCATTCCCACTACCTAGAATAGATCAGATAGTGGATTCCACCTCCGGGTGTGAATTACTTTGTTTCCTAGATGCATATTCTGGGTATCATCAAATCAGAATGTCTAGGGAAGATGAAGAACATACTTCTTTTATCACAGTAGATGGATTGTACTGTTATACTGCCATGCCATTTGGTCTCAAGAATGCAGCTTCAACATTTGTACGAGATATGTACAAAACCTTTGGAGAGCTCATCAGAGACGTAGTTGAAGTGTATGTTGATGACATCGTTGTCAAGATCAAGGACAAGGAGTCACTCCTTGACGCCTTGCAAGCTGTCTTCGACAAGCTGCAGGTCACCCGCACGAAGATGAACCCAAACAAGTGCGTCTTCGGGGTTAGCTCCGAAAAGCTTCTTGGTTTCCTAGTAAACCACCGGGGCATAGAGGCAAATCCGGCGAAGATTAAAGCCATAGAGGAGATGCGGCCACCAGTCCGCATCAAAGATGTCCAGAAACTGACTGGATGTCTAGCCACCCTCAGCCGGTTCATCTCAAGACTGGCGGAACGGGCGCTACCCTTCTTCAAGCTATTGAGGAAGTCCGGACCATTTCAATGGTCTGAAGAAGCAGAAAAGGCGTTCCAAGAGCTAAAGCAGCTCCTCACCACTCTACCAACCCTGGTAGCTCCAAACCCTGGTGAGCCCTTACTGCTTTACATTTCAGCAACTGACGAGGTTGTTAGCATGGTCCTGGTCGCGGAGAGACCAAAACCATCTCAAGCTCAGGAATCCAGACTCCTCCGGGAGGGTTCGGAGGTTCCTGAAGGTGAGTCTGGGTCCCAGCCCCCAGACTTGGGTCAACAGGGAGTTATCCCAGAAGACTTGGACCCCCCCCCCGGGAGGATCCAGGTCACTCTAGCAGAAGCTCCGGGTTACTCTAGCAGGAACCCGGAGGTGACCGAAGCAGGTCCGGACCCCTCCGAGAGGGTTTGGGACGATGTGGAGGAAGCTCTGGGCGCCTCCGGGAGGGTCCAAACAGTCCAACGCCTAGTGTACTTCATCAGCGAAGAACTACATGATGCCAAGACTCGATACTTAGAGATGCACAAGCTGCTCTACGCAATCCTCATCGCCTCCAGGAAGTTTCGCCATTACTTCCAAGCTCACAAGATCTCAGTGGTGACCTCTTACCCACTGCGTGCGATCTTGCATAATCCCAACTCTACTGGGAACATTGCAAAATGGGCAGCAGAATTGGCCGAATTCGATCTTGAATTTGTTCCCAGACAAGCGATCAAGAGTCAAGCATTGGCAGATTTCGTTGCGGAATGGACCCCCTCTCCATCAAACCCTGGGGGCCCTAGTGAGCAGAAGTCGGATCTCAAGGCTCCGGTCTTCACCGAACCTCACTGGACCCTCTACTTCGACGGCTCCATGCAAAAACAGGGGGTCGGAGCTGGAGTCCTTCTCCTCGCACCAACCGGGGAGAAGGTAAAATACATGGTCCACCTTGACTTCAAGGCGACCAACAACATGGCGGAGTATGAAGCACTCATTTATGGACTAAAGGTCGCACTATCATATGGTGTCAAGCAGCTGTTGGTCAAGGGAGATTCGCAGCTCATCATTAAACAGGTGAAGGGTGAATGCTCCTGTAACAATTCTCAACTAGCTGCTTATCCTTGAAGTCCAGAGGCTTTAGAAGGACTTCAAAGTCCTGGATCTCCACCATGTCCAGCGTGTCCATAACGCTGAAGCTGACGAACTCTCGATGAAAGCATCAACCGGAGCTCCTACTCCTGACGGAACCTTCGTCCGGAGGTTGTCAAAACCCATAGCTCAGCCTGCCGAACTGAGTGAAGGGGGCAAGACCAGCATCCTGAAGCTGGCGATCCCGATGGCCCTGTTACCATGGCAGCCATCAAGGGTCATAGGTGCTGCTGGAAGCTCCAAGCAACCCAGTACGCAAGAATCAAGTGCTTAAGCAAGCTCTGATGCATGGATCTCGGAGATCCGGAGCTACTTGAAAGACAATATCCTTCCTGACGATGATGTATCCGCTGACTGGATAGTCAGATTGGCTAAAATATACACGTTGGTAGAAGGGGATCTCTACTAACGCGGTGCCAACAGCATCCTAATGCGTTGCATCACAAGGGAAGAAGGATGCGAGCTTCTCGCAGAAATCCATGGAGGCGAGTGTGGGAACCACACGTCTTCCCGCACGCTGGTCGGTAAAGCCTTCCAGCATGGCTTCTACTGGCCTACAGCGCTCCAGGATGCAACTGAGTTGGTGAAGAAATGCAAAGCATGCCAGTACCATGCAAAGCAAATTCACACACCGGCTCAGCCTCTACAAATGATACCTCCTACATGGCCTTTCGCTGTGTGGGGGATGGACATCTTGGGACCTTTCCCAAGAGCCGTCGGAGGTTACAAGTTCCTGTATGTCGCCATTGACAAGTTCACCAAATGGCCGGAAGCAACTCCAGTTGTGACAATCAACAAGCAATCAGCTATCAACTTCTTGCAGTCCATAGTATGCATATTTGGATTCCCGAACAAAATCATAAGAGATAATGGGACCCAATTCACAAGCTCTGCTTTCCAAGGATACTGCGAAGATCTCGGCATCCAAGTCAGCTATGCCTCTGTAGCTCACCCGGCAAGCAATGGCCAAGCTGAAAGAGCAAATGCAGAAATCCTGAAAGGACTCAAGACGCGCACATATGAGCGCCTAAAAAAACATGGAGCCAACTGGATTGAAGAACTTCCGCCCACTCTACGGGCCAATAGGACAACTCCAAACCGGTCAACCGGAGAAACACCCTTCTTCTGGTGTACGGAGCTGGAGCAGTCCTTCATCCGGAAATCACCTTGGGGTCGCTTCGGGTCCGGACCTCCGACGAAGCCACGCAGGACCAGCTCCGGCGTGAAGACCTTGACCTCCTTGAAGAGGGAAGGTGTCGAGCAGCTGTTCGGAATGCCCAATACTGCCAAGCTCTTCGGCGCTATCACCAATGGCATGTTCACAGCCGACAGCTCGAGGAAGGCGATCTGGTGCTACGGAGAATACAATCCAGAGAAGGGTTAAACAAACTCTCCCCCAGCTGGGAGGCACCCTTTCGAGTGATCAAAGTATCCCGTCCCGGATGCGTTCGCTTGGCAACCGAGATGGGACACCTTTCCCAAATCCTTGGAACATTGAGCACCTCCGTAAGTTCTATGCTTAGTATCACGTAGGTGAGTCTGTAATTACATGTGGTGTATGTTATAGAGTCATTGTACAGAGTCGGGTAGCTCCTCCGGGAGGGCAGCTGGACCTACCCTGTTAGGTACGCAACGCCCATGCAACACTTGTCACAGTCTCAGAACTAAAAGTGTAGCTATGTACCTTGGGTCAAACGAGAAATGAAACACACTTAGCCTGGTTCCGTACCCTAAGAGTGTACTTGTTTCCCCTGTACCCCGTACCTATAATGAAAGACATCATTGTGTGAAAACGGACTCCACGTGCATTTACTTTGTACAGGCTCAATATTTTTTATTTTCCTCTTTCTTGTCTATAACAAAGTTGTGCAGTTCTTAAGAAACTTTAGCTCGAATAGTTCATGTACAATTTGAGTTGCATTGTCTATTCTCCTGGGTTCAAGCATTGTTGATGGCCTACTTGTCTGAATGTCGCCAAGGCAATCTAGGTCCGAAGTGTGCTATCGACTTAGCCTGGTCCTGCACCCTAAGTATGCCACTCTACCTACACCCCGACAGTCCGAAGTAAGGCAAGTCCGGATACGATCAGACCTGAAGGAAGCTAGACATTACTCTTGTTTGTATTTAGAATTGTGTTCGACGTAAAACATTATCGGGAACAGTAAGCCGCAATGAAGTTATAGATAAGAAACGAATTTTACTATTTTTCTTGACTTCAGTGTGCAGGAAAAATAAACAAGCTCCGACATCCTCTAGGCGGCTTGTGGTCAATGTTCAAACATTGACATCGAGCATCTCTGGAGCTACTCATTTCCGGTAAAGCTAGGAGGCAATTCGTCAACATGAAGATGGTGGAAATACTCTAATGTGGTTTCTAACGTTGACACAACACGTGTTGACGGAGGTCACTACCGGAGCTGCCAAAGCTCCAACACCCCAAAGGACTAACCATCAATGCTCTGGAGCTACTAAGCTCCAACGATGGTCAATGCCAGAGCCACTAAGCTCCGACAGCCTCAGGGGGCCTACACTATCGAAGTCTTCGGACCTACATTCTACAAGTTCGAAGCATGCAAGTCGTCAACAACCAGGACATCCTCTTGGTACATGTTCACAATAAAATTGTGTACATCTACCAGGGGGCCAAGAGAGACAAAGGTGTTGAAGACAAAAAATGAAATTTGAATTCACAAAAATTTGGGTTTCATTCATCTGGAGACAAGAGATTACAAAATTGGAGAGGAAGAAGAGATAGCACAAGCGGGAGCTACAGGGAGAAGATCCTAGACCCTATGGAAGAACTGGGCGACCTTCTGAGCCACCTCCGACACGTTGGCTCGGACGGCTTCACTCTCTCCTTCGATGGGACCTTCAAGCACCGGGTCCAAAGGGAATTGAGGATCCCAGCTGGTGTAGCACGTCAGCACATACTCAGCGACGTTCTTTGCCAGGGACTGACCCTCCGTTTCCAATTGGTCCGCGATGACATCGCCCACCTTGGAGATTTTGCTGCCTGATTACCCCAGCGCCTCCAATGTATGGTCCAGCTCCGGCTCCGGATCATCTAGACGCACGGGACTGAAGCCCATTGGCGTCAGCGCATCGTTGGCCTTGCCCAGGAAGTCCCAAACTTGTTGGGACTCCGCATCCCTTGCACCACGCATCTCCGGCAAGGATCTTTTGGCCGCCGCCAGCTCCGAGCTCTCCCGAGCAAGAAGCTCCACCTCTTTGGCATTCTGCTAAATCGTCTCAGCAACCTGCCTTTCGAGCTTGCTGAGCTCTTCCTCCCGGAGGTGAATCTCGTTCCGGTGGTTGACCAAATCTTTCACCCGGCCCCGCACTTTCTTCTCCAGGGCGGCCATGGCATTCTCCTGCTTGTAGAGTTCCTGCCCTCGCTCCCACGCTTTCTTCTCCTCCTCCTTGCAACGCTCATCCAATTTCTTGGTGCGTTCTTCAAGGATCTTGTCAGCCAGAGCTGTCTTTTGGACAAGCTCCTTCTCCCTCTTCATGAGGTCGTCCCGTAGCTCCAGGAATTTCTGCTCTTCATCCTTGAGCCGTCTCTCTCGAGCTTCAAGAGCCTCCCGACGCTTGACGAGACTATCGTGGATGGCGGAGAGCCTTTCCTGGCGTTCATCAGCTGCACTATTGGCAGCCTTGGCCTGATCATATATGGCCCGACATTGGTTGTCGAGGGTCCGCGTCATGCTTTCCCTCTCATCCAACAACTTTCCCAGTACTCCAGGCAGACCTTCTCCCTTTGCACCCACTCCTTGTCATCAGCCAGCCTCAACTGTGCCAGCTTGGTCTTGAAATGGAGTCGGTTGCGCCACCTCCTAAGGGTTTGGCGCTCCTCCTTGAGGGCCTTGTTGTCATGGTAGAAGGCCAGTTTGACTTGGCGAAGACTGGAGCAGGCGTTGTCGATAGACAATGATAGGGGGATCGGGTCCAGACCTGCCGTGGTCATCTCCGCTGGCTCCAGCGGATCTTCAGCAACAAAAATTGGGTCCCACTCTACGAGAGCGGTACCCTGAGCTTCCACGGCACTAGGGCCGTCCTCCGAGATAGCCTCGGCCGTCGCTGAGGAAGTGATTGCAGCAGAAGTACTTGGTTCCGAAGGCCCAGCCGCCAGATCATCAACAATTGGACCCTCCGGCGGGGGACAACAGCTTCATCCCGACACTCTGGCTCGGCAACAGGCACCTCCAGGATCACTGCTTCCGGAGCGGGCGTTGAAGGTTCTTCTGGCTCCAGCGCAGGCGCTTCCTCCGCCTCTGGTTTGGGTGCTGGCGCTTCAGCCATCATGGGCTCCGGCGCTGGCGCTTCGACCACCATAGGCTCAGGCGCCGACACCTCCGCAGCAACTGGCTCGAACGCTGGAACCTATGCAATAGCCGGCTCCATAGCCAGAACTTCTGCAGCTACTGGCTCTATCACCGGAGCTTCCTCGACAACCAGCACAAGCGTCGGAGCTTCATCAACACCTGACTCTACCACCGGGACCTCCTCAACCATCGGCTCGACTACCGGGGCTTCAACAACATCCGGCCCTAGGGCTGGAATCGCAGCTTCCCCCGGCTCTGCGGCCGGAGTGTCCAACATCACAGCATCCAAGCCTGGAGCTTCAACTTCCAAGGCTGGCGCTGCTGGTACATCTTCAGTCCCGTGGTCTGGCGCTACCACGGGAGCTTCTGGGGATGAGTCATCCAAAACCACGACAGTCGGCGCTAGGGCTACCGCAGCCTCTGCCACCTCTTGGGGCAGCGTAGGAATCGGAGTCGAAGCTTCAGCCCGCACAGCCTCAACTGCTGCTGCAGGGGCCGGAGCTTCAGCCCTTTTCTTGGGCACGCTGTGGATGAAGGACGAAGAGACTCAAAATACAGTTAACAATAAAACGATGACTAAGGTAAAAAATAAAAAATTACATCGGAAGGCTTCCGCACCAGTTCCCGTGGAACCTCTTCTCCGGATGCTCCGGACTGGCCCCAGCCGACATTGGCGTGGTAGCCCCGGAGGGCCCCCCAAAGCTTGCTGCTGCTGTCGGCGTTGCTCTGGTCGAGGCCCCCTCGATCGGGAACGACCTCCGGACTCGGAGCCCTCAGCTGGCCCTGGGACCGGAGTCACTTGGCCGGAGCTAGCACCCTGGGAAGATGCCGCAACTGGAGTAGACACCGCCGTTGTAGACCTTCCCCTCTGGGGAGAAGGAGACGCCGTAGAAGAAGTATGCCTGGACCTCTTGTCGGCATGCTTCCTCTTACGGCTCAAGGGCTCGGCCCTTTCCTTGACCTTGCCGATGACTTCGGTTCTTGGCTTAGGGGCAGGGACGGAGCCATCTTCCGGAGCTTCTGAGATCGCCAACCCGGTGGTCAAGCGCCTCTCAACGACACCTAGGTCGTCAAGCACCGGCATCGTCCGCCGGAGCTCCCTACTGAATGCTGCCTCCATGTTAAGTGAGAGGAAAGCTGGCGGCGGAGCCAAATCGTCGCCCTCGACGTCGATGCTGTGCTAGAATTTCTTCAGGTGGAACTCTAAAGTTGCACCCTCCATGTTGGACTTCAAACCGGTCACGATCCGGTCGTCGTCCAATATGCTGTTGAGAGCCCAAACCAACTTCTCTATCCTCTTCAACGGAGCCCACCTGTTGGTCAGGAAGTTGCAAAACACCGCCTGGTGAGTCACCCCTCCTTCCACACACAGGCGGATCCTGGTCACAGCAGGATCGAAGGCATCTGATAGCACCAGAGCATCACTCCAAACTGCAGTGTCGATGTTGGGGAGGCCTTCCGGTAGCTCCATCTTCTCGTGCTCCTCCACCCTGATTACAATCCAATCATTCTTCCAGTCATCCCATTTCCCAGAAGGGAACGACCGCAAGTACTTGTACGAGCACTTCTTGCGCTTCATAAAATAGTAGAAGCCAAGGTACTCATCGCTCCGACCTGTCGTTTGGACAGTAAAGAAGGTGCGGAAGAGCTCAATGCATGGGGGAATGCCCACCCACATCTTGCAGAAGTGGACAAATATGGACACTAGCAGAATGGAGTGGGGGCCAAGGTGGTAAAGCTGCAGACCATAGAAGTCTAGCAGCATCAAGAAGAAGGAGGAGAAAGGTGGGATCAGTCCCACCATGGCATACGCGGAGAAGTACACCATGTTGCTGGCATGTTCCTTCTCGAACGGAAGCTTGCCAGCACGGACCAGGTGGTTGAAGAAGTCAGGGGACCATCCCATGAGTGCCCGGACCTTCTTCAAATCGTCATCGGTCTTCAGTCAGCTCTGGCAGAGACCCTACTCCATTGCAGCACAGCGAGGCAGGAGAGGAAAGGCAAGCTAATGTTTGGAAGGTTTGAGCTCAAGATTGATTGAAAGGCGTAAAGAACCCCAAACGGTGCATGCTTTCCTTCTTAAGTAAGCCCCCGCAACGCCTGGATGGAAACCGCAGAGGAGCCGACAATACCAGTCAAAGAGTTCACCCCGCCAATGACAAGGGGGCCCGGGGCCACCCTGACGATCAAGCCGAGGTTCTTACCCCAGGCGAACGGCCTGACGGGACGCGCGGAACCGATACAATTTTTGTATCGGGAACCGGCGACCTTCAATTGCGTGAGATCTGCACGCTGAGATCTCACCTGCCTCCTTCAAGATATGCCACGCGGTGGAAGTTTAACTGAGAACTACCGCCAACGGCACAATCAAAGAACCTTGAAGACATAGTTCAGAAACCAAAGAATGGACCCACCTCCGGCGAAATGAGTTCATACAAAAGGCCTCTCTTGGAGGTGAGTCCAGGGGTCACTGTCGTTACTCTCCGTACCGGATACCCCTTAGGATTGCAAAGATCACATGGAAACTCCATATACCAGATTTGAAGACCTCAGAAGGCCCCACAAGTCAGGCGTAGCCGGACCTGCTTCCCCGAAATGGTTAGTCCCGGGGCCGCCACGTGTATCACAAGACCAGAGCTATCACCCACACCTGGGAAGCTTCGGTCAGAATACCAATATGGCACCCCCGGACCTAACCCCAGACAGAGGGAAGCTCCGGTACCGACACGTGTCCAAAAGCACCGGACCTACCCGTCCACATCAGTGAGCTCCGGAGCTGCCACGTGGCAACCGCCGGACCTTCAACTTCAACTATCAAGCCGGTTTACCCCCCAACGGCTCCGGACCTTCAAGGATCAATCAAAAACTTCAAGACCCTATTAAGTGTCATTAATGCCATATTAATGACACACGATTGGATGGTCCTTAATACTAATAACGACACTGTTAAGGCCTATTACCAGACTATTAAGAGTAATTAACTCCATTTATTGTGTATAAAGCATGTGTAACCGCCGGGGCCACCTGTCGGGCCAGGCTAACGTTGTAACGACTAGTCCTTGTGCTATAAAAGGACTGGTCGACGATAGACAAAGGACGGTTCGAGACTAGTTCTGAACACCCTGAGCTAGATGAGCTTCTTCTCCTGGAGCTTCTTCTAGACTCACAAGCTTAATACATCAACAAAACACCCCTTGGAGTAGGGTATTACACTCAGGCGGCCCGAACCACGTAAATCCCTGTGTACACGTGTCTTTCACCTTCTTGAATCTCTGCGCGCCCATTACCGAACTACAACTCCTCTATCTACCAAAGGTAGTGTCGGGAGATCTGCTGGTTCCAAACACCGAAAGTCGCCCATGGAGGGTTTTCATGTCAAATCTCCTGCTCCGTAAAGCTATGATCATCCCTCGGGATTAAATTCCGATAGGTTTCAACCATGCTCGTTTACTCATTGGTCAGGAAATGTTAAAATGGAACCTCCAAATCTTCTTTCAACAATTGACTTCTTGTATGCTTGCATAGAAACATTACTCTTGCAAGTTTCCTCTCTTGGATTGAGAGGGATGGTTAGCTCCTGGTACTTGTACCGATGAAACTTCGGGTTATGTGACTGTTTGGTATTTCTTAACACCACAAATCATCTCTGATAGGAGATGAGATCCGCAAGCGCACAAAAGATACCGTTGTAGCATTTAACCCAAGAGTATTCCCAATGGTATTGTATTTATCCCAAAGGAAGGCGGGAAGTAAAGTAAACATTGTTCTTATGATCAAGGTATAGGGTACCAAGTATTTATCAGAACAGGGGTAAGATGCTACTAGGGGTAGTGTGACACACTCCTACTGTGCTCTTTTACTCATATACATAGCCTAATAAGGTACACATGAATATGCTAACGATGAATATTAGTTCTTAGTGCTCCAACATATCGGGCACGGGTTCACCCCTGACTACGTTAGGAAGATTCTCGCCACGAGCATGTGGCATTGCCGAATGTGGGGGATTACAAAGGACGAATAGGGCTGTCACCACCTGCCACCTACCCCTACAAGTCGTGGGTATACAAGACATCTAACGCCACTTAACTATCTAAGCACCACGCTTACATGTTAAGTAAATACTGTCGGTGTTTGGAACCGGCAGATCTCCCGACACTACCTTTGGTAGATAGAGGAGTTGTAGTTCGGTAATGGGTGCGCAGAGATTCAAGAAGGTGAAAGACACGTGTACACACAGATTTACGTGGTTCGGACCGCCTGAGCATAATACCCTACTACACGGGGTGTGTTGGTGATGTATTAAACTTGTGAGTCTAGAAGAAGCTCGTCTAGCTTAGGGTGTTCAGCAGTAGTCTCGAACCGTCCTTTGTGTATCGTCGACCAATCCTTTTATAGCACAAGGACTGGTTGTTACAACGTTAGCCTGGCCCGACAAGTGGAACCGGCGGTTACACATGCTTGATACACAATAAATGGAGTTAATTACTCTTAATAGCCTAGTAACGGGCCTTAACAGTGCCGTTACTAGTATTAAGGACCATATGATCGTGTGTCATTAATATGGCATTAATGACACTTAATTGGTTCTTGAAGTTTTTGATTGATCCTTGAAGGTCCGGAGCCGTTGGGGGGTCCATCGGCTTGATAGTTGATGTTGAAGGTCCGACAGTTGCCACGTGGCAGCTCCGGAGCTCACCGTCGTGGACAGGTAGGTCTGTGCTGTTGGACATGTGTAAGTACTGGAGGTTCCCTCTGTCTGGGGTTAGGTCAAGGGGTGCCATTTTGGTATTCTGACCGGAGCTTCCCAGGTGTGGGTGATAGCTCCGGTCTTGTGATACACGTGGCGGCCCCGGGACTAACCATGTTGGGGAAGCAGGTCCGGCTACGCTTGACTTGTGGGGCCTTCGGAGGTCTTCAAATCTGGTATATGGAGTTTCCTTGTGATCTTTGCAATCCCAAGGGGTATCCGGTACGGAGGGTACCGACAGTGGCCCCCTGGACTCACCTCTGGGAGAGACCTTTTGTATGAAGTCATTTGCTGGAGGTGGGTCCCTTCTTTGGTTTCTAAAACGTGTCTTCAAGGGTCTTTGGTTGTGCCGTTGGCAGTAGTTCCCAGTTAAACTTCTGCCGCGTGGCGTATCTAGAAGGCGGCACGTGAGATCTTAGCGTGCAGATCTCACGTAATTGAAGGTCGCCGGTTCCCGATACGAAAATCGTAACGGTTCCGCGTGCCCTGTCAGGTCACTGACTTCGGGTTTCCCGCCTTTCATGATGACAACCGTTCGCCTGGGGTAAGAACCTCGACTTGATCGTCGGGGTGGCCCCGGGCCCCCTTGTCATTGGTGGGGTGAAATCTTTGACTGGTATTGTCGGCTCCTCTGCGGTTTCCATTCAGGCGTTGCGAGGGCTTACTTAAGAAGGAAAGCATGCACCGTTTGGGGTTCTTTACACCTTTCAATCGATCTTGCGCTCAAACCTTCCAAACTTTAGCTTGCCTTTCCTCTCCTGCCTCGCTGTGCCGCAATGGAGTTGGGTCTCCGCCAGAGCCGACTGAAGACTGATGATGATTTGAAGAAGGTCCGAGCCCTCATGGGATGGTCCCCGGACTTCTTCAACCACCTGGTCTGCGCCGGCAAGATTTCGTTCGAGAAGGAAAACGCCGGCGACATGGTGTACTTCTCCGCTTATGCCATGGTGGGACTGATCCCACCTTTCTCCTCCTTCTTTTTTGGTGCTGCTAGACTTCTATGGTCTGTAGCTTTACCACCTTGGCCCCCACTCCATTTTGCTGGTGTCCATATTTTTCCACTTCTGTGAGATGTGGGTGGGCATTCCCCCTATATTGAGCTCTTCCGCACCTTCTTCACTATCCAAACCACAGGTCGGAGCGACGAGTACCTTGGCTTCTACTATTTTATGAAGCGCAAGAAGTGCCCGTACAAGTACTTGCGATCGTTCCCTTCTGAGAAATGGGACGACTGGAAGAAGTATTAGATTGTAATCAGGGTGGAGGAGCACGAGAAACTGGAGCTGCCGGAAGGCCTCCCCAGCATCAACACTGTAGTTTGGAGTGAAGCTCCGGTGCTGTCGGATGCCTTCGATCCTGCTCTGAACAGGATCCGGCTGTGTGTGGAAGGAGGGGTGACTCCCAAGGCGGTGTTTTGCAACTTCCTGACCAACAGGTGGGCTCCGTTGAAGAGGAGGGAGAAGTTGGCTTGAGCTCTCAACAGCATGCTGGACGACGACCGGATCGTGACCGATTTGAAGTCCAACATGGAGGGTGCAACTTTAGAGTTCCACCTGAAAAAATTCCAGCACGACATCGACGTCGAGGGCGACGATTTGGCTCTGCCGCCAGCTTTCCTCCCACTGAACATGGAGGCTGCGTTCAGTAGGGAGCTCCGGCAGACGATGCCGGTGCTTGACGACCTAGGTGTCATTGAGAGGCGCTCGACCACCGGGTTGGCGATCTCCGAAGCTCCCGAAGGTGGCTCCGTCCCCGCCCCTAAGCCAAGAACCGAAGTCATCGGCAAGGGCAAGGAATTGGCCGAGCCCTCGAGCTGTAAGTGGAAGCATGCCGACAGGTGGGCCAGGCATACTTCTTCCGCGGCGTCTCCTTCTCCCCGGAGGGGAAGGTCTACAACGGCGGCATCTACTCCAGTTGTGGCATCTTCCCAGGGTGCTAGCTCCGGCCAAGTGACTCCGGTCCCAGGGCCAGCTAAGGGCTCTCGGTCCGGAGGTCCTTCCCGGTCGAGGGGGGCCTCGACCAGAGCAGCACCGACAGCAGCAGCAAACTCCGGGGGGTCGTCTGGGACTACCACGCCAATGTCGGTTGGGGCCAGTCCGGAGCGTCCGGAGAAGAGGTTTCGCGGGAACTTGTGCGGAAGCCTTCTGAGGTAATTTTTGATTTTTTACCTCAGTTAGTCGTTTTATTGTAAACTGCATTTTGAGTCTCTTCGTCCTTCATCCATAGCGTGCCCAAGAAAAGGGCTGAAGCTCTGGCCCCTGCAGCAGCAGTTGAGGATGTGCAGGCTGAAGCTTCGGCTCTGATTCCTTTGCCGCCCCAAGAGGTGGCAGAGGCTGCAGCAGCCCCGACGCTGGCTGTCGTGGTTTTGGATGACTCATCCCCAAAAGCTCCCGTGGTAGCGCCGGACCACGGGACTGAAGATGTACCAGCAGCGCGAGCCTTGGAAGTTGAAGCTCCGGGCTTGGATGCTGTGATATTGGATGCTTTGGCCGCAGAGCCGGGGGAAGCTGCGATTCCGGCCCTAGAGCCGGATGTTGTTGAAGCCCCGACAGTCAAGTCGGTGGTTGAGGAGGTCCCGGTGGTAGAGCCGGGTGTTGATGAAGCTCCGGCTCTTGTGCCGGTTGTCGAGGAAGCTCCGGCGATAGAGCCGGTAGCTGCAGAAGTTTCGGCTGTGGAGCCGGCTGTTGCAGAGGTTCCAGTGTCCGAGCCAGTTGTTGCAGAGGCGTCGACGCTTGAGCCTATGGCGCTCGAAGCACCAGCACCCGAACAAGAGGCGGAGGAAGCGCCTGCGCCGGAGCCAGAAGTAGCTTCTGCTTCGGCCGAACCTTCAACGCCCGCTCTAGAAGCAGTGATCCCGGAGGTGCCCGTTGCCGAGCCAGAGTGCCGGGATGAAGCTGCTGGCCCCCCGCCAAAGTGTCGGGATGAAGCTGCTGCCCCCCCCCCCCCCCCCCCGCCAGAGGGACCAATTGTTGATGATCTGGCGGCTGGGCCTTCGGAACCAATTCTGGAGGTCGGTACTTCTGCTGCAAGCACTTCCTCGGCGGCGGCCGAGGCTATCCCGGAGGACGGACCTAGTGCCGTGGAAGCTCAGGGTACCACTCTCGTAGAGTGGGACCCAATTATTGTTGCTGAAGATCTGCTGGAGCCAGCGGAGATGACCCCAACAGGTCCGGACCCGATCCCCCTATCATTGTCTATCGACAACGCCTGCTCTAGTCTTCGCCAAGTCCAACTGGCCTTCTACCACGACAGCAAGGCAATCGAGGAAGAGTGCCAAACACTTAGGAGGTGGCGCAACCGACTCCATTTCGAGACCAAGCTGGCATAGTCGAGGGTGGCTGACGACAAGGAGTGGGTGCAAAGGGAGAAGGTCCGCCTGGAGTACTGGGGAAAGTTGTTGGATGAGAGGGAAAGCATGACGCGGACCCTCGACAATCGATCCCGAGCCATATATGACTAGGCCAAGGCTGCCAATAGTGCAGCTGATGAATGCCAGGAAAGGCTCTCCGCCATCCACGATAGTCTCGTCAAGCGTCGGGAGGCTCTTGAAGCTCGGGAGAGACGGCTCGAAGATGAAGAGCAGAAATTCCTGGAGCTACGAGACGACCTCGTGAAGAGGGAGGAGGAGCTTGTCCAAAAGACAGCTCTGGCTGACAAGAGCCTTGAAGAACGCACCAAGAAATTGGATGAGCGTTGCAAGGAGGAGGAGAAGAAAGCCTGGGAGCGAGGGCAGGAACTCTACAAGCAGGAGAATGCCATCGCCGCTCGGGAGAAGAAAGTGCGGGGCCGGGAGAAAGATCTGGTCAACCGCCAGAATGAGATCCACCTCCGGGAGGAAGAGCTCAGCAAGCTCGAAAGGCAGGTTGCTGAGACGATTCAGCAGAATGCCAAAGAGGTGGAGCGTCTTGCTCAGGAGAGCTCAGAGCTGGCGGCCAAAAGATCCTTGGCGGAGATGCGTGGTGCAAGGGCTGCGGAGTCCCAACAAGTTCAGGACTTCCTGGGCAAGGCCAACGACGCGCTGACGCCAATGGACTTCAGTCCCATGCGTTCGGATGATCCGGAGCCGAAGCTGGACCAGGCATTGGAGGCGCTGGGGTCAGTAGGCAGCAAACTCTCTAAGGTGGGCGATGTCATCGCGGACCAATTGGAAATAGAGGGTCAGTCCCTGGTGAAGAATGTCGCAGAGTATGTGCTGACGTGCTACACCAGCCGGGATCCTCAATTCCCTTTGGACCCGGTGCTTGAAGGTCCCATCGAAGGAGAGGGTGAAGTCGTCCGAGCCAACGTGTCGGATGTGGCTCAGAAGGTCGCCCAGTTCTTCCATAGGGTCTAGGATTGTCCCCCTATAGCTCCCGCTTGTACTTTCTCTTCTTCCTCTCCAATTTTGTAATCTCTTGTCTCCAAATGAATGAAATCCAAATTTTTGTGAATTCGAATTTCATTTTTTGTCTTCAACACCTTTGTCTCGCTTGGCCCCCTGGTAGATGTACACAATTTGATTGCGAACATGTACCAAGAGGATGTACCGATTGTTGAAGACTTGCATGCTTCAAACTTGTAGAATGTAGGTCCGAAGTCTTTGATAGTGTAGGCCCCCTGAGGCTATCGGAGCTGAGTGGCTCTAGCATTGACCATCGCCGGAGCTTAGTAGCTCCAGAGCATTGATGGTTAGTCCTCTGGGGTGTCGGAGCTTTAGCAGCTCCGGTAGTGACCTCCGTCAACACGTGTTGTGTCAATGCTAGACTCCACTTTAGAGTCTTTCCACCATCTTCAGGTTGACGACATGCCTCCTAGCTTTACCGGAACTGAGTAGCTCCAGAGATGCTCGATGTCAATGTTTAAACATTGACCACAAGCCGCCTAGAGGATGTCGGAGCTTGTTTATTTTTCCTACACACTGAAGTCAAGAAAAACAGTAAAATCTGTAACTTATCTATAACTTCATTGCGGCTTACTGTTCCCGAGAAAGTTTCAAGTCGAACACAATTCTAAATACAATCAAGAGTGTCGTCTAGCTTCCTTTAGGTCTGATCGTTTCCGGACATGCCTTACTTCGGCCTGCCGGGGTGTAGGTAGAGTGGCGTACTTAGGGTGCAGGACCAGGCTAAGTCGATAGCACACTCCGGCCCTATATTGGCTTGGCAACATTCAGACAAGTAGGCCATCAATAATGCTTGAACCTGGGAGAATAGACAACACAACTCAAATTGTACATGAACTATTTGAGCTAAAGTTTCTTAAGAACTGCACAACTTTGTTATAAACAAGAAAGAGAAAAATAAAAAATATTGAGCCTGTACAAAGTAAATGAACGTGGAGTCTGTTTTCACATAATGATGTCTTTCATTATAGGTTTGGGGTACAGGGGAAACAAGTACACTCTTAGGGTATGGAACCAAGCTAAGTGTGTTTCGTTTCTCGTTTGACCCAAGGTAGCTAGCTACACTTTTAGTTCTGAGACTGTGACAAGTGTTGCGGACCTAACAGGGTAGGTCCGGCTGCCCTCCCAGAGGAGCTACCCAACTCTGTACAATGACTCTATAACATACACCACATGTAATTACAGACTCACCTCCGTGATACTAAGTGTAGAACTTACGGAGGTGCTCAATGTTCCAAGGATTTGGGAGAGGTGTCCCGTCCTCGGTTGCCAAGCGAACGCATCTGGTACGGGATACTTTGATCACTCGGAAGGGTCCCTCCCAGCCGGGGGAGATTTTGTTTAACCCTTCTCTGGATTGTATTCTCCATAGCACCAGATCGCCTTCCTCGAGCTGTCGGTTGCGAACATGCCGTTGGTGATAGCGCCGGAGAGCTTGGTGGCATCGGGCATTCCGAACAGCTGCTCGACAGCTTCCCTCTTCAAGGAGGTCAAGGTCTTCACGTCGGAGCTGGTCCTGCGTGGCTTCGTCGGAGGTCCGGACCCGGAGCGACACCAAGGTGATTTCCGGAGGAAGGATTGCTTCTGCTCCGTACACCAGGAAGAAGGGTGTTTCTCCGGTTGACCGGTTTGGAGTTGTCCTGTTGGCCCATAGATTGGGCAGAAGTTCCACAATCCAGTTGGCTCCATGTTTTTTCAGACGCTCATATGTGCGCGTCTTGAGTCCTCTCAGGATTTCTGCATTTGCTCTTTCGGCTTGGCCATTGCTTGCTGGGTGAGCTACAAAGGCGTAGCTAACTTGGATGCCGAGATCTTCGCAGTATCCTTGGAAAGTAGAGCTTGTGAATTGGGTCCCATTATCTGTTATGATTTTGTTCAGGACTCCAAATCTGCATACTATGGACTGCAAGAATTTGATAGCTGATTGCTTGTTGATTGTCACAACTGGAGTTGTTTCCGACCATTTGGTGAACTTGTCAATGGCGACATACAGGAACTTGTAACCTCTGACGGCTCTTGGGAAAGGTCCCAAGATGTTCATCCCCCACACAACAAAAGGCCATGTAGGAGGTATCATTTGTAGAGGCTGAGTCGGTGTATGAATTTGCTTTGCATGGTACTGGCATGCTTTGCATTTCTTCACCAGCTCAGTTGCATCCTGGAGTGCTGTAGACCAGTAGAAGCCATGCCGGAAGGCTTTACCGACTAGCGTGCGGGAAGACGCGTGGTTCCCACACTCGCCTCCATGGATTTCTGCGAGAAGCTCAAAGCCTTCTTCCCTTGTGATGCACCGCATTAGGACGTTGTTGGAACCGCGCCGGTAGGGATCCCCTTCTACCAACGTGGATCTTTTAGCCAATTTGACTATCCGGTCAGCGGATACATCATCGTCAGGAAGGATATTATCTTTCAAGTAGCTCTGGATCTCCGAGATCCATGCATCGGAGCTTGCTTGAGCATTTGATTCTTGCGCGCTGGGTTGCTCGGAGCTTCGGGCAGCACCTACGACCGTTGATGGCTGCCATGGTAACAGGGCCATCGGGACCACCAGCTTTGGGATGCTGGTCTCGCCCCCTTCGCTCAGTTCGGCAGGCAGAGCTATGGGTTTTGACAACCTCCGGATGAAGGTTCCGTCAGGAGCAGGAGCTCCGGTTGACGCTTTTGTCGAGAGTTCATCAGCTTCAGCGTTATGGACACGCTGGACATGGTGGAGATCCAGGACTTCGAAGTCCTTCTGAAGCCTCTGGACTTCAAGGAGATAAGCAGCTAGTTGATGATTGTTACAGGAGCATTCACCCTTCACTTGTTTAATGATTTGCTCCGAATCTCCCTTGACCAACAGCTACTTGACCCCATATGATAGTGGCACCTTTAGTCCATAAATGAGTGCTTCATACCCCGCCATGTTGTTGGTCGCCTTGAAGTCAAGGTGGACCATGTATTTTACCTTCTCCCTGGTTGGTGCGAGGAGAAGGACTCCAGCTCTGGCCCCCTGTTTTTGCATGGAGCCGTCGAAGTAGAGGGTCCAGTGAGGTTCGGTGAAGACCGAAGCCTTGAGTTCCGACTTCTGCTCACTGGGGCCCCTAGGGTTTGATGGAGAGGGGGTCCATTCCGCCATGAAATCTGCCAATGCTTGACTCTTGATCGCTTGTCAGGGAACGAATTCAAGATCGAATTCGGACAATTCCGCTACCCATTTTGCAATGTTCCCAGTAGAGTTGGGATTATGCAAGATCGCACGCAGTGGGTAAGAGGTCACCACTAAGATCTTTCGAGCTTGGAAGTAATGGCGAACCTTCCTGGAGGCAATGAGTACTGCGTAGAGAAGCTTGTGCATCTCTAAGTATCGAGTCTTGGCATCATGTAGTACTTCGCTGATGAAGTACATGGGGCGTTGGACTGTTCAAACCCTCCCGGAGGGGCCCAGAGCTTCCTCCACATCGTCCCGGACCCTCCCGGAGGGGTCCGGACCTGCTTCGGTGACCTCCGGGTCCCTGCCAGAGGAACCCAGAGCTTCTGCTGGAGTGACCCGGATCCTCCCGGAGGGGTCCAAGTCTTATGGGATAACTCCTTGTTGATCCAAGTCTGGGGGCTGGGACCCAGACTCATCTTCAGGAACTTCCGGACCATCCCGGAGGAGTCTGGATTCCTGAGCTTGAGATGGTTCTGGTCTCTCTGCGACCAGGACCATGCTGACAACCTCGTCGGTTGATGAAATGTAAAGCAGTAAGGGCTCACTAGGGTTCGGAGCTACCAGGATTGGTAGATTGGTGAAGAGCTGCTTTAGCTCTTGGAACGCCTTTTCTGCTTCTTCAGACCATTGAAATGGTCCGGACTTCCTCAATTGTTTGAAGAAGGGTAGCACCCGTTCTGCCAGTCTTGAGATGAACCAGCTGAGGGTGGCTAGACATCCAATCAGTTTCTGGACATCTTTGATGCGAGCTGGTGGCCACATCTCCTCTATGGCTTTAATCTTCACCGGATTTGCCTCTATGCCCCGGTGGTTTACCAGGAAACCAATAAGCTTCTCGGAGCTAACCCCGAAGACGCACTTGTCTGGGTATAGCTTCATGCGGGTGACCTGCAGCTTGTCGAAGACAGCTTGCAAGGTGTCAAGGAGTGACTCCTTGTCCTTGATCTTGACAACGAGGTCATCAACATACACTTCCACTACGTCTCTGATGAGTTCTCCAAAGGTTTTGTACATAGCTCGTACAAATGTTGAAGCTGCATTCTTGAGACCAAATGGCATGGTAGTATAACAGTACAATCCACCTACTGTGATAAAAGAAGTATGTTCTTCATCTTCCTTAGACATTCTGATTTGATGATACCCAGAATATGCGTCTAGGAAACTCAGGAATTCACACCCGGAGGTGGAATCCACTATCTGATCTATTCTAGGTAATGGGAATGGATCTTTTGGGCATGCCTTATTTAGTGTTGTGTAGTCGATACACATCCGAAGCTTCCCGCCGACCTTGGGTACAACCACTAGGTTTGCCAGCCATTTTGGATGGAAGACTTCTCGGATGAATCCATCTTCGAGCAACTTCTTCACTTCTTGTCATATGAAGTTTTGTCGCTCTACGGATTGCTTCCGAGGCTTCTGATGTACGGGCCGAGCGTCGGGATATATCTTCAAATTATGCTCGATCACTTCCATTGGGATCCCAAGCATTTGTGACGGTTGCCAGGCAAACACGTCAACATTAGCCCGGAGGAAAGTAATGAGCGTGAGTTCCTATTTGTCATTCAGACCTCCCGATATACGGGTGGTCTGAGCGACATCGAAACCCATTTGGACAACTTTGACGGGGATGTCGGTGTTGCCACTTGTTTGCACGTGAGGTGCGGAGGTTGAGCCTCGTTGACGAATGCTTGGGGGTTTCAGAGCTTGCTCCTGCCTGGATTCTTCCTCCTGCGCTATAGCAAGCGCATGCAATTCCTCCAAAGCAGTCACTCTGGCAGTACGGTCTCTGCAGATCCGAAGAACGCCAACTGGTGTCGGCATCTTTAACACCAGGTAGCCATAATGAGCAGCAGCCATGAATCTGTACAAGGTGGGCCTGCCCAGAATGGCATTGAAGGGCAAGTTGATCTGAGCGACGTCAAAGATCAACTTCTTAGTGCGATAATTCTCCCGAGTCCCGAAGATCACGGGGAGAGTAATGGCACCGAGTGGTGTTATGGCCCTGGACCTACTCCGGAGAAAGGTCGGGAGGGGCAAAGATCCAAAGGTCGGAGCTGAAGCTTGACAAAAGCTTCAAAGCTTATGAGGTTCAGCGCCGAACCTCCATCCACCATTACATGGTGGAGTTGAACGTTGTTGATGGTAGGTGATACCATGTAACACCCTCATTTTCATGCATCATGCCTTGCATGCACTCATATACATGTTTAACATTAACCCACATAAAGAGGAACGAGTTTAAAATTTTTTTCGAGCATTTAAAATTGATTTGGAACAAAACCGCACTTAAAATGCAAGAAAGTGCGGACTAGTCCGATTTTACTAAGGACTAGTCCGATTTATCTCTGACTAAAAATGGACTTGTCCGTTTTTGCTGCGGACTAGTCCGATTTTGCCTCTGGAAACATTCGGACTTTTCCGATTTTGTGCGGACTTGTCCGATATTCCAAGAATCCTTGACATTTTGCTAAGTCCCTGGACTTTTCCGGACTAGTCCGGTGTTCCGGCGGACTTTTCCGATTTCCTCTCTGTCTAAAGTCGGACTTGTCTGATTTTTGGCCAGACTTGTCCGATTTTCTCTCTGTACGACTTCGGACTAGTCCGATCCTTTTCGGACTTTTCCGATATTTCTCGACTCTGAGTTGATGTTTTGTTTTACGACTTGTTTCTTGGGTTTCATGTTATGTGGGCCGAGGGACGTCGTGCCTAACTCTTTTAGAGCCCATGTGGGACTCTAAACCGACCCCTACTTCTCTCAAACTCAAAATCCAACTAACCCTAGCCTCCACCTCTATATAAACAACCCCACCCCTTGGCTTGACATCTATTTGCCACTTTTCCACCCCACCAAACCCTAGTTCGTGGGGATCCACCATCATGGAGGGAGGAGAAGATCCCAAGCAAGAAGAAGAAGAGGAGGAAACGAAAGAGGATCAAGATCTCCATCAAGTTTCGTTCTTCATCACCAATTCACCTCAAAGTTCATCACCAACCCTGGATCACCAAGATCCAAGTGTTGCCTCCAAGTTTCTTGATTTATTGGAGTTCTAAACACCTGGTATACCTTCTATTCTCTTTTCCTTACGTGAATTTAACCCCTAATCTCCAAATTTACGTCGATCTAGAAAACCCTAATCTGCTAATCTCGCAAAGTGCGGACTTGTCCGGTCCCTAGCGGACTAGTCCGGTCTTCCTGGCTAAATTGTGTTGAATTGATTCTAATGTTTGATCTAATCACATCCGAACCTGTACAAACTTGTTAAAAGCTATTAGAACTAGTTATTGATCATTAGAAGCAATCTATTGACAAGTTCTACCTTGCATTTGCATCAATCATGCATGTCATGTCATATTGAGTACTATTTTTGCACTCTTTGATTGTGTTTCTTTTCTTGTATGTTTATTGTGTGGATTAGACGGATTTGCGCTAGACAGTGCCGCAGAGGATCTACAGCACCAAGAGTTTGAAGGCTTTGATCCTAATCAACCGAAAGAGCAAGGCAAGTGTCCTTGAAGCATATTGATCCTGTTTTTAAAATAAATGTTTTGTTTGCAAAATTGCATGCTTGTGTCAATTGATGGGAATCCTATGATAGGAAGCTTACTAGCTTTGTTTGACCACCCTTGTCATTTGGAATATATGGTAGGGAGTTGGGAAGGGCTTTTTACCTTTTGCATCGCTTAATCAATTGGGATGGAAAACAACTCTACACATTTAATTTTGCATTTATGATACTATGATTAACATGAACTGGTTAAAAAGATGGGTGATCTAAGCAAGCCTGGTATGTGGATGGGTTGGATGTCATGGTGGTTTGCTTGCTTTAGATCTAAGGACCGGTTCATGCGAGAATAAGCCAGGACTACAGTGCCACCATGAGGCCAAGTATGGGTGCGGCGTAGCTGATTAATTAGGGCTTTGCTAGTGCTGTTTGGACCATTGTGGATGCTCGGGGAAGGGGTAGTCGGATTGGGTTTGTTAATGATTGATGGGACTACCCTGGGATCCGAATGGCTCAAGAGGGGGCCCTTGGTTGAAGATGTGCTCTGTAGGAGACATCGCCACCGGTGAAACCTCAGTGGGGTCTAAATAGCCCAGTAATCCCTTTGTAAAGGCTATTTTGTGATCTATTGGCCACACACCGAAGGAAGTGTGAGACGGTATAATTGAGATTTTATAGTCATCGAAAGGTGATGAAATCACAAACACGTGGGTAAAGCGGTACAACCTCTGTAGAGTGTGTCTAAAACTATCATGATAGCCGTGCTCCCGGTTATGAGCACCTGTACAACTTCCATGATTAGAGAGAACTTAGTATTGGGATGGTATTTGCGATGGTTATGGTTGGTATTATGGTTGTGGTTGGTTATGGAATTATTTCTGGTATTGAATATGGTTATTGGCAATGGTGAAATCTGTAATTATTGATGATGGTAGTGAATTCAGTTTGGTATTATGATATTACTTATGGTTATGATGGGTTTACTTCACATACATATAATATATTGCTTTTCAAATGTTTTAATGTACTTTTCAGCACTTTGCCATTATTATCGTCGTCATTTGAATTAGCCACATGTCATACTTTCCACACTTGCTGAGTATGACATGTACTCACTCTTGCAATCCTCCCCCCCCCCAATAGTTGCAGCACAGGATTGGGAGTTTAATGGCGATAATGCGGAGTTCTAGGTTGTGTCTACCATCAGCTTGCCCGTGGTGTTGATTGGAGCTGCGCTATGCCCTATCGCTTATGCTGCCTAGCTGTTTAGTTTTCTTATTTAGTTTATTTACGCTGCATTAGTTAAACTTGTCATTAATATTCATTAGAGCTTATTTTCGATTATAATATAGTTTGTGTAATAAAATTTGGTTAATTAATCTTGTCTTGTGATAATTTTCTGTATCCTCTTTTGTGATGCACTCGTGTATGTGTGTTGAACATCCTGGGCACACATATGCGTTAGCTTGGTTCATTTTTCGGAATCGGGCGTCACATACCATCAGAGGTAGCTGGCCAGCTCCGATCATGTTTCGAGGGCAGTCCGAAGCATTAAAAGTGATGGTAGTGTCCATCCACTTTCGATGAGGCTCTGCTCTGGCTGTAGGAGCTACTGAAGACATGTCCCACCACATAGTCTTGAGGACACGGCGGGAGGTGATGTCCCACGAACCACCAAAGATGGTGTTCATGGTCTTCCAACGCTCATTGTCGGAGACGTCGGAGTCGTCATCGACGGAGGTGTACACAGCCTTCACGACCTTTTTAGGGTCCTGGAAGCCCAACTCCTCTTCAGCCGGAGCTTCGTCGACTTTCTGTTTTCCTTCCCTCTAACGGAAAGGAACTTCTTCCCGGCGCTTGTGATAGCGCTCGGCAAGGTTTTGGACCTCCCGACAGTCCTCCAACTTGTGGCCATTCATCTTGTTTATAGGACACCACATTTTGGAGTTACCACCATCTTCATAGGACGGTCGAGGTCGTTTCTTGAGGTGTGGCCCCCGGCCACCCGGAGCTGTAGCAGCTGCAGCGGTGGATGTGCCAGCCGACGGCTTCTTCTTGCCGTTGAGATTTTTCTTCTTTTTGCCACTCCCGAAGGTAGTGGCTTCGCCTTTGGAGGACTTTTTGCCATCCTCCAGAGGTGGTTTGGAGTGCATTTCACGGCCCTCCGCAGCTTTGGCACATTTGTCTGCCAAGCTGAAGAGCTCCATGACGCTGGTGATCTCCTTGACCGCCAGCTTCTCCAGCATCGTCTTATCCCGTATGCCTTGTCTAAATGACACGATGATAGAAGCGCTAGAGATAGAAGGAATGGTGTTTCATACCTGGGAGAACCTCTCGATGAATGAGTGCAGGGATTCTCCCCCCCTTTAGCACAACTGCAAAAAGGTCCAATTCGGTGCCTGGTCGGGTGTACGAACTCCCGAAATTGGCGGTGAACTGTTGGCACAATTCCTCCCAACTATTGATAGAGTTGTGAGGAAGGCTCATGAACCAGGACCTAGCGGTCCCAGTCAAAGCCACTGGGAAGTAGTTGGCCATTACGACCTCGTTACCTCCGGCCGCAAGAATCGTAGTGGTGTAAATTTGGAGAAAATCGGTGGGGTTAACAGTCCCGTCAAATTTCTCCAGCGGGTGAGGCCAGAATTTTTGTGGCCATCTGACCATGCGCAGATGCATGACCAGTGCAGAACAGCCTCCTCCTACTCCCTCGGGAGCAGGGCTGTCTCGAGCCTCTCGCCTCTCGCGAGCACGCTCGATATGGACGCGGCCGTCCTGTTGATGGTAACGGCGATCAAGCTCCGCCCGGAGGTCATGAGTTGACATCTTGATTACCGTATGAGTACGTCGTGCCCCAGAGGGTAGTGACGTAACTTGCTGTGACGCAGCACGCCTTCTATTCTGGGAAGCATGCGAACCAAGTCTGCCAGACACGGTCCAGCGCTGCGATGGGGCCCGCGCCGATGGAGGAGGACCTTGGTTGCTAATGCGATTGGCTGCTGCTGCAACCAGGTGGTCCACATCAGCCATCCACTACTCCATTGCACCTTGGGATGCACCTGGAGGTGGTGGACATTGGAGGAGAGCATGCGCCGCATGAAGCGCGTGTTCAGGGTTGTTGTTGTTTGCTGATGCAGTGACCGAAGCCGATGCAGCGTCACGCTGCTCAGCTTGACGTATTGGTGCAGGCGGTGGTGGTGGAGGCATGACTCCTGCTGGAGCCACGGCACCAGCTGGTTGCTGCATGTTGGAGGAATTGCCTCCAGCGGGTTGAACGGCAGGGTTGCCGTTGGAAGATCCAGCAGCTGAGTTCACCATACTTGAAATCTTGGGCACCCCTACCTGGCGTGCCAACTGTCGGTGTTTGGAACCAGTAGATCTCCCGACACTACCTTTGGTAGATAGAGGAGTTGTAGTTCGGTAATGGGCGCGCAGAGATTCAAGAAGGTGAAAGACACGTGTACACAGGGATTTACGTGGTTCGGGCCGCCTGAGCGTAATACCCTACTCCACGGGGTGTGTTGGTGATGTATTAAACTTGTGAGTCTAGAAGAAGCTCCAAAAGAAGAAGCTCGTCTAGCTCAGGGTGTTCAGCAGTAGTCTCGAACCGTCCTTTGTGTATCGTCAACCAGTCCTTTTATAGCACAAGGACTGGTCGTTACAACGTTAGCCAGGCCCGACGGGTGGACCCGGCGGTTACACATGCTTGATACACAATAAATTGAGTTAATTACTCTTAATAGCCTGTTAACGGGCCTTAATAGTGCTGTTGCTAGTATTAAGGACCATCCGATCGTGTGTCATTAATATGGCATTAATGACACTTAATCGGGTCTTGAAGTTTTTGATTGATCCTTGAAGTTCCGAAGTCATTGGGGGTCCACCGGCTTGATAGTTGATGTTGAAGGTCTGGTGGTTACCACGTGGCAGCTCCGGAGCTCACAGTCGTGGACGGGTAGGTCCAGTGCTGTTGGACACGTGTTAGTACTGGAGCTTTCCTCTGTCTGGGGTTAGGTCCGGTGGTGCCTTATTGGTATTCTGACCGGAGCTTCCCAGGTGTGGGTGATAGCTCCGGTCTTGTGATACACGTGGCGGCCCCGGGACTAACCATGTCGGGGAAGCAGGTCCGGCTACGCCTGACTTGTGGGGCCTTCAAAGGTCTTCAAATCTGGTATATGGAGTTTCCTTGTGATCTTTGCAATCCCAAGATGTATCCGGTACGGAGGGTACCGACAAATACCTTAAGAGCCATGGTACAAATATCTTCTTAAGGCAGTTGTCGGTACCCTGTAGACCGGGTACCCCCGCATACAAGGAAGACAAGACGCTGAGTTCCACCTCCCAAGAGGAGAAGTACCCAAAAGCTACCACGTGTCCCGCAGCTCCGGACATGCCTCCCTACTAAGGGTGGCTCCAGTGCTGCCACGTCTTCATAGCTCCGGATCTGCCTCCTTGCCAAGGGTGGCTCCGAAGCTGCCACGTGCTCCGCAGCTCCAGACCTTCGGTGCTGCCATGCGACCTGCGGCTTCGGACCTAACCTCCCCGCCGAGGAGAGGTCCGATGCTGCTATGCGTCCTGCGGCTCTGGACCCAGCCTCCTCACTGAGGAATGGTCCAGTGCTGCCACGCGTCCCGCGGATCATGAAGACGACGTGTGCACTCAAGACAACATTAGTGCATCATCAAGAACGCGGCTTCAAGACACTATTAATGTTTCCCCAAGACACATTAATACACCATGAAGACCCATCAAGACCATTAACGTGTCATCAAGAAATGTTAGTGCACCATCAAGCGCCATTAATGTGTCATTAAGGGACATTAATACACTTTTATGACTAACTAACCTGGGGCCACCTGTCGGGCCCCTGTCATAATGTAACCTGCCGGTCCTTCACCTATAAAAGGACCAGGCAACCACGACAGAAGGGAGAGCTCTCTCACGCCTCGGTCAGACCATACAACACAACCACCCCGTGGATGTACGGTATTATGCCCCCCAGCAGCCCGAACCACATAAATCATTCGTGTTCATCTAGCTCATTGTTCCAAAAAATTCACCCCTCCTAAAAAGAACATCCGCGGGCTGCTCCTTAGAGGGTCCGGGGGAAGTGTCGTAAAAACGCTTCGACAACAATGACTAACCTAAACATCATTGAACCAATGTTGGGACCAAGAACTAACATATTCATATTAATACCTAATTAGACTATAGTGGTGGTATATGATATTTATGATAACAAGATATGAACATTATGAATTGACTATAATAACATCTACTCCTATCACATGCACGGACTCCACAACCAAACAAGGATCACTTCATTCAAGTCCCTACCATTTTTACTCCAACTCATAGCAATGCAAGCGATAGATGTACACTCTATGGGTCCCTTCATCTTGAATTTTCTAACCATCTTTACTTTTTACAAGAGCAAATATTTATCATTTGGATCATGGCAAATAAAATTCTCAATTTTATCCTCCTGAATATTTCTAATGTCTTGCCTAGTAATTTGAAATCTAGTGATAAATGTATGAATATGTTTCAAATCAGAATTATGGACATCACTATTCCTAAGTTTCTGCATGGTAATTCAACCATTACGTTATTCTGTAAGCTTTGTTTACTAAACCTAGGGAGAGAATGACTAAGTCAATTAAACAATGCTGATGAGTGTTGACGTTTCTTACGTCACAAATGAAAATTTGCAAGTGCATGGAAACTGTCGTGTAGCACATCCCCTTAAAGAGTATTCCCAAGGGTATCGAATCCAAGAAATGTGTGTGCTAATCTTACGAACTAATTCACCCAAGGACACAAAGTTGTTTGGTAGGCGAGGAAAAGAGAGGAATTCGAAGTATTGATTCTAATTCAAAGAGATTTACGGTAGCTGCTTGCTTCGGCAGGGGTTTACCCCTAACAACACTAGGACGACTCCTGCCAATAGCCTATGACATAGCCGAACGTAGAGGATTACAAAGGACAGGTAGGGATGTCACCACCTACTGCCTACGAGATATCCACTAGTGATTTCTAACCTAAGCATCATGATTACGTTCTAAATCACTACTCTAGTTGTTTCGAAACAAAGTTACAACTAGAGCCTCTAATAAATTAAAGCAATGAACCCACAAGTAACTACTTGTGCAAACTACTTTTAATCGAAAATCAAACTTGAATTGAATTCACAAAGGCTTACTTTGAATAAAACCTTGGTAGGAGTACAAGTGTAGAAGAGGGACTTGACAAGCCCAAGCGTCCTTCTTCTAGACTCTTCACCATACTCTTCTTCTACTTGGAAGCCTCTAGGACTACTCTAAACCTTAGGAGTGGTATTCTATTCTCAACTTTTTGGTGTGTGTACGTGTGAAGTGAGGTGTGGGGTGCTATTTATAGGTGGAGGAGGGTCGGTTCCCGCTACCAAATGCTCGTGATTTAGTTATCCCCGCAACCAGAAAGCTAGGAGAATTCGGCACGCGTTGTTGGACCCAGTTTGGCGCCAAGACTGGTTCGACTGAACAGGGTGTTTGGCCGACCTGGTCTTTACTCTGATCCGCGTGTGCTTTCTCCAGGTTGCTGAATGGTGGGTCCTCTTGATGTTTTGTGGCGCGACCCGTTGGATTGCCTCGGATACGACTGTTTGTGGGCCATTTGATTCATGTGATGACACGTGGTGTCGCTTGATTTGTTGGAATCCAATTTAATGGATTACTCCCTGTATGTCTTGGTACTTTTGAGTATTAATTCACCTGCACACAAATAAACACTAACACTTGTGGAATTGGTTAGTATTTTACCCTACCACTATGTTATGATTTTCTTTTGGGCTCATTATGAGGTCAATTGACGATCTAAATATGGCACTTAAGGACTGCCAACAAACTCCCCCACACTTAGTCATCCTCGAGTGAAGGCAAGAAGAAGAACTAAAGTGTTATCATAAATTTGTTGTATGTTAGAAAATGAGAATACTAGTTATTTTAACTTATACCTCAATTCATGAATTCCCTTTGACTATGGCTACCACATCTATCTTGGGTGTTCGAAGAGTAGAACGGTTGGAATGTAGTTTGGATCTTCTCCTGCTGAAATGATTTGACAATTTTTTGTATATTGGAAAGTTAAACAAGCATTTGCCTTTATTTCTCATTTGGAATCTCTCAAACCTCTCAAAGTGTTTTGATCCTCACCTTGGCAAAATTTTCCAATTCTTTCCCTACACTAAGTATGGTTATATCTGGAGCTCGGTAGGGATAAATGTGGCACACGTTGCAATTCATATATCGCTAAGTCAAAAACGAGATCCACATGAGACGATCATGCGTCAAAAACCAATGACTAAAGAAATTCTTGTGCACTTATTATGGATGGTGGATGATGAATGGTGACTGATCACTCTCTTTTGTGCAAGGATGAAACATGGCTACTTATTCACTTTTTTTAGAGCTCTTATAGCCATGCCTTCTACTCCTTTTCTGCATATTTTTATTGAGAGAGAATTTTGCAGAATTTGCATAGAGTATCTCTTAATGGTGATTGTGTGGAATTTATGGAATATGGTGGAGTGCACAAGAAATTCCTAATCAAAGATTTCATGCAAGTCACTCAATAGGGTCAAGAGTTTGACAAAGTTTAATGAAGATGCAAAGTGGTATATGCATGTGGTCTTTCAAGAAATATATCATATGACTTTGGTGGGTATTTAAATTTCCAATGAGAGACTTAGGAAAAGTTCAAGACTCCAAATTTTTGCAAATATCAAAATCATTTTCCTGCAAAGAGATGTCTCCTAGAGTAACTCATTTACCATGTCACACTAGCCAAATACTTAGATGATGTGTTTTCCTACTTTAACTGTGGGAATCATAAAAAATGTGATAAATTGAAATATAAAGTATTCAAATTTTCAGATCAAGTAAATCTTGACCACCAAGTTTTAATTTCAATTGTTGAGTTGATTCATTTTAAACATTCAATTTGAAATAGGAGATCAACTTAAACATCAGGATAGCACGTATATTTGGGGATAGGAGATCCAAACTGAATTTATGTAGCAAAACGGGGTTGTATGAGGCCCACACCAGTTCGGCCAAACAGGGGGTTCGGCTGAACCCCTTCTGGTCTCTCTGATGCTCTGTTTCAATGTGTCGAATCGCATGTTTGGTCGATGTGTTTCGAGATGCAACGCTAATTTTTCATGTCGGGATTTCGCGATTTGGGATGCCCCCCCCCCCACACATTTGTTTCCTGAATTCTTCATTCAACAAAAATAAACTAAAGGGGGAACTATACCGGTGTTAGATGAACCAGTAAGTTCACTTTATTGAACTCAAAAATTAGGGATGCTTACATTATTCATTCTAAACTGGGAAACTAAAAATTTGAAATAAAATTAAACCTAAAACAGTAAGCATCCTATGTTGTCGGGACATCTAAATTATGGTGCGTTGTAGATGTCGGGCTCCCCGATGGCATTGCATAAGCGATGTAGCTTGGCGCTCATGCCACGGCTAACCATCGATCTCTTCCTTGAGGGAGATTAGTTCACCCTTTAGCTCCACCCTCTCGATGCGACCTTCAGCCACTAAGTCAGACGGCTTATTGTTCTCCAAACAGAGAGAAGCTAACTCCTTAGAAAGTTTTACCACTTTAGGGGCACGAGTAGATTTCCCGTCGTTGTCCTCAAATTGGCCAGGTGGCCCCCTTATGATAGGCGGAAGAGGTGTTGCCTAATCTTGGAGGGCGATGAGCCCGTCGACTCCTCCATTTCCATATTATCCACGCGCTTAAAGAATCCTTTTGCATAGCCTCCTTCAGGTTTGCACACACCAAGGATAATTAGGCGGTCTCCCATGCGCTCCGGTGAGGTACGTGTAGGTGCCTTGTAGTGGTGGCTCACTACATCATTGTTCTTGGTCTTCAGAGTGTACAAAACTCTTCGTCGGGGTTCAACTTTAGGAGAGACTCGTCTTTTTAGGAAAAACACGGGTCTTGACTGGCTTAAGGCCAGCCACAGTCGGACGACAAGTAGGTGTCAGCAACTTCATGGGCATTGGTAAAGCGATCGGGCAACACGACGAGGTGTGGTGATGTGCTCACGTGGAGTCGTCGATGACGGGATCATGGCGAGAGGTTTAGCATCTAATGCCATGACGGACTCCAATGCGAGGGTGGCGTTGTCATTGGCCGGCATGATGTCTCTGCTCAGATTGAAGGTCAAGCTAAAGGAGGCACGAGGGACAAGTTTCTTGTCGACCATGACATGGATGGGAGGAGCAGGATATGATTGTTTTCTGTGAGGTGCAAGGTTCCCTCTCTGTTCCTATCCTTAAGAAAGCGGGGAACGACGCGATAGCACTAGGAACATTGTTGGGATAAGCAAGGAAAGTCGGTACAAGAAAACAAAATGAGGAGGACACGAAGGAGGAGTCGGCTGAACCTCTCGTGGCTCCATTTGGGCCAAGTTTTTGTGGGTCGACTAAATGGGCCCCATAGATGAATATTTGGATGGGCCCATCAGTTGGATGTGGAGGAATTAAACAGAATTTAAAGAAATGGCATCAATAAGATTTGTCACATCAATTTCTTTTTTTTTTGTATCCTCCTAGGATTCAAGAAATAATTTGAGTCGGTGTCCATTCACTTTGAATAGTTAACCATTATCACCTTGGAGTGTGATTGCTCCATGGGATGAGGTCTCTACTACAATGAAGGGTCCTTCCCATATACTTCTAAGCTTCCCTTGTCCAAAGAGTTTAACCCTAGAGTTAAAGAGAAAGATTTTTATTTGAACACTTTGGCGTAATCCTCTTATCGTGCCATCTTTTGGTTCTTTCATTGTAAATTTTGCACTATGATACATCTAATTTCTCCACTCTTCCAACTCGAAAATTTGCTTCAATCGGTGTTTTTCGAGTTCAAGAAGATCCATGTTCCACCGCTTGATGGCCCAATAAGCTCTATGTTCCAATTCCACAGGAAGATGACAAGTCTTCCCATAGACAAGTTGGAATGGAGACATGTCGATGGGTGTTTTGTAGGCAGTACGGTATGCCCACATTGTGTCGGGTAGCTTATGCTTCCATCCTGTTCCCATTTCCAAGATGGCCTTTTGGAGAATTCTTAATTTGCTTATTAGATGTTTCTGCTTGACCACATGTTTGTGGGTGGTATGGGGTAGCAATATTATGCTGGATGCCAAGCTCCCTCAAAAAGTTCCGGAAAGTCTTATCTATGAAATGAGACCCTTCATCACTTATGACCATAAGGGGAGTGCCAAAAGCGTGGAAAAATGATCTCATGGAACACTTTCCTAGCTTGCTTGGAATCAACATTCTTCCATGGCAAGTCTTCTACCCATTTTGACACATAATATACGACCGCCAGGATATACTCACAGTCATAGGAATTTGGAAAAGGTCCCATGAAGTTGATACCCCACACATCAAATAATTCCACTTGGAGATTATATGTTAGGGACATCACATTGCAAGCGGAGATTCCTCCATGATTTTGACATTTCCAACATCTGAGAATGAATTCCTTTGTGTCTTCATACATCGAAGGCCAATAGAATCCACTCTGCCAGATCTTTGCCTGAGTACGTTAAACATCGTAATGACCACCATAGGGGCTAGCATGGCATTTCTCAATAACCTTGGTGCCTTCGATTGATGTGATGCACCTTCCGAGAATGCCATCAGCACAAACTCGATAGGGGTATGGGTCATCCCCAAGGTGTCTACGACTCTCATAGATGAGTTTCTTTTTCTTTTCCCCGGGTGGTACGTATCCCATGACCATGAAGTTCATGATGTCTACATACCAAGGGTGAGAGTCAGTCACCTTGAGTAGCATATCATCTCGTAGGAAGTCATTGATAGGAATGTCCATGGTTTGCGTGACTCCCATACATGCGAGATGATCTGCAACGAAATTTTCTACTCTTTTCTTATCCTTGATTTCTAAGTCTAATTCTTGGAGTAGAAGAATCCACCGGATTAGCCTTGGTTTAGAATCCTTTTTGTGAGCAAGTACTTCAAGGCAGCAGGGTCTGTATAGAATATGACCTTGGTTCCAACCAAATAGGATCTATAGTTATCGATAGCAAAAACTACAACTAAGAGCTCTTTCTCAGTTGTGGCATAATTGAGCTGAGCTCTTGCCAGAGTTTTGCTAGCGTAGGATATTGCATGATGCTTTTTATCTTTGATTTGTCCTAGGACCGCACCCACAACAAAATCACTAGCATCACACATGATTTTGAATGGCAGCATCCAATCAGAAGGTTGGGTGATTGGAGCTGAGATGAGTGCCTTTTTTAGTGTATCAAATGATTTAAGGCATTCATTGTCAAAATCAAAGGGGCTTCCTTAGATAACAATTTGGTGAGGGGTCTACGGATTTTGGAGAAATTCCTGATGAATCACTGATAGAACCCTGCATGACCTAAAAAGCTACGGATTCCCTTAACATTGATAGGAGGTGGAAGTTTTTCAACAACTTCAATCTTTCCTTTGTCCGCTTCTATCCCTCTCTTAGATACTAGGTGTCCAAGGACGATGCCTTCAGACCATGAAATGGCACTTTTCCCAATCAAGCACTAGGTCCTTCTCTTGGCATCTTTGTAAGACCTTGTCTAAGATTTCCAAACAATGATCAAAAGTTTTTCCGTAGAAGGAGAAGTTATCCACGGATACTTCCATGATCTCCTCAATCATGTCGGAAAAGATCGACATCATGCATCGTTAAAAAGAGGCAGGAGCATTACACAGTCCGAATGACATATGCCGGTAGGCATAAGTCCCGCAAGGACATGTGAATGTGGTCTTATTTGATCAGTGGATTGGGATTTGATGATATCCTGAACACCCATCAAGAAACAAAAGTAGGAGTGTTTTGCCAACCGCTCTAACATCTTATCGATGAAGGGCAGCGGAAAATGATCCTTCCTTGTAGCCTTGTTAAGTTTCTGGTAATCAATGCACATCCTCCAACCTGTGACGGTTCATTGAGGAATTAATTCATGCTTCACATTTTGAACAACTGTCATACCTCCCTTCTTAGGCTCTACTTGAATTGGGCTGCCCCATTCACTATGAGGAACATGGTAAATAACCCCGACATGCAAAAGTTTTAAGACTTCCTTCTTTACAAGTTCCTGCATTACATTATTCAATCTCCTTTGAGGTTTCCTTAAGGGGACACTCTCAAGGTCAATAGGGATGTGATGGGTGCATAACGCTGGACTGATTCCCTTGATATCTTGTAGTGAATAGCCAAAAACAGCTCTATGCTTTTCTAGCATGGCTATGGGTTTGAGTGTCTCATCATCTGAATGCTTGTCACTTATGATGACATGGTATTCCAAATCGCCATTTAGAAAGGCATAACATAGGCCTGGAGGTAAAATTTTTAGCTCAATAGGAGGTTTTGGAGAGAACTATTCTTTTGGCAATTCAATTGCCTCCTGAAATTCATCCTCCTCTTGGATGAAATCTTCTTCTCCTTCGATTTTAGGGGGTGACGAGAATTGAAGAGTCATAGCCTCCTCTATCGGTTCATCTTGGATGGGAGATTCTGCGAATGTGTTCTTTGAATGCAGAATGGGAATAGAGAACTTTCTCCCTCCAAATTTGACATTGAGGTTTCCTTCCAAGGGAATTTCTATTAGAAATTTCTCGATGGGAATCCCAATCATAATGTCAAAATCTTGGATTTCAAATACATGGAAGTCTAGGGGAGCCTCAATATCTTTGTGTCTAACATACACCTGTTGCAAAACCCCGAATCCTTCAAGGATGTTTTCAAAAGAATCTCGGAAGGATTTTCCGGTTGGTGCCAACAACACATCACCTAGAATGGCAAGAGCACAAGAATCAGAAATGAAATTTGCTGCAACAGTGGTGTTGTATAGGACCCTTATTGGTGTCCCACTAATGGAGCATAGAATGGTTGCCAAAGGTGAGGTCATCCGAAAAATTTCGAGTGACTGCTGGACTTCTGCAGTCCATTCTCTGCTTAGAATAGAGGCTAACTCCTTGACCGTCTATTGGGGAACACTCCATCAGGTGGGTCAAGTGGAATTAGTGGCAATGATGGTTTCCTATGGCAACAATACTACTACGTATTACCAAAATCTTCAAATATTTCTCCCTCGAAGTAAAAGGGAAACTCCAAGGATTGAATTTTCTCTTCCTTCGTAGTTTCTGGTTCGGGAGAGGATTCTTCCGGCAAGGTTTGAGATAAACAAGAAATAGGTTCATCCTTGTCCATGGATTTATCCTCGTTTCTTGACACGACTTCTTCTTAAGGAGGCTCATTAAGACCAATAATGAAAGAAGATTTTTCTAGAATTTGATCCATAAGATCCTTGCCTTTTTCTGGTGTCTTTTATGGAGAAAGGATCCTCCAGCCATAATGTCAAGATGTAGGGCAGACTCTTTGTTTAATCCCATGAAGAAATGTTGCAAAAGCAACGTATCAGGAATGGAGAAATCTGGGCCAGAATTTTTCAAAAGAGAGAATCTATCCCAAGCTGCACCTATATATTCCTTCTCCATCTCCCAGAAGCATAGTACTTCCTTTTTTAAGGAAACAACTCGAGCAATTGGAAAGAAAGCAAGAAAAAATTTGTCTTGTAATTCAGTGCAATTACCTTTTGTCTTCCCAACGTTGTGGTCGTACCATTGTTCGACTTTTTCCTTGAGGGAAAAAGGAAACAACTTCAATTTGAGAGTTTCATGTGTCATACCTTTGATTAGAAGGCATGAACACACTTGTTCGAACTCTCGTAGATGGTGGTAGGGGTTTTCACAATCCGTTCCTGAGAAGGATTGTTCCCGAACCATTGTTATAAAGCCAGACGAAGTTCATAGCTGGTAGAACAAATCAGTTTCGCCATAAGCGTTGGCTCACAGAACTTGCCCTTTGTAGCAGAATAAGAAAGAACGGTAGACTGCTCCATATATGTGGTCCTGGTAAGGAAAGGAAAGGAAAGGTAAGAAGATAAATATGAAGGTGAACAAGGTTTGAAGATCAACAACAACCGTTCTCTGGCAACAACGCCAGAAATGTTTGTTGACGTTTCTTACGTCATAGATGAAAATCCGCAAGCGCACAGAAACTATCATGTAGCACTTCCCCTTAAAGAGTATTCCCAAGGGTATCGAATCCAAAGAACGTGTGTGCTAATCTTACGAACTAATTCACCCAAGGACACAAAGTTGTTTGGTAGGCAAGGAACAAAGAGGATTTCTAATTCAAAGAGATTTGCGGTAGCAACTTGCTTCGAGCACGGGTTTACCCCTAGCAACAATAGGATGACTCCCACCAAGAGCCTATGGCATAGCCGAACATGGAGGATTACAAAGGATAGATAGGGTTGTCACCACCTACAGCCTAGCTCTTCAATTCGTGGATCTATACACTAGTGATTTGTAACCTAAGCACCATGCTCACATTCTAAATCACTACTCTAGTTGTTTCGAACACAAAGCTACAACTAGAGCCTCTAATAAATTAAAGCAATGAACCCACAAGTAACTACTTGTGCAAACTACTTTGAATTGTAAATCAAACTTGAGTTGAATTCACAAAGGCTTACTTTCGATAAGACCTTTGTAGGGGTACAAGTGTAGAAGAGGGACTTCACAAGCCCAAGCCTCCTTCGAGACTCTTCACCACACTCTCCATCCACTTGGCAGCCTCTAGGACCACTCTCAATCTTAGGAGTGGTATTCTATTCTTAACTTTTTGGTGTGTGTGTGTGAAGCAAGGTGTGGGGTGCTATTTATATGTGGAGGAGGGGAAGTTCCCACCACCAAATGCCCATGATTCCGTCATCCCCGCCACTAGAAAGCCGGGAGGAATCAACACATGTCGTTTGACTAAGTTTGGCACCAAGACTGGTTCGGCCGAACAGGGTGTTCGGCTGACTTGGTCTTTGCTAAAATTCGCCTGTCGCTGACTTGTGGGTCCTCTTGATGTTTTGGGATGCTACAGCGTTGGATTGCCTCGGATACGACTGTTTGTGGGCCATTTGATTCATATGATGACACATGGTGTCGCCTGATTTGTTGCAATCCAATTTAGTGGATTACTCCCTGAATGTCTTGGTACTTTTGGGTATTAATTCACCTGCACACAAATAAACACTAACACTTGTGGAATTGGTTATTATTTAACCCTACCACTATGTTATGCTTCTCTTTTAGACACATTATGAGGTGAATTGATGGTCTAAATATGGCACTTAAGAACCGTCAACAATGAGATTCTAGGTACTTGTTTAAATTTCTCCAAGGTGTCATTCCTTTTGATATATTAGAAGGCACTGCCAACACTTAATCTTGTGAGGGTGCCTAAGAATTGAAAGGATGTATAAACCTTCCTCGGCAAAGCAAGAAAAAATTATTTAATTATAATGAAATCCCAACGATGAAAAATTCTAAACTCGTACCTCATTTGAAGAGCAGTTTGAATTTGAAGGTCCTAGCATGAGAAACTCATGGTCGTGGACTTCGGCGTAGCTTTGATGTTCGATGTCTTTTGCCATGTTGAGGTTGGAGTTGAATGAAGCTTCATCTTGCTTCTCCATTAGGTCATCATCTTGAGCATACCTCCACCTTGAACTCGAAACGAGATCGGTGGAGGGTTATGCACTTGAATCCTCCAGATGGTGTCCTTAGCTTGATGAGGCTTCAACATTTCTTGCCAAACAATCTCATAGCTGCAATAAAATCAAGAACAAACACAACAACTCGAAAACGTATTAGTTAGCCAAAAGCAAATTGAACCCCTTGTCAAATTGTCTTGCCCACCTTTAAACAACTTGCAAATTCAATGAGGAACAAGTGAAATCTTTTTGGTTTAAATTAGGAAAATAAATTCAAGCGGTTACATTAAAAGTTCATATCAAAATAAATTTATTCCCAAATTCAGAATTTTAGTTTTATGATAGTTGGAAATTTAAGTTTCCAACACGCAAGCGTGAAAATTCAAATATGCTAAATGCAAATGCAAGGGTTGATGAGAAATTCAAATATGCAATTCGAAAAACAAATATGAGATAACTACCAATTAAACTATTGGCAAGGACTCACCGAATTTTAGAAGTCCGATGAGCGGGACTTACCTCCATCTTGTTTAGCGTGATTGTGTGTCGTCCATACCCGAAGATTAAGGTGTGGATGACTTCTCTTGTTGATATGCCAAACCTCCTTTGTCTGTCATTTGGACAAGTGGAGCACGTGGTGCCCCCGACCTCATTGTTTCCTTTATGGAGACTTGATGTTGCGATGACCTTTCATTAAAGATATTCGTTCATAAACTTGGTGAGGCTTCTCCTTCTTCCGTCATTCTCTTTTTATGTCGGCTTAGTGGACTTGGGCCATTTGGATGGCCCTTGCTTCCCCGTCTTCTTAGAATGTCATCATGAACGACATGACGGAGTCCTCTCATAACTTGATTTCCTCATAGAGACAATGAGGTTGTCTACTTGTGGGGGTGTCGCTTCGATCTCCAAGAAGTTCGTTTGATTCAACTCATTCTTGATCTTGGATCAAAGGCTTCCTTCGGCATGACGACATGTGGACTCCAAAATCAAACAAGAAACGCTTCATCCACAATGTCTCTTTGCCCAAAGTTGCACGGGCTTGGTTGAAGTGTAGGGTCCAAGAAGTGATTGTGGAACCCTTCCATCTTGAATGCTTTTTAAAGTGCCTTGGCCTTGGTCAATTGCTTATTGGGTATGTTGTCATTGATTTCTCCTTGGCCATGGACAAGATACTTCAAGATAGGCTAGTTGAAGTTGGAACCATTCGAATTCAAATTCCCATATCCTCCTTGATTTTATTGATTCCACTCTTGACCTCCTTGTTGGTGGTGGCCATTGGAGTTGTTGTTTGGAAATGAAGGCTCCTCACGGGGATTAGGTAAATAAATCCCCAAGTGTCCCATGTTGACGTAGATTTTCACAAATTATATGAATATCCATGGCTTGGATCATCCAAACACTTCTCCATTGGATTGACCTTGTTGATTTGTCAATGGGAGATCTAGTTCAATGGCTAGCATGTCCACCTTATAAAGGTGTGCATGCCATACTAATTGAATAAGAGCATTCATTGATCCACCCCTTGAATGGTGACCATCTTCTCAATCAAATCCTCATTTTTCTCGTGATGAATGAGAAGAGGTCACCTCCAACTTCAACATGAATGTGATCATGGTCGACAAAGTCAACTCGTTGTAAGAGTGTTGGACTATGAGGCAACTATCCACCACCAAGGTGAAGGCAAACCAAGATATAATCTTGGAGCTTCCCCCAAGCTTTGGGGATCGATGCCTTTGGCTCCTGCTGGAAGCCGGAGAATCCTCTCGTTGTGGCAATGGTGTTGCCCAACAGAAAGAATTTGTTGAGGAACGCCTTGAAGTACTATTGGAGTTAGGTCTTGCGTCCTCTTTGGCTTTCCCAAGAAATGGGCTAGCCAAACACTACCCTATTTTCGTCGAAAAGAAGAAAACAAAACAAGGGTAATCTTATCTAATAACTATTAGTACATATAGCTTAATCATAAGCAACACCTATCATTTACTTTCTTTGCCTTCCCTGGCAATAGTGCTAGAAATGCTTGTTGGTATTTATTAGCACCACAAATCATTTTTGATAAGAGATGATGATCCACAATGATAAGAAAGGTGAGTCCCGATCTTCCGAAAGGTAATGGATAAGTCGATTGATGTGGAGATCTCGACGTTGATGATCCAAGACTCTCGAGTAGAACACGAAAAACCCCTGCAATCACTACACCACCACTCCGTTGGTTATCAACCGTGCTGCACACGATTGACCTCGCCAAGAAGGCTAATCCCTGCAGGTGCAACCAAGAACACAAGCAAGAACGTAGAAGACACAATCTGAAATCGTGAATTTGGGGTTTCACAAACCGTAGAACGGCGATATTATTAATCTAAGCAAAAACCAATTGTCTATGGTGGCTACTATGGAGTATATATAGGTGGCAGGACGTCCAAGGGGGTGTTAGGGTCGTGACCTAAACCTAAGATACGAAAATAATGGACTTAGACTTGATGCAAGGCTCAATGGTCCAATACGGTGGCACAACACCCTGATAGATTCTGAACTCTATTTTATTTCGTCGATTCCGTTCGACTCCCAAGGAATTTTGACATGTGACCAGCTTCATTGGAATGTTTATCCTCTCCCCTTTCCGTGCATATGTGGAACGTCCAAAACGGAGTTCGTATGCGTCCTGGGTGTCCATTTTAATGCATACTGCCCCTGGACTCCGAGTTGGACACGATTTTGAGTTGGGTAGGTTTCCATCCTCTTTGAACGTATCCTCTGGTCCTCCACGCCCCTAAGTCTTCCTCCAATTACTCCTTTAACTTATCTATATATTCTAATCACAATTAAGTCATTAGGTAGCAATCTATTCTCAAAATAATATAAGGAAACATATAAGAACGAGCTCACCTCTAAAATTAATTGGTGTGTGTGAATTCTATTGATTGCATCTTGTATGTTGAATGGAGTGTGGTGTCTATGCATAGGAGTGATGTCCTCATCATCCTCCCCTTCTTGAATTGGATTCATCCTCGACTCAAGTTCATCTTATCTCATGTGTGGGTCCATATGTGCAACGCCATCAAATCCTCTTGTGTGCATCAAAGGAGGAGGTCAAGGTGGTGGACGACATAGTGCTCCATCTCCATGTTTTTCATCAAATACGCATGCACATTGACTCGAGCCTGAATCCCAAACAAATAAACATTGTGCCATGCTTGTATGTGCAATGACAATGTGCTTGATCTCGTCATTAATGATGAGATCATGCACATTATCATTGCACAAATAAACATGGCACAATGTTTATTTGTTTGGGATCCTCGCTCAAGTGAATGGACATGCTTATTTGATGGAGAACATCGAGATGGTGCACTATATCGTCCACCACCTTGGCCTCCTCCTTTGATGCACACAACAGGATTTGATGGCGTTGCACATATGGAACCACACATGAGAGAAGATGAACTTGAATCGAGGACAACTCCAATTCAAGAAGGGCGGGATGATGAGTACACTACTTCTATGGATACAAACAATACTCCATTGAACATACAAGATGCAATCAATAAAGTTCATATAAAACAATTAATTTCAGAGGTGAGCTCGTTCTTATTTGTTTTGTTATATGTTTTTGAGCATAGATTCCTACCTAATGATTTAATTGCGATTAGGATCCATGGAGAGGTTCAAGGAGTAGTTGGAGGAAGTATTAGGGACATGGAGGACCAGATAATTCGTTCAAAGAAGATGGAGACCAAGCCAAACTCAAAATCGTGTCCAACTCAGAGTCCAAGAGCAGTACGTACTAAAACGGAGGCCCCGGAAACATACGAGCTCCGTTTTGGACGTTCTACATATGCACGTAAAGGGGATAGGATAACCTTTACAATGGCTCTGGTCCCATGTCAAAATTCTTTTGGATTCGAAAGGAATCTTCGTAACAAAATCAAGTTTAGAATCTGTCAGGGTGTTGCCTACCGTATTGGGCCATTGGGCCTTGTATCAAGTCTAAGTCCACTATTTTCGTATCTTAGGGTTAGGTCACGACCCCAACAACCCCTTGGACGTCCTCCCACCTATATATACTCCATAGTAGCCATCATGAACAATTGGGTTTTGCTTAGATTAATCTGTTATACACAGTTTCGCCGTTCATCGGTTTGTGAGACCCCAACTTAGCAATTCAGATTGCTTCTACCTTGTTCTTGATTGAGTTCTCGGTTGCACCTGTAGGGATTGGCCTTCTTGGCAAGGTCAATCGTGTGTAGCACGGTTGATAATCAACGGAGCGGTGGTGTAGTGATTGTAGGGGTTTTTCGTGTTCTACTCGAGAGCCTCAGATCATCAATGTCAAGATCTTCATCGATCGACTTACACATTACCTATCGAAAGATCGGGACTCATTCTTCTCATGAATTGGTATCATATTTCCAGGTTGCCCATTAGTTAATTCATCTATCCTTTACATTAGTTTTGTTTTTCATACCTAGAGTCCACAAAAAAGCCACAAAAAACTTGCAGTTTAGTAGATTTGTTCATTACTTTGTCCAAACCACCATTGAGTCTTTGCAAATTCCATTTTCAGTTTATTTTTGTTGAGTTTGTGTCCTTTTTTGAGTCATATTGCTGGTTTAGAAAGTGTTTTTTCTAAGTTTGAGTTTTGCATGGTGTTTATTCATACTCTTGAATCACGTCATCACGTCCAGATTAGATTCATCTTTGTCTAGTTTGGTATTTTCATCATATCTCAATCATACGAGCAAGGATTTTGGAGTTCTTGTACTTTCTGGAAAGCTTAAGAAGATGTCTACAACTTTCGTATTCATAGGTTTCTCAGTAAACAGATATATCATGGTCAAAAGTGCATTAGATCTGAATCTGTTCTGGACCTAGAATTTCTGAACAGTCTGTATTTCGGAGACAATATCTCCTATTGTTCTTGTCCAAAATAGGTCTTCCATATATTGAAACTAAATAGGGGTGATATATATACAATCTTTCTGTTGTAAGTTTTTCTATTTAGAGCCTCTAAGTGTGCCTATTTGTACTTGGAAGATTGAGCAGAAAATCTGCGATAGACACACGAGATATCTTTGATTGATTTTTATTGTGTTCTTCTTTTGCAGCACATTCTGAGAAAAGAAAGACAAAAGAAAAAGGCAAGTGCAAAATAAAATACAAAAGCCGCACTAAAAAATGGGATAAAAAACAAAAAAATAGAAGTGCTTGCATCCTTTGTGTCATCTAGTTTTATCTCATGTCTTGCTTGCTTGAACTGCTAGGAACACACTTAGGCCAGCAACTTTGACAAGTACTTTGAACACTTATTAAAATTTACTACCTGATTGCATTGTTGCTAATCCTTACTACATATAAAGTGTCATACAAGCTACACTTTACTCTTAAGCAGAATTAATACACCTTTGCAATCATCCCACGCTTCATTGGTTTCTTCATACCGGCCACCGTTTGCCACCTGCATTGTCGGTAAGAACACTTGTAAGAGTGTGGTAAGATGCTTGAGAGTGTGTGATTCTACTTCCACTTTGCCATTATCCTTTGTAGTTGATAGGGATAACATATTTTTTTCTTATCTTTTGTTTTCTACTAAAAATGTCAGGTAAAAGCAAGAATCATGCATTATATGCTGAGATGATTGACATGATGAAGACGACGATGGAGTTGCTCACTAAAAATCAAACATCAACCAAGGATTCACATGACATTCAGACCACCTTTATAACACCTTCTACAAGAAGTAATTACATTCTCCCATCTCTTTCTTATTATGATGGTTTTGATTACGATGAATATATTGCTTGGGAAATAGAGTTGGATAAAATTTTTGTACAATGGCATATGTGTGAGAGTAGAAAGATTAGAAATATTGATAGTGCATTAGTTGATTGTGCATTAACATGGTGGGACAACTTAAGCGATAAAGAAAAACCTCGAATGTAGAAAGATATGAAAATTCTTATGCGAGAAACTTTTGCTAATGTATCTAATTACAAAAATGAAATACATGAACTTGAAAAGAATTTTCTTGTTGTACCTCCTCCTTTGCCTAGCCTTTTGCAGGAACATGAACAAATAAATGTAGATGCGAATGAGAGTAGTGTTAGTGGACAATGCTCTACAGTTAACCAAGGTATGACATTTTCAGATGTGCTGAATTTTGCTACCAATCATGCTATTGATGAGCAGCAACAAGATGAACCTTTTCATAATACACTTTTACCACTAGTTGATTTTCCTACTGATTCTTACAACAAAAAAGGGTTATTTGCTGATAATTATATTGCACCTATGCTAGAACAACTAAATTAATTTGATACTTTATCACTCACTTGTGCTGAAATTAAGCATTTGATTCCAACTACATGTGAAAGGGATGAGCTGAAATTGTTATCTTCTCTAAATATTTTGGGTTATATTGAATTTGACACTCTTTGTGATCTAAATATTGTAGAGAGGATAATACTTTCCCAATCTGAATTTCCTTTGTTACTTAGAAATATTTTTCATGCTATAGGCAACTATGAAGATAGTGGTGAATTTATGGTGCATAAAGTTTACATATGCTCAAATGAGATATCCCATTTAGTGCTGCAACAACATGGTAAAATGAATGGATGCACTAACACTAATAATGTATTGTCAAGTTTTTGTAGCATTTTTTTTCTTGCAGCAAGGACAATATATAAAAGAGGAGCATTGTTTGTTGCGGTTGTGCAGTATGGACATTGCTCATTCTATCCCCAAAGAAAGCCCCTTTGCTGGATATACGAGCAAGTCGGGGACAGCTTGTCATAAAGAAGGGGAGAATGATGAGATCATGCACATTATCATTGCACAAATAAACATGGCACAATGTTTATTTGTTTGTGATCCTGGCTCAAGTGAATGGTCATTCTTATTTGATAGAGAACATCGAGATGGTGCACTATACCGTCTACCACCTTGGCCTCCTCCTTTGATGCACACAAGAGGATTTGATGGCGTTCCACATATGGACCCACACATGAGAGAAGATGAACTTGAATCGAGGACGACTCCAATTCAAGAAGGGGAGGATGATGAAGACATCACTTCTATAGATACAAACAACACTCCATTGAACATACAAGATGCAATCAATAGAGTTCATACACAACAATTAATTTTAGAGGTGAGCTCGTTCTTATATGTTTCGTTATATGCTTTTGAGCATAGATTCCTACCTAATGATTTAATTGTGATTAGGATCCATGGAGAGATTCAAGCAGTAGTTGGAGGAAGTATTAGGGACATGGAGGACCAGAGAATTCGTTCAAAGAAGATGGAAACCGAGCCAAACTCAAAATCGTGTCCAACTCGGAGTCCAAGAGCAGTACGCACTAAAACGGACGCCCATGAAACATACGAACTCCGTTTTGGACGTTCTACATATGCACGGAAAGGGGAGAGGATAAACTTTCCAATGGCGCTGGTCTCATGTCAAAATCCTTTCAGAGTTGACAGCAATCGTCGAAACGAAATCGAGTCAGAATCTGTCACAGTGTTGCGCCACCGTATTAGGCCATTGGGCCTTGTATCATGTCTAAGTCCATTATTTTCGTATCTTAGGGTTAGGTCACGACCCCAACACCCCCTTGGACGTCCTCCCACTTATATATACTCCATAGTAGCCGCCATGAACAATTGGGTTTTGCTTAGATTAATCCGTTATACACAGTTTCGTCGTTCCTCGGTTTGTGAGACCCCAACTTAGCAATTCAGATTGCTTCTACCTTGTTCTTGCTTGTGTTATCGATTGCACCTGCAGGGATTAGCCTTATTGGCGAGGTCAATCATGTGCAGCATGGTTGATAACCAACGGAGCGGTGGTGTAGTGATTGCAGGGGTTTTTCAAGAGTCCCGATATTCCTAAAGGTAATGGATAAGTCGATTGATGTGGAGATCTCGACGTTGATGATCGAAGGCTCTCGAGTAGAACACGAAAAACCCCTGCAATCACTACACCACTGCTCCGTTGGTTATCAACCGTGCTGCACACGATTGACCTCACCAAGAAGGCTAATCCCAGAAAGTGCAACCGAGAGAACACAAGCAAGAACGTAGAAGACACGATCTAAAATTGCGAAGTTGGGGTTTCACAAACCATAGAACGGCGATATTATTAATCTAAGCAAAACCCAATTGTCTATGGCGGCTACTATGGAGTATATATAGGTGGGAGGACGTCCAAGGGGGTGTTGGGGTCGTGAACTATACCTAAGATATGAAAATAATGGACTTAGACTTGATACAAGGCCCAATGGTCCAATACGGTGACGCAGCACCCTAACAGATTCTGAACTCGATTTTGTTTCGACGATTCCTGCCGACTCCGAAGGAATTTTGACATGGTACCAATGCCATTAGAATGGTTATCCTCTCCCTTTTTCGTGCATATGTAGAATGTCGAAAACAGAGTTCGTATGCGTCCTGGTCGTCCGTTTTAGTGCGTACTGCTCCTGGACTCCGAGTTGGACACAATTTTGAGTTGGGGTCGGTTTCCATCCTCTTTGAACGTATGCTCTGGTCCTCCACGCCCCTAAGTCTTCCTCCAATTACTCCTTTAACTTTTCTATCTATTCTAATCACAAGTAAGTCATTTGGTAGCAATCTATTCTCAAAAATATATAAGGAAACATATAAGAACGAGCTCACCTCTGAAATTAATTGGTGTGTGTGAATCCTATTGATTGCATCTTGTATGTTGGATGGAGTGTTGTGTATATGCATTGGATTGATGTCCTCATCATCCTCCCCTTTTTGAATTGGAGTCGTCCTCGAATCAAGTTCATATTCTCTCATGTGTGGGTCCATATGTGCAACACCATCAAATCCTCTTGTGTGCATCAAAGGAGGAGGCCAAGGTGGTGGACGATATAGTGCACCATCTCCATGTTCTTCATCAAATACGCATGCACATTGACTCGAGCCAGGATCCCAAACAAATAAACATTGTGTTATGCTTGTATGTGCAATGACAATGTGCTTGATCTCGTCATTCTCCCCTTCTTGATGACATGCCGTCCTCGGCTTGCTCGTATGTTCAGTAAAGAGGCTTTTGGGGAAAGAGTGAGTGCTGTCCATATTGCACAACCGCAGTGAATAATGCTTTTGTTGTGCCTGTTGTAAGGAAAAAATACTAGAGAAACTTGACAATACATTATTAGCATTAGTACATTCATTTACTTGACCATGTTGTTGCAGCACAAAAGGAGCTTTCTCATTTGAACATATGTAAACTTTATGCACTATAAACATACCACTATGTTCATATTTGCCTATAGCATGAAAAATATTTCTATTTAACAAAGGCAATTCAGATTGGGAAAATATTCTCTTCTCTACGACATCAAGATCACAAAGAGTGTCAAATTCAATAACCCAAAGTATTTAGAGAAGACAACAATTTCAGCTCATCCCTTTCACATGTAATTGGAATCAAATGCTTAATTTCAGCACATGTGAGTGATAAAGTATCAAATTCATTTGATTGTTCTAGCATAGGTACAATATAATTATCATCACCAAACTCTTTCTTAGCGCAACGATCATCAGGAAAATCAACATATGAAAATGGTGTATAAATAAATGATTCTAATAGTTGCTCCTCGAAAATAGCTTGATTGGCGGAAAAATTCAGAACATCCAAAAACTTCTCACCTTCTGTATATGTAGAATGTCTTGCCTTACCATTTTCAGCAGTGAATTCGAGTGCATTATAAGTTGATCCATCTAAAATTTCACAAGTGTTGTTGAAATCCTCGTTCTCTTTAGCATCATCTATATTATTTTCTATATTGTCCTGCAAAACATTAGACACAAAAGGAGGTACAACAAGAAATTTCTCCTCAAATTGATGCACTTCATCTTTTCAATTAGATACATTCATAAAAGTTTCTCGCACACAAATTTTCATATCCTTCCATGTTCGAGGTTTTTCTAAATTATTTAAATTGTTCCACCAAGTTAATGCATAACCTACTAATGCACTTGCAACATTTCTAATCTTTCTCCTCTCACACATATGATATTGTCCAAAATTTTTATCCAACTCTATTTCCCAAGCAATATATTCATCGTAACCAAAACCATCATCAGAAGGAAGAGATGGGAGAATGTAATTACTTTCTGTGGAAGGAGTTGTAAAGATGGTCTGAGGATTTTTACTGATTAGCAGAAGATTCTCAGGCTGATTCCGCACCTTCTTCTCCTCTGGTCAGCTCGCGCCAGATAAAGGGCGAAGGCCGGTGTGCAATCTATAAGGGAAAACGAGGTCTGAAGAGAAGTCCACGCGTGATGACCAATATTCATCAGAACCCTCCCTCACCCTTTTATGTATCGCCTTGAGTTTTTGATTTTCCATTTTTAGCACTGATTCAATTAGAAGGGCACATCTCCTCTGGAGCGTCAAAAATGAAAAATGTTCGTTAAAAATGAAATGCCTTATCGGCATCTTTTCTCTTTCATACAACCTTATTTCGTCTCTCGTTTGTTTCTTCCCTGGGCTTGCATCCCACGGTCTCTCAAAACTACACAACACGCTTACTCTAATCTATCTTGGATCTCTATACACCGAACAAGTATTTTATTGTTATGTGAAACCTTGGTTGATGTTTGACTCTTAGCGAGCAACTCCATCGCCGTCTTAATAATGTTAATCATCTTAGCATATAATGCATGATTCTTGCTTTTACCTGACATTATTAGTAGCAAACAAAAGACAACAAAAAATATGTTACCCCTATCAACTACAAAGGATAATGACAAAGTGGAAGTGGAATCACACACTCTCAAGCGTCTTACCACGCTCTTACAAGTGTTCTTACTGACACTGCAGGTGGCAAACGTTGGACGGTATGAAGAAACCAATGAAGCGTGGGATGATTGTAAAGTTGTGTCGACTCTGCTCAAGAGTAATGTGTAGCTTGGATGGCACTTTATATGTAGCAAGGATTAGCAACAAGGAAATTAGATAGTAAAGTTGAATAAATGTCCAAAGTACTTGTCAAAGTTGTTGGCCTAAATGTGTTTCTAGTAGTTCAAGCAAGCAAGACATGAGACAAAACTAGATGACACAAATGATGCAAGCACTTCTGTTTTTTTTTGTTTTTTTCTCCTATTTTTTGTGCGGCTTTTGTATCTTTTTTTGAACTTGCCTTTTTCTTTTGTCTTTCTTTTCTCAGAATGTGCTGCAAATGAAGAACACAATAAAAACCAATCAAAGATATCTCGTGTGTCTGTCGCAGATTTTCTACTCAATCTTCAAAGGACAAATAGGCACACTTAGAGGCTCTAAATAGAAAAACTTACAACAGCAAGATTGTAAATACATATCTCCTCTTTAATTTCAGTATATGTAAGACCTATTATGGACAAGAACAAAAGGAGATATTGTCCCCGAAATACAGACTGTTCAGAAATTCTAGGTCGAGAACAGATTCAGATCTAATAAACTTTTGACCGTGATAGCTCCATTTACTGAGAAACTTATGAATACAAAAGTTGTAGAGAACTTCTTAAGATTTCCATAAAGTATAATAAATCCAAAATCCGGGTTCGTATGAGTGGGATATGATGAAAATACTGAACTGGACAGAGATAACTCTAATCTGGACGTGATGATGTGATTCAAAAGGATGAATCAACACAATGTAAAAATCAAACAACTATAGGAAACGCGACAATAGACGACGGCCAAATTAATTGACGATGGGGCTGTCGTCTTTTAGCTTATTGACGACGGTCGTTTTCAGCCGTCGTCAATTCTGCTGTAATTGACGACGGTTAAGCAAGTACCGTCGTCAATTAATTAAAGACGACGGTTGACCGTCGTCAATTATGGCCCATCACCAATGTGGGCCGAAACCCAGCCCACCTGAGCCTGTTATTGACGACTATTAACCTAGTACCGTCGTCAGTTAATTAAAGACGACGGTTGACCGTCGTCAGTAAATGACCGTCGTCAATAATGGCCGAAACCTGGCCCACCTGAGCGGTTATAGACGACAGCTTGGTAATACCGTCGTCAATAGGTCCGTAATTGACGACGGTGGTCATGATACCGTCGTCTATAAGAGTTAGGGATTATTTGCCCGGCCGCACCTCTTCGTTTTCATTTACGCTCCTCTTCGTTGCCGCTGCCGCCCCCACTCCTCGCCGCGCCGCCGCTCCCGCTCCTCGCCGCGCCACGCCGCCGCCCCCGCTCCTCGCCGTGCCGCGCCGCCGCCCTTGCTCCTCGCCGCGCCGCACCGCCGCCCCCGCTCCTCGCCGCGTCGCGCCGCCGCCCCCGCTCCTCGCCGCACCGCGCCAGCGCCCCCGCTGTGCGCCGCCGCCTCCGCTCTGCACCGAGTCGCGCCACCATCACACCGGCGGCTCCCGACAACTAGGTATGTCGCATTTTTGCTGCGTTTTTTAATGAGTTAATAATGGTATACCTTGTAAACTTCTTTTGCTGCATTTTTGCCTGAGAGCAAGAAATGTTGAATTAGCACAATTTTAAAAACATGGGTTACCACATTGTGCTTTCAACTCTTAATTATGGTTTACAAGATTGTTCTTACCACATTAACTCTTACCACATTGTTCTTACCTCATGTGGGAAATAATAAATATTTGTCAAACATTATTTGGATGAATCCTTCTCTCTTAACTTTTTCATGTATACATGTTTAGGATAAACTTAATGCATGTTTGACATACAATGGTGACAACTAATGAAAATGTGCTATCCTCTGTCAAAAGTATCCTCTCGGTTTCTCTATTGAAAATTTGTCAGCGAGCTTGGGCTTCAAGACCATGTTTAACCACTTTAGTGGCCCCTTTTTTTTTAATATGCCACTTTTCTTGCATAGATATATATAATGATCTTACAAAGAGAATCCTTCAAATTTTCTATTGGTGAAAGTTGAACTATGGTGTGCAGCAATGACACAGGTCCTCCAGGGCCTGTGGTCAGGCTTGAACTAAGTTTTTTTCATTTTATGGCTAAGTGTAGTCGGTGGTTGTTTTAATCTTTGTGTGGCCTGCATGTTTTAGTATGTTGCACTCTTTCTTGTTAGCTTTGTCTTCTATACCGTCAACAAAACAACATATAGCACTCCTGATCTGAGACATTCAGATTTTTGTGGATGTCAATTTTTTCTTTTCATTGACATGCCACAAGTAGACGAGGCAGCCTCATATATTCAAAATATAACTTACAATCCAATCCAACTGATACTTACAATGCAGGCAGGATATGTCACACCATCCCTGGTCTCCTTCCAACATCCCCTGTTGTTAATTTCACAACATCCAGATCCCGAAGCTAGAATAACAAGAGAACAATAAATCAGAAAGCGTCTAGTAACAAATGTTGATTCCAGTATTCCTATGTTATACAACACTAGCAAACATTAAATGGCAAATAAAAGATCAAAAACATAAATTATTAGTCCCTTTGTACTGTACCTTCACAGTGAGTGTAGCTAATAGTACACTATTCTTTTGAAGTTCTAATTCACTAGTCAAACTGCAATTATTAGTTTATTATGTAATTGTTAGTTTATTATGTCGTTCATCAATAATTGTTTATTATTTGTAATTCTTTATTAGTTGGTTTGTTTATTAATATGTAAATATACGGGTTTTGGGCTGGCCCGACCCGACACAACATGACACGGAATAAATATGTCCGTGCCATATAGACAGTTGTAGTCGTAATGTATGCGTCGAGACGAATCGGAAGCGAACGACGATGGTGAGGAAGTCAATCACCCGCGATTGTGCAGACGGTGGATCCGGACGTGGAATTGTCATCTAAGACCAACTTTCCTCCTCTTTCTCTCGTTCTTTCCTCTTGTAAATGACTTAACAATGAAAATGAGGCACGTAACCTATAGCAATGCGTCACCCGTTTCGGATCGGCACGTCTCACATGCTATTGGCATGTGAAACGTGAAGGTTCGGAATTTTCCCTTTTTGGTCAGCCTGCGAGTGACCGAGGGGGCGTGGCTTGTGACGAGACGCGGGTCTAGATCTGGACGAGATTTCGACGGCATAACCCTGTTGTTCTCTGCTGCACCATTTTCGGGCGTGCAGTGGAGAACAACGGGGTTATGCTGCCGAAATTTCGTCCGGATCTAGACCGCGCGTCCCGTCATAAGCACGCTCCGCTAGGTCACTCTTGGGTGGGTTTAGGACCTATCTGCCTAGTTATAGGGCCGTGACATAACATAACAATGAAACTAATAATGATTTATCTGCTTTGAAGGTATACCCTCAAACATGGCTGAAGATCGCACTTGGATGTATACTGGTTGGAAAAAGGATGGGAGTCACTCAGATGAGTGGTTCACCAAGGCAGATGCTTTCATACAACGAGCTTTTTCGTTGTCAGACAACAGCAAGGTGCGGTGCCCATGTATCAAATGTCAAAATGCGAAGTGTTTCGACAAAGTGACATTGACGTTCCACTTGTGTCGAAATGGTTTTATGCAACGTTATGAGTTATGGACCTTTCACGGCGAGACACCTTCTCAAGCCGTAGAAGATAGAGATGGGGATGATAGCACTGGTGTCGATAGGATGGACGAGATGCTTGAAGCCATAAATCCTGAATTGACGGAGGATTCTCCTACAACGGAGGCAAAGGAGTTCTTCGAGCGTCTCAAGACATCAGAACAACCGGTGCATGAACACACCAAAATGACGGTCCTCAATTTCATGACTAGATTTATGGCAACTAAGTCTAAGTATTTCTTCTCCAATAATTGCTACAATGACCTCATCAAATTGATGAGCGATGTCCTTCCGCAGCCCCATAAATTGCCTAAGGATATGTATCATTCTAAGAAATTGATTTCTGATCTTGGTATGAACTATGAGAAGATTGATATGTGTCCAGACCACTGCATGCTTTTCTGGAAAGAGTATGCCAACAAGAACAAGTGCTTAAAATGTGATAAGGCGAGATTTGTCGAAGTTATTAATGAAGACGGTACAAAAGTAATGACTGAAGTTGCACAGAAGCAGCTTCGCTACTTGCCTGTCACACCTAGGTTGAAGCGCTTGTTTCTCTCAAAGAAAACAGCCAGACACATGAGGTGGCACAAAGAAGGTGTACGCGAGAATGATGGAATTATGGTGCACCCGTCCGACGGTGAGGCATGGAAAGCGCTTGACCGCTTCGATCTAGATTTCGCCAATGACGCGAGAAATGTTCGCATCGGGTTGGCGACAGATGGATTTTCACCGTTCAGTACAAACGCAACACCATACTCTTATTGGCCCGTGTTCGCTATTCCGTACAACTTACCACCATCTCTTTGTATGAAGTACGAGTTCATGTTCCTTTGCCTTATTGTACCTGGACCGGATCATCCCGGTTCACGACTAAACGTGATGTTGAAGCCGTTGATTGATGAGTTGAAAATTTTATGGACAGGAATTGAAGCATACGACTGCTACAAAAAACAGAAATTCAACCTTCGAGCTGCATACTTGTGGTCTGTCCATGATTTCCCAACTTACGGCATGGTTTCTGGCTGGAGCGCTCATGGTCGTTTGACATGTCCAATATGTGCTTTGGACACAGAATGTTTTCATTTAAAGCATGGTGGCAAGATTTGCTACTTTGATAACCACAGACGTTGTTTACCGCCCAATCACGTATTTAGGCAACAGAGAAATGCCTTCAGGAAGGACACCATTGTCAAAAAAGGACCATCGCAATGTCTAAACGGGTCGGAGATTGTTGAACAGTTGAACAACTTAGTGCCAGATGAAGATCGTCCTGGATATTTTGTTGGTTACGGAGAGGACCACAATTGGACTCATATATGTGCACTATGGGAGCTACCGTATGTTAAGTCCTTAATCTTAATGCATAACATTGATGTCATGCATCAGGAACGTAACATGGGCGAATGCATCATAAGCACATGCTTCGATGTGACTGGCAGAACAAAAGACAATATAAAGGCTCATAAGGATTTGGCAGAGGTTTGTAATGGTCCAACTCTTGAGCTATCTGAAGCTGGTGGCAAACCGCGTGCTTCTTTCTGTCTTCAACCAAAAGAAAAGAAAGAAGTCTTTGAGTGGTTGAAAAGTTTGAAATTCCCAGACGGTTATGCTGCTAGCCTGAGACGAGACGTAAATGTTAAGACTGGAAATCTCACAGGGTTGAAGAGTCATGATTATCACATAATTATGGAAAGACTACTACCAGTTATGTTTCGAGGCTACATTGACGATGCGGTGTGGAAGGTGTTAGCCGAGCTTAGCTACTTTTATAGACAACTTTGTGCTAAAGAAATCACAAGGGAAATGATGGAGAAGTTGGAAAGGGAGATACCAGTGCTTTTATGTAAGATGGAAAAAGTTTTCCCTCCAGGGTTCTTCAATCCGATGCAACATCTCCTAATTCATCTTCCGTATGAAGCTAAAGTGGGCGGCCCTGTGCAATATAGGTGGATGTATCACGTTGAAAGAGCACTCAGGTGTCTTAAACCAATGGTTCGCAATCGGGCAAGGGTTGAAGGATGCATCGCCGAAGCATACGCCATTCAAGAGATAGGATACTTTTCAAGTGTATATTTTGCAGAAGAAAACAATGTTAATGCTTCCACGTTGTGGTACAATATGGATGAAGCACCCCCTTGTAGCAACCTCTCAACTTTTCAAACGAGAGGCACTACTGTTGGTAGCGGCACAAGCTACGATATTGAAACAGATGACAAGACGACTGCTTTGCTATACATGTACGCTAATATAGAGGGGATGGAAGAATATTTTCAGTAAGTATTTGTTCAACATCTATAATAATTAGCGTGTTGTGTTATACATCTATGCTAATTATTCTGTTTTTTCCTTATTTAGTGAGTTCGATCAACAAAATTGGAAATCGAAGCAGCAACCTACGCTTCGACAAATACAATCGATGTGATATTATGGAGTACAAGGAGGGCCTAACTTCATATCCTGGTTTCATGCACAAGTAACGTGTTCATGTTTTGTTTCTCTTAGTAATTACATGTATAACATAAAATAGTCTTCTAACTTCGTATGTTGAACAGTGCAAAAAACGAGCCGGTGTCCAGGAAGATTTGCGACAACTGTCCTACGGATCCATTAAAATTAAAAGTTACGGTCGATACAACGTCAATGGGTTCCGATTTCGTTCCACTCAATTTGAAACTCAACGTCCTTTCAGGGCAACATGTAACACCGGAGTTGTGACGAGGGTAGTTGACGCTGAAGGACGTGAAACTAATTATTATGGGATCATTAAAATTATCCTTGAATTCAGTTTTGCGGGGAATAAGGTCCTTAAAGTAATCTTCTTTGACTGCGATTGGTTTGATCATAATCATGGAACTCGACAAAACCAATTTGGCATGGTAGAAGTAAAACACAAGGACCGGCTACAAGGCTGCGACACCTTCGTCCTTGCACACCAAGTCGAGCAAGTGTATTATCTACATTATCCATGCGAAAAGCTTAATGCTTGGTGGGTTGTACACAAGGTGAATCCTCGTGAGCGGTTATATACACCAGACAATGATGGATACCTTGATGATGAGGTTGATGTTGTTTACCAAGAACAAGAGTTGCCAGACTCTTTTGTCGTCGAACCTGGTTTAGGACTCGATGACTTAGTTGGAGATGCAGAAGATGTAGAAACTCCTAAGATGCGAAAACGAAAACGAAAACAGGCAACTTCCACGACGGAAGATCGATGGTCCGGTTTACGGAGTAGAGTACATGAGTGTGATGCTGATGAATTTTAAAATTGAGTACAAGTAACGTTTGCTTCATCTCTTCTTTCTTCTTCTATATTGCCCATTACATTCTTTAACAATTTTTTATTAAACAGGATGTCGTCGAGGAGCAGAAGACGACGAGGGACAGAGGCACGGAGCTTTCTATCACCAAGAGCCACAAGAGGAGACCAGGTCTTCCAGGGCAGTCAGCTTAGCGGAGGTAGACGGGCTCAGTTGGTGAGCCATGTGCCGCAGTCGTCAGGTGGCCAGGTAAAGAACATTTAATTACATAAATTATATAATTAATTCTTTATTCTCTTATATGAATCTTTGAAATTGTCAGGACGACTCTATGTCCGAGGACTCAGAGGCTAGGATGCCTCTTTCGGTGCCTGCTTTGGAGCCTCCTTCTTCGGTGCCTGCTTTAGAGCCTTCTTCTTCGGTGCCTGCTTCAGAGCCTTCTTCTTCAGTGCCACCTTGTTCAGAGCCAGTGCAGTCGGGTGACCCCACTTCCGGGTCACCTGATGTGGAGCTAGCTGCACAGCGACGGACTAGGAGGAGCCACTACGTGGCTCCTCCTCCGGCTCCTACAAACCCAAACGATCGGATCGTTATTCGTCCTATTGGCGAGAAGTAAGTAAATCTTTAACAATTCAGATATTTAAAGGCTTATATATATACTAATTGAGAATCATATATCAGGGCTTGGGAGGATTGTTTGTTCACAGGGCAGGGACACCACAAGTAGATGAATTTGGTCTTGGGCAGTCTAGTCCGTTTGCACTACCCTGGTGTAGTGAACGGACAGCCTGCCACGTCTTGGGACCATTACGCTACGGCCCAGGACCTTGCTTACGACAACCATCAGGAGGCTGTGTGGCACGACTTTATGGTAAGTATGAACAAATATTTGTGTAATACATATTTGTTATAAATTAAATATATTTACTTGTATATTTGTTCTTCCAGGCACGGTACCGTTTGGAGAATGAGGCCAAGCAGACGGATCAAGCTCGTCTCATCTTCCATAACTGCGCCAGGAAGCTCATGACTCAGTCACTATCGACGGCTCGCATTCAAGCTACGAAGGCGTATTTCAAGTTGCATCCGGAGGAGGGTGAGCCGGGGAAGTACAGGGAAGGGGCCGACAAGTACTTGACGGAGGCGCAGTACGCAGAGGTAAAGTGTTTATTGTACTTTACTTCATTATATAATTGTGATCAATGCTTTCATTTAATAATAAAATGTGTGTAGGTCGGTGTAGCGTGGCTTGACAGCCGTCCGGACGCGTACCTTTCCTTGTGTGCTCGTTGGGGGAGCCAAAACTTCCAGGGCGTGTCTAAAACCCGTCGAGATAGTAGAGGGACGGACGGAAAACACCGTATGGGTGGGGACGGCTACATACGTCTTGCTAAACGGATGGTGAGTGTGACTTGAATTCTATTCAAGTAATTTTATAATCTTTCATTGTGCTAACATGTATCGATAGGAGCACGAGAGGGGTCAGGAGCCGCCACCTATTGAGGTGTGGAAGAGGGGTCACTTGGGAAGTGACCCGTCGCAGCCTGAGCAGCTGTCTTCTCAGATGGCAACTCAGACGTTGGTGAGTTATTTCGTTAACTTAATCGAATTTTATTTAATATTTTTAATAATGTTATTTTACTGTGTTTCCAGGCAAAGTACGTGCAGGAGGCGCGGAGGCTTCGAGGCGAAGAGTTCGATTGGCAGAGCGCGCCAATTGTACCTGAAGCCGCGTATGCAATCGGTGGCGTAAACCTCACGGACGGTGAGTTTTGTTAATTTTAATTTACTGTCACGAACTTTGAGTTACAAAAATTTAATCATCTTACTTCGTTGTGCAGGTTGGCCATCTTCGATGGAGTGGTCGACTCGAGGTAGGCGCGGGCTTCCTCGAGAGCCTCTTCATCGCAGCAGGGCGGGTCCAGCAGCAGCCATACGGGACGAGATCTGGAGCTCCAGAGTCTTTGGGAGGAGCTCCAGAGGACGCAAGAAGCGCTCCGGACTAGGGACGAGATGCAGGCAGCGGCGCTCCGGACTAGGGACGAGATGCAGGCAGCGGCGCTTAGGGCTAGGGACGAGTATCAAAACTCGTACATGCTACAGTGGCAAGCTGCCTTCCAGGTAAGTTCTGAATGTTGTACTTAACATTTGTAATATACAAATGACAATTATAATGATTTGATTTGTATTCGGAGGCTATGAGCGCAGGACAACCGGCCGTGTTTTCGCAGTGGGCGCTGCCATCAACGGAGCTGCCACTAGTGCCGACGACAGGAGCACAGGTACAAAATTATTCAAAATAACTGAAACTAGTTAAACTTGTTCAAATTTAGTAAAATATGCATTTTTATACTTATAACTTGTCTAACCACACTTGCATATCACAGGGATCAGGGACGGAGGCTCAAACTCCGTCGCCCCAGATTCCAGCGCTTGGACGACTGCCGAAGGAAGATTTTCTGAACTCCGGCGGCAGCGGACGGGGTAGCGTGTGACAGCCAGGTTAGCCGATTTGAAATCTATTTGCATCCTTTTTTAATTGTAATACACTTGCTGTAATATTCATTTTCCCAAAGCCAACAACTCCAAATGAAAGAAAAACAACTATGCACAGAAATTTAGAGCACTCAAATGGCATTGCAAGAAAATTAGATATATGAAGTAGCAACATAGCTTATTCAGCTTACAGTTATAAAGGTGCTTCCTCAATACAACTTGATTTCAAACAGATAGGCAAGCATAGAAACAGGGAGTAATTGCCCACTTTGCTTCATATTGATATTAAGAAGGTACATCCAAATGGCCAAGTATGTTGCATCACAAAAATTTTAATACTTAATCTAAAGGTACATAACAGGAGTGATTCTTTTAATACATTCGTTCTGTACTCTCGTCTGTTAATCTACAAAGGCTTAAGTTCAGACTACGGAGCTTAACAAGAACAGAATGCTTAAGTACAGACAGCAGAGCTTAACAAGAATAAAACTTAATCTACATAAAGATCAAAGAATCATGAATCATCCCTACAGAGGCTTAAGAACAGACTACAGATTACAAAAGCATTACCAGATAAGAAACTAACCGAGAGAATAATAAAAGAAGATATAAACAGATGCCTAGAAAACAGAGGAAGCGAGAAAACAGATGCCTAGAAATCACATTTCCTGTAAGTTTTACTCAAACACTTGAGCCTGCTGATTCTTCTTTTGTGGTGTGTGACCAGTGTTGCTTCCTTGGAGCACTCAGAGGCCGGGATGGCAATCTCGTGGGACGACGCGCTGTGGTCAGGGACGAGGCACTTCTAGCACTTCTTATGAACTCTTATATGTGAAATCTGTGATGTGTGAACTATATGTGAAATCTGTGATCTGTCTACTATGATTCTATTTAATATGAATTCTATAAATCTGTACTGTGATATCTGTGTAATATCTATTTTCTATTTTTTTAAAAGAAAAACTTATAGACGACAGTTTTACAAACACTGTCGTCTATAAGGAACCCTTATAGACGACGGGCAAAAGAAACCATCGTCACTTGGAGCCCTAATGGACGACGGTTTTTCTGTGACTGTCGTCAATAGTGGACCTAATGGACGACGGTTTTCCTGTGACCGTCGTCAATAGTGGACCTTATAGATGACGGTTCCCCGGCGGCCGTCGTCTATATTGTTTCCACGCTGCCACGTGGATGAGCTGACTTATTGACGACAGCTAAGTCCGGCCGTTGTCAATAAACTTGTTGACGACGGTAACCGTCGTCTATAAGGTTACAGACGACAAATTATCATAGACGGTCAGGAACCGTCGTCTATAAGCGTATAGCGTCGTCTATAAGTTATAGACGACGGTAATGTCCTTATAGACGACGGTTCCTGGCCGTCGTCTATTATCGTGATTCCTGTAGTGAACTAAGACCAAAAACACTTTCTAAACAAGCAATATGACTCAACAACGGACACAAACTCAACAAAATCACACTGGAAACGAAAGTTGCAAAGGCTCAATGGTGGTTTGGACAAAGTAATAAACAAATCTACTAAACTGCAAATTTTTTGTGGCTTTTTTGTGGACTCTAGGTATGAATAACAAAACTAATGTAATGGATAGATGAATACCTAATGGGAAACCTGGAAATCTGATACCAATTGATAAGAAAGGTGAGTCCCCATCTTCCGAAAGGTAATGGATAAGTCGATTGATGTGGAGATCTCGACGTTGATGATCCGAGGCTCTCGAGTAAAACACGAAAAACCCCTGCAATCACTACACCACCGCTCCGTTGGTTATCAACCATGCTGCACACGATTGGCTTCTCCAAGAAGGCTAATCCCTGCAAGTGAAACTGAGAACACAAGCAAGAACGTAGAAGACACGATCTGAAATCGAGAAGTTGGGGTTTCACAAACCGTAGAACGACGATATTATTGATCTAAGCAAAACTCAATTGTCTATGGTGGCTACTATGGAGTATATATATGTGGGAGGACGTCCAAGGGGGTGTTGGGGTCATGACCTAAACCTAAGATACGAAAATAATGGACTTAGACTTGATACAAAGCCCAATGGTCCAATACGGTGGAGCAGCACCGTGATAGATTCTGAACTAGATTTTGTTTCGATGATTCCCGTCGACTCCGAAGTAATTTTGACGTGTGACCAGCGCTATTGGAATGTTTATCCTCTCCCCTTTCTGTTCATATGTAGAACGTCCAAAACGGAGTTCGTATGCGTCCTGGGTGTCCATTTTAGTGCGTACTGCCCCTGGACTCCGAGTTGGACACGATTTTGAGTTGGGGTCGGTTTCCATCCTCTTTGAACGTATCCTCTGGTCCTCCATGCCCCTAAGTCTTCCTCCAATTACTCCTTTAACTTCTCTATGTATTCTAATCACAATTAAGTATTAGGTAGCAATCTATTCTCAAAAATATATAAGGAAACATATAAGAACGAGCTCACATCTAAAATTAATTGGTGTGTGTGAATCCTATTGATTGCATATTGTATGTTGAATGGAGTGTTGTGTATATCCATAGGAGTGATGTCCTCATCACACAAGCACACGAAAGATAATGTTGTACCATTTCACCCAAGAGTATTCCCAAGGGTATCGTATTTATCCCAAAGGAAGACGATGAAGTAAAGTAAACACTATTCTCATGATTAAGATATAGAGTACTAAGTAATTATCACGACATGGGTAGGTTGATAATATGGGTAGTGTAACACACAACTAAGCTATCTACTCTAAGGGATAAAGTTGTCTTAGTGTGGGTTAAACCACAAGAAGGGGTTGCTCCTACAATGCTCTAATTTCTCATATACATAGTTTAATAATGTACATATGAATATGCTAATGGTGAATACTAGGGCTTAGTGATCCAACACATCAGGCACGAGTTTACCCCTGACAATATCAGGATTATTCCCGCTAAGAGTCTGTGGTGTAGCCGAACGTGGGGGAGTACAAAGGGCGGACCGGGATATCACCACCTGCCACCTACCCCTAATACATGTGGGTATACAAGACATCCAACGCTACTCAACTATCTAAGCACCACGCTTACATATTAAGTAAATACCTTAGAAGCCTAGGTACAAATATCTTTCTAAGGCAATCACTAACCTAAACATCATTGAACCAATGTTGGAACCAAGCTCTAACTTATTCATATTAACATAATCATGTTATTACCTAACTAGACTATAGTGGAGGTATATGGTGTTTATGATAATATAATATTGACATTACTTTCATATCATAATGACACCTACACCTATCACATACATGGACTCCACAAATCGAACAAGAAACACTTTACCCAAGTATATGAATATAGAGAGACTTATAATAGTATTATTAATATGCATAAAGCCACAAAAGTAAAGAAAGATACATGAGTCATACCTTTCCCACTTTTGAATTGGGACTAGAAGCTCCTCTCTACAGCCTAACCTTCACTGAGGACTAAGAGAACTAGTGTATACAATAGAGTGAATGCTCAAGTGTTGTGTGGGTGAAGTGAGACACCTCCCCGCTATTTATACACTCGCTAAGACATTTCCGCATGCTAATCTCCCAGGCTTTCACTGACTCCTGCGTTAAGGAAGCCACCAGAGGTCGACATGTGTGAGTGAAGCGAGTTTTGAGCGCTTACCAGTTGGGGTTCGGCCAAACTGGGGGAGGCCCAACTCGGCTCCCAGTTGTTCCATAGCACTAATATGTGGGTCCTTATCGGCCTTCTGGGTGAATCCTAGTGAAAACATCCGTGTACCCGCATGTAAGTGGGCCATTGGATCAGTGGGAGGCCACGTAACAGCATTTGATTGGTCAGAAGTGTGTTTCCTTGCCATGTCGACATGCATTCACCTCAAATCTGTGTAGAATACTTGCATGCACCATTTTCTCCGAGTGCAAGTGGAACAAGGTTATTTCTAAAAGCAATATATGTAAGAAATGTCTATTCTGTCACATAATTGAGGTATACCGAGGTTGAAATTGGTACTTAACTACCATTTGACATATTCATCATTATATCCTATTCGATATATTCATGTAGATCCCGAGCCTTTTGGTGTCCAGGTGGCTCAATGTCGACCCTTCTTGTGGCTACCGCAGAATCACTGAGCTTAGACTCGGATATGGATCTTTAGAGATATTGGGGTCTTGGCTACCCTCGAAGTTGTCGCGCGTTGGGCCATCTCGTTCCTGTGTTTGTGATGAGCCCTCGTGCCTTCGTGTGCAGTTCAAGAGTGATCATTTGTTGGGAATCCACTTCGTGCACCATCCACGAGCCATTCGTAACTCAAAGGGGATGACCTTTGCTCAGGAATTTACCTCGATGGCCAAGTTCCCAAGCTCGTCGAGCAAACTATATAGTGGATCTGAGTGAAACCCGATCGCCCTATTTCGTAATGGCGAGCGGAACCAAATATCTGTCTTTGACAAATTGTTTTGGTAGGATCTCGGTGCTTTCTGAAAGAGCATCTAGGCATTCCCTTGTGAGTTTTGGACAATTGATGACAAACAAATGAGATCCTAATGAATTCGTTGAGATGACTGCAGGTTTACAAAGACTAGAAATTATGGTGCACTAAAAAAAGTGAAAAATGAGAATTGAGAAAAGGAAAAGCCCAAATGATCAAGGAAGCGCAAAGTAGATATCATTGTTTAGGATGTGTTTGAGAGACACATCCCAAGAGCTTATATCTTTGTGCAGAGGGTAATGGCTAAAACCAATTAATTAAGTTATTCAGTGAAGCACCGGACATGTCCGTTCACCATCGGACTAGTCTGATGAACTTACTATTTTCACACAGAAAAGTCCGGAACAGCACCAGACTAGTCCGTTCAACTCACTGATCTCACTCGGACAAGTCCGGACATTAGTCGGACAAGTCCGTTTAAATTTTTGTTGTTTCACGTGGACATGTTGCAAAACTTGGAGTAGTCCACAATCACAACACACAACTCACCTCACCGGACAAGTCTGTCCTACTGCAGACTAGTCCGATTAACTTTTTGCAATCACCACAGACTAGTCCATTGAACTTTCTGTTCCAATACAGACAAGCCCGGTACACCTCACACAAATTAGGGTTTTAGGTATGCTGCACAATTCACGTAAATTTTTAACAGCACACTGAACTAGTTCGGTCCCCTGAGCGGACTAGTCCGACTGCCAGGATCCCTAATGGTAACTTTTTTAGGAAGTCTATAGATTTTTTTCGAACACTCAAAAAGTCTATAGATAGGTGATCCACGACCCCACAACATAGCAACCGTACACATAAGTCGACAACTAAGAACCCTAGTGCCGCCACTTGTCCCAAGAGCACAAAAACACCTCTCTCCACACATCTAAAGCCCTAAAAAGTTAAATCTTTTGGGAATCAAGATCTGGGAAAGGGAGATCGTCTTCTATGCATTGCTAAGCTCTTGGGGTTTGATCTCTTATACACTCTTGCATCTGTTGTAAATCTTTCGAGTGTATTTGATTGCTTTCCTCACTGTAATTTTGTGGGAGCCCTCAGCGTGTGAGGTTGCCCCACCGACTAGGTGATTGCCCCTGAATAGTGGAACCCAAGTCGGCCTTTTGTGGTGACTTGATGAGGCAATGGGTTTGAAGAGACCCAGCTCCGTGTGATCTTCCTCAACAAGGACGTAAATCTCTTTGGTGAGATCGAACTCGGTAAAAATCATTGTCTCATGTCTTCTTGTTATTTACTATTGCAATCATCATCATCTAGGGCATAGGGTTGATTAATATTGCAACTTATATTAATCTTGTATTCCTCATTCAAATCAATCATCCTAAAACTTACACAAGTTGTTAGGATAATTTACTTAATTCTGCTGCTATAACATTTAAGGAGAATACCTTAAACAATCTATCTTTTCGTAGGTACAATTAGCATACCGGACTAGTCCGTATCTACATCGGACTAGTCTGACCCCTCCTATATTTGAAATTTTTGTTAAGTGTTGCAGGAAAAGTTTTCAATGCCTATTCAACCCTTTCTAGGCCACATTCAATTGGTATATGAGCAAGGCATACCTTTTATGAGACTCACCGCTTGAAGAGACAAATGGACTAACAAGACCGAGAAAATCCTGGAAATGCCCATCATTGGAGATCAACAAGTCACCAAGCGTTCGATGTGCTCAGGGAACACGGACATGATGATGAAAAAGTGCATGAACTCAAGGTGTTTCTAAGGAAGAAGCTTCTAAGCCAGAAGGGCAAAAAGGAAGATGAAAAGCCAAAAGGGGGTATTTATCAATACTACTCCCGGTATCTTTTTAATTATGAGAAACTTATCAACTACAATCACTATCTTTCCATTCCCATGCGAAAACCTCCATAATTTGATGGCAATGATTACTCAATGTGGAAATATAATATGAGGATCCATCTTATTTCACTAAACCCAAGTCTTCGGCATATAGTCTGTACAGGTATAGATATCCCAGACGCCGACGATCAACTCAACCCAGAGCAAGAACGATAAATTCACCACAATGCAGAAGCCGTTGTGGTGATCACATAATCCTTGAGCCGAGAAGAGTTTACCAAGGTGGATGGATTGGAAAGTTCCAAGGAAATATGGGGTACCCTCAAGACAGCGCATGAAAGAAATTGCTCAGTTCGCGAAGCAAAAAATTGAAATGCTTGAAAGGGAATTGGGGAGATTTGCCATTGAAGATGGTGAATCCCCTCAAGGAATGTAAAACTGCTTGAAGGCACTCATCAACAAGATCTGTGATTACGGAAGCAAAATATGGACTGATCATGAGGTTGTATACATATATATATATATATATATATATATATATATAAAGAATAAGGCTTAAGCAAGATAAAAAAGGGCTTAAGTAAAGTGCATTAGCTAAAATCAAAATGTTGACGGATGAAATATTTGAGAAGGAAGATTTTATCAACCGACAAGAAGATATGCTCATCCTTCACAAGGAGAGATATTTTGAGGTTGAAAAGACTTAGAGCTTGAAAATGAAAAGAGAGAAGCACTTGAGTGTGAGCTAGCTTTGAGCAAGGAATCTTTCTCAAATCTAATTGATTTGAATGTTGTACTTAAGGATGAGCTTGTTAACTTGACAAAAATTAACAAGGACCTTCAAGTACAAGTTGAATCACTTAAGCAAAGTGCTCCCTCCACTTCTAAGAGCTCACCTTATCCAAATATCGAGTCTATTCCACCTAAAACTTGTAATTGTGCTACTTTGGTTCTTGATATGAAAATGAGCTTAAAGTGGCACAAAGCAAACATTCACCTAAAGGTGGCATTTTTGACAAGGAGAAAATCAAGTATGCACGAAGTGCATACTCGGTTACTAGAGCTCCTAATGTCAAAGATGGCCTTGGATATTCTCAAGGTGAAAAGCTTAACGCTAGAAACCCCAAGAATAACAAGGAATCGATTACTTTTGCAAGGAAAGCTCAAATGAAGTTAAGAACATCGAACATGTTCCTTCCCTTCATGAAAAACCTAAAAATGGATCAAACATCATGTTTCATGTCTTTAATGCCTCATATGTCCTAATGATGAATGAATTTAATCATGTTTACGCCAAGTATGTTAGGCCACTCCACAAGAGTCCAAAATCATGTGTGTGGGTGCCCAAGTGTCTCATCACTAACCTCAAAAGACCGAAGAAAGATTGGGTACCTAGAACCAAGGCATAATCCTGTTTTGAAGGTGTACCCCCTCCAATGGATCCAAAGAGATGCTTGATAGGCACCAACCACATGACTGGAGGAAAGAAAATATTCATAGGGTATAAAGAAAATCCGAGTTCATCTCCACCCGAACCAGCATCACAAGACTCAAGTGTACAACAATCAGAGAGCAATGATCAAGGGGGAGCTTCTACAAAAGAAAAATCACAATTTTTACAAGATCAACCTCGAAAAGATCAAGATAATCAATATAACAATGGAGGCAATGACCAAATTTGACATATTGGTCTTCCTTCTCCATCATATCATGGTTTATGATCTTTCCCAATAGCTCATCAGGGGTCATTTTGTGGAACCCGGTGCTTTCTTGGATCATTGAGCATAATGTGACGTTTCTTGGCATAAAGGCTCTAATAATCCTTTTAACCACCTCATGGTCAGTCCACTTCTTGCTTCCATAGGCACAGATCTTATTGGTGCGTGCCATCATCTGATTGTACATGTCTTGAGGTGTTTCGCCTTCCTCAATAGCAAATCTCCCCAACTCTCCTTTAAGCATCTCAATTTTGGCTTCTCGGACTGACTTATTTCCCTCATGAGCTGTTTTAAGTGTATCCAAGATTTATTTTGCACTTTCCAATCCATCAATCTTGGTGTCCTCTCTGCTCAGTGATGAGGTGATCACTGCAACAGCTTGTGCGTTGTGGTGGATTTCTTGTTCTTGTTCTGTAGTGAGCTCTTCGTCCGTATCTGGGATATCTACACCTGTGCACACAATATGCCAAAGACTAGGATTCAAAGAGATTAGATGCATATTCATATTGTATTTCCACATGGTGTAGTCGTTTCTGTAAAATTGCGGAGGCTTTCCCATGGGAATAGAAACATAATGATTATTTAAATTTAGACGATTGTAATTGTAAGGATATCCGGAGTAGTCGTGATGACCACTCCCCGTCGTCTTCTCATCTTCTTTTCCCTTTTGTGCGAGAAGTTTCTTCCTCAGAAGTGCCTTCAGTTGACGCACTTCTTCATCATCATGTGAATTTTCCCTTAGTACATTGAAGGCTTTAGTTCTTGCTCTTCCTCGGTGTTGGGCACATTCGGGATCTCGTTGTTCTTCTCAGAGGCCATCAATCTCTCCGAGCGGTGAGTCTCGTTGATGGAGAACCTGCTTTGGTACCAATTTAATGTGGCCTAGAGGGGGGTGAATAGGCTTTGAAAATTTCGTGCACACTTAATCAAACTGTCAAAAACTTGATTGATCGGACTTGTCTAGTTCTGTGTCCGGACTAGTCCGGTGTGCTCGGTGTATGACGATTTGACTAAGTATCGATACATGCTTTAAATTCTTTCAAGTAGCGGAAATGTGAACAACAGATAACATTACTTGAATTTACAATTGATGTCGTGAACTTGCACGTGAAAAACAATTTGCAATTCAAGTGATGATATTGATCAACTATGTGCCCTAATAAAGATGCAAAAGTAAAGAAGCACACAAGACACCAATTTTTATCGAGGTTTGATCTCACCAAAGAGATCTACTCCTCGTTGAGGAAGCCCACACAGAGTCGAGCCACTTCAAACCCTTTCTGTAACACCCTCATTTTCATGCATCATTTTTTGCATGCACTCATATACATGTTTAACATTAACCCACATAAAGAGGAACGAGTTTTAAATTGATTTGGAGCATTTAAAATTGATTTGGAACAAAACCGCACTTAAAATGCAAGAAAGTGCGGACTAGTCCGATTTTCCTGAGGACAAGTGCGATTTCTCTCTGACTAAAAACAGACTTGTCCGTTTTTGCTGCGGACTAGTCTGATTTTGCCTCTGGAAACTTTTGGACTTGTCCAATTTTGTGCGGACTAGTCCGATATTCTAAGAATCCTTGAAAATTTGCTAAGTCCCTGGACTTTTCCAGACTAGTCCGGTGTTTCAGCGGACTTGTCCGTTTTCCTGACTGATTAAAGTCGTACTTGTCTGATTTTAGGCCAGACTTGTCCAATTTTCTCTCTGGAAATTTTTGGACTAGTCCAGTCCTTTCCGAACTTGTCCGATATTTCGTGACTCCGAGTTGATCTTTTGTTTTACGACTTGTTTCTTGGGTTTCACATTAAGTGGGCCTAGGGAGTCACACCTAACTCTTTTAGAGGCCATGTGGGACTCTAAACCGGCCTCTACTCCTCTCAAATTCGAAATCCATCTAACCCTAGCCTCCACCTCTATATAAACAACCCCACCCCTTGGCTTGACATCTATTTGCCCCTTTTCCACCCCACCCAAACCCTAGTTCGTGGAGAGCCACCATCAAGGAGGGAGGAGAAGATCCCAATCAAGAAGAATAAGAGGAGGAAACAAAAAAGGATCAAGATCTCCACCAAGCTTTCGTTCTCCATCACCAATTCATCTCCAAGTTCATCACCAACCCTAGATCATCAAGATCCAAGTGTTGCCTCCAAGTTTCTTGATTCATTGGAGTTCTAAACACCTGGTATACCTTCTATTATCTTTTCCTTACGTGAATTCAACACCTAATCTCCAAATTTACGTCGATCTAGAAAACCCTAATCTGCTGATCTCGCAAAGTGCGGACTTGTCTGGTCCCTAGCGGACTAGTCCGATTTCCCTGGATAAATTGTGTTGAATTAATTTTAAAAACTGACCTAATCAACTTCAAACCTGTACAAAGTTGTTAAAAGCTATTAGAACAAGTTATTGATCATTAAAAGCAATCTATTGACAAGTTCTACCTTGCATTTGCATCAATCATGCATGTCATGTCATATTGAGTAATATATGTGCACTCTTTGATTGTGTTTCTTGTCTTGTATGTTTATTGGTGTGGATTAGACGGAATTGCGCTAGAGAATGCCGTGGAGGATCTACAGCACCAAGAGTTTGAAGGCTTTGATCCTAATCAACAACAAGAGCAAGGCAAGTGTCCTTGAAGCATATTGATCCTATTTTAAAATAAATGTTTTGTTTGCAAAATTGCATGCTTGTGTCAATTTGATGGGAATCCTATGATAGGAAGTTTACTAGCTTTGTTTGACCACCCTTGTCACCTGGAATATATGGTAGAGAGTCGGGAAGGGCTTTTTACCTTTTGCTTCGCTTAATCAACCGGGATGGGAAACAACTATACCACTCAATTTAATTATGCATGGATGAGATTATAGTTAACATGAACTGGTTAAATATGATATGGTAATGGGTGATCTAAGCAAGCCTGGTATGTGGATGGGTTGGACGTATGGTGGTTTGCTTGCTTTAGATCTAAGGACCGGTTCATGCGAGAATAAGCCAGGACTACAGTGCCACCACGAGGCCAAGTATGGGTGCGGTGTAGAAGATCAATTAGGGCTTTGCCATTGCTATTTGGACCATTAAGGATGCTCGGGGAAGGGGTAGTCATATTGGGTTTGTTGATGATTGGTGGGACTACCCTAGGATCCGAATGGCTCAAGAGGGGGCCCTTAGTTGAAGATGTGCTCAGTTGGAGACATCGCCACCGGTGAAACCTCAGTGGGGTCTAAATAGGCTAGTAATCCCTTTGTAAAGGCTATTTTGTGATCTCTTGGCCACACATTGACGGAAGTGTGAGACGGCATAATAGAGGTTCTAGTCATCGAAAGGTGATGAAATCACGAACACGTGGGTAAAGAGGTTCAAACTCTACAGAGTGTGTCTAAAACTATCATGATAGTCGTGCTCCCAGTTATGAGCACCTGGACAACTTCCATGATTAGAGGGAACTTAGTATTGGGATGGTATTTGGTATGGTTATGGTTGGTATTATGGTTATGGATTAATTTCTGGTATTGAATATGGTTATTCGCAAATGGTGAAATCTGGAATTATTGATGATGATGGTGAATTGTGGACTGGTATTATGATATTACTTATGATTATGATGGGTTTGATTCATATACATATAATATATTGCTTTTCAAATGTTTTAATGTACTTTTCAGCACTTTGCCATTATTATTGTCATCATTTGAATCAGCCACATGTCATACTTTCCACACTTGCTGAGTACGACATGTACTCACTCTAGCAATCCCCCCCTCCAACAGTTGCAGGTCAGGATTGGGAGTTTAATGGTGAGAATGCGGAGTTCTAGGCTGTGTCTACCGTCAGCTTTGCCTGTGGTGTTGCATGGAGTTGCGCTATCCCTTTTGCTTAGTTTGCTTAATTAGAGTATTTCCGTTGCATTAGTCAAACTTGTCATTAATCTTCATTAGAGCTTGTATTCGAGGATAATATGGTTTGTTTAATAAAATTTGGCTAATTAATCTTGTGCTGTAGTAATTTTCTGTATACTCTTTTGTGATGCACTCGTGTATGTGTGTTGAAGGTCCTGGGCACACATATGCGCTAGCTTGGTTCATTTTTTGGAACCGGGCATCACATATTGGTATAAGAGCCACAGGTTGACCGTAGGATGCAGCCTAGATAGAATGGAAACTTTAGAGCACATAGGAGCACTCAGGAATGGATGTATTTTGGTTGGTGTGTTGTTGGTATATATTGTTTGCTTGTGTGCTTAATAGAGGTTTTTGGAATGCCTTAGCATTGCCATGTCCACCTAGGCTAGTGTAGCTAGCTGTTTAGTTTCATATCCCTTGATGCATATAGTTGGGGATGTTTTTTAATTCTTACCTATTGCATTTCTCCATATGGTGAGGACTCGCAACCAGAGGAATGGCACTGATGAGGAGGAGAACAATGGAGTACCTCATAAAAACATTGGACAAGGATCTACGCAGGGAGCTATCAACATTGAGCAGCTTTTGGCCATGCAAAACCAGCTCATGCAAACCATGATACAGACTATGGGATAGCTGCAGGCTGGCAACAACAACAATCAACCCCACATGCCTCCACCGCCACCCCGCCTTCTCATAACCGATTGGGAGAGTTTATGAGGACTTGGCCACCGACCTTTGCTCAAGCTGCTGACCCTATGGATGCGGATGATTGGCTCAAGTCTGTGGAGAAAAAACTTGCTATTATCCAATGCAGTGACCGCAAGAAGGTGCTTTTCGCTTCTCATCAACTAGTTGGAGAAGCTGCAGATTGGTGGGATTCACTATGCAATGCTCATGAGAACCAAGAGAGAATTACCTGGGCAGAATTCAAGGAGAGTTTCCATTCCCGTTATGTGCCGGAAGGTGTTATTATTTTGAAGAGGCAAGAATTTGAGAATTTAAGGCAAGGAAGATCAAGCGTGAGTGAATATCTCAATAAGTTCACTCAACTCTCAAGGTATGCGCCTGAGGATGTTAGCCGGGACAGCCGGAAGCAATATTTGTTCATGAGAGGCTTGAACAATGAAATCCAAGTGCAACTACTCAACTGTGATTATGCCAATTTTCAGAAGCTTGTGGACAAAGCAATCGTGGTTGAGAACAAGATCCGTGAGATGGAGCAAGACAACAAGAGGAAGGCGCCATATCAAGGACAGCAACAAGGGAGAAATGTGTGCCCTTGCCTTTCACCACCCAATGCGCCTTATTACAGCTCTTCTATTCCTGCTCAACGCCCTGGTTATGCACCACGCCCAACTCAGTTTGTGCAGCAGCGCCCTGTTATGCAAGCACCTAGGCCTCCAATGCCTTATGCGCCTCGTGCTAATTTTCCTGCTGCAAGTGTTCAAAACCAAGCTCGTCCCAATAATTCTGGTGGAGTTAAGAAGTGTTATACTTGTGGAGAAGCTGGACACTTTGCGCATCAATGTCCTAAGTCAGGCCTTGGTCAAGGAAGCAATGCACCGAGGCAAAAACCAAGACCCAATGGAGGACAACCACAAGGGAACTGTGGACAGCAGAATTTTGCTCGTGGCAACGTGAACCATGTCTCTACGGAGGATGCTCAACAAGCGGATGACGTGGTCATTGGTATGTTTCCCGCAAACTCCAACCCCGCGACTATGTTATTTGATTCTGGAGCATCGCATTCATTCATTGCATCGAAATATGTTGCCAAGTATAGTTTGACTATCTCTCATATGAAGTTTACTCTATTGGTTAAGTCTCCTAGAGGATAGATGAGGACAAATATAGTATGTCCAAAAGTAAGCCTTATAATAAGGGGGGTAGACTTCTCCGCCAACCTCATTGTTTTGGATTCTCAAGGATGGGACATCATACTTGGTATGGATTGGTTGAGGAAGCACAATGGAGTTATTGAGTGTGCCACGAAGATGGTGAAGTTTACCAATGAAGAAGGGATCACCGTAGAATTTGAAGCATCTCAAACCGCACCAAAGCAATTGGAGTTGAAGCATATGAATGGTGCCGCAATTGAGGAGATTCTGGTGGTGTGTGAATTTTTGGATGTTTTTCCGGACGAGTTGCTAGGTATGCGAGACATTGAATTTGTTATTGATTTAATACCTAGAACTGCACCTATAGCTAAGAGGTCGTATAGGATGCCTCCTTTGGAATTAGCGGAGCTCAAGAAATAAATTCAATAGCAACTAGAGAAAGGTTTTATTCGCCCTAGTTCTTCACCTTGGGGAGCGCCCGTGCTGTTTGTGGACAAGAAGGATGGAACCCAAAGGATGTGTGTGGATTACCGAGCTCTCAACGAGGTAACAATCAAGAACAAGTACACCTTGCCACGCATAGAAGACTTGTTTGATCAGATGAAGGGTGCTTGTGTCTTCTCTATGATTGATTTGAGGTCGAGATATTTTCAAATGAAGATTAGACCATCGAACATACCCAAAACAGCTTTTAGAACACGGTATGGATCTTATGAGTACACCGTGATGTCTTTTGGATTGACAAATGTGCCTTCCTACTTTATGTACCTCATGAATAAGGTCTTCATGGAGTACTTGGATAAGTTCGTTGTGGTGTTTATTTATGATATTATGATCTACTCGAAGGATGAGAAGGAACATGAGGAACACTTGAGGCTTACGCTACAGAAATTGAGGGAGCATCGATTGTATGCCAAGTTCAACAAGTGTCAGTTTTGGTTGAAAGAGGTGCCATTCTTGGGTCATATCATCTCATAAGGAGAAGTATCGGTTGACCCCGGAAATGTGAGAGACGTGTTGAAGTGGGAACCACAGCAAAATGTCAAGGAAATAAGAAGTTTTCTTGTGATGGCTGGATATTACCGTAGATTCATCAAGGACTTTTCCAAGATAGCCAAGCAAATGACGGATTTCCTAATGAAGGGAAAGGCTTTCCAATGGATCAAGCTTGTCAAAACAGTTTTGAGGTGTTGAAGAAGAGGTTGACAACAGCCCCAGTTTTGGTACTGCCGGATGTGAGCAAGAGTTTTGATATTTATTGCGACGCATCGAGACAAAGACTTGGATGTGTATTGATGCAAGAAGGTCAAGTGGTCGCCTATGCATCAAGACAATTGAAGAAACATGAGCAGAATTACCCAACACATGATTTAGAACTTGCATCCGTGGTACATGCATTGAAAATTTGGAGACACTATATCCTTGGACATAGGTGTGAAATTTATATGGATCATAAGAGTTTGAAGTATATTTTCACACAAACGGATCAGAAGTTGAGGCAATAGAGATGGTTGGAGCTCATCAAAGATTGTGATTTGGGAATCAACTATCATCCAGGAAAAGCCAACGTAGTGGCCGATGCTTTGAGTAGAAAAGGAGTAAGTCATCAACTCACAGTTCGAGAGTTACCATCCGAGTTATGTAAGGACTTTGAAAGGTTGAACCTCGGATTTGTAAATGAGATGGAAGTGATGGATTTAAACCCAACCTTGGAGCAAGAAATTCGAGAGGCACAGACCAAGGATGAGGAAATTCAGGAAATCAAGGAAAGGACTCAAGAGGGGAGAGAATTCAGATTTGATGAGGACGAACATGGTACCTTATGGCTTGGAAAGAGAATCGTTGTGCCTAATGTGAAGCATATTCGGGAGACGATATTAAAAGAGGCACATGACTCACCGTACTCAATTCATCCCGGTTGTATGAAGATGTACAAAGACTTGAAGACTTGCTATTGGTGGGATAGCATGAAAAAGGACATAGCTGAATATGTGGCATTGTGTGATGTGTGTCAACGAGTCAAGGCGGAACATCAAAGGCCAGCTGGATTATTGCAACCGTTGAAGATACCAAAATGGAAGTGGGAAGAAATCGGTATGGACTTCATAGTTGGGTTACCACGTACTCAGTCCAGGTATGACTCAATTTGAGTAATTGTGGATCGCTTAACCAAGTCAGCTCATTTTGTCCCTGTGAAGACCAAATATACAGCTGCATGATTGGCCGAAATATACATGGAGCATATTGTGTGTCGACACGGAGTACCGAAGAAGATAGTCTTGAATAGAGGTTCTCAATTTACTTCCAGGTTTTGGCAAAAATTGCATGAATCTTTGGGAACGAGGTTGAATTTTAGTTCAGCATATCATCCTCAAACGGATGGACAAACCGAGAGGACTAATCAAATTTTGGAGGACATGTTAAGAGCTTGTGCTTTAAAGCATGGGAAAAGTTGGGACAAAAGCTTGCCATACGCAGAATTTTTATACAACAATAGTTACCAAACAAGCTTGAAAATGTCACCGTATGAAGCGCTTTATGGGAGGAAGTGTAGGACACCTTTATTCTGGAATGAGGCGGGAGAAACTCAAGTATTTGGTCCGGATGTGTTGCAAGAAGCCTAAAAGCAAGTCCAAATAATTCGTGAAAACTTGAGGGCTACCCAATCAAGGCAAAAAGGCTATGCGGACAATAGGAGAAGGAAATTAGCCTTTGAAATAGGAGATTTTGTTTACCTAAAGGTGTCACCAATGAGAGGTCATAAGAGGTTTAACATAAGGGGCAAGCTCGCACCTCATTATATTGGACCATTCAAGATTTTGGACAAAAGAGGAGAAGTAGCGTATAAGTTGGAGATGCCAGCTCATCTTTCGGATGTCCATGATGTCTTTCATGTTTCCCAGCTCAAGAAGTGTTTGAGAGTACCAGAAGAACAAGTGCCAATGGAACAATTGGAACTAGAGGAAGATTTGACTTATGCCAAACAACTGGTCAAAATCTTGGAAACTAAGGAGAGGGCCACAAGGAAAAAGGTTATTAGATGGTGTAAAGTTCAATGGAAGCACCACACAGAAAAAGAAGCGACGTGGGAATTGGAGGATGATCTCAAGAAGGAATTTCCCTATCTCTTCTCTTCCACGTTAAATCTCGAGGACGCGATTCATTTTAGGGGGGGGGGTAGGTTTGTAACACCCTCATTTTCATGCATCATGCCTTGCATGCACTCATATACATGTTTAACATTAATCCACATAAAGAGGAACGAGTTAACAATTGATTTGGAGCATTTAAAATTGATTTGGAACAAAACCGCACTTAAAATGCAGGAAAGTGCAGACTAGTCCGATTTTCCTGAGGACTAGTCCGATTTCTCCCTGACTAAAAATGGACTTGTCCGTTTTTGCTGCGGACTAGTCCGATTTTGCCTCTGGAAACTTTCGGACTTGTCCGATTTTGTGCGGACTAGTCTGATATTCCAAGAATCCTTGAAAATTTGCTAAGTCCCTGGACTTTTCTCGACTAATCCGGTGTTCCAACGGACTTGTCTGTTCTCCTCTCTGACTAAAGTCGGACTTGTCCAATTTTAGGCCAGACTTGTCCGATTTTCTCTCCGGACATTTTCGGACTAGTTTGTTCCTTTCCAGACTTGTTCGATATTTCTTGAATCTGAGTTGATCTTTTGTTTTATGACTTGTTTCTTGGGTTTCATGTTAAGTGGGCCTAGGGAGGTCGTTCCTAACTCTTTTATAGGCCATGTGGGACTCTAAACCGGCCTCTACTCCTCTCAAATTTGAAATCCATCTAACCCTAGCCTCCACCTCTATATAAACAACCCCACCCCTTGGCTTGACATCTATTTGCCACTTTTCCACCCCACCCAAACCCTAGTTCGTGGAGAGCCACCATCAAGGAGGGAGGAGAAGATCCCAAGCAAGAAGAAGAAGAGGAGGAAACGAAAGAGGATCAAGATCTCCACCAAGCTTTCGTTCTCCATCACCAATTCATCTCCAAGTTCATCACCAACCCTAGATCATCAAGATCCAAGTGTTGCCTCCAAGTTTCTTGATTCATTGGAGTTATAAACACCTGGTATACCTTCTATTATCTTTTCCTTACGTGAATTCAACAGCTAATCTCCAAATTTACGTCGATATAGAAAACCCTAATATGTTGATCTCGCAAAGTGCGGACTTGTCCGATCCCTAGCGGACTAGTACGATTTCCCTAGATAAATTGTGTTGAATTAATTCCAAAAACTGACCTAATCAACTCCAAACCTGTACAAAATTGTTAAAAGCTATTAGAACTAGTTATTGATCATTAAAAGCAATCTATTGACAAGTTCTACCTTGCATTTGCATCAATCATGCATGTCATGTCATATTGAGTAATATATATGTGCACTCTTTGATTGTGTTTCTTGTCTTGTATGTTTATTGTGTGGATTAGATGGATTTGCGCTAGAGAGTTCCACGGAGGATCTACAGCACCAAGAGTTTGAAGGCTTTGATCCTAATCAACAGCAAGAGCAAGGGAAGTGTCCTTGAAGCATATTGATCCTGTTTCAAAATAAATGTTTTGTTTGCAAAATTGCATGCTTGTGTCAATTTGACGGGAATCCTATGATAGGAAGTTTATTAGCTTTGTTTGACCACCCTTGTCACCTGGAATATATGGTTGAGAGTCGGGAAGGGCTTTTTACCTTTTGCTTCGCTTAATCAACTGGGATGGGAAACAACTATACCACTCAATTTAATTATGCATGGATGAGATTATGGTTAAAATGAACTGGTTAAATATGATATGGTAATGGGTGATCTAAGCAAGCCTCGTATGTGGATGGGTTGGACGTATGGTGGTTTGCTTGCTTTAGATCTAAGGACTTGTTCATGCGAGAATAAGTCAGGACTACAGTGCCACCACGAGGCCAAGTATGGGTGCGGCGTAGCTGATTAATTAGGGCTTTACCAGTGCTATTTGGACCATTAATGATGCTCGGGGAAGGGGTAGTCGGATTGGGTTTGTTGATGATTGGTGGGACTACCCTAGGATCCGAATGGCTCAAGAGGGGGCCCTTAGTTGAAGATGTGCTCAGTTGGAGACATCGCCACCGGTGAAACTTCAGTGGGGTCTAAATAGGCTAGTAATCCCTTTGTAAAGGCTATTTTGTGATCTCTTGGCCACACACCGGCGGAAGTGTGAGACAGCATAATAGAGGTTCTAGTCATCGAAAGGTGATGAAATCACGAACACGTGGGTAAAGAGGTACAAACTCTGCAGAGTGTGTCTAAAACTATCATGATAGTTGTGCTCCCAGTTATGAGCACCTTGACAACTTCCATGATTAGAGGGAACTTAGTATTGTGATGGTATTTGGTTGGTATTATGGTTATGGATTAATTTCTGGTATTGAATATGGTTATTGGCAAATGGTGAAATCTGGAATTATTGATGAGTGTGGTGAATTGTGGACTGGTATTATGATATTACTTATGATTATGATGGGTTTGATTCATATGCATATAATATACTACTTTTCAAATGTTTTAATGTACTTTTCAGCACTTTGCCATTTTTATTGTCCTCATTTGAATCAGCCACATGTCATAATTTCCACACTTGCTGAGTAAGACATGTACTCACTCTTGCAATCCCCCCCCCAACAGTTGCAGGTCAGGATTGGGAGTTTAATGGTGAGAATGCAGAGTTCTAGGTCGTGTCTACCGTCAGCTTTGCCTGTGGTGTTGCATGGAGCTGCGCTATCCCTTTTGCTTAGTTTGCTTAATTAGAGTATTTTCGCTGCATTAGTCAAACTTGTCATTAATCTTCATTAGAGCTTGTATTCGAGGATAATATGGTTTGTTTAATAAAATTTGGCTAATTAATCTTGTGCTGTGGTAATTTTTTGTATACTCCTTTGTGATGCACTCGTGTATGTGTGTTGAACGTCCTTGGCACACATATGCGTTAGCTTGGTTCATTTTTCGGAACCGGGCGTCATAATTTCCCTCTTCAAGTCACCACACAAGGCCGACTTGATTCCACTATCACGGGCAATCACCGAGTTTATGGGGCAACCTCACATATTTAGGGCTCCCACAGGAATTACAATGAGAAAATGATCAAATACACTCGAAAAGATTACAAGAAAGAGATCAAACCTCAAGAGCTCAACGACGTGTAGACGATGATCTCCCAATCCCAAATCTAAGTGTTCAATTGATTTTCACCATTTTTGACTTTATATGCGTGGGGAGATGCGTTTTTGGGCTCTTGAGACAGGTGGCGCACTAGGGTTTAAGAGTTTGACAGTAGGAATCAAAAAGTTATCTTTGTGGGGCCGTGGATCTCCTATTTATAGGGTTTCCAAAAAGTTACCGTTAGAAATCCCGATGACCGGACTAGTCCGTTCTTGGTACCGGACTTGTCCGGTGTGCTGTGTGAAAGTCGGCGTGGAATGCAACACACTAGAAACCATAACTGTGTGAGGTATACCAAACTAGCCCGGTAGATATCCGGACTTGTCCGGTGCCATGTGTAATTGAACTCCAGAGAGTTGAACGAACTAGTCTAATCTAAGAACGGACTTGGCCGGTGCTATGTATAATTGAACTCCAGAGAGTTCAACGAACTAGTCTTGTCCTGTGAACGGACTTGTCCAGGAGTGCACTAAAAAGGATTTACAGAGACATTAACATACTAGTCTGGTCCATGATCGGACTAGTCCTGTGGATCGGACTAGTCCGGTGCACAGTGTACTTGGACAACAGAGAGTTTAACGGACTAGTACGATCCATGAATGGAACAGTCCAGTGCTCAGTGAATTTTTAGGTATTATTAAGCCCAAAGACTTGAGCTCTTGTGATGTGTCTCTCACACACATCCTATACATTCAAATCTACTTTGCGCTTCAGTTGTCAGTTGAGCTTTTCTCTTTTGTACAACACTTCATTTTTCGCCTTCTTCAGTGCACCAAACTATCTCATTTTGCTTAACCTACAGTCATCTCAACAAATTCATTAGGATCTCATTTGTTTGTCATCAATCGTCCAAAATCCACAAGGGATTGCCTAAATGCACTTTCAATCTCCCCCTTTTTGGTGATTGATGACAACCAATTGAGATATCACAATTAAGAGTAAAAAAGTCAATTTTCATAAAGTGTGCATATATGAGAATAATGAATTAGTAACGAAATACTTCTCACATATATGCACTCTTTATGGTGGGATGCCTAACAAGTGTGTGATCAAAAGATGTGATGAGCAATACAAAAGCATTTGATAGTTATAGCAACAATAATCACATTAACATTAACTAAGCATCACATATTAAGTAAATTAAACACATCCAAAATAAGTTACAATAGTTTGAAAATGAGCACATGTCCTTGATCATGTGATGCCCGGTTCCGAACAATGAACCAAGCTAACGCATATGTGTGCCTAGGATGTTCATCACACATACACGAGTGCAATCACAAACGATATACAGATAATTACCATAGAACAAGATTAATTAACCAAATTTTATTAAAAAACCAGATTATCCTCGAATACACACTCTAATGAATATTTATGACAAGTTTAACCAATGCAGCGGAAATAAACTAATTAAGCAAACTAAACAGCTAGGCAGCATAAGCAATAGGGTATAGCGCAGCTCCAATCAACACCACAGGCAAAGCTGACGGTAGACACGGCCTAGAATTTCGCATTATCACCATTTTCCAATAACCATATTCAATAAAAGAAATAAATCCATAACCAGCCATAACCATTACCAAACCATAACCATCCCAAATACCATCCCAGTACTAAGTTTCCTCTAATCATGGAAGTCGTCCAGGTGCTCATAACCGGGAGCACGGCTATCATGATAGTTTTATTTAACTCTGCAGAGTTTGTACCTCTTTACCTACGTGTTCGTGATTTCATCACCTTTCGATTACTAAGAATCTCCCTTATGCCCATGACTCGTCGGTCATATTACACACTTCCGTTGTTGTGTGGCCAAGAGATTACAAAATAGCCTTTACAAAGGGATTACCAGCCTATTTAGACCCCACAGAGGTTTCACCGGTGGCGATGCCTCCAACTGAGCACATCTTCAACCAAGGGCCCCCTCTTGAGCCATTCGGATCCTAGGGTAGTCCCACCAATCGCCAACAAACCCAATCCGACTACCCCTTCCCCGACTATCCACAATGGTCCAAACAGCACTAGCAAAGCCCTAATTAATCAGCTACGCCGCACCCATACTTGGCCTCGTGGTGGCACTGTAGTCCTGGCTTATTCTCGCATGAACCGGTCCTTAGATCTAGAGCAAGCAAAACCAGCATAACATCCAACCCATCCACATACCAGGCTTGCTTAGATCACCCATTACCATATCATATTTGACCAGTTCACATTAACTGTAATCTCATCCATACATAATTAAATTGAGTGGTATAGTTGTTTTCCCATCCCAGTTGATTAAGCGAAGCAAAAAGTAAAAAAAAAAACCCTTCCCGACTCTCTCTACCATAAATTCCAGGTGACAAGGGTGGACAACAATTCTAGTAAACTTCCTACCATAGGTTTCCCATCAAATTGACACAAGCATGCAATTTTGCAAACAAAACATTTATTTGAAAATAGGATCAATATGCTTCAAGGACACTTGCCTTGCTCTTGCTGTTGATTAGGATCAAAGCCTTCAAACTCTTGGTGCTGTAGATCCTCCGCGGCACTCTCTAGCGCAAATCCATCTAATCCGCACAATAACATACAAGACAAGAAACACAATCAAAGAGTGCACAAATATTACTCAATATGACATGACATGCATGATTAATGCAAATGCAAGGTAGAATTTGTTACTAGATTGCTTTTAATGATAACTAACTAGTTCTAATAGCTTTTAACAAGTTTATACAGGTTTGGATTCGATTAGATCAAATTTTAGAATTAATTCAACACAATTTTAACCAGGAAGATCGGACTAGTCCGCTAGGGACCGGACAAGTCCGCACTCCGCGATATCAGTAGATTAGGGTTTTCTAGATTGACGTAAATTCGGAGATTAGGGGTTTAATTCACGTAAGGAAAAGATAATAGAAGGTATACCAGGTGTTTAGAACTCCAATGAATCAAGAAACTTGGAGGTAACACTTGGATCTTGGTGATCTAGGGTTGGTGATGAACTTGGAGATGAATTGGTGGTGAAGAACGAAAACTTGGTGGAGATCTTGATCCTCTCTCGTTTCCTCCTCTCCTTCTTCTTGCTTGGGATCTTCTCCTCCCTCCTTGATGGTGGCTCCCCACGAACTAGGGTTTGGGTGGGTGGAAAAGTGGCAAATAGATGTCAATCCAAGAGGTGGGGCCGTTTATATAGAGGTGGAGGCTAGGGTTAGATGGATTTCGAGTTTGGGATGAGTAGAGGCCGGTTTAGAGTCCCACATGGGCTCTAAAAGAGTTCGGCATGACGTCCCTAGGCCCACTAAATGTGAAACCTAAGAAACAAGTCGTAAAACAAAAGTTCGACTCGGAGTTGCGAAATATCGGACAAGTCCAGAAAGGACCGGACTAGTCCGAAGTCGTCCACAGCAAAAATCGGGCAAGTCTGGCCAAACATCGGACAAGTCCGACTTTGAATAGAGAGGAAATCGGACAAGTCCGCTGGAACACCGGACTAGTCCGGAGAAGTCCAAGGACTTAGCAATTTTTTAAGGATTCTTGGAATATCGGACTAGTCCGCACAAAATCGGACAAGTACGAAAGTTTCCAGAGCCAAAATCTGACTAGTCCGCAGCAAAAACAGACCAGTCCGCACATTCCCGCGTTTTAAGTGCGGTTTTGCTCCAAATAAATTTTAAACTTGCTCCTCTTGTTGTGGGTTAATGTTAAACATGTATATGAGTGTATGTAGGGCATGATGCATGAAAATGAGGGTGTTACAGATCACAAGTCCTTAATGGCTTAAAAACTACAACCTAGACAACAAGTCTCAATCTCTCCCCCTTTAGCATCAAGGCACCAAAAAGAGAAAAATTGAGTGGAATCACTCATCATCACGCCTCTCTCACTCTGAGTCCTCTCTTAATCTTCTTCTTCATCTTCAGGTGCTTGAGGACGAGGAGGAGCAGAGGTACAAGCCAGACCAAATGAGGCCAACTCTTGGTCACTTAAAGGAGCCATCTCAGTGATATCTTCTTCAAAGTCTTCTGAGATTTGAGGTGACCCCACTAGCTCAATCTCTAGCTTGTCACAGATGGCTTTGATGTTTGGCTTCACATATCTTTGATGCTTCTTCCTGGCCAGACACTCTTTATGATGCTTGATTTCCACTTTGTGAAAAAGAAGCAAAGATGGATGTAAGCATTTTCAGTATTCCACTGGATGATCCTCTAGGCGGTGGAGGAGCAGAAGCAGCAGCCTTAGGTCTTGTGCCTTCATGAGCCCTCTTGGATCTTCTTTCCTCTGCAGTGAAGTAGGAGTAGAAGGGATAGTGTAGATAGTAGGCTTCTGGGGCCTGAGTCTAGTGTGAGGCACATCCTTGACAAATTCCAGTTCTGTCACCTTCTCAATCATATACATGACGTAAGGTGCATAGCCACAGGACCTGTTAGGAGTGATGGAGATGTTCACAATGTCATTGTACATGTACTCAAAGACATTGAAAGTCCTTTTCCTGCTTATCACCTTCATCAATGTTCTGAGGGTGCCTTGAATGGTCCCTGCATCTCCCTCTTTGGGAGCTATGGTCTTCCTCAGGATCCTGTTAAGGACAACATAGAAAGGCTTCACATACTTAGTGGTTGGAGACTTGAATGACATCTTTGTATCATAGAGAAACTCAAGTTGATCTTTCTCCAGAGGCTTCGGATTGTGGATAATGATGTCGTTCTCCAAAGAATCTTCCAGATGAAGAATTCTTACAAACTCCTCATAATTGACAATGTACTGTGCTCCATGTGTCATCCAAATCATTCTGTCACTGTCATCATGAGCAAAATAGAGAGTTGAGTATAATTAAGTGATGACCTCAATGTTCCAGTCCCACTGGAAAGAGACTAGATCTTTCAGTCCATGCAGCTCCAAGGCTTCTAGAACCTCTTGATAGGCTTGACATCTCTTGGACTGTAGATAGGTGATATCAACCCATTGACTTTCAATGACAGGATTCCTCATCATTAAATACACATGCTCATAGTAGTCAGCATGGAAATTACTCCAAAATCTAGGATCAGCTGATTGTTTGGGTTGATCACAGACTTCTACCTTCCTGAACTTGTCAGCTAGCTCACCACCTTTGCCAGTGAAATCAGCACTAGATGGATGTCTGCTGCGATGAATAGGAGCTTTCATCTTCAATGGGCCATTAGGGCCACTAGCAAGTCCTTTGCCCTTGTTGAGGGCTCTCTTGGGCCCCGATGAGCTCCCAACTGCATCCTTGTCCTGAGCTTTCTTTACTACAACTCTCCTTCTCTTAGGAAGGGTGTCATCGGAAGGAGGAGAGTGGACATTGACATCATGTCTTTTCTTCATCACCCTCTCCTTGGCTCTTTGCACTCGAGCACGCTCTACCTCTTCATCATAGTGAAAATAACTGTCCTCTGAATCTGAAGACATCGTGCCTGACAAGGATATTCAAGGATGAGATAAGAATTGATTTGAGATTGTGCGCAAATAGGAGTTTTAGAAGTTCAAAGTGATAGGTGATGGACTTGTCCATTTTTAGAGTGCGGACTTGTCCGGTACACCAGACTTGTATGCACCTGCACACCGGACTAGTCCGGTCTGGCATAAGAACCCTAACTTTCCTATTTGAACCAAATCTAGCTCGAATTGATTCACAAGGACTAGTAAATAGTAGGAGTACATCTAGAGGAGTAATGTATGCCCTAGGAATCAATTGAAACAAGCAAAAATCAAGAAAAGTTGAGAGCTAGGGTTTGAGGGGGATTTGACCAAAAAGTGAAGATTTGCGATGAAGGAGCGGATTTGGGGACGGATTAGTATGGAGTGGACAAGCTCCACACCGAGGAGGAGATTTCCCTTGGAGAAATCCGCGATTTTGGTGGCTAGATGTGAAAATCGCCTTTGGAGCTCACGGAAGAGGAGAGAGAAACCAAATGAGGTTGTGAAGGGTGGAGGATGAGCTCCTGGCGGCGGATTAGGGTTAACCCCGACAAATACAAACTAGTCCGGTGGACACCAGACAAGTCTGTTGTGTTGGACTAGGGACAGACTAGTTTGTGTCAACGGACTAGTCCGGTGCTGACGTGGGACAAGTCCGGTGTCAACAGGACAGAACTGAATTGAAACAACTAAATTTTGGTTGTTTGATCTAATAGTAATCTAAAGGACATTATTTCAAAAATAATCTTGATGAACATTACCAGTAAGCAATCATCAATCATACAATGGTCATAATTCACCAAGATTTACTCATTTAAATAGTTTTCTAGAGGAAATTGAGATACGGGTAGTTTTTGGAAAAATGGGTAAACTTTGAAATCTCAATCAGATATGTAGTTTTCAAGCCACATTTCGAGAGTCAAGTATATTTAGCTCATTTCTTAGCTCACAAAACCTTTTCTCATCTAATGGCTTGGTGAAAATATCTGCAAGTTGTTTTTCATTCCTAACATGTGAAATTACAATATCACCTTTTAATGAATGATCTCTTATGAAATGGTGACGAATATCTATGTTCTTGAGTACTCTACTGGGTTGTGTGCAATTTTTTTAGCACTCTCATTGTCGCATAGGAGTGGAATATGGATAAGATTGTAACCATAGTCCCTTAGAGTTTTTCGCATCCAAAGTAGTTGTGTGCAACAACTACCGGCTGCAACATACTCCGCTTAGGCTGTGGAAAGAGCAATGGAGTTTTGCTTTTTGGATTACCATGAAACTAGGGATCTACCGAGGAATTGACAAATCCCTGACATGATCTTTCTATCGACTTTGCATCCTGCATAGTCGACATCAGAATAACCTATCAAGTTAAACTTGGATCCTTTGGGATACCAAAGGCCCAAGTTGGGTGTGTGTACAAGGTATCTTAGGATTCTTTTTACAGCTATTAAATGACACTCTTTTGGCGAGGCTTGAAACCTTGCACACATGCATACACAAAGCATGATATCTGGCCTAGATGCACATAAATAGAGTAATGAACCAATCATAGACCGATATACCTCTTGATCCACATTTGGACCATCTTCATTGAGGTCGAGATGTCCGTTAGTCGCCATGGGTGTCTTGATGGGCTTGGCCTTATCCATATTGAACTTCTTGAGGATGTCTTGCGTGTACTTGGTTTGACTTATGAATGTGCCCTCTCTTAGTTGCTTCACTTGGAATCCCAAGAAGAACTTCAATTCGCCCATCATCGACATCTCAAACCTATCTGTCATTATCTTGCTAAACTCTTCATAAAATGACATATTAGTAGAACCAAATATAATATCATCAACATAGATTTGACATACAAATATATGATCATCAAAGTGTTTTGTGAACAAAGTATATTTAGCTTTTCCAATTGTAAAACCATTTTGAGTCAGAAAATCTCTAAGTCACTCATACCAAGATCGAGGAGCTTGTTTGAGGCCATAAAAAGCCTTACGCAGTTTATAGACATGGTTGGGGTACTCTTTATCTTCAAATCCTGGTGGCTGCTCCACGTACACTTCCTCCTTAATTGGACCGTTGAAGAAGGCACTTTTGACGTCCATTTGATACAACTTGAAATTATGGTGAGTAGCATATGCCAATAAAATACGAATGGACTCAAGTATAGCTACAGGAGCGAAAGTTTCGTCGAAGTCCAAACCTTCGACTTGTGAGTAACCTTTAGCCACAAGCCTCGCTTTATTTCTCATTAACACTCCATGTTCTTCTTGTTTGTTCCGAAAGACCCATTTGGTTCCAACAATGTTCGCCTTTGGTCTTTCCACCAGTTCCCACACTTCATTTATCTTGAAGTTGTTCAACTCCTCTTGCATTGCAATCACCCAGTCTGGATCCTTTAAGGCTTCTTCTACCCTGTATGGTTCCATAAAAGAAACAAAAGCGTAATATTCACAAAAATTTGGTATGCGAGATCTAGTAGTTACTCCCTTAGCAATATCTCCAATGATGTTGTTGACAGGATGATCTCTTTGCGCACTCTGATGTACTCTTCGATGTGGGATTTGTGAAGTTGCTCACTGTTCATTGTCTTCATTGTCATTTTCTCCCCTTAAATCATTACTTCCGTGGTTATATGGATCTTCTTGATTTTCCTGAATTTGACCTTGTGCATGAGCTCCCCCTTGATCATTGCTTCCTTGTTGAGGTTCATCTTGTGCACTTGAGTCTTGTGGTTGCTCTTGAGGTAGAATATCACCAAGTGCCATTTTCCTCAATTCTTTACATGGGGCTTCTTCTTGATCTAGCACACACTTATCAACGGTAAGAAGCTCATATGGCGTTTTCTACAAGAGTCAATGAAGATACAACCGATTTGTGACGTGACAAGCAATGTTCACCGCTTCAGCCCAAAACTGGTCCGATGTCTTGTATTCATCCAACATCGTCCTCGCCATTTTAATTAGCATTCTGTTTTTCCGTTCGGCCACCCCGTTTTGTTGAGGGGAGTAGGGTGCCGAAAACTCGTGCTTTATTCCTTCTTCATCAAGGTACTCCTCAACTTGTGTATTTTTGAATTCTTTCCCGTTGTCACTTCTAATATTCTTCATAGTTGATGACAATTCATTTTGAGCTCTTTTCAGGAATTTTTTGAGGATTCCCTGAGTTTCTGATTTAGCATACAAGAAAAATACGCAGGTGAATCTTGAAAAATTGTCAACAATATCTAAAACATATTTGTTACCGCCGATGCTTATGTAAGCAATTGGACCGAAAAGATCCATGTGAATAAGTTCTAGCGGTCTTGTAGTAGTCATTATGTTCTTGGCGGGGTGCAGTGCTCCAACTCGTTTTCCCACCTGGCAAGCACTGCATGACCTGTCTTTCTCAAAGATAATATTCTTTAAACCTCGAATGTTACCACCTTTTAGAAGTTTCTTCAAATTTCTCATCCCAACATGGGCTAGCTGTCTATGCCACAACCATCCCATGTTAGTTTTAGCAACCAAGCAAGTGTTGAGTTCGGCTTTATTTTTGTTGAAATCAACAACATAAAGCTTTTTTTCAACATTCCCTTCAATGCAATAGATCCATCATTTCTTCTAAAAATGGTCACACCCTCATTAGTTAATAAACAATTGTAACCTTTGTCGCATAGCTGAGATATTGACAGAAGGTTATAACCTAAAGAATCTACACGTAAAACATTCGAGATAGTATGTTGAGAACATATTTCAATTTTACCGCTACCAAGGACCTTTCCTTAGCTGTTGTCTCCAAAGTATATCCCTTCACTTGGATCTGTGTTACGCTCATACTCCACGAACATGTTCCTCTCTCCGGTCGTATGATTTGTGCATCCGCTATCTAGCACCCATTTTGATCCACCGGAGGAGTAGGCCTGCAAAATAAGATTATTCCTTGGTTTCAGGTACCCAAGCTTGCTTGGGTCCTCTCAGCTTAGTCACAAGAGTCTTGGACACCCACACACAAGTTTATGAATTCTTGTGGCATGGATCTGCATATTTAGCAAATACATTTCCATATTTGTCTTTCATAAGTACATACGAAGCATCAAAAGTACGAAATAGTATTTGCAAGTCAGATTCATGCGATTTTTCAGTCCATGCAGCTCCAAGGCTTCTAGAACCTCTTGATAGGCTTGACATCTTTTGGACTGTAGATAGGTGATATCAACCCATTGACTTTCAATGACAGGATTCCTCATCATTAAATAAACATGCTCATAGTAGTCAGCATGGAAATTACTCCAAAATCTAGGATCAGCTGATTGTTTGGGTTGATCACAGACTTCTACCTTCCTGAACTTGTCAGCTAGCTCACCACCTTTGCCAGTGAAATCAGCACTAGATGGATGTCTGCTGCAATGAATAGGAGCTTTATCTTCAATGGGCCAATAGGGCCACTAGCAAGTCCTTTGCCCTTGTTGAGGGCTCTCTTGGGCCCCGATGAGCTCCCAACTGCATCCTTGTCCCGAGATTTCTTTACTACAACTCTCCTTCTCTTAGGAAGGGTGTCATCGGAAGGAGGAGAGTGGACATTGACATCATGTCTTTTCTTCATCACCCTCTCCTTGGCTCGTTGCACTCGAGCACACTCTACCTCTTCATTATAGTGAAAAGAACTGTCCTCTGAATCTGAAGACATCGTGCCTGACAAGGATATTCAAGGATGAGATAAGAATTGATTTGAGATTGTGCGCAAATAGGAGTTTTAGAAGTTCAAAGTGACAGGTGACGGACTTGTCCATTTTTAGAGTGCGGACTTGTTCGGTACACCAGACTTGTATGCACCTGCACACCGGACTAGTCCGGTCTGGCATAAGAACCCTAACTTTCCTATTTGAACCAAATCTAGTTCGAATTGATTCACAAGGACTAGTAAATAGTAGGAGTACATCTAGAGGAGTAATGTATGCCCTAGGAATCAATTGAAACAAGCTAAAATCAAGAAAAGTTGAGAGCTAGGGTTTGAGGGGGATTTTACCAAAAAGTGAAGATTTGCGATGAAGGAGCGGATTTGGGGACGAATTAGTATGGAGTGGACAAGCTCCACACCGAGGAGGAGATTTCCCTTGGAGAAATCTGCGATTTTGGTGGCTAGATGTGAAAATCGCCTTTGGAGCTCACGGAAGAGGAGAGAGAAACCAAATGAGGTTGTGAAGGGTGGAGGATGAGCTCCTGGCGGCAGATTAGGGTTAACCCCGACAAATACAAACTAGTCCGGTGGACACCATACAAGTCTGTTGTGTTGGACTAGGGACAGACTAGTTTGTGTCAACGGACTAGTCCGGTGCTGACGTGGGACAAGTCTGGTGTCAGCAGGACAGAACTGAATTGAAACAACTAAATTTTGGTTGTTTGATCTAAAGGACATTATTTCACAAATAATCTTGATGAACATTACCAGTAAGCAAGCATCAATCATACAATGGTCATAATTCACCAAGATTTACTCATTTAAATAGTTTTCTAGAGGAAATCGAGATACGGGTAGTTTTTGCAAAAATGGGTAAACTTTGAAATCACAATCAGATATGTAGTTTTCAAGCCACATTTCGAGAGTCAAGTATATTTAGCTCATTTCTTAGATCACAAAACCTTTTCTCATCTAATGGCTTGGTGAAAATATCTACAAGTTGTTTTTCAGTCCTAACATGTGAAATTACAATATCACCTTTTAATGAATGATCTCTTATGAAATGGTGACGAATATCTAAGTTCTTGAGTACTCTACTGGGTTGTGTGCAATTTTTTTAGCACTCTCATTGTCGCATAGGAGTGGAATATGGATCAGATTGTAACCATAGTCCCTTAGAGTTTTTCGCATCCAAAGTAGTTGTGCGCAACAACTACCGGCTGCAACATACTCCGCTTAGGCTGTGGAAAGAGCAATGGAGTTTTGCTTTTTGGATTACCATGAAACTAGGGATCTACCGAGGAATTGACAAATCCCTGACATGATCTTTCTATCGACTTTGCATCCTGCATAGTCGACATCAGAATAACCTATCAAGTTAAACTTGGATCCTTTGGGATACCAAAGGCCCAAGGTTGGTGTGTGTACAAGGTATCTTAGGATTCTTTTTACAGCTATTAAATGACACTCTTTTGGCGCGGCTTGAAACCTTGCACACATGCATACACTTAGCATGATATCTGGCCTAGATGCACATAAATAGAGTAATGAACCAATCATAGACCGATATACCTCTTGATCCACATTTGGACCATCTTCATTGAGGTCGAGATGTCCGTTAGTCGCCATGGGTGTCTTGATGGGCTTGGCCTTATCCATATTGAACTTCTTGAGGATGTCTTGCGTGTACTTGGTTTGACTTATGAATGTGCCCTCTCTTAGTTGCTTCACTTGGAATCCCAAGAAGAACTTAAATTCACCCATCATCGACATCTCAAACCTATCTGCCATTATCTTGCTAAATTCTTCATAAAATGACTTATTAGTAGAACCAAATATAATATCATCAACATAGATTTGACATACAAATATATGATCATCAAAGTGTTTTGTGAACAAAGTATATTCAGCTTTTCCAATTGTAAAACCATTTTGAGTCAGAAAACCTCTAAGTCACTCATACCAAGATCGAGGAGCTTGTTTGAGGCCATAAAGAGCCTTACGCAGTTTATAGACATGGTTGGGGTACTCTTTATCTTCAAATCCTGGTGGCTGCTCCACGTACACTTCCTCCTTAATTGGACCGTTGAAGAAGGCACTTTTGACGTCCATTTGATACAACTTGAAATTATGGTGAGTAGCATATGCCAATAAAATACGAATGGACTCAAGTATAGCTACGGGAGCGAAAGTTTCGTCAAAGTCCAAACCTTCGACTTGTGAGTAGCCTTTAGCCACAAGCCTCGCTTTATTTCTCATTACCACTCCATGTTCTTCTTGTTTGTTCTGAGAGACCCATTTGGTTCCAACAATGTTCGCCTTTGGTCTTTCCACCAGTTCCCACACTTCATTTATCTTGAAGTTGTTCAACTCCTCTTGCATTGCAATCACCCAGTCTGGATCCTTTAAGGCTTCTTCTACCCTGTATGGTTCCATAAAAGAAACAAAAGCATAATATTCACAAAAATTTGGTATGCGAGATCTAGTAGTTACTCCCTTAGCAATATCTCCAATGATGTTGTTGACAGGATGATCTCTTTGTGCACTCTGATGTACTCTTCGATGTGGGATTTGTGAAGTTGCTCACAGTTCATTGTCTTCATTGTCATTTTCTCCCCTTAAATCATTACTTCCGTGGTTATATGGATCTTCTTGATTTTCCTGAATTTGACCTTGTGCATGAGCTCCCCCTTGATCATTGCTTCCTTGTTGAGGTTCATCTTGTGCACTTGAGTCTTGTGGTTGCTCTTGAGGTAGAATATCACCAAGTGCCATTTTCCTCAATGCTTTACATGGGGCTTCTTCTTGATCTAGCACACACTTATCAACGGTAAGAAGCTCATATGGCATTTTCTACAAGAGTCAGTGAAGATACAACCGATTTGTGACGTGACAAGCAATGTTCACCGCTTCAGCCCAAAACTGGTCCGATGTCTTGTATTCATCCAACATCGTCCTCGCCATTTCAATTAGCATTCTGTTTTTCCGATCGGCCACCCTGTTTTGTTGAGGGGAGTAGGGTGCCGAAAACTCGTGCTTTATTCCTTCTTCATCAAGGTACTCCTCAACTTGTGTATTTTTGAATTCTTTCCCGTTGTCACTTCTAATATTCTTCATAGTTGATGACAATTCATTTTGAGCTCTTTTCAGGAATTTTTTGAGGATTCCCTGAGTTTCTGATTTAGCATACAGGAAAAATACCCAGGTGAATCTTGAAAAATTGTCAACAATATCTAAAACATATTTGTTACCGCTGATGCTTATGTAAGCAATTGGACCGAAAAGATCCATGTGAATAAGTTCTAGCGGTCTTGTAGTAGTCAATACGTTCTTGGCAGGGTGCAGTGCTCCAACTTGTTTTCCCACCTGGCAAGCACTGCATGACCTGTCTTTCTCAAAGATAATATTCTTTAAACCTCGAATGTTACCACCTTTTAGAAGTTTCTTCTAATTTCTCATCCCAACATGGGCTAGCCGTCTATGCCACAACCATCCCATGTTAGTTTTAGCAGGCAAGCAAGTGTTGAGTTCGGCTTTATTTTTGTTGAAATCAACAAGATAAAGCTTTTTTTCAACATTCCCTTCAATGCAATAGATCCATCATTTCTTCTAAAAATGGTCACACCCTCATTAGTTAATAAACAATTGTAACCTTTGTCGCATAGCTGAGATATTGACAGAAGGTTATAATCTAAAGAATCTACACGTAAAACATTCGAGATAGTATGTTGAGAACAGATTTCAATTTTACCGCTACCAAGGACCTTTCCTTAGCTGTTGTCTCCAAAGTATATCCCTTCACTTGGATCTGTGTTACGCTCATACTCCACGAACATGTTCCTATCTCCGGTCGTGTGATTTGTGCATCCGCTATCTAGCACCCATTTTGATCCACCGGAGGAGTAGGCCTGCAAAACAAGATTATTCCTTGGTTTCAGGTACCCAAGCTTGCTTGGGTCCTCTCAGCTTAGTCACAAGAGTCTTGGACACCCACACACAAGTTTATGAATTCTTGTGGCATGGATCTGCATATTTAGCAAATACATTTCCATATTTGTCTATCATAAGTACATACGAAGCATCAAAATTACGAAATAGTATTTGTAAGTCAGATTCATGCGATTTTTCCTTAACAAAAGTAATTTTCTTCTTAGCATGATCATTTGTGGACATGTGTTTGTTCTTGTTAAACCCAAGACCATCTTTGACGTTAGTAGGTCTAGTGACCATATATGCACTACGTGCATATTTGATCTTCTCCTTGTCAAAGATGCCACTTTGGGAAGGATGTTTTGCATGAGAAGTAGAAGAATCATATTTGACAACATTTTTCTTAATAGAACATGTGCAAGTTTCAATTGTGGTTGAACTTACACCTTTGGAAGGTGAGCTTTTGGAGGAGGAGGAGTTACTTTGCTTGAGTGACTCAACTTGCACTTCAAGAATTTTGTTAACTTTTGACAAGTTAGCAAGTTCATCCTTGATTGCAAGGTGTGAGTCTTCTAGCTTTGAGTAAGTTTCCTTACTCAAGGCTAGCTCATGCTCAAGTGACTTGCTCTTCTCTCTTTCAAGCTCAAGGAGTTTCTCAACCTCTTGATACCTCTTCCTTTCACGGATGAGCATATCTTCTTGTCGGTTGACAAGCTCCTCCTTCTTAAAGATGTCATCCGACAACATTTTCATTTTCTTGAAGACAGTTTTACTCAATCCCCTAAACATCTCCTCATTTTCACTAGAACTGTAAAAATCATCAATAGAGAAATTTAGCATGGGAAGAGTGAGCCGAACCTTTTTCTTGCCTTCCTTAGCCAAAAGGAAAGTTTGATTGTGAGTCTCCTGTCCTCCCATGTTTGGGAAGAGTGTAGACCTCTTCATGGGTTTCTTGATGGCAATGGTGGCCATCTCCTCTTCTTCATTGGAGGAGGACTCGTCGTTTGAGTCCCACTCCTTGCCGATGTGCGCTTGATGAGCTTGTCACCTTTTTCAGAAGATCTTCTTCTCTTGAGGCTTCGCTTCCTTCTTCCTCTTATTCTCTTCATAGGTGCAGTCCACCATGAAGTGACCGTACTCGCCACAGTTATAGCAAGTGTGTTGAGCCTTGGATTTTCCTTTCTCTTTGCTCTTCCCTTCATTTGAGTTGCTGCCATGTCTTCTTTTCATCATGTGCTTGAATTTCTTGATGAAGAGTACCATTTCTTCATCATCTAGATCAGTGCTCACGTCACTTGTATCTTCCTCGTCTTGAGCTTCACGAGTTTCCTTTCATTTGGGCCTGCATGTTGCTTTGAGAGCAACTTCCTTCTTTTTGGAGGAGGTGACATCAACTAGATCTTTGACATATTGGGCTTCCTTCTCTGTCATCTCATGGTTTATGATCTTGCCCAATAGCTCATCCGGGGTCATTTTGTTGAACCTGGGGCTTTCTCGGGTCATTGAGCATAATGTGACGTTTCGTGGCATAAAGGCTCTAATCATCCTTTTAACCACCTCATGGTCAGTCCACTTCTTTCTTCCATAGGCGCGGATCATATTGATGAGCGCCTTTATCCGGTTGTACATATCTTGAGGTGAATCAATGTGCCAATAGCAAATCTCCCCAACTCTCCTTCAATCATCTCAATTTTGACTTCTCAGACTGACTTATTTCCCTCATGAGCTATTTTAAGTGTATTCCAGATTTCTTTTGCCCTTTCTAATCCATCAATCTTGGTGAACTCCTCTCTGCTCAGTGATGAGGGGATCACTGCAACAGCTTGTGCGTTGCGGTGGATTTCTTGTTCTTGTTTCGGAATGAGCTCTTCGTCTGTATCTGGGATATCTACACCTGCGCACACAATATGCCAAAGACTAGGATTCAAATAGATTAGATGCATCTTCATATTGTATTTCCACATGGTGTAGTCATTTCTATCAAATTGCGGAGGCTTTCCCTTGGGAATATAAAGATAATGATTATTTGAATTTAGACGATTGTAATTGTAAGGATATCAGGAGTAGTCGTGATGAGCACTCCCCGTCGTCTTCTCGTCTTCTTTTCCCTTTTGTGCCAGAAGTTTCTTCAGAAGTGCCTTCAGTTGACGTACTTCTTCATCACGATGTGGATTTTCCCTTAGTACATCAAAGGCTTTTGTTTCTTGCTCTTCCTCGGTGTTGGGCACCTTCGAGATCTCGTTGTTCTTCTCAGAGGCCATTGATCTCTCCGAGCGGTGAGTCTAGTTGATGGAGAACCTGCTCTGATACCAATTGAATGTAACCTAGAGGGGGTGAATAGGCTTTGAAAATTTCCTGCACACTTAATAAACGGTCAAAAACTTGATTGACCGGACTTGTCCGGTTGTGTGTGCGGACTAGTCCGGTGTGCTTGGTGTATGCCAATTTGACCAAGTATCGATACAGGATTTACATTCTTTTAAACAGCAGAAATGTGAGCAACAGATAAGATTACTTGAATTTACAATTGATGTCGTGAAGTTGCATGTGAAAAACAATTTGCGATTCAAGTTATTACATTGATCAACTATGTGCCCTAATCAAGATGCAAAAGTAAAGAAGCACATGAGACACCGATTTTTACTGAGTTTCGATCTTACCAAAGGGATCTACTCCTCGTTGAGGAATCCCATATAGAGCCGGGTCCCTTCAAACCCTTTCCCTCTTCAAGTCACCACACAAGGCCGACTTGATTCCACTATCACGGGCAATCACTGAGTTTATGGGGCAACCTCACACATTGAGGGCTCCCACAAGAGTTACAATGAGAAAATGATCAAATACACTTGAAAGCATTACAAGAAAGAGCACGAGTGTAAAGATATCAAACCCCAAGAGATCAACAACACGTAGACGACGATCTCCCAATCCCAAATCTAAGTGTTCAATTGATTTTCACCTTTTTGGACTTTAGATGCGTGGGGAGATGTGTTTTTGGGCTCTTGAGATAGGTGGCGGCGCTAGGGTTTTTGAGTTTGATAGTAGAAATCAAAAAGTTATCATCTATGGGCCATGGATCTCCTATTTATAGGGTTTCCAAAAAGTTACCATTAGAAATCCCGATGGCCGGACTAGTCCGTACTGGGTATCGGACTTGTCCGGTGTGCTGTGTCAAAGTCGGCTTAGAAGGCAACACACTAGAAACCCTAATTGTGTGAGGTATACCAGACTAGTCCGGTGAATGTTCGGACTTGTCCGGTGCCATGTGTAATAGAACTCTAGAGAGTTGAACGGACTAGCCCGATCCAAGAATGGACTTATCCGGTGCTATGTGTAATTGAACTTCAAAGAGTTCAACAGACAAGTCCTGTCCAGTGAACGGACTTGTCCAGAGTGCACTGAAAAGGATTTATAGAGACATTAACGGACTAGTCCGGTCCATGATCGGATTAGTCCGATGCACTGTGTTATTGAATTCCAGAAAGATTAACAGACTAGTCCAGTCCGTGATCAGACTAGTCCGGTGCACAGTGTACTTGGACAACAGAGAGTTTAACGGACTAGTCCGGTCCATGAACGGACTAGTCCGGTGCTCAGTGATTTTTTATATGTTATTAAGCCCTTACCCCTACGCAAAGACTTGAGCTCTAGGGATGTGTCTCTCACACACATCCTATACATTTAAATCTACTTTGCGCTTTAGTTGTCAGTTGGGCTTTTCTCTTTTGTACACCACTTCATTTTTACCTTTTTAAGTGCACCAAACTATCTCATTTTGTTAACCTACAGCCATCTCAACAAATTCATTAGGATCTCATTTGTTTGTCATCAATCGTCCAAAACCCACAAGGGATCGCCTAGATGCACTTTCAAAAACAAGTGTACAAGTCGAACGAACTAGACACAAAAGCTCTTCTAAACTACTAATTTTATTGATCAAAAAACAAGAGAAACATCCCAAAGTCGTCTCTCCACGAGCTCTGGCCTCCCTTGCTTTTATAACCAGCACTAAGGCAAACCCAATCCAAACTAGGACTCTAATCCTACTCAGTTTCAACCAAAACTTTCCATAACAGCTCAATACTCTTCCATACGCAGATAGAAGCAATATTAAGACTTCCAAACACTTTAGGAATGTATCCCACATTCCTAAAACAACTCAAGTTCGTGACCCACATAAAATCTTACCAAAACAAACTCAAAACTTTCCATAAACGAACAATAACCACCTCAGCCGCAGCCTAAGGCATAATCCAACTGGTTGGACCTTTCCGACTACATCTTCACGTCACTTTCCTTCATCACGCCTTGGAACAATGTTGCCACATCCATGCACCCCTTGCACACGTGCAAACACTTTCCAACGACGTCCACAATACGTTCATATGCATTGTTCTTGACCTAAACATGTTATGTGACCTCTCGATCAACTCAACCACAATTCCTCCCGAACATGGTTGTTGAACCTCATCTTCTCGCTAAGACTAGTTCAATGGATCCTATCACCAGCCATGCCTTGACTTAAAGCAACACCTGCACATGAACAAACAACCAATTCTTGTGAGCATGCTCGACTTGACTCTCGTTAGTTCGTAAACCACAACAACTTATGTGAGCACCTCACATAAGAATGTTGCAAACATAGCAAGATAATGTCCACCATGATCAGCCAAAACACATCAAAAACTTAGTAAAAGAATACTAAGAAAATATTCCCATAAGTATAAAGCAAGTTTGAAACATTGCAAATGAAAAATATAGCAACCACATGATTATTTCAGCACGTAGAAAGTTCGGACAGTCTAAAGCAGCCGTTGTGCTGTAACACCCTCATTTTTCATGCATCATGCCTTGCATCCATCATTACATATGTCTAACATTAAGCAACATAAAATAGGAACAAGTTTAAAATGAATTTAGAGCAAAACGCACTTAACAATTCTGGGAAGTGCGGACTAGTCCGATTTTGGTGCGGACTACTCCTATTTCTCTCTGACTTCATACGGACTTGTCCGTTTTGCTGCAGACTAGTATGTTTTTCCCTCTGGACACTTTCGGACTTGTCTGGTCCTATGCGGACTAGTCCAGTGTTCCAAAACCCTTGGAAAATTCACTAAGTCTCTGGACTTGTCCGAACTTGTCCGTTTTCCTCTCTGACTAAAGTCAGACTTGTCCGATTTTAGCCAGACTTGTCTGTTATTCCCCTCTAGATAAGTTTGGACTTGTCTGATGTCCAGTCCAGACTTTTCCAATTTCTCCCTGTCCAACTTCGGACTAGTCTGGCCCTTTTCGGACGTGTCCGATAAATCGTGACTCCGAGTTGATCTTGTGTTTTATGACTTGTTTCTTGGGTTTCACGTTAAGTGGGCCTAGGGATGCCATGCCTAACTATTTTAGAGCCCATGTGGGACTCTAAACCGACCTCTATTCATCTCAAACTCAAAATCCATCTAACCCTAGCCTCCACCTCTATATAAACAACCACACCCCTTGACTTGACATCTATTTGCCACTTTTCCACCACACCCAAACCCTAGCTCGTGGAGAGCCGCCCTCAAAGAGGGAGGAGGAGATCCCAAGCAAGAAGATGAAAAGGAGGAAACGAAAGAGGATCAAGATCTCCATCAAGTTTCGTTCCTCATCACCAAAAATTCTCCAAGTTCATCATGAACCCTAGATCATCAAGACCCAAGTGTTGCCTCCAAGATCCTTGATTCATTGGAGTCCTAAACACATGGTATACCTTCTATTCTCTTTTCCTTACGTGAATTTGACCCCAAATCTCCAAATTCATGTCGATCTAGAAAACCCTAATCTGCTGTTCTTGCGCAGTGCGGACTTGTCCGGTCCCTAGCAAACTAGTCCGATTTTCCTGGTTAAATTGTGTCGAATTAATTCCAGAATTAGATTTAATCAACTCCAAACCTGTATAAACTTGTTAAAGGCCATTAGAACCAGTTAGTGATCATTAAAAGTAACTAATTAACAAATTCCACCTTGCATTTGCATTATTCATGCATGCCATGTCATATTGAGTAATATATGTGCACTCTTTGATTGTGTTTCCTGTCTTGTATGTTTATTGTGTGGATTAGACGGATTTGCGCTAGTGAGTGCCGCGGAGGATCTCCAGCTCCAAGAGTTTGAAGACTTTGATCTGAACCAATCCCAAGAGCAAGGCAAGTGTCCTTGAAGCATATTGATCCTGTTTTAAAATAAATCTTTTGTTTGCAAAACTGCATGTTGTGTCAATTTGATGGGAACACTATGATAGAAAGTTGCTAGATTTGTTGACCACCCATGTCACCTGGAATATATGGTAGAGAGTCGGGAAGGGCTTTTTACTTTTTGCTTCGCTTAATTAATTGGGATGGGACACGATTATACCATTAATTATACATTCATGAGATTATGAGTAACATGAACTGGTTAACATGATATGGTAATGGGTGATCTAAGCAAGCCTTGTATGTGGATGGGTTGGATGTTACGGTGGTTTTGCTTGCTTTAGATCTAAGGACCAGTTCATGGAGCGACCATCCAGGAATTACAGTGCCACCACGAGGCCAAGTATGGGTGTGGCATAGCTGATTAATTAATGCTTTGCTAGTGCTGTTTGGACCAATGCAGATGCTCAGGGAAGGGGTAGTTGGATTGGGTTTGTTGATGATTGGTGGGACTACCCTAGCATCTGAATGGCTCAAGAGGGGGCCCTTGGTTGAAGATGTGCTCTGTAGGAGACATCGCCACCTGTGAAACCTCAGTGGGGTCTAAATAGGCTATTAATCCCTTTGTAAAGGCTATTTTGTGATCTCTTGGCCACACACCTAAGGAAGTGTGAAACGGCATAATTGAAATCACAAACACGTGGTAAAATGGTACAACCTCTGCAGAGTGTGTCTTAAAACTATCATGATAGTCGTGCTCCCGGTTATGAGCAACCTGGACCCTCACAGGATTAGGGGAAACTTGGTTTGGTGATGGTTTTTGGGATGGTTATGGTTTGGTACAGGTTGTGGTTGATAACATGGTTATGGCTAGATAATGAATTAAATTCTGGTATTGAATATGGTTAGTGGTATATGAATGATGGATATCGACTATGGACGTACTATGTTATTGATTATGGTTCATGTTGGGATTACTTCACATTCATATAATATATTTATTTTCAAATTTTTTAATGTACTTTTCAGCACTTAGCCATTATTACTGTCGTCATTTGAATCAGCTACATGTCATTCTTTCCACACTTGTTGAGTACGACATGTACTCACTCTTGCAATCCCCCCCAACAGTTGCAGGTCAGGATTGGGAGGTTAATGATGATAATGCGGAGTACTAGGCCGTGTCTACCGTCAGCTTTGCCTGTGGAGTGTTAGAGCTGCGCTATGTCCCTATTGCTTATTTGCTTAGTTACCTATTTAGTTTATTTCTGTTGCGTTAGTTGAACTTGTCATTAATATTCATTAGAGCTTGTAATCGAGGATGTTATTAATTGTGTAATAAAAGTGGATAATCAATTTGTTCTATGGTAATTTTTTGTATACTCTTTTATGAATGCACTCGTGTATGTGTATTGAATGTCCTCGGCACATATATGCGTTCACTTGGTTTATTTTCGGAACCGGGTGTCACATGTGCATTATACAAGAAAATTCCGGACATTCCGAAACGCAAAACACGTGCAGCTCACATGCATCAAAAGTACGGACAGTGCGAAGTGTGTTTCTCAAGTATATTCAAAAGTTTGTGCGTAAACCGTTGCATTTAACATAATTGCCAATGTATTCAGCATATAGGTCTAACAATTACCCCCTTGATGAATGCATCGGCAACACCACTTAAAATTCGAACATTGCCTTATTCACATGAAAAGTTTGGAAAACAATTTTATTCCTTTTTGAAAATCAAATGAGAAAGAAATTTCAAAAACAAATATTTCTCCCCCTATACATATCTCTCCCCCTTTGACAATGTATTCAGCAAGGTTCAAAAGAGAAATTTCAATAGTTATGAGCATATTATAATATATACATATAAAACAAAGCTCATCCAGGTCATACTATCAAGTAACTTACACTATCACATTAATGAGATACATAAAGTAGTGTAAGTCATGCTAGAGATCAAGTTTTTTCAATTTAAGCAAGTCCTGATCTCACAAATTTAACTATTTCAAGACCTAAAAGCATGACATTTGTTGTTGAATTTTTATTTTCTTTTAATGAACAAAATTCATCTTATGACATTTGCAAAAGATTATATGCTGCATCAGCCTTATTCTAACCAACCAAGCCAAGCCTATGTCATTTGACAATCGGAATCTTTAGGACATGGTTTTAGTCATACATAACTTCTTCCAAGTTCTTATCTAAGTGCAATGATAAGCCATCTCAAAATAAGAAGTGTGATGCATGCATATTCTTTTGATCTTTTCTTATTTTTTATTTAATCATAAAAGCTCAACATGTGGATAGTTGATTGATTAATTTTTCATCAAAAGCACCTGTGAGCATGCAACAAGTTCAAAACAACAAGAAAGTTGATCATGACTAGATTTAGTGTAACTAATTATTCCAATTACTAGTCATCGCAAAAACTACAAAATGTATAACACGATTATTGTAGTAAGAACTTTCACCATTTAAAAAGAATCACAAAGTCATATATGTATGAAATACTTATGCTCATATTATTTGAAATTCAGATACACACATAGACTTCCTGAGTTTCAAAACACTCCCCCTCAATTTAAGCCATGAGGGTGCATAACACCTATTTCACTATGAATGAAACGAAAACGAGTGAAATACAAAGATTTTGTAAAAATGTCAGCCAATTGTTGTTCGGTATCTACATGGTGAAGCACAATGTTTCCTTTTTCAATATTATCACGGAGAAAGTGATACCTAATGTCAATGTGCTTTGTTCTCGAATGTTGCACGGGGTTTTTAGAAATGAAAATGGCACTAGTGTTATCACAAAATGGTGGAACACTATCTAGATCAACCCCATAGTCCTCAAGCATTTGAACAATCCAAATAATTTGTGAGCAAGCGCTAGCAGCAGCTGCATATTCAGATTCGGCCGTGAATTGTGCAACTGAACTTTGTTTTCTAGAGGACCAAGTAACAAGTGAATTACCAAGAAAATTACAAGCACCTGAAGTACTTTTCCTATAAATCCTACAACCCCTAAAATCAGCATCCGAAAAAGCTTTCAAAGTAACAGTTGAGGAAGAAGAAAGAAAAATGCCAAATTCTTGAGTTCCATGTAAGTACCTGAGAATTCTTTTGACGGCTTGACAATGTGAAGCACGTGAAGAAGCTTTAAACCATGCACAAAGACATACGCTGAATTGTATGTCCGGTCTTGATGTTGCGGGGTACAAAAGTGACCCGATGATGCTTCTATATTGTTTTTGATCCACGGGTTCACCATCTTCATCAAGTTCAAGTGTCGTTGTTGTACCATTGGCATCCGAAGAGGCTTGCTTTTGTCCTTGTTGAATCGCTTAAGGAGATCTTTTGTGTACTTCGTTTGATGCACAAAGGTTCCCTCCTTAGGTTGCTTGATTTGCAGCCCCAAAAAGTACGTGAGTTCTCCCATCATGCTCACCTCAAATTCTAAACTCATCATAGCTGAAAACTGGAACGCAAGATCATGAGAAGCACAACCAAAGATAATATCATCCACATACACTTGAACGAATAGTGAGTCATTGCCATGCTTAAGCACAAAAAGAGTTTTATCAACCTTGCACATGGTAAACCGTACAAGGCTTTGGACAGTTTGTAAACATGATTAGGAAAATCTGGATTTTCAAAACCTGGTGGTTGCTTGACATAAACCTCCTCATCTATGTAGCCATTAAGAAAAGCACTTTTAACATCCATTTGATATAACTTGAATCCTTTAGATGCAGCAAATTCTAACAAAATTCTTATGGCTTCTAATCTAGCAACGGGAACAAAAGTTTTATGAAAATCTAGACCTTCAACTTGTATGAAACCTTGAGCAACCAACCTAGCCTTATTCCTAACCACAACCCCATCCTCACTTTGTTTATTTTTGAACACCCATTTAGTTCCAATTTAAGTGTGACCTTGAGGTGAAGGTACAAGTTTCCAAACATTATTTCTTTCAAAATTTTCTAACTCTTCTTGCATGGCAATAATCCAAGATTCATTCATGATATATCTTTGGGTTCAAAAGAAGCAACAAAAGTTGAATGAGCATGAGAGTTTGGATCGCAAAACCTAAACCATGTAACTCGTTCGTGCAAGCTTCCAATGATTTGTTGTGGAGGATGACTTTTGACGACGCGGAGGAGAGTAGACACTTCACAACCTCCTTCTTCTTCATGTTCATCACAAATTGAAGAACTTGTGGCTTGAGGACAATCTGTACCAGCTGCAGTAGTTGTTGGTGCTGGTAGTGGTGCAAAATCAGCAGCGTGATCAACGTCATTTGCTTCTGAATTTTTGGGCAGAAGCACCACTTCTTCGTCTTCTTCGATGAAAATACTCTCCCCCTACGGATATGGATCTGGTATTGCAATATTGGAGCTAGTACCTGGGCTAGCTTCATCAAAATAAACATCACAGGTCTCCACAATTTTGTTAGTGTCAAGTAAAAGCAGACAGTAGCCTCTAGTATGAGATGGATAACCAAGAAACATGCTATCAACAGATCTAGGTTGAAATTTATCAAGATTACCATGTTTCTTAACAAAGAATTTGCAACCAAAGACCCGAATGTGTGTGACACTAGGCCTATGTCCAAACCGAAGTTCATATGGTGTTTTTCCTAGCTTAGTACGCAAGAAAACACGATTTGAGACATAACAAGCAGTTACAATTGCGTCAACCCAAAATTTCATAGGAGTTTACTATTCATTAAGCATAGTCCTAGCCATCTCAACTAAGTTTATATTCTTTCTCTGTACGACACCATTTTGTTGAGGTACATAGAGTGAATAAAATTGATGATCTATTCCATTTTCAGCACAAAAGTGATCAAAAAATTGATTTTTAAATTCGGTTCTGTTATCATTTTTAATTGCTTTTAAAGATCATGGGTGATCAATTGATAATATAAGAAATAAAGTTCTAAAGTGACTAAAAGATTCATTCTTAGTTGCCATAAAGTAAACCCAAGAGTATCCAGAATAATCATCAACAATGACAAGAACATACAATTTACCTCTAAAAGATTGAACACGTGAGGGACCTACAGTGTCAAGGTGCAAAAGTTGTCATGGTTCAGTTGCCATGGTTATTGTGAGAGGAGCATGTGAACCTGCAATCATATTAGCATGTCTACAAGAAGAGCACAAAATTTCTTTGTCCCCTTTAAGCTTAGGCAGCCCATGTATGCGATCAAGAGCACTAAGACGCGTGAGATGATCAAAGCCTATGTGACCAAGTCTACGACGCCAAAAGTATAAGTCTTTCGAATCATTAGCAACTGGACACCTATGCTTAGAGGATGACATATCAAAATCGACTTTAAAAACTCTTCCAAATAGAGACATGTTAACTTCTAGATTTCATCTAGTAATTGTGAAACAAAAAGCAAGTTGTATTTCAAATTTTTGACAAGTTTCACATGTTTCAAAGTGTAGTTATTATTTACTCTAACATAACCCTTAGAAATTATAGGAGTTGAAGAATTATCGGAAAAAGTAGCATTCTCTACACGTGACACAAAAGAGGGGGAGGAGAACCATTCTTTGTTTTCGGTCATGTGGCGTGAGCAGCCTGAATCCACAATTCAAATGTTCTCCATACTCAAGCGTGTAACCTACATAAAAGCACAATACTTTGATGACTCAATACTAGGTTAGTCAAAAAAATTGGAATCTAATACTGAGTCACACGACGTCTAGCAGGAATAACACGCAATAGCTAAGATGAAACAACAGGCTCATGAGGCAAAGTTTGAGGATTTTTGTACCCAACTACTGACCTATGAGGTGTTACATGTGTAGCACGAAAAATAGTAGGTTTAGGAGCAAACTTTGCATGTTTTTGACTTATTACAGCAGGTTGCATGTTCCTAACATTCAGTTTAGCACGTGTAACAATTTTTGCATGAGTGTTATGAAATCTATCTTGCGTTCTTTCCTTTTTCTGTCGTTTAGCTAGTCTATAACAAAAGTCTATGACATGACCATCTCTACCACAGTAGGTATAATGAAATTTTAGTTTGTGTTCATGTCTAGATGAGCAGGCAACATGATTATTGGAAACTGAATGAGACAACACTCCTGTAGATTTGAAAACCACTTCTTTTTGTTTAGCAATTGTTGGAATCAAGCCACTTTCTAATGACTTTACAATTTTAGGTGGATGTGCCTTAGCATGAGCATGGGAATCAAAACCTAAACCAGTTTTATCACTACAAGATTTAGAGGATTTCAACAAAAAGTTCAGATTTTTATTCCCATTACAAAACCGCTCGTGTCCTATTCATGTCATCAAGTTTCTTAGACAAGTCTAGGAAGTTTTCAAATGAAGTTTTTCCTTTTAGTTTACAATTAGAACACTGTCTAACTTCATGAGAATGTAAAGCATTGTTCAATATAGAAATCTCATTCATAGCATCGTGTAGTTTCTTATCAAGATCATCACAAGTAGAACAATGCAAATCAAATGTAGAACACTTAGCATCTTTTATGTTTTTATCATTAAGTGCAGCAAGCTTTTTGTTCTTTTTCAATTTCAAGTTCAAGTTTATCAAATGTGGAGGTGTGGGCACTTCTTAAAGAGGACAATTGTTCATATATAAGCACACATGAGGAACAAAAATCATCACTAGGAATCAAAGTTTTTAAATGATTAATTTCAGATTCTAGTGATTCAATTTTAACAACATTGTCCCTAAGTTTTTTGTCCTTTTTCTTAAGTATAACAGTGGCACGAGAAATAACATCACACATTTCTTAGCAAGTGGGACATACCTCTTCATTGTTGCTATTGTGTTTTGCCTCCTCCATACTTGATCTTGAGTTGCCCGCCATGAAGCACATATTTGCTAAATTCTCTTCATCTTCGTCACTTCCAATGTCCACATCGCTCGAGCTAAGTTCTTGAAGTGCAGAGACAAAACTTTTTACTAGTTGTCAACCTATAAAACCCTTCTTCTTCTTATTGTTTGCATAGGAGTACTTCGTCCTTGTTTGCTTTTAATCACGAGAAGTAGGACCTGAAATATAAGGGCAATCCATAGGAAAATGTCCTGTCTTACCACATTTGAAGCATCATTGAGAACCAGCACTTACTCTTCTAGTTCTCACATTTTGCAATGCTTTTGAGAACTGAGTAGAGAGAAGTGCTAGCTCCTCCTCTAGAAACTCTTCAATCTGTTCATGGGTTAGAGAGAACAACAAAGCAAGTGTACCACATGATGAATATTGGCTAGAGCTAGTCATGTCACATTGTGAAACAAATGCAAGAGACATGTTGAGATTCTTAAGTGAGATATGTCAATTTCATGAGTTTTTGACTTAGAATATAGCACATTTAATGTAAGTGTACTCATGATAGTGGATTCACGAATAGATGTAACTTTCACCTGCCAAATTGATATGTCTAATGCACTTAGTAATTGCCTAGCATTCTCATCATCTGAAAAATTAACATTGACACTACGCAAGTTGCTGAGAATTTTATTAAGTGAGCAAAGAAATCGTCGATGGACTTACCTGGTTGCATCTCAAACCGCATATATTCTTTCTTGAACATATCTTACTTTACCTCCTTGATCGTGTTGGATCATTCATGGTAGTCGCAAAGTGCCTTCCACACATCGTACGCTGATTTGAGTCAATCCTTGTATGATCAAGTTGTGAGCCTTGTTATTGTTGTCGACATCTCTCATGTTCGCAGCGGTGTCTTGATCGTTTGGTGGCATGTCGAAATACTTCTAGACCTTTCACCATATGGTGAAGCCTTGCGCCTGTATGTAAGTCTTCATCTATGCCTTCCAAACCTGAAAATCAATGTCACTAAACACATAAGGTTTTGCGGAGTATTTCTCCATTATGATTAGTCAAAACACATGCAAATCACAAGATTAGAGCACCGTTGCTCTGATACCAATTGTAAGATTTAAGATCACATGAAAAACTACCAAAGGGGGGTGAATGGTAGATTAAAAATTTTTTAGTGGAAGCAACAAAAACCCCTCGGCAGAAAATTAGTCTGTTAGGAAACCGTATGTGCAATTGATCTCAACGTGTTTAACCGTGACAAAAGTAGTATATATTATAGAGAATTGAGTCACGAAGACATGTCAACAATAATCACAAAAAATTGTTGAGAAAAACTCAAGTTACAATCGAAAGATCGAACAAAGGTCAATTTGTTCTACCCGTGTGAAAATAGATATACAACACTGCAAAGAAACTCGTGTATATCAGAAACAACAAATCCAATGTCCGTGCAATTTTCACATATGATAAATAATCAAGTTTTGAATACAACCCAAAAAGAATCACATCAATTGGATCTGTAAAACTCGAGTTATGATAAAAACACTAACACAACGTAGTGTTGTATAGAAACTCAACGAGAAAACTTGTCTGAAACAAGTCAGATGAACTAGGCACAAAAGCTTCTCTAAACTATAAATTTTATTGATAAAAACACAATATAAACAGCCAAAAGTCGTTTCTCCATGAGCTCTGACCTCCCTTGCTTTTATAACCAGCCCTAAGGCCAACCCAATCCAAACTAGGACTCTAATCCTACTCAGTTTCAACCGAAACTTTCCATAACGGTTCAAGACTCTTCCATACACAGATAGAAGCAATCTTAAGAATCCCAAACACCTTAGAAACGTATCACACATTACCAAAACAACTCAACTTTGTGACCCGCACAAAATCTAACTAGAACAAACTCGAAACTTTCCATAAACGAACCATGACCACCTCAGTCGCGGCGTCAGGCATAATCCAGCCGGTTGGACCTTTCAGACTACATCTTCATGTCCAATTTTCTTCATCACGCTTTGGAACAATGTTGCCACATCCATGCACCACTTGCACGCATGCAAACACTTTCCAATTATATCCACAATACATTCATATGCATTGTTCTTGACCCAAACATGCTGCGTGACCTCCCGATCAACTCAACCACAATTCCTCCCGAACTTGGTTGTTGAACCTCATCTTATCCCTAAGACTAGTTCAATGGATCCTGTCACCAGCCATGTCCTGACCTCAAGCAACACCTGCACATGAACAAACAACCAATTCTTCCGATCACAAGTCCTTGACTTGACTCTCGATAGTTCGAAAATCACAACACCTTATTGAGCACCTCACATAAGCATGTTGCAAACATAGCAAGATAATGTCCACCATGATCCGACAGAACACATCAACAACTTAGTAAAAGAATACTAAGAAAATATTCCCATAATTATAAAGCAAGTTTGAAACACTGCAAATGAAAAACGTAGTAGCCACATGATTATTTCAGCACATAGAAAGTTCGGACAGTCCAAAATAGCCGCTATGCATTATACAAGAAAAGTTCGGACATTCCAAAACACAAAACACGTGTAGCTCATGTGTAGCAAAAGTTTGGACAGTGCAAAGTGTGTTTTTCAAGTATATTCAAAACTTTGCGTGTAAACCTTCATGTTTAACATAATTGCCACTGTATTCAGCACATAGATCTCACACTTTTATTTATTCCTAGGGTATACATTGGTTTGCTGTTTGTACTCCTATTGTCCTCCTACCTTTTTGCATCAGTCTTGGTTGGATTTGTTGAAATAAGAAGTTAGGATTCATACGTCAAATTGGACTAGTCCGGTACTTGGTGCGGACAAGTCCGGTTAACCGGACAAGTCCACAGCCTAAAAACAGACAAGTCCAGCCCCTTAACAGTTTGAACCTCTAAATTCTTGTCTCCACAAAGTCTAATTCCCATTCTTACCACACCTTGTCAGCCAATGTCATACACGATATCGCCGCATCATATGACAACATGTTTGACATTAAAGCCAAGCATGATCGCGAGAGAGTGGCCAGGGCAAATGAACGGAGAAGCAAGAAGCGCCATGACCATGATTCAAATGATTCTCCTCCTGACTCTATGCAACCAAGAAAGAGGAAGGTGACTGTTGGTACACTGCGTACCGGGTACCCCCTGATACCGCACTCAGATCCAAGGAGTTCCTATGTGTGAGTTGAAGACATATGAAGGTAACACACGTCCTGCAGTACTGGGCCCGCATCCCTTGTTTTGGTAGCTCCGGTGCTGCCATGTGTCCTGCGGGGCCAAACCTACTTTCCTTCAACATGGAAGCTCCGGTACCGCCACGTGACTAGTAGCCACATACCTAACCCCCAGTAGAGGGAAGCTCCAGTGCCGCCACGTGACAAGTGGCTCTGGACCTGCCTCCCTACAGAGGGAAACTCCACAGCTGCCAAGTGTTGGACCTCCGAACTTAAGCCTGCAATGGGAAAACTACAGGATCTCCAACGGTGCAGACATTCAAGAGGCTATTAAACAGCTGTTACAAGACCTGATTAACGTGTCATTAATTCAGTATTAATAACACACGATCAGAGGACCGTTGAATGTGGCCTATAGGTGGGGTGCATAGGCTTTTCAAATTTTTCTTGAAACACTTAGCAAACTATTAAAACTAGGAAGGTTGGACTAGTCGGTCTGAGTAAGGACTATTCCGGTGTGTATAAGCACAACTGTCAAATTGAGATCTCTTATATGTTACCTTTGAATATTTCACAGCGGAATGTAGTAAACTGTACTAACAACTCTAGCAAGTTTTAATGGTAAAAGATTTGCACATGGAATACAAGATTAACACAAGCTGTAAGTATGATCAAGTATATGCCCAAGATAGTGATGATAATGAAAAGTATAGATCAAGTGCACACGAGACAAATGATTTTTACCAAGGTTCAATCTCATCAAAGAGATCTACTCCTCGTTGAGGAATCCCACACAATGTCGGATCTCTTTAAACCCTTTTCCCTCTTCAAGTCACCACACAAGGTCGACTTGATTCCACTATCACGGGTAATCACCAAGTTGGTGGGGTAACCTCACACGTTGAGGGCTCCCGCAAGATTACAAACGAAAATAGAGATTAACACACTCAAATAATTACATAATAATTAACAAGAGTGTGTGAGAAATCAAACCCAAGAGCTCAATGTCAATAAGATCGTCACTCTCCCTTTCCCAATTGCCAACTCCCAAAGATTTGACTCTTAGGACCTTAGAATGTGTGGAGAGGAGTGTTTTTGTGCTCTTGGATACAGTGGCGGCGCTAGGTTTCTTAGTTGGTGGTTGTGGGGTCATGGATCACCTATTTACAGACATTTAGAAAAATTTACCATTTGAATCTCGACAATTGGACTAGTCCGCTATGGACCGGACAAGTCTGGTGTGCTGAGTCATTTTGACGTGTATAGGTGCAGCACACTAGAAAACCCTAACTTTTGTGAGTGAAATGGACTAGTATGTTGAGGACCAATAGTCTGTTTTTGTCCAGAAAGGTAATCAGACTAGTCCTCTTTTGGAACTGGAGAGAAGGGACTAGTCTACTATGAAACCAGACTAGTCCTCTATGAGGTACTGTGATAGAACGGACTAGTCCTCTGTGAAACTGAAATAGTCCTATTGTGATATTGTGAGAGACCGGACTAGTCCTCTCTAGGGCCGGACTAGTCCTCTATTCCTAGAACTTGAATTGTGTTATAGCCCTAATTCTTTCCGCAACGACTTGAGTTCTTGAGGGTGTGTCTCTCACACACACCCTAAACATTTAGGACTACTTTTTGCATATTTTCTTCACCTGTGCTCTTCCCTTTCTTGATATTCATTTTTCACATTTTTGCACCTTTAGTTCACTTGTGCTCTTCCCAATATTGGTATTTATTTTCCACCTTTTTGCACCTTTAGCTCTATTCTTCGGAACCTGCTCTCGTATCAACAAACTTGATTAGGATCTCACTTGTTTGTCATCAATCATCCAAAACCCACAAGGGTGTGCCTAGATGCACTTTCAATCTCCCCCTTTTTGGTGATTGATGACAACCATTTTGAGATTACATGAATAAGAGTACAAGCTTGATTTTCATAAAGTGTGCACATATGAGTAACAAAAGTTGTGAGCATGAATTACATTTCACATATGCACTCTTTATGGTGCGATGCCTATCAAGTGTGTGTGAGCAATAATTGTGATGAACATAAATAACTATATGATGAGCTTAATCAACAATTATTATGGAGACATGATAATAAGCATCACACATGAAAATTAAAGCATAATAGGCAAGGACATAAATATGACTAAGCGTACAAGTGAGTAAGTATAAGAATATCACATTATGAAAATTCACATAAACATGAACATAATGAACATATCAACGATATAACATGGTGCATTGAAACTGCAAAGTCTTACACAAAGCACAAGAGGTTTTGCATAAAGCATAATAGGACTTAAACATAAAACATTACAAGTTTTTGTTTAAAAAAATAGTCCTCCATGACCAAACAAATCTAAGGATAGCGACTATGATGACCTACTCCCCCAAAGTCTCCCCCCCCCCCTTGGCATCAAGACACCAAAAAGGGAAAAAACTGAGAAAAGCTACTCGCCGTCTTCATCTTCTTGTTCTACATTTCCCTCACTCTATGTCCTCTCACTGTCTTGCTCCTCATGAAAATTATCATCATTGTCACTTGCTTGAGGAGCAGTAGATCCAATGGAGGGACCAATACCAAAGAAAGCTAGCTCATTATCTGTAAGTGTTGTCATCTCAGTGAAATCTTCATCTAAATCTTCTGAAAGTTCTGGAGAGCCAATAGGTGAGATTTCGAGCTTCTGGCATATGACAATCACATTCTCCTTCACGTATTGAGAGTGTCGCTGCCTTGCCGGCCTCTCATTATGTTGCTTCACCTCCACTTTGCGACAAGAGGTGAATATGGTACGTAGCATCTTCAAAATGCCGCTGTTAGAGCCTCTTGAAGATGAGCGGACTATGGTAGATGAGGCACCTGCTAGAGTGGCATGAGTGGACCGCTGTCTTGTAGAGGAGGATAGTAGAGGAGGAGCTGTAGGAACCTGAGGTCTGAGCTTGGTGTGAGGAACATCCTTGGCAAAATCCAATCCTGTGACTTTCTCAATCATGAGCATAATGTAGGGGGCATATCCACAGGACCAATTTGGAGTGTGAGCAATGTTGAATATATCATTGTAGATATAATCAAACACATAGAATTCTTCATATAAACTTATTATTTGCATCAAGTTGCGGAGGAAGCCCTGAATTCTTCCCGCATCTCCATCTTTGGGTGCAACACTCTTCCTTAGCACCCGGTTCAAAACGCAAAGAAAGGCTTCAAATTGTTGGTGGAGGGAGGCTTGAACGGATAGGCAATGTCATAGAGGAAGGTTAGCTCATTCTTGTCTAGCACCTTGACATTGTGAACTTTGAGCCTGTTGTTAAGAGACCAACCCAAGTTAAGTATCTCAGCAAATTCCTCATAACCAACTGAGTACTTCTTTCCATGAGTCATCCATGTGATCTCATCAGCTCCAGACTTGGAGAAATAGCAAGTGGCATAGAATTGAGCTATGACTTCATCGTTCAAATCATATCTGAAGGCTAAAAGGTCCTTCAAGCCATGTCTGTCAACTGCTGCAATCCCCTGAAGAAATGCCTCATTCCCTTTGCCCTCCACGTACTCCAGTCAATCCATTGATTCTCGACCACTGGAAGGTGCACAATTTGGTACTAATCACAGTGAAAATCGCTCCAAAACCGTGGATCTACTGCCACCTTCTTGTGACTGTATACATCAATCTCCCTAAGCCTTTTGGCTTTGTCAGCACCCTTTCCAGTGAAGCGTCGTCCTTGGGGCGACGGTAACGATCGTGCATCGAGGCAGCCATTTTGATTGGCCCAATCGGGCCCGACGACCTCACAGGACCTTTTCCCTTGTCCTTACACTTTTGGGCCATGTATGTTTGAGTGACAACTTGTTTACCTTTTTCAGTAGCTTTCTTAGCTGGGACTTTCCGTCGAGAGCTCGTGCCTGATGCTCCGGCATCCTTGTCATGCTGAAACTTAGTCCTTAGTTATTCCTCGATCTCCAATCGGTGTTTTGAGGCGAGACGTGTCGCCTCAAGCTTCGGCTCGCTAAACATGCTTTCATCTAAGCACGACATGATGCCTGACACGGTAGAAGTAAATGAGAATAGAGATACAAGGTTGATTCAAAGAACTTAACAAAATCGACATAGTAGGTTTAATGATGTTAACAATCGGTCTTGTCCGTGGTTTCTGCGGACTAGTCCGGTGTATCGGACTTGTCCGCAAGTTAACCCGGACTAGTCCAGTATTCATCAGCATGAACCCTAGGTATTAAAAATTCATCACATCTTTGAGGACATAGAACAATGTGCATGACAATGACAATGTAGGATACTCAGAGTGTATTGAAACCCTATAGAGTGAAAGAAATGGCCTAAACCCTAGATAGGAATGAATATGAGGGTTAGGACTAGGGTTTACCAATCGGTGATCAATGCTTGCAGTAAAATGGATCTTGAGTGCGGATAAGTCCGGGATGGACTTCACAAAGTGCTTCTGCGCCTCCTCCTCGAAAGAATCAATGTTTTTGATGAAGAGAGCGAAAAATTGCCTTGGGAGCTTGAGAGGAGGAGAGAGAGTGTCGAGTGTGGAGCGAGGAGGAAGAAGAGAAACTCGGGGAGAATCCAACAGTTAAGTCATGGGAACACCAGACTAGTCTGGTGAAATCCAGACTTGTCCGGAGTAGCGGACCAAGGGCGGACTTGTCCGGTTTGAACCACGGACTAGTCTGTAGCAAACAGAGAGTTGTGGTAAGATTAACAAGGTAAAATTGAGATTTGACTTTCGTATGATGATTAGTACATGATTGTAGAGAATACCCTTGAAGGATATGATCAACAAACACTTAATCATCAAACTATGGCCAAAAGCTCACGATTGACAGGACACCAGAGTGGTCCCGTTTTATGCCGAACTTGTCCGGTCAGACAGAGAATGTAGGTTAGAATTTGGAAGTGAATTTGAATGGATCCCTAGTGTCGGTCATAAGACATAGTTTTAGCAAATATTCTTGGTGAATATGTGTAACACCCTCATTTTCATGCATCATGCATTGCATAAGTTCATATACATGTTTAACATTAATCGACATAAAAAGGAATGAGTATAAAATGAATTTAGAGCGAAACCGAACTTAAAAATTCTAAGAAGTGCGAACTTGTCCGTTTTTGGTGCAAACTAGTCCGATTTCTCTCTGGCGTTCTTCCGACTTGTCCTTTCTTGCTGCGGACTAGTCTGGTTTCGTCTCTGTACAATTTTTGGACTTGTCCGACCCATAGTGGACTAGTCCGCTATCCCAATTGCTTGAAATTTTGCCAAGTCCCTAGACTTGTCCAGACTGGTCCGACATCTAGCGGACTTGTCCGTTTTCCCCTCTGACTAAAATTGGACTTGTCCGGTTTTGGCCAGACTTGTCTGTTTTCCTCTCTGACTAAGTTCGGACTTGTCTGATGTCTAGTCCGGACTTGTCCAATATCTCTCTGACTAGTTCGGCCTATTGTGGACTTGTCCGGTGATCGCGATTCTGAGTTGATCTTTTATTTCACGACGTGTTTTTGGGTTTTACCTTAAAGAGGCCTAAGGATGTCGTGTCTAGCCCTTTTTGGAGCCCATGTGGGACCCCACACTGTCCTCCACCCACCCCAGACTCGAAATTGAAAGACCACAAATTCTAGTTCGTGGAGAGCCGCCATCAAGGAGGGAGAAGGAGATCCCGAGCAAGAAGAAGAAGAGGAGGAAACAAAAGAGGCCCAAGAGGTGAAGATCTCCATCAAGTTTTCGTTCTTCGTCAACAATTCACCTTCAAGTTATTCATCAACCCTAAATCGTCAAGATCCAAGTGTTGCCTCCAAAGCCCTCGATTCATTGGAGTTCTAAACACCTAGTATACCTTCTAATTCCTATTTCTCATGCGAATTCATCTCCGTTTCTCCAAATTCCCATCGATCTAGAAAACCCTAATCCGCTATTTCTGCGAAGGGCGGACTAGTCCGGCCCTACAGCGGACTAGTTCGATCTGGCTGACTGTTTTCTGCTGAATAATTCTAAATTGATTCGAATCAATTCCAAACCAGTCCAAACTTGTTAAGAACTATTAGAACTAGTTAGTAAACATTATTAACAACCCATTAACTAGTTTTGCTTCGCATTTGCATTAACCATGCATGTCATGTCATATTGAGTAATATATGTGCACTTATTGATTGTGCTTCTTGTGTTGTATGTTGATTGTGCGCTTTGACGGATTTGCGCTAGAGAGTGCTGCGGAGGACCTTCAGCAACAGGAATTTATGTCTTTGATCCCAATCATGCCCAAGAGCAAGGCAAGTGTCCTTAAACATATTGATCATGTTTTTACAATAAATGTTTTGTTTTCAAAACTGCGCTTGTATCAATTTGATGGGAATCCTATGATAGGAAGTTTACTAGCTTTGTTAACCACTCTTGTCACCTGGAATGCATGGTAGAGAGTCGGGAAGGGCTTTTACATTTTTGTTTCTCTTAATTAATTGGGATGGGAAAACAAATATACTATTTAATTATGCATAAATGAGATTGTGGTTAATATGAATTGGTCAATATGATATAATAATGGGTGATCTAAGCAAGCCTGGTATGTGGATGGGTTGGAAGACATGGTGGTTGCTTGCTTTAGATATAAGGACCGGTACATGCGAGAATAAGGTAGGACAACAGTGCCATCACGAGGCCAAGTATGGGTGCGACATAGCTGAATAATTAGGGTATTGCTAGTTTTGCATGGATCATTTGGCGCACCAGGGAAGGGGAGTCGAATTGGGTTTGGATTTGAGGCGGGACTCCCTGTGACCCGAATGGCACAAGAGAGTGCCCTTGGTTAAAGATGTGCTCAGTTGGAGACATTGCCACCAGTGAAACCTCAGTGGGTCCGTACATGCTAGTAGTCCCTTTGTAAAGGCTATTTTGTGATCTCTTGGCCACACCAACAGAAGTGTGAGATGGCAAGATAGAGGTTCTTGTCACTAAAAGATGATGAAATCAGAAACACGTGGGTAAAGTGGTACAAACTTTGCAGAGTGTCTTAAAAACTATCATGATAGTTGCGCTCTCGGTTAAGAGCACTTGGGTGACCTACATGATTAGAGGGAAACCTGGGATTGGGATGGTTTGGTATTGGTTATGGGTTCGTATTATGATTTATGGAAATATATATGGTTAATGGTAATGAGAAATCTGGAATATAGATGATGGTAATGAAATATGGACTGGTATTATGGTAACTACATGCTTTATGATGGGTTTACTTCACATACATATAATATATTGCTTTCAAAACGTTTTAATGTACTTTTCAGCACTTAGCCTTTATTATGTCCATTATTTGAATCAGGTACATGTCATACTTTCCACACTTGTTGAGTACGACATGTACCCACCTTGCAATTCCCCCACCAACAGTTGTAGGTCAGGATTGGGAGTATAACGGTGATAATGCAGAGTTCTAGGTCATGTTTGCCGTCAGCTTGCGTGTGGATTGATTGGAGCTGCGTTACCCTATTTGCTTAGCTGTATAGTTGCTTATTTAGTTTATTTCCGCTGCACTAGTTCAAACTTGTCATTAATTTTCATTAGAGCTTGTATCCGAGAATATTCTAAATTGTGTAATAAAAAGTGCTTAATTAATCTTGTTTTGTGGTAATTTTCTGTATATCCTTTTGTGATGCACTCATGTATGTGTGTTGAACGTTCTGGTCACACATATGCGTTCAATTGGTTCATTTTCAGAACCGGGTGTCACAAATTGGTATCAGAGCCACAATTTGACCGTAGAACGCAGCCTAGAGAGAATGGACACTTTAGAGCACATAGGAGCACTCAGTAATCGATGTGTTTTTGCTTGGTGTGCTGTTTACTATATATTGTTGCTTGTGTGCTTAGTAGAGGATGTTGAGATGCTTTAGCATTGCCATATCCACATGGGCTAGTATAGTTAGTTGTTTAGTTTCATATTCCTTGATGCATATAGTTGGGAATTTGTTTTATCTTTCTTTCCTATCTTGCTCAACCTCTACTTCAATGGAAGAAGGACGCAACTAGAAGATTGACCATTTCAGACGAAGCTATATGGAAGATGAGAACAAAGATAGTATGTCTAAAAGTAAGTATTTCCATAAGGGGGTAGAATTCCTCATCAACCTTAATATTTTGGATTCACAAGGATTGGACAAGAGAGGTTGCTCCTGGCTTGGAAGTTGACTGACAAGGACGTTGGTGTTCTAAGGGGGGGGTGGATTGTGACATCATACTTGGAATGGATTGGCTACAGAAGCACGATGGAGCAATTCAGTGTGTCACCAAGACCGTGAAACTGACAATGACGAGGAAGTCAATCTTGAAATTAATGCGTCACAGTAAACATCGTAGGACATAATTCAACATATTCAGCAACGTGTTCATCAATGTTTTCAACAACCTTGCATTATGTGATGTGTGCCAATGATATAAAGCTGAACATCAAAGGACAACTGGATTATTGCAGCCATTGAAACTTCTGGAATGAAAGTGGGAAGAAATCGGGATGGACTTTATAGTTGGATTGCCACCTACCCAGTCCGATTACGATTAAATATGGGTAATTGTGGATCGATTGACTAAGTTGGCTCACTTTATTCTTGTCAAGACCACCTTCAATGGGGAGAAGTTGGTTGAACTGTATATGAGAAGAATAGTATGTTTGCATTGGAGTTTCGAAAAAAATAGTCTCGGATAGAGGTTCTCAATTTACCTCCAGGTTTTGGCAGAAATTGCATAAAGCATTGGGAACAAGGTTTAATTTCAGCTCAGCATATCACCCTCAAATGGATGGACAAACTGAGAGGACCAATCAGATTTTAGAGGATATTTTAAGAGCTTGTGCCTTGAAGCATGGAAAGGGTTGGGACAAGAGCTTGCTGTATGCGGAATTTTCATATAACAATAGTTACCAAGCAAGCTTGAAAATGTCACCCTACAAATCATTATATGGGAGGAAGTGTAGGACACCTTTGTTTTGGAATGAGACAGGAGAAAATCAAGTGTTTGGACCTGACATGTTGCAAGAAGCTAAGGAACAAGTCCAGATTATTCGTGAAAACTTGAGGGCTGCTTAATCAAGGCAGAAAGGCTATGCAGACAATAGGAGAAGGAAACTAGCCTTAGAAGTGCTAGAATTTATTTACCTCAAGGTGTCACAAATGAGAGGTCATAAGGGGTTTAATATCAGAGGCAAGTTAGCACCTCGATACATTGGGCCATACAAGATTTTGGACAAAAGAGGGGAAGTAGCATATAAGTTGGAGATGCTCGCACATCTATCGGATGTACATGATGTGTTTCATGTTTCACAGCTCAAAAAGTGCTTGAGGGTACCGGGAGAACAAGTGTCAATGGAAGAATTGGAATTAGAGGCAGATTTGACTTATGCCGAGCAACCAGTCAAAATTTTGGAAACCAAGGAGAGGGTCACAAGAAACAATGTTATTAGATGGTGTAAAGTTCAATGGAAGCATCATACAGAATCAGAGGCAACTTGGTAGCTGGAAGATGATCTCAAGAAGGAATTTCCCTATCTCTTCCTTGATAATCTTGGGGTTTCTAGCGTTACACTTTTCACCTCGAAAATATCCAAGGCCATCCTTGACATTGGTAGCTCTAGTAACCGAGTATGCACTTCGTGCATACTTGATTTTCTCCTTATCAAAAATGCCACCTTTCGATGAATTTTTGCTTGTGCCATTTTAAGCTCATTTTTCAGGTCAATGTGAAACCTGGTTCTGAAAAACGAACCAAGTGCAGTGTATGTGTGCCCAGGATGTTCATCACACATACACAAATGTATCACAAAAGAAAGTCAGAATTTAACCATGTCATGAATAAAATAAATACCTTGATTCTAGTGCAGCGGAAAATAATATAGCATAGGCGACTCCAACTCCACAGGCAATCGACGGTAGTACGCATGCCTAGTGCTCCATGTTGATCTCCAAAATATCTCTAGCAGCTGTTGGGGGGATTGCAAGGGTGAGCACGTGTCGTACTCAGCATGTGTGGGAAAGTATGACATGTAGCAAAAAACAAGGACGATAATAAATAGTGGCTATTTGCAGAAAAGTACATTGTAAAACATATAAAAAAGCATCCTACAATGTCTATGTGAGTTTAATCCCGTCATAAGCCAAGTAATTATCATAACTTGTATCCAACATTTTCATTTACCATCATACCTCATCCATCAATTCAATAATCATCCATATACCAATTTCTCACTTTCATAACCAACCATATCCATTGATTATAATATTATAATCCAAACCATACCAATATCAATCCATCGCAAATCCAAAGTTCCGTTCTAATCATGTAGGACATCCAGGTGCTCGTGACCAAGAGCACGGCTATCATGATAGTATTTAACACTCTGCAGAGGTTGTATCACTTTACCCACATGTTCGTGATTTCCTCACCTTTCGGTGACTAAGAACCTCCATTATGAATTATCACACTTTCGTAGGTGTGTGGCCAAGAGATCACAAAATAGCCTTTCAAAAGGGACTACTAGTATGTACGGGCCCACTAAGATTTCACCGGCAGGCTTGAATCTCCATTCTCCCACCCACGGGCCCCCTCGTGTGCCATGCGGATCCCAGGGTAGCCCTCCTCGACTCCCATTCCCCGCGCCATCCAATGGTCCATACAATACTAGCAGCGCTCCTAATTATTCAGCTACGCTGCACCCATACTTGGCCTTATGGTGGCACTGTTGTCCTGGCATATTCTCGCATGAACCGGTCCTTAGATCTAAGGCAAGCAAAAACACTGTACCATCCAACCCATCCACAAACCATGCTTGCTTAGATCACCCAAGTTCTATATTACAAATTAACCATGTCCATCAATTCTCATTATCCATAACTTCATTAATTCACAATTAAACCATTTGGTTATTCTCAACCCCAATTTAGTAAGCAGAGCAGAAGTGTAAAATACCATTCCCGACTCTCTACACCATAACCTGAGCGACAAGTTGTGGCAAACAATACTAGTAAACTCCTACGAATAGGTTTCCCATTAAGTTGACACAAGCATGCAATTTTGCAAACAAAACATTTAAAAACATAGGTTCAATATGGTCAAGGACACTTGCCTTATACTCCGCAATTTGATGTTCAAGCAAATCAAAGTCTTGTACACGAAGATCTTCGCATATTCACTTCTTGATCGTAACTTCTTGAGCGTACCCGTCTATTCGCAATCAAGCACATAAACAAGCAACATACACAATAAATGAATTGCAACCACTAATCAATATGCAAAGTATGGATGCATGCAGAAAATATGCTTGTATTAATGCTATATAAATTTCTATGGCTTTTTAATAGTTTTTGATAATGATTTCCTATTTATTTGAGCAAGTATGGAATTAACTGGAATTTATTCAGAGGTAAAAATAATTATTTCAGAACATTAAATTCACTGAAAATATTATTAATAACTTATTAGAATTTATTCTAAATTTTCTAGAATTTTTCTAGATTTAATTTGAAATTTTATGAATAGACTAGACTTTAATCTTATTTATTAAATGAAAAACAGATTAATTAATACTAAAAATATAATTTTAGTCAAATCTAAAATAACAGATTGATCTTGTTTGATTTAATCTAACTTGCAAGTTTTAGGTTGATTTATAATGATCTGACGGTGATTAACGGTCGCTCAAATAAAACACGTCCTACACGTGATTTAATTCAAGTATTAATACCAAAATAATAGTCTAGATCTAGATTGTAATACCAACCGTGCGTGCATCTAGTCTGGACGGTCGTGGAGGGGCGGCGCGACGTGTGTCTCCGGGATCTAGAGTTCGTCGATGAAGATGACGGTGGTCTGACGTAGACGAAGAGGACGAAAGTATGACGTAGATGTAGGAGACAACGATGCACTCCTCCAGCTGTATGACGACGGCGGCGACTGTTCTTCTTTCCTCTCCAGTATTTTTTTCTCTGCCGTGACTCGTCCTGGCGGCTAGGGCTTACGGTGCCAAAGCTTTAGGCTATATTTTTTTTTCTACTGCAACAGGCAGGGGTGACGGCCCTTTTTATAGGCGCGCGCGTGCGGAGGAGTCCCGATGGACTCTGCTGGACTCTCGGCCAGCGCAAGTACGGCCAGGCCTTGGCCAGTAGACCCTTTTTTTTCTTTACTGGTAGGAACGTGTCCTGGTTAGTACCGATGGGACTCACGCTGGGTTTCAGCCCGCGCAAGTGCGGCCAGACTTTGACTTCACCTTTTTTTTTCTTTTGGCTGTTTTCTTTACCATTTTTTTTCTCTTGGTGTGCGACCATGGCTGTCCGTGCGGCTACGGTCCTGGCAATAGTTGACTTTTTTATTTGTTTGTTTTTTATTCTTTATTTATTTATATTATTTATTTATTTGTCTTTTATTTATATTTCTTTTTTTATATTGTTAATTATTATTGATTTCTCTTTTATGTATATATATATTTATCTTTTATTTTCCTATTATTTGTTATTCTTTTATTTTATTTATTTAGTTATTTACTTAGTTAAAGTTATATATTTTTTCTTTCTTTATGTTTGTTATTTATTAAATTATTCTTAACAACTATTGTTTCTTTCTTTCATAATAAATTTTCTTTTCTTTATTTCTTTCATTCCATATTCATTATGCCAATTTAATTACTTTTAATGTATTTGTCTTATCAATAAATTTAATACCTAGGGATGAATGCAAATGCAACATGAGATGCATATATTTTATATTTTTCTTTATAAAAAAATTACTTCCGATTATTAATACTAAATTCCCATTTAAGTTTTTAATTTGCCAAAATTTGAAAATCACGGTGTTACAATTCTACCCCCTTAACAGGAATATTGCCGTCGAGATTCGGATGGGTTGAAGAAGAGATTTTGAAATAAAATTGGAGTTCTTATTTAAATTTGAATTAACCGAATTTTGAAAATTGAGGACGTTACAATCTACCCCCGTTAACAGGAATCTCGCCCTCAAGATTTAGAGAGATTAGAAAATAGATAAGAAAAATTTTATCTTGATATTGTCTTCATACTCCATGTAGCTTCGTCCGAAATGGTGAATCTTCTAATTGTCCATCTTCCATTGAAGTAGAGGTTGAATGAGAAAACAGAGATAGAAGGAATCCCAACCTATATGAATGCATCAAGGTATATGATCCTAAATAATGTATTAATAGATGAGGATGTGGATATATATAAGTGTTCCACAATGCATATCCAAACAAACAAACATACAAGCAAGAAATCATACAGTCATCACACACGTGCACTAACGAACTAAACATTTATTACAACTTATTCAAAGGGAGTCCTAAATCCTAATTACGAGACAATATTATTGTAACTACGAGATGGTAAAGTATCCTATTCTGGAAAACGGCTTGAGACGGGACCATATGAAGCTCCTCCACATGAAGCGCACCTCGAAAGTCTTCTCCCTGAGGTGTGTTCCTTTCGTACTTCTTCGAATACTCCGACTTCTTCTGGATGCTTCGGAGTGCTAGGGTGGTCATCTATAATTTTTTGCAAAAGAAGTGTTGGATATGAGAAACATTAGAGAAGAGAGGTAAGATAGTGAAAGATTGCGACAACAAAAAGAGGTGAGAGAGAGTGCGTGCAGCAGTCAGATGAGAGAAATAGGATATAATCGCGACATCAAGCAAGAAGCAAATATTTTAAATGTGTTGACGGCTGTTATATACCAATTTCAGCCGTCAATATAACTCAATTATGTGAAGGATTGATTATTTCTTGCACACATCACTTTTTACTTGACCTATTTCCACTTGTATTTGGAGAAATATGTGTATGCAGATATTTATACAGGAATTGAGGAAAAGTATGGAGAGCAATCCTATAAAATATCATCCCAGCCAATCAGGTGATGACAAGTGGCACCACATGGATCAAATGGCCCACAAACAGAAGTATCCGAGGCCATCCAACGGTGTAGCACCAATATCAGTCAATGGGACCCACCTGGCAGCCACCTGGAGGATGTACGGGCCGTTTGGAGCCCTGACCAGGTCGGCCGAACCAAGGGGTCGGCCGACCTGGTCCTGGCGCCAAACGCGGTCAACTTCCACGTGTTGGCTCCTCCCGGCTCCCTGAAGTCAATGACGACTGATTCGTGCGGTTTTGGGGGCGGAAACCGACCTCAACACTAGTATAAATAGGACCTCATACCCCTCACTTCAATACACACCACTTGGGCATCATTCTATTGTATACACTATCTTCCATAGTCCTTAGAGGAGTTAGGATGTAGAGAGGAGAGCCTCTAGTCCCATATCCAAATTGAGAAAGGAGTAGAAGGAGTCTCTCTTCCCAATTCCACATTGGGAAAGGTATATCTCATGTATTCCTCCTTGTATTTGTGTCTTTGTGCCCAATAAAGATATTATCTTTAGTCTTCTTTTAAACGTATACTTGGACAAAGCGTTTCTTGTTTGATTGTGGAGTCCATGTAAGTGGAAGGTATAGTCTTTATGATTGTACTCTCATGATCACATCTTATGGTCATAAACACTATAGACCCCCACTATAGTCTATGTAGTTATGATATGATTATGTTAATATGAATAACTATGTTATGCTATAAACATTGGTTCAATGATGATTTATTTCATTGCCTTAGGATGGCTTGTGCTGCAGCTCTTAAGGTATTTGCATAGTATGCTAGCATGGTTCTAGGGAATTTAAGTAGCGTTCGATGTCTCGTAGACCCACGGATTGAAGAGGTAGGCAGTAGGTTGTTACATCTCTATCCGTCCTTTGTAATCCTCCACGTTCGGCTATGCCACAGGCTCTTGATGGGAGTCGCCCTAGTATTGCTAGGGGTAAGCCCGTGCCCGGTGTGTTGAATAGCATTGCATAGGAATTTATCATTGACATGACCATTAGTATCTACCTTAGGCTATGTATATGTATTAGGAGCATTGTAGGAGCAACTCTCTAACTCTTAATCCAATCTCCCTCTAGGACCCATTTACCCTTTAGAATAGATTGCCTAGATGTGTGTCACACTACCCCTATTATCAACTTACCCCTGTACGGATAATTGATTAGTATCATATAGCTTGACCATAATAGTAGTATATACTTTACTCCATTGCCTTCCTTTAGGATAAATACGATACCCTTGGGAATACTCATGGGTGAAATGCTACAACAGTATCTTCCATGCGCTTGCGGATCTCATCTCTTTACCGGAGATGATCTGTGGTGTTAAGAAATACCAACAAGCATTTCTGGCGCCGTTGTCGGGGATGATTTGTTAGTATATCTTAGGGGCCGTCAACAAGCATTTCTGGCGCCGTTGCCGGGGAAGGAAAATGAAGTGAAGGATAACTATCACTTGTGATTAAGCTATAGGTACTAACAGTTATTAGACATGATACCCTTGTTTGTTTTCTCCTTTGTGTGATAACAGGGTAGTGTTGGCCAACCCATTGTATGGGATGGCCAGCGAGGACGCAAGTGCTAAACTGCAAGATGATTCAAGGTGTACCTCAACAAATGTCCGCTAGGCAACACCATTGCCTTTTGCGGGAGAATTTCAACTTTCAGTAGGAGCCAAAGTCATCCATACCCAAGCTTGGGGAAGGCTCCAAGAAGTTCTTCTTGGTTTGCCTCCACCATGGGGTGGATAGTTGGCTCTTCATCCAACACTCGTGTCATGGGTTTGCTCCACCAATCCATGACCACATTCATGCTGGAGCTGAAGGAGTCCTATTCTCATTCATCATGGATGAGAAGAAGGTCTCTACTCAAGGGGTGGATTGAAGAATGCTCGAGTTCACATAGCTTGTCATGCACACCACTTCACAAGGTGGATATGCTAGTTATGGAACTACACCTCCCATTGAAGTGTCATGAATATCCAAGTCGTTGGAGATTTGTTTAGATAATCCAAGTCTTGGATATTCACATGATTTGTGAAAATCCATGTCATCATGGGACGCGTGGGAATTATTTCCCTAAGACCCATGAGGACCTTTTTCAAACAACAACTACAATGGCTACCATTCACAAGGAGGTCAGGGGTGGAATTAACATCACCCTTGTATTCAAGGAGGCTATGGATTTCTAATGGATTTAAGTTCAACTAGCCTACCTTGAAGTATCTTGGCCAAGCAGAAATCAAGACAACATTCACATGAAGATCTTGGCCAAAGACAAGAACTTGAGGAGCATTCAAAGTCCAAGATATCCCACATCACTTGTTGGGATTCCCACACTTTGACGAAACCCATTCAACCTAGGGCAAGTGACATTGTGGATGAAGCATTTCTTGTTTGATTGTGAGTCCACATGTTATCATGCCCAAGGAAGCCTTTGATCCATGATCAAGGTATGGGTTGATTCAATGGTATATCGATATGGTCAGAGTGGCACCCTTAAGAAGGACAAAGCCTCACCATGATCATCAAGGAATACATTCAAGAGGGAGAACCCGTCGCTACAACAACATGTCTATATCAATACAACAGGGGAGAGGCTAGGGCCACCATGTGGCCCACATGTCCAAATGACATCCAAATGAGTTTGGCATGTCAAAACAGAAGAAATAGTCCACATCTTCAACTCTGGGATTGGACAATAAATCATCGCGCTGAACAGAATGGAGGTAAGTCCTACTCATTGGACTTCAAAAATTCGGTGAGTCCTTGCCAATAGTTTAATTGTTAGTTATCTCATATTTGTTTTCTAAATTGCATCAACCCTTGCATTTGCATGTATGAAATTCAACACTTTCATGTTGGAAAGTAAAATTTCCAACCATCATAAAACTAAAAATTTGAATTATGGGATAAATTTAATTGGATATGAACTACGTGCATGACCACTTGAATTTATCTTCCTAGTTCAAACCAAAAAGATTTGCTTTGACCCTCAATGCATTTACAAGTTATTTCAAGCTGGGCAAGACAATTTGGAAATTCGGTTCAATTTGCTTTTGGCTAACGTAAATCGTTTTTGAGTTGTTTTGTGTGTTCTTGATTAAAGTGCATCTAGGTCAAAATTGTGAAGAGGTGGTATGACAAGAAAGTGGAAGGTTTCATTAAGCTCAAGTCACCATTGGGATGATTTGAGAACACTTCTCTCCTTCAAATTCATTTTGAGTTTGAGGAAGAGAAATGTTCAAGATGATGACCCAATAGAGGAGCCAGAACCAAATCCATTGCCAAATCCAATATCAACTTGGCATTTGACATCAACCATCAAGCCTACACCAAAAATCAAGGTTGTGAGTTTCTCTTCACCAACTGCTCTTCAAATGAGGTATGAGTTTAAAATTTTTCATTGTTTTGTTTGCCATAGAATTGAATGTATTTGCTTGCATTTGTGAGGAAGGTTGACACTTCCTCATCATTTAATTCTCATGCATCCTCACAAGAGTAAGTGTGGGTATTCACTTTTGGATCTCCAAAAGGAAATCCCACCTTACTTGGAGAAATCTAAAACAAGTACCTAGAATCCTTTAAGCATTGTTTTGTAGACTTAGTCATTTTTGTCTAGGTTTAGATAATAAAACTTTTGGGCATGACTTAATTGGTGAATTGGCATATAGAAACTTGGGCATAGTGACAGCCATAATTTTTAATTGAGCTTCATGCATAGATGGTGTCACTAGATTACAAACTCCTAGGAATAAGTGATATCCTTGCTCTAAAATTGAATTACTTTTTTTTGGAGGAGTCACTAAATTTTAAATTCCTAGTGAAGTTCAGGAGGATAAAATTGAGAATCTTGTTTGTCATGGTCTAAATGATAAAATTTGCTCTTGAAAGCTAAGATGGTTAGAAACTTTAAAAGATGTAGGGATCCATATAGTATATTTCTATCACATGCATTGCTATGAGTAGGAGCTTTAGAAAATATGCAACATGAATTATTCATAAAGCTCCACTCTTATCAATGAATAACACATTGATCATGGATACACATGACATTTGAACCAATGCATCTTTGATTTTGTTCTTCCCCATATGTACAAATGAAAGTTCGGTTACCTAACCCGAATGTTCATTTGTACAAGTATCGGGAGCTAACCATCCTTCTCTATTCAAGAGAGGAAGTTTGCATGAGTAATATTACTATGCAGGTATTCAAGAAGTTGATTATTGGGATCCCTAGAGGATCCCATTTCAACATCTCTTGGCCAAGGAGTAAATGAGGATGGTTGCTACCTATCGGAAATTATGATCGAAGGTCAATTATAACTATACGAGGCTAGAGATTTGAAATGGGAACCCTCCATGAGCAACCAATGGGCTGCCACGAATGGGTGAGAGCATTATGCTCTCAACTATTCTAAGCACTCATTCAAGCTCAAGGGATTTGCCACCATCATTGGGTGCAAGTTGTTCCTATGTGGCTAGAAGGTATGTTGTACCTTACCCAAGGAACAACTGATCATACCCAATGCATGTTGGGCACATGTCACTCCCTTATGGCAAAAAGATATGATACACCTTAGCCAAAGAATGACGAAACATATTCAACGTATGTTGAGTGCACGTCATTCCTTTGGATCTAAAGGTTTTCATTATCCTAGCCAAGGAATGACAAATCACACCCAACACATGGAGACCCTGATGTGCGGATGATCAACATCGAAAACACTCTATTCAACCACACTCATGGTGTCCATGGGAAGCAACACAACAATCAACACTCAACCCTCCATTGTCAAAGCCACACTGCAACAAGGATAGGCCAACTCATGGCCTACCTCTGTTGTTAGGGTTTCAACCCCTATAATGGACCTTGATCAAGAATAAGCTTGGGGGAGGACCCCCACTTGAGGTAACTTGTATCACACCCATTGCATTTTTATTTTAATCATCCATTGCATATTTACTTTCCATTCATCCACCATCCACCATGCATCTAAAAAAAACAGGAACTTAGATTTGCTTTGCTTATCAAATAAAGATGTGCGGTAAGAATGATTTAGAATTCACATAGATGAGATGATGAATAGTTGCTCTGTTTTATTTTTCCTAAGTCCCTAGTTTACAACTTGCTACTCTCCGAATATTGCTTAAATTGGCTAAAATTAACTTTGCCTTGATTTAGAAATTGTGGGTAGCAAAAGCTTAATCTACTTCTAGGTTGTTGGGAGATTTGAATTAGTAATAGGACTGCTATTCCTATTTTGAAAGTGAAACTTAGATTTCCGGAGAAATCCTATCAAGATTTAAGTTTCCCTCATTTGATTGGAAATACCTACCAAAGCCATATGATATTCATACATTGAATACACCTTATGCATATGCTATTTGCTTTCACATTGAGCCTAGTCAAACTAGTATAGACCTATGTGAGAAATCATTCAATTATTTTTGAATTCAAGACTTCACTTGCACATGTTATACTTCTACACTAGAAGGAAGCAAAATTCCATAATATCCACCATTCCACAATAAAAAGAGAAACTCCATGTTATTCATAGTTAGCACTCTCTTCAAGTTATTGCATAAAAAGGAGTAGAAGACATGGCTACAAGAAAAAGAAAAAGAAAATGCATGCTTATATCATAAGCATGAGAAAAAAAATAATATGCATACTCCATAAGCATAAAAAAAAAGGGTAGCCATGTTTCATCCTTGCAATAAAGAGAGACCACATCAAAAGGAGTCATCTCAATGTTTCCACTTCCACCTCCATTCCATCACACATGCACAAGTCTTGATTCAAAAGTTTGAATTGATTTCTCCTAAGTCTTGCTCTTTTGACTTAGAAATATTATGTGTTGCAAATATGCCTACTTACATTCCCTACCAAGCTCCATGTACAAGCCATATTCAAAGAGTAGGAATAGTATAGGAATAATACCTTGGTGAGGACATATTTCCACCATACACAAAGGAGTGATTGAGAGAATCAATTGAGGTACTTATAATTTAATTTGAATCTCTCCAGAATTTAAGTGGAACTTGATATCTAGGCTATGCTTGCTCCATTTGTTGTTCTATCTTTCAATTACCCATGAATAGGAGAAGGCATAACTCCCATAATGACTTAAGAAGGGTGATGTACCATAGCAACTTTTTGCAATACTAGGTAGAGTATTTTGTTGTGCACTTGGTGCTTTCGAAAGGTAGAACATTGTAGAAACTCCTGATCATCAACCTAAAGTCTTGACTTTGCTCGGGACGAGGAAATGATAAGCTTGGTGGAGTTTGTTGACGGCTGTTATATACCAATTTCAGCCGTCAATATAACTCAATGTGAAGGATTAATCATTTCTTTCAAACATCACCTTTCTACTTGACCTATTTCCACTTGTACTTGGAGAAATATGTGTATGCAGATATTTATACAGGAATTGAGGAAAAGTATGGGGAGCAATCCTATAAAATATCATCCCAGCCAATTAGGCAATGACATGTGGCACCACATGGATCAAATGGCCCACAAACAGAAGCATCCAAGGCCATCCAACGGTGTAGCACCAATATCAGTCAATGGGACCCACCTGGCAGCCACCTGGAGGAAGTACGGGCCGTTTGGAGCCCTGACCAGGTCAGTCGAACCAGGGGGTCAGCCGACCTGGTCCTGGCGCCAAACGCGGTCAACTTCCATGTGTTGGATCCTCCCGACTCCCTGGAGTCAATGACAACTTATTCGCACGCTTTTGGTGGTGGGAACCAACCTCAACACTAGTATAAATAGGGCCTCATACCCCTCACTTCAACAGACACCACTTGGGCATCATTCTATTGTATACACTATCTTCCAAAGTCCTTAGATGAGTTAGGATGTAGAGAGGAGAGCCTCTAGTCCCAAGTCCAATTTGGGAAAGGAGTAGAAGGAGTCTCTCTTCCCAATTCCACATTGGAAAAGGTATATCTCATGTATTCCTCCTTGTATTTGTGACTTTGTGCTCAATAAAGATATTATCTTTAGTCTTGTTTTATACGTATACTTGGACAAAGCGTTTCTTGTTTGATTGTGGAGTCCATGTAAGTGGAAGGTATAATCTTTATGATTTTACTCTCATGATCACATCTTATGGTCATAAACACTATAGACCCCCACTATAGTCTATGTAGTTATGATATGATTATGTTAATATGAATAACTATGCTATGCAATCAACATTGGTTCAACGATGATTTAGTTCATTACCTTAGGATGGCTTGTGTTGCAGCTCTTAAGGTATTTGCTTAGTATGCTAGCATGGTGCTAGGGTATTTAAGTAGCGTTGGATGTCTCGTAGACCCACGGATTGAAGAGGTAGGCAGTAGGTGGTGACAGTCCTATCTATCCTTTGTAATCCTCCACGTTCGGCTATGCCACAGGCTCTTGGCGGGAGTCGCCCTAGTATTGCTAGGGGTAAGCCCGTGCCGATGTGTTGAATAACATTGCATAGGAATTCATCATTGACATGACCATTAGTATCTACCTTAGGCTATGTATATGTAATAGGAGCATTGTAGGAGCAACTCTCTAACTCTTAATCCAATCTCCCTCTAGGACCCATTTACCCTTTAGAATAGAATGCCTAGGTATGTGTCACACTACCCCCATTATCAACTTACCCCCTGTCCGAATAATTGATTAGTATCCCATAGCATGACCATAAGAGTAGTATATACCTTACTCCATTGCCTTCCTTTGGGATAAATACGATACCCTTGGGAATACTCATGGGTGAAATGCTACAACGGCATCTTCCGTGCGCTTGTGGATCTCATCTCTTTACCGGAGATGATATGTGGTGTTAAGAAATACCAACAAGTATTTGTGGCACCGTTGCTGGGGATGATTTGTTAGTATATCTTAGGAGGCGTCAACAAAATGCAGCAGCAAAACACATTTTTTTTTTTGAAAATAATAGTAGAGAATGTGTATAAACATAGTAGCAAGCATGCTAAGACGCAGTTGAAATTGCAAAAGGAAAATGCAGCGGTGCAATTTAGAATATAGCTTTTATAAAATAGTTCTTATGTGTTTTATGGTGTCCATTCTACCTAGGCTTGCGTCCTACGGTTGACATGAGTCTAATACCAATTTGTGACACCCGGTTCTAAAAAACGAATCAAGTGTAGTGTATGTGTGCCCAGGATGTTCATCACACACATACAAATGTATCACCAACGGAAATCAGAATTTAACCATGTCATGAATAATATAAATACCTTGATTCTAGTGCAGCGGAAAATAATATAGCAGCGACTCCAACTCCACAGACAATCGATGGTAGTACGCACGCCTAGTGCTCCATGTTGATCTCCAAAATATCTCTAGCAGCTGTTGGGGGGGGGGGGGGGGGGTTGCAAGGGTGAGTACGTGCCATACTCAGCAAGTGTGTGAAAGTATGACATGTAGCTAAAAACAAGGATGATAATAAATAGTGGCTATTTGAAGAAAAGTACATTGTAAAACATATGAAAAAGCATCCTACAATGTCTATGTGAATTTAATCCCATCATAACCCAAGTAATTATCATAACTTGTATCCAACATTTTCATTTACCATCATACCTCATCCATCAATTCAATAATCATCAATATAAAAATTTCTCAACCTCATAACAAACCATATCCATTTATTATAAAATTATAGCCCAAACCATTACCCAACCAATATCAATCCATCCCAAATCCAAAGTTCAATTCTAATCATGTAGGCCATCCAAGTGCTCGTGACCGGGAGCACGGCTATCATGATAGTTTATAACACTCTACAGAGGTTGTACCACTTTACCCACATGTTCGTGATTTCATCACCTTTCGGTGACTAAGAAACTCTATTATGCCTTATCACACTTTCGAAGGTGTGTGGCCAAGAGATCACAAAATAGCCTTTCAAAAGGGACTACTAGTATGTACATGCCCACTAAGGTTTCACCGGCAGGCTTGAATCTCCATTCTCCCACCCACGGGCCCCCTCGTGTGCCATGCGGATCCCAGGGTAGCCCTCCTCGACTCCCGTTCCCCGTGCCATCCAATGGTCCATACAATACTAGCAGCGCTCCTAATTATTCAGCTACTTCGCACCCATACTTGGCCTTGTGGTGGCACTGTTGTCCTGGCATATCTTGCATGAACCGGTCCTTAGATCTAAGGCAAGCAAAACCACTGTACCATCCAACCCATCCACCAAACCATGCTTGCTTAGATCACCCAAGTTCTATATTACCAATTAACCATGTCCATCAATTCCCATTATCCATAACTTCATTAATTCACAATTAAACCATTTGGTTATTCTCAATCCCAATTTAGTAAGCAGAGCAAAAGTGTAAAATACCATTCCCGACTCTCTACACCATAACCCAAGCGACAAGGGGTGGCCAACAATACTAGTAAACTCCTACGAATAGGTTTCCCATCAAGTTGACACAAGCATGCAATTTTGCAAACAAAATATTTAAAAACATAGGTTCAATATGGTCAAGGACACTTGCCTTATACTCCGCAATTTGATGTTCAAGCAAATCAAAGTCTTGTACACGAAGATCATCGCATATTCACTTCTTGATCGTAACTTCTTGAGCGTACCGGTCTATTCGCAATCAAGCACATACACAAGCAACATACGAAATAAATGCATTGCAACCACTAATCAACATGCAAAGTATGGATGCATGCAGAAAATATACTTGTATTAATGCTATATAAATTTCTATGGCTTTTTAACAGTTTTCGATAATGATTTCCTGTTTATTTGAGCAAGTTTGGAATTAACTAGAATTTATTCAGAGGTAAAATAATTATTTCAGAACATTAAATATACTGAAAATATTATTAATAACTTACTAGAATTTATTCTAAATTTTCTAGAATTTTTCTGGATTTAATTTGATATTTTATGAATTGACTAGCCTTTAATCATATTTATTAATTCTGAAAAACAGATTAATTAATACTGAAAATATAATTTTAGTCAAATCTAAAATAACAGATTGATCTTGTTTGATTTAATCTAACTTGCATGTTTTAGGTTGATTTATAATGATCCAACGATGATTAACGGTCGCTAAAATAAAACACGTCCTAGACGTGATTTAATTCAAGTATTAGAATCAAAATAATAGTCTAGATCTAGATTGTAATATCTACCATGCGTGCATCTAGTCTGGACGGTCGTGGAGGAGCGGCGCGACGTGTGTCTCCAGAATCTAGAGTTCGTCGATGAAGATGACGGTGGTCTGATATAGACGAAGAGGACGAAAGCATGACGTAGATGAAGGAGACAACAATGCGCTCCTCCAGCAGTATGACGACGGCGGCAACATAGCGATCTCCCACAAAAAACGGCGACGATACGACGATCCTTGGCGGCATCTCCCTTTTCTTCTCTTCTTCTTTCCTCTCCTTTATTTTTTTCTCTGGTGTGGCTCCTCCTGGTGGCTAGGGCTAACGGTGCCAAAGCTTTAGGCTATTTTTTTCTACTGCAACAGGCAGGGGTGGCGGCCCTTTTTATAGGCGCGCGCGTGCGGAGTCCCGATAGACTCCGCTGGACTCTCGGCCAGCGCAAGTACGGCCAGGCCTTGGCCAGTAGACCCTTTTTTTCATTACTGTTAGGAACGTGTCCTGGTTAGTCCCGATGGGACTCACGCTTGGTTTCAGCCCGCGCAAGTGCGGCCAGGCTTTGACTTCACCCTTTTTTTCTTTTTTTTCTTTTGGCTGTTTTCTTTACCCATTTTTTTCTCTTGGTGTGCGGCCATGGCTGTCCGTGCGGCCACGGTCCTGGCAACAGTTGACTTTTTTATTTGTTTGTTTTTTACTTCTTTATTTATTTATATTATTTATTTATATTATTTATTTATTTTATTATATTTTTTGTCTTTTATTTATATTTCTTTGTATATTGTTAATTATTATTGATTTCTCTTTTTATGTATATATATATTTTTATCTTTTATTTTCCTATTATTTGTTATTCTTTTATTTTATTTATTTAGTTATTTACTTAGTTAAAGTTATATTTTTTCTTTCTTTATGTTTGTTATTTATTAAATTATTCTTAAAAACTATTGTTTCTTTCTTTCATAATTAATTTTCTTTTCTTTATTTCTTTCATTCCATATTTATTATGCCAATTAATTATTTTTAACGTATTTGTCTTGGCAATAATTTAATATCTAGGGATGAATTCAAATGCAACATGAGATGCATATATTTTATATTTTTCTTTATAAAAAAATTACATCCCATTATTAATACTAAATTCCTATTTAAGTTTTTAATTTGCCAAAACTTGAAAATCAGGGTGTTACAGTCAAGAACTAAGTTAGCACAATTACAAGCTTTAGGTGGAATGGACTCAATATTTGAAGAAGGTGAGCTCTTAGGAGAGGAGGAGGAAGCACTTTGGTTGAGTGATTCAACTTGTACTTGATGGTCCTTGTTAACTTTTGTCAAGTTAACAAGCTCATCCTTAAATACAACATTCAAATCATTTAGATTTAAGCAAGTTTCCTTGCTCAAAGCTACCTCACGCTCAAGTGCTTCTCTCTTTTCCTTTTTCTAGCTTGAGAGCCTCATCAAGCTCAGAGTATCTCTCCTTTTGAAGGACGAGCATATCTTCTTGTCGGTTGATAAGATATTCCTTCTAAAATATTTCACCCGTCAAAATTTTCATTTTAGCAAATGCAGTTTTACTTAAGCCCTTAAACATGTGTTCATTTTCATCACTGCAATCAAACTTATTATCAGAGTAATTAAGCGAGGGAGGTGTAAGTCAAAACTTTTTCTTGCCTTTCTTAGCTATGAGGCAAGTATGATTATAAGTCTTCCGTCCTCCCATGTTCGGGAAGAGCGTAGACTTCTTAGTAGGCTTCTTGATGATAATGGTAGCCATCTCTTCTTCTTCATCAAAGGAGGACTCATCGTTTGAGTCCCACTCTTTGCCGATGTGTGCGTGATGAGGTTCTCTCCTTTTCTTGAAGATTTTTCTCTCTTGAGGCTTCACTTCTTTCTTCTTCTTATTTTCTTCATATGGGCAATTTACCATGAAGTGCCCATATTCACTGTAGTTATAGCATGAGCATCTAGATATGGACTTGTCTTTTTCTTTGTTCTTATCATCACTGGAATTGTTTCTTTTCTCCTTCTCATCATCCTCTTAAATTTATTCATGAAGAGAACCATTTCTTCTTCATACATGTCGGTGCTCATGTCATCGCTATCTTCATCTTCTTGCATCTTGTTGATTTTCTTGTTATTTGATTTGTTAGCCACCATGAGAGCCAACCCCTTATTCCTTGATGAAGAAAGCTCTGCAAGGTCCTTCACATATTTGGCTTCCTTTTACATCATCTCATGGTTGATGATTTTGCCCAATAGTTCGTTCGGAGTCATTATGTGGAACCCCAAACTTTCTCGGATCATGGAGCATAGAGTGATATTCCATGGCATAAATGCTCTAATCATCCTTTTGAAGACCACCTCATGGTCAGTCCACTCCTTGCTTCCATAGGCACGAATCTTGTTGATAGGCGCCTTCATTCGGTTGTACATCTATTGAGGTGATTCACACTCCTCAATGGCAAATCTTCCCAATTCTCCTTCAAGCATTTCAATTTCTGCTTCATGAACTGAGCGATTTCCTTCATGGGCAGTCTTGAGTGTATCCCATATTTCTTTGGCACTCTCCAATCCATCAATCTTGGTAAACACTTCTCGGCTCAAAGAAGAGGTTATCACTGCCATAGCTTGTGCATTGTGGTGAATTTCTTGCTCTTGCTCTGGAGTAAGTTCATCGTCGGTATTCGAGATATCTACACCTATACATAACATGTCAAAGACTAGGGTTTAAGGAAATAAGATGCATTTTTATATTATACTTCCACATTGTATAATCATTTCCGTCAAAGTGTGGAGGTCTTCCTATAGGAATCGAAAGATAGTGATTGTTAGAATTATGATGATCATAATTATAAGAATATCGGGAGTAGTCATCATGAACACTCCCCGTCATCTTCTCTTCTTCTTCCTTGCCCTTTTTGCTTAGTAGTTTCTTTCTTAAAAGGGCCTTGAGTTGACGCACTTCTACATCATCATGTTTGTTCTCCTTGAGTATATTGAATGTCTTTGTGTCATGTTCATCTTCAGTGTTGAGCACCTTTAGGATCTCGTTGTTTTCACTGAGGCCATTTGATCTCTCCGAGAGGTGAGTCTCGTAGATGGAGAACCTCGCTCTAATACCAATTGAATGTGGCCTAGAGGGGGGTGAACAGGCTTTTGAAATTTTTCCTGAAGCACTTAGCAAAACTGTTAAAACCAGGAAGGCCGGACTAGTCCGGTCTGAGTAAGGACTAGTGCAGCGTGTATAAGCACAACTATCGAATTGAGATCTCTTATATGTTTCCTTTGAATCTTTCGCAGCTGAATGTAGTAAACTGTACTAACAACTCTAGCAAGTGTTAATAGTAAATGATTTGCATGTTGAATACAAGATTAACACAAGTTGTATGTATGATCAAGTTTATGCCCTAGATAGTGATGATAATGAAAAGTATAGATCAAGAGCAAAGAAGACAAATGATTTTTATCGAGGTTCGATCTCACCAAAGAGATATACACCTCGTTGAGGAAGCACACACAGAGCCGGGTCTCTTCAAACCCTTTTCCCTCTTGAAATCACCACACAAGGCCGACTTGATTCCACTATCACAGGTAATCATAAAGTTGGTGGGGCAACCTCACACATTATGGGCTCCCACAAGATTACAAATGAAAATAGAGATCAACACACTCAAATAATTACACAATAATCAACAGGAGTGTGTGAGAAATCAAACCCAGGAGCTCAATGATGATAAGATCGTCACTCTCCCTTTCCCAATTGCCAACTCTCAAAGATTTGACTCTTAGGACCTAAGAATGTGTGGAGAGGAGTGTTTTTGTGCTCTTGGATGCAGTGGTGGCGCTGTGGTTCTTAGTTGGTGGTTGTGGGGTTGTGGATCACCTATTTATAGACATTCAGAAAAAGTTACCGTTTGAATCGCGACAACCGGACTAGTCCGCTATGGACCGACAAGTCCGGTGTGCTGAGTCATTTGACGTGTATAAGTGCAGGACACTAGGAAACCCTAAATTTTGTGAGTGAACTGGACTAGTCCGTTGAGGACCATACTAGTCCATTTTTGTCCAGAAAGGTAATCAGACTACTTCTCTGAACCACCGGACTAATCCTCCTTTGGAACTGTGAGAACGGACTAGACCGCTATGAAACCGGACTAGTCCTCTATGAGGTACTGTGATAGAACAGAGTAGTCCTCCGTGAAACCAGACTAGTCCTATTGTGATACTGTGAGAGACTGGACTAGTCCTCTCTAGGGTCGGAGTAGTCCTCTATTCCTGCAACTTGAATTGTGTTATAGCCCTAATTCTTTCCGCAACGACTTGAGCTCTTGGGGGTGTGTCTCTCACACACACCATACACATTTAGGACTACTTTTTGCATCTTTTTTTTTCACTTGTGCTCTTCCCTTTCTTGATATTCATTTTTCACCCTTTTCCACCTTTAGTTCACTTGTGCTCTTCCCTTTATTGATATTTATTTTCCACCTTTTTGCACCTTTAGCTCTATTCTCCGAACTATGCTCTCATCTCAACAAACTTGATTAGGATCTCACTTGTTTGTCATCAATCATCCAAAACGCACAAGGGTGTGCCTATATGCACTTCAATCGTTAATACAGGTAACACCGCCATTAAGGCGGGTTATCACATTGTTGATCACTCATAATACCGGTAGATCATGTATAGGGTGATTAATATAGCCAGGGCCACCTGTCGGGCCAGGCATGCTCTATAACGGTCAGTCCTTAGCATATAAAGGGATGCACCGCATGGTAGAAGACAATTAAGATCACACGCATACAAGCACCATAAACACTCACCACACACTCATACAATCAACAACCACCCTGTGGAGTAGGGTATTACGATCACACGGCCCGACCACATAAAAAATCCCATGTCATCATCTTGTTCGTGATCTTACAGTTGCCCCATCCGAATACGAACCTTCGCAAACTACACTTTAGTAGTACCGGAGGAAGTGTCATTGCTACACTTCGACATTTGGCACGCCAGGTAGGGGGCGCTAAGATATCAAGATGGTGAACTCCACCGCAGCTTCGTCCAACGATTTGGTTGAGCAGCATATTGGAGGAAATCCCTCCAACATGCAGCAGCCAACCAATGTTGTTGTCCTGACAGGTGTCGTTCCACCACCACCTCCACCATCTCAGCAAGATTGTGTATTTGCGTCGATCACTGCATCAACAAACAACCCTGAGAATGTGCTGAACACAGCGCAAACTCTTCTCCAGCATCCACTGGCGCAGGGAGCTCCTCCCGCTACGCTGGAGCAGTGGCATGCTGTTGTGGAGCATTTGGTTGTAGCTGCAGCCAAAGCCATCAACATCCAAGGTGTTGATATTTCCTACGCACTACTAACAATTCATTCGTGGCAGTGGTGCCAACAATACTTGTTGGTAGGTTTTGATTCTTAATTGAACGTCCACAAGCGCACGGAAACTATCGATGTAGCATTTCCCCTTTTAAGAGTATTCACAATGGGTGTCATTTATATTTCCACAAAGGAAGGCTAGGTGGAAGTAAAACAATCATCAAGTGGATAGGGTGGCCTAGGTAGGGTTCTACCAAGGATGGGTTTAATGATAAGTGGAGGTAGTGTGACACACACAAGAGCATTCTATCCTAAGGGGATAAATGAGGTAACAGAGGGACTAGGCTAAGAGTTAGGTAGATACTCCTACTATACTTCTAATGTACATATACATCGCCTAAGTTAGTTACTAATGATTATATTAATTATGAATTCTCATGTTAAGTGGATTAACACATCGAGCACGGCTTTACCCCTAGCAACACTAGGCGACTCCCTCCAAGAGCCTGTGGCATAGCCGAATGTGGAGGATTACAAAGGACAGATAGGGTTGTCACCACCTACTGCCTACCTCTTCAATCTGTGGGTCCACGAGACATTCAATGCTACTCTCTATCCTAGCACCATGCTAGTATATTAAGTAATTACCTTAAGAGCCTAGGCACAAGCCATCCTAAGGCAATGAACTAAATCATCATTGAACCAATGTTAATTCATAGCATAAGTGATTCACATTGACAGTCATATCATAGCTAATTAGACTATAGTGGAGGTTTATAGTGTTTATGATAATGTAATGAGCATGGTATAGCACAATCATAAATACTATTCCTATCACATACATGGAATCCACAACCAAACAAGAAACGCTTCATCCATGTATATGAACAACAGTAGACTGAAGATATCATCTTTATTATGAACAAAGTCACAAATACAAATAGGAATATGGGAGACATACCTTTTCCAATTGGGAAGAGACTCCTTCTACTCCACTCCTAATTGGACTATGGACTAGAGGCTCTCCTCTCTACAGCCTATACTTCTATAAACCTATAGAGAGTAGTGGATACAATGGATGAATACTCAAGTGGTGAGTGTTGAAGTGAGGGGTGAGGGGTCCCATTTATAGCTTGGAGAAGGGTAGGTTCTGCCACCAAAACCGCGCAAATCAATCACCCATGACCTCTTCAAGCCCGGAGGAGCCAACACGTGGCGTTTGACCGTGTTTGGCGGTAAGAACAAGTCGGCCGACCAGGGGGGTCAGTCGACCTGGTCTTGGCCCCGTTGGGGTTGTGCTTCCTCGAGGTCTTTGCCAGGAGGGTCCCATTCCTTTATATGGGTGCTATACCGTTGGATGGCCTCAAATATTCCTGTTAGTGGGCCATTTGATCCATGTGGTGCCATGTGTCATCACTTGATTGGCTAGAATGATATTTTATAGGATCCATCCCCTTGTTTCACTTCATTTCTGCATAGAATCCCTGCATGCACTACTTTCTCCAAGGACAAGTGGAAATAGGTTAAATAGAAAGGTTATGTGTGCAAGAAATGACAATTCTTTTACATAATTAAGTTATATTTACGGGTGAAATTGGTGTATAACAATCGTCAACACAAGGTCCGCCCCTCGCTGGGCAGACACCTTAAAGGAACAGGACCTTGTCTGGTAGACTTGGTACTTAGGCGTCGCAGCACAGGAGACGTGCGCCCTCCCAGCAACACTACAAGGATTCCGCCCTGTTGCAACGATTGTACTACAACTAATACTAAATCATTGCAAAAAGCTTGGTCTTTTGCCACGATTTACTAGTTCGTGGTATTAGAATCTATCGCCACGGAACACATTCGTCGCATTAGGATATGTTGCCACGATTCACTAGTTCGTGGCATTAGGATCTATCGCCACGGAACACGATCGTTGCATTAGGATATGTTGCCACAATCCACTAGTTCATGTCATTAGGATCTATCGCTAAAGAACACAATCGTTGCATTAGGATCTATTGCCACGATTCACCAGTTCGTGGTGTTAGGATCTATTGCCATAGAACATAGTCGTTGCATTAGGATCTATTACAACAATTCACCAGTTCGTGGCATTAGGATCTATCACCACGGAACACAATCATTGCATCAGGATATGTTGCCATGATTCACGAGTTCGTGGTGTTAGGATCTATCACCATGGAACACTATCGTTGCATTAGGATTTGTTGCCACGAATCAATAGTTCATTGCATTAGGATCTATCACCACGGAACATGATCGTTGCCTTAGGATCTGTTACCACGATTCACTAGTTCGTGGCATTAGCATCTATCGCCACGACACACAATCGCTGCATTAGGATCTGTTGCCACGATCCACTAGTTTGTGGCATTAGGATCTATAGCGACATAACACAATCATTGCATTAGGATCTGTTGCCATGATTCACCAGTTCATGACATTAGGATCTATCGCCACAGAACAAAGTCGTTGCATTAGGATTTGTTGCCACGATTCACCAGTTCTTTGTGTTAAGATCTATCGCCACACAACACAGTCGTTGCATTAGGATCTGTTGCCATGACTCACCAGTTCGTGGCATTAGGATCTATTGCCGTGAAACACAATCATTGCATTATGATCTGTTGCCAAGATTCACTAGTTTATGGCGTTAGGATCTATCGCCACATAACACAATCATTACATTAGGATCTGCTGCCAAAATTCACTAGTTCGTGGCGTTAGGATCTATCATTGCGGAACATAAATTTTGCATTAGGATCTTTTGCCATGATTCACTAGTTCGTGGCATTAGGATCTATCACCGTGGAACACAATCGTTGCATTACGATCTGTTGCCACGATTTCCTAGTTCATGGTGTTAGATCTATCGCCACAGAACACAATTGTTGCATTAGGATATGTTGCCACAATTCAATAGTTCGTGGCATTAGGATCTATCGCAACGGAACACAATCGTTGCATTAGGATCTATTATCACGATTCACTAGTTCGTGGCGTTAGGATCTATCACCGCAGAACACAATTGTTGCATTAGGATCTGTGGCCACAATTCACCAATTCATGGCATTAGGATCTATCGCCATGGAACACAATCGTTGCATTAGGAACTTTTGCCACGATTCACCAGTTCGTGGCGTTAGGATCTATCGTCCCAGAACACAATCATTGCATTAGGAATTTTTGCCACAATTCACCAGTTCGTGGTGTTAGGATCTATCACCACGGAACACAATCATTGCATTAGGATATGTTGCCACAATTGTACTAGTTCGTGGCATTAGGATATATCGCCATGGAACACAATAGTTGGCCTCACAATATCTTACAAAACATTGGCCACTTTGAGAATGAATGAATGTGTGGTGTGTTCATTGTGTTCCTCGGGAATCATAAGGAAGGATTTGTTTATTTTCTGGACAAGTGAATTATTTAGTTATCAATTGAATGTGCTCTAAGTTCAGTGATGTGTGATATCAACAGTGAACAAAAGCAATGTAACACCCTCATTTTCATGCATAATTCCCTATATACATTCATATACATGATTAGCATTAACCCACATAAAGAGGAACGAGTTTAAAATTGATCTGGAACAAAACCGCACTTAAAATGTTGAAAAGTGCGGACTAGTCCAATTTTGGTGAGGACTAGTCTGATTTCTCTCTGACTAAAATTAGACTTGTCCGTTTTTGCTGCGGACTAGTCCGATTTTGCCTCTGGACACTTTCGGACTTGTCTGATTTTATGCGGACTAGTTCGATATTCCAAGAATCCTTGAAAATTTGCTAAGTCCCTGGACTTGTCCGAACTAGTCCGGTGTTCCAGTGAACTTGTCTGTTTTCCTCTCTGACTAAAGTCGGACTTGTCCGATTTTTGGCCGGACTTGTCCAATTTCATTCTGACTAACTTCGGACTAGTCCGGTCCTTTTCGGACTTGTCCGATATTTCGCGACTCCGAATTGATCTTTTGTTTTACGACTTGTTTCTTGGGTTTCACGTTAAGTGGGCCTAGAGACGTCGTGTCTAACTCTTTTAGAGCCCATGTGGGACTCTAAACCGGCCTCCACTCATCTCAAACTCGAAATCCATCTAACCCTAGCCTCCACCTCTATATAAACAACGCCACCCCTTGGCTTGACATCTATTTGCCACTTTTCCACCCCACCCAAACCCTAGTTTGTGGAGAGACGCCATCAAGGAGGGAGAAGGATATACCAAGCAAGAAGAAGAAGAGGAGGAAACAAAAGAGGATCAATATCTCCATCAAGTTTCGTTCTTTATCACCAATTCACCTCCAAGTTCATCACCAACCCTAGATCATCAAGATCCAAGTGCTACCTCCAAGATCCTTGACTCATTAGAGTCCTAAACACCTGGTATACCTTCTATTTTCCTTTTCCTCATGTGAATTTGACCCCTAATCTCCAAATTCACGTCGATCTAGAAAACCCTAGTTCGCCCGTTCTGCAAAGTGCGGACTAGTCCGCCCTTCTGCAGACTAGTCTGATTTTGCTGACTGTGTTGAATTGATTCTAAAAGTAGATCTAATCAAATTCAAACCTGTATAAACTTGTTAAAATCTATTAGAACTAGTTAGTGATCATTAAAAACAATCTATTAACAAGTTCCACCTTGCATTTGCATCAATCATGCATATCATGTCATAGTGAGTAATATTTGTGCACTCTTTGATTGTGTTTCTTGTCTTGTATGTTTATTTTGTGGATTATACGGCTTTGCGCTAGAGAGCGTAGTGGAGGATATCCATCATCAAGAGTTTGAAGGCGTTGACCCTAATCAATCCCAAGAGCAAGGCAAGTGTCCTTGAAGCATATTGATCCTATTTTAAAATAAATGTTTTGTTTGCAAAACTGCATGCTTATGTCAATTTGATGGGAAATCCCGTGGTAGGAAGTTTACTAGATTTGTTGACCACCCTTGTCACCTGGAATATATGGTAGAGAGTCGATAAGGGCCTTTTACAATTTTGCTTCGCTTAATCAACTAGGATGGGAAAACAACTATACCACTAAATTTAATTATGCATGGATGAGATTATGGTTAACATGAACTGGTTAATATGATATGGTAATGGGTGATCTAAGCAAGCCTGGTATGTGGATGGGTTGGATGTATGGTGGTTTTGCTTGCTTTAGATCCAAGGACCGGTTTGTGGAGCGACCATCCATGATTTACAGTGCCACCACGAGGCCAAGTATGGGTGCGGCGTAGCTGATTAATTAGGGCTTTGCCAGTGCTATTTGGACCATTAAGGATGCTCGGGGAAGGGGTAGTGGGATTGGGTTTGTTGATGATTGGTGGGACAACCCTGGGATCCGAATGGCTCAAGAGGAGGCCCATGGTTGAAGATGTGCTCAGTTGGAGGCATCGCCACTGGTGAAACCACAGTGGGGTCTAAATAGGCTAGTAATCTCTTTGTGAATGCTATTTTGTGATCTCTTGGCCACACACCTACGGAAGTGTGAGACGACATAATTGAGATTCTAAGGTCATCGAAAGGTGATAAAATCACAAACATGTGGGTGAAGCGGTACAACCTCTGCAGAGTGTGTCTAAAACTATCATGATAGTCGTGCTCCCGGTTATGAGCAACCTGGACCCTCACATGATTAGAGGAAAGTTGGGGTTTGGGATGGTTATGGTTGGTATTATGGTTATGGATGGTTATGAATTAATTTCTGGTATTGAATATGGATATTGGTATATGATGATGGATATGGAATATGGACTGGTATTATGATAACTACATGGTTTATGATGGGTTTATTCACATACATATAATATATTGCTTTTCAAATGTTTTAATGTACTTTTCAGCACTCAACCATTATTATATTCATCATTTGAATTAGCCACATGTCATACTTTCCACACTTGCTGAGTACGACATGTACTCAATCTTGTAATTCCCCCCCCCCCCCCAAGAGTTGCAAGTCAGGATTGGGAGTTTAATGGCGGTAATGCAGAGTTCTAGGCCGTGTCTACCGTCAGCTTTGCCTATGGTGTTGATTGGAGCTGCGCTACCCTATCGCTTATGCTACCTAGCTGTTTAGTTTGCTTAATTAGTATATTTCCACTGCATTAGTTGAACTCGTCATTAATTTTCATTAGAACTTGTATTTGAGGATAATATGGTTTGTGTAATAAAATTTGGTTAATTAATCTTGTTCTGTGGTAATTTTCTGTATACTCTTTTGTGAATGCTCTCGTGTATGTGTGTTGAACATCGTGGGCACACATATGCGTTAACTTGGTTCATTTTCGGAACCGGGTGTCACAAATTGGTATCAGAGCCACAAGTTGTTCGTAGGACACATCCTAGATAGAATAGACACTTTAGAGCACATAGGAGCACTCAGGAATCAATGTGTTTTGGTTAGTGTGTTGTTTTCTATATATTGTTTGCCTGTGTGCTTAATAGAGGATTTTGGGATGCTTTAGCATTACCATGTCCACTTAGGCTAGCTAGTTGTTTAGTTTCATATCCCTTGATGCATATAGTTGGGGACGTTTTCTAATTCTTACCTATTGCTTTTCTCCTGATGGTGAGGACTCACAACCAGAGGGATGCTAATGATGAGGAGGAGAACCATGGACTACCTCAGAACAACAATGGACAAGGACCTGCTCATGGAGCTATCAACATTGAGCAGCTTTTGGCTATGCAGAACCAGCTCTTGCAAACCATGATACAAACTATGGGACAACTGCAGGCTGGCAATAACAACAATCAGCCCCACATGCCTCCACCGCCAGCCCCACCTCCTCATAACTGGTTGGGAGAGTTTATGAGGACTAGGCCGCCAACCTTTGCTCAAGCCGCTAACCCTATGGATGCGTATGATTGGCTCGAGTCCGTGGAGAAGAAGCTAGCTATTGTCTAATGCAGTGACCGGAAGAAGGTCTTATTTGCTTCTCATCAACTAGTTGGAGCAGCTGTCGATTAGTGGGATTCACTATGCAATGCTCATGAGAACCAAGAGAGAATTACTTGAGCCGAATTCAAAGAGAGCTTCCATTCTTATTATGTGTCGGAAGGTGTTATGATTTTGAAGAGGCAAGAATATGAGAACTTGAGGCAAGGAAGATCGAGCGTTGGTGAATATCTCAATAAGTTCACTCAACTCTCAAGATATGCACCTGAGGATGTGAGCTGGGACAGCCGGAAGCAATACTTATTCATTAGGGGCTTGAACAATGAAATCCAAGTGCAATTGCTCAATTGTGACTATGCAAATTTCCAGAAGCTTGTGGACAAAGCAGTTGTGGTGGAGAACAAGGTCCATGATATGGAACAAGACAACAAGAGGAAGGCGCCATATCAAGGATAGCAATAAGGAAGCAATGTGCACCCTCGCTTTGCACCACCCAATGCGCCCTATTACAGCTCCTCTACTCTTACAGCGCCATGGATTTGCACCGCGCCCAGCTCAGTTTGTGCAGCAGTGCCCTATCATGCGAGCACCTAGGCCTCCAATGCCATATGCACCTCGTAATAATTTTTTCTGGTGCAAATGTTCAGAACCAAGCCTGCCCCAATAATCCCGGTAGAGTAAAGAAGTGCTATACTTGTAGAGAAGCTGGACACTTTGCACATCAATGTCCTAAGTCAAACCTTGGTCAAGGAAGCAATGCGCAAAGGCAAGATCCAAGACCCAATGAAGGACAACCGCAAGGGAACCAGGGACAACAGAATTTTGCTCGTGGCAACATGAACCATGTCTCTATGGAGGATGCTCAACAAGCGGATGACGTGGTCATTGTTATGTTTCTTGCGAACTCCAAGCCCGCAACTATGTTGTTTTATTCTGGAGCATCACATTCATTCATTGCATCGAAGTATGTTTCCAAGTATAGTTTGCCTATCTCTCATATGAAGTTTACTCTATTGGTTAAGTCTCCTGGAGGAGAGATGAGGACAAATATAGTATGTCCAAAATTAAGCCTTAGAATAAGGGGGGTAGACTTCTCCGCCAACCTCATTGTTTTGGACTCTCAAGGATTGGACATTCTACTTGGTATGGACTGGTTGAGGAAGCACAATTGAGTTATCGAGTGTGCCACGAAGACGGTGAAGTTGACTAATGAAGAAGGGATCACCATAGAATTTGAAGCATCTCAAACCGCACCGAAGCGATTGGAGCTGAATCATATGGACGGTGCCGCAACTGAGGAGATTCCGGTGGTGTGTGAATTTTTGGATGTTTTTCTGGACGAGTTGCCAGGTATGCCACCTGATCGAGACATTGAGTTTGTTATTGATTTAATAATTGGAACTGCATCTATAGCTAAGAGGCTGTATAGGATGCCTCCTAAGGAACTAGCGGAGCTCAAGAAGCAAATTCAAGAGCAACTAGAGAAAGTTTTTATTCGCCCTAGTTCTTCACCTTGGGGAGCACCCGTGCTGTTTGTGGACAAGAAGGATGGAACCCAAAGGATGTGTGTGGATTAGCGAGCTCTCAACGAGGTGACAATCAAGAACAAGTACACCTTGCCACGCATAGAGGACTTGTTTGATCAGATAAAGGGTGCTTGTGTCTTCTCTAAGATTGATTTGAGGTTGGGATACTTTCAGATGAAGATTAGACCATTGGACATACCCAAGACCGCTTTTAGGACACGATATGGATCTTATGAGTACACCGTGATGTCTTTTGGATTGACAAATGCGCCTGCCTACTTTATGTACCTCATGAATAAGGTCTTCATGGAGTACTTGGATAGGTTCGTTGTGGTGTTTATAGATGACATTATGATCTACTCGAAGGATAAGAAGGAACATGAGGAATCCTTGAGGCTTACGCTGCAGAAATTGAGGGAGCATCAATTGTATGCCAAGTTCAACAAGTGTCAGTTTTGGTTGAGAGAGATGTCATTTTTGGGTCATATCATCTCAGGAGGAGGTGTATCAGTTGACCCTGGAAAAGTGAGAGATGCGTTGAAGTGGGAACCACCGCAAAATGTAAAGGAAATAAGGAGTTTCCTTGGGATGGCTGGATATTACCGTCGGTTCATCAAGGACTTTTCCAAGATAGCCAAACCAATGACAAAATTGCTAATGAAGGGAAAGGATTTCCAATGGACTCAAGCTCGTCAAAAAAGTTTTGAGGAGTTGAAGAAGAGATTGACAACAGCCCCAGTTTTGGTACTACCGGATGTGAGCAAGAGTTTTGGTATTTATTGCGATGCATCAAGACAAGGACTTGGATGTGTGCTTATGCAAGAAGGTCAAGTGGTTGCATATGTATCGAGGCAATCGAAGAAACATGAGCAGAATCACCCCATGCATGATTTGGAACTTGCAGCCGTGGTACATGCGTTGAAGATTTGGAGACACTATATCCTTGAAAATAGGTGTGAAATTTATACGGATCACTAGAGTCTTAAGTATATTTTCACACAAACGGATCTGAATTTGAGGCAATGGAGATGGTTTTAGCTCATCAAAGATTATGATTTGGGGATCAACTATCATCCAGGAAAAGCCAATGTTGTGGCCGATGCATTGAGTAGGAAAGGAGTAAGTCATCAACTCACGGTTCGAGAGTTGCCATCTGAGTTATGAAAGGAGTTTGAACGGTTGAATCTCGGATTCATAAATGAGATGGGTATGATGGAGTTAAATCCGACCATGGAGCAAGAAATTTGAGAGGCACAGACCAATGATGAGGAAATTCGAGAAATCAAGGAAAGGACCCAAGAAGGGAGAGAATTCAGATTTGATGAGGATGAACATGGCACCCTATGGCTTGGTAAGAGGATTGTTGTGCCTAATATGAAGCACATTTGGGAGACAATAATAAAATAGTCACATGACTCACCATACTCAATTCATCCTGGTTGTACAAAGATGTACAGAGACATGAAGACTTGCTATTGGTGGGATAGCATGAAGAAGGACATAGCTGAATATGTAGCATTGTGTGATGTGTGTCAACGGGTCAAGGCAGAACATCAAAGGCTAGCTGGACTATTACAACCATTAAAGATTCCAGAGTGGAAGTGGGAAGAGATCGGTATGGACTTCATAGTTGGTTTACCACGTACTCAGTCCGGTTACGACTCAATTGGGGTAATTGTGGATTGGTTAACTAAGTTAGCCCACTTTATTCCCGTCAAGACCACCTATAATGGAGAGAAATTGGCGGAACTGTATATGGGAAGAATAGTATGTTTGCATGGAGTTCCGAAGAAGATAGTCTCGGATAGAGGTTCACAATTCACTTCTAGGTTTTGGCAAAAATTGCATGAAGCTTTGGGAACGAGGTTGAATTTTAGTTCAGCATATCACCCTGAAACGGATGGACAAACCGAGAGGACCAATCAGATTTTAGAGATCATGTTATGAGCTTGTGCTTTAAAGCATGGGAAAAGTTGGGACAAGAGATTGCCATATGCAGAATTTTCATACAACAATAGTTACCAAGCAAGCTTGGAAATGTCACCATATGAAGCTCCTTATGGAAGGAAGTGTAGGACACCTTTATTTTGGAATGAAGCAGGAGGAACTCAAGTATTTGGTTCGGATGTGTTGCAAGAAGCTGAAAAGCAAGTCCAAATAATTCGTGAAAACTTGAGGGCTGCCCAATCAAGACAAAAAAGGCTATGCGGACAATAGAAGAAGGAAATTAACCTTTGAAGTGGGAGATTTTGTTTACCTCAAGGTTTCACCGATGAGAGGTCATAAGAGGTTTAACATAAGAGGCAAGCTAGCACGTCGCTATATTAGACCATTCAAGATTTTGGACAAAAGATGTGAGGTAGCCTATAAGTTGGAGATGCCAGCTCATCTTTCATCTTTCGGATGTCCATGATGTCTTTCATGTTTCCCAGCTCAAGAAGTGCTTGAGAGTACCGGAAGAACAAGTGCCGATGGAAGGATTGGAATTAGAGGCAGATTTAACTTATGCCGAACAAACATTCAAAATCTTGGAAACCAAGGAGAGGGTCACAAGGAACAAGGTTATTAGATAGTGTAAAGTTCAATGTAAGCACCACACAGAAAAAGAAGCAACATGGGAGTTGGAGGATGATCTCAAGAAGGAATTTTCCTAGTTCTTCTCTTCCGCGTTGAATCTCGAGGGCGAGATTCATTTTAAGGTGGGTAGGTTTGTAACACCCTCATTTTCATGCATAATGCCCTACATACATTCATATACATGTTTAACACTAAACCCACATAAAGAGGAACGAGTTTAAAATTGATTTGGAACAAAACCGCACTTAAAATGCTGGAAAGTGCGGACTAGTCTGATTTTGGTAAGGACTAGTCCAATTTCTCTTTGACTAAAATCAGACTTGTCCGCTTTTGCTGCGGACTAGTCCGATTTTGCCTCTGGACACTTTCAGACTTGCCCGATTTTATGCGGACTAGTCCGATATTCCAAGAATCCTTGAAATTTTGCTAAGTCCCTGGACTTGTTCGGACTAGTTCAGTGTTCCAGTGGACTTGTTCGTTTTCCGCTCTGACTAAAGTCGGACTTGTATGATTTTTGGCCAGACATGTCCAATTTCTTTCTCACTAACTTCGGACTAGTCCGGTCCTTTTCGGACTTGTCCGATATTTTGCGACTCCGAGTTGATCTTTTGTTTTACGACTTATTTCTTGGGTTTCACGTTAAGTGGGCCTAGGGACGTCGTGCCTAACTCTTTTAGAGCCCATGTGGGACTCTAAACCGGCCTCCACTCATCTCAAACTCGAAATCCATCTAACCCTAGCCTCCACCTCTATATAAACAAACCCACCCCTTGGCTTAACATCTATTTGCCACTTTTCAACCCCACCCAAACCCTAGTTCGTGGAGAGACGCCATCAAGGAGGGAGAATGAGGTCCCAAGCAAGAATAAGAAGGGGAGGAAACGAAAGGGGATCAAGATCTCCATCAAGTTTCGTTCTTCATCACCAATTCACCTCCAAGTTCATCACCAACCCTAGATCATCAAGATCCAAGTGCTACCTCCAAGAACCTTGATTCATTGGAGTCCTAAACACATGGTATACCTTCTATTTTCCTTTTCCTTACGTGAATTCGACCCCTAATCTCCAAATTCACGCCGATCTAGAAAACCCTAGTTCGCCCGTTCTGCGATGTGCGGACTAGTCCGGCCTTCTGCAGACTAGTCTGATTTTGCTGACTAAATTCTGTTGAATTGATTCCAAAAGTAGATCTAATTAAATCCAAACATGTTTAAACTTGTTAAAATCTTGAACTAGTTAGTGATCATTAAAAGCAATCTATTAACAAGTTCTAACTTGCATTTGCATCAATCATGCATATCATATCATAGTGAGTAATATTTGTGCACTCTTTGATTGTGTTTCTTGTCTTGTATGTTTATTGTGTGGATTAGACGGCTTTGCGCTAGAGAGCGTTGCGGAGGATCTCCAGCATCAAGGGTTTGAAGGCTTTGACCTAATCAATCCCAAGAGCAAGACAAGTGTCCTTGAAGCATATTGATCCTGTTTTAAAATAAATGTTTTGTTTGCAAAACTGCATGGTTATGTCAATTTGATGGGAAATCCTATGGTAGGAATGAAGTTTACTAGTTTTGTTGACCACCCTTGTCACCTGGAATATATGGTAGAGAGTCGGGAAGGTCTTTTTACCTTTTTGCTTCGCTTAATCAACTGGGATGGGAAAACAACTATACCACTAAATTTAATTATGCATGGATGAGATTATGGTTAACATGAACTGGTTAATATGATATGGTAATGGGTGATCTAAGCAATCCTGGTATGTGGATGGGTTGGATGTATGGTGGTTTTGCTTGCTTTAGATCTAAGGACCGGTTTGTGGAGCGACCATCCAGGATTTACAGTGCCTCCACGAGACCAAGTATGGGTGCGACGTAGCTGATTAATTAGGGCTTTGCCAGTGCTATTTGGACCATTAAGAATGCTCGGGGAAGGGGTTGTCGGATTGGGTTTGTTGATGATTGGTGGGACTACCTTGGGATCCGAATGGCTCAAGAGGGGGCCCTTGGTTGAAGATGTGCTGAGTTGGAGGCATCGCCACCGGTGAAACATCAGTGGGGTCTAAATAGGCTAGTAATCCCTTTGTAAAGGCTATTTTGTGATCTCTTGGCCACACACCTACGGAAGTGTGAGATGGCATAATTGAGATTCTATAGTCATGGAAAGGTGATAAAATCACAAACACGTGGGTAAAGCGGTACAACCTCCACAGAGTGTGTCTAAAACTATCATGATAGCCGTGCTCCCGGTTTTGAGCAACCTGGACCCTCACATGATTAGAGGAAAGTTGAGATTTGGGATGGTTATGGTTGGTATTATGGTTATGGATGGTTATGAATTAATTTCTGGTATTGAATATGGATATTGGTATATGATGATGGATATGGAATATGGACTGGTACTATGATAACTACACGGTTTATGATGGGTTTATTCACATACATATAATATATTGCTTTTCAAATGTTTTAATGTACTTTTCAGCACTCAACCATTGTTATATTTGTCATTTGAATCAGCCACATGTCATACTTTCCACACTTGCTGAGTACGACATGTACTCAATATTTCAATCCCCCCCCCAACAGTTGTAGGTCAGGATTGGGAGTCTAATGGCGATAATGCGGAGTTCTAGGCCGTGTCTACCGTTAGCTTTGCCTGTGGTGTTGATTGGAGCTGCGCTACACTATCGCTTATGCTGCCTAGCTGTTTAGTTTGCTTATTTAGTTTATTTCCGCTGCATTAGTTGAACTCATCATTAATTTTCATTAGAACTTGTATTTGAGGATAATATTGTTTGTGTAATAAAATTTGGTTAATTAATCTTGTTCTGTGGTAATTTTCTGTATACTCTTTTGTGAATGCACTCGTGTATGTGTGCTGAACATCCTGGGCACACATATGCGTTCACTTGGTTCTTTTTCGGAACCGGGTTTCACAAGCAAAATGGATAAAATCACGAAGCTAAAGGAGACGTGGGTGAAGACACAATTTTCATATAAGAAAGCGCACTTCGCTGCTAAGCGCGTCTCCACTTTGCTTCTCCAAACAGACTAAGGCGCAATCAGTCTCTCCTCTTCTTTCTTTGTTTGTCTTCTCCGCGTAGACAACCCACCATGGCCAACGTTCTGCCGCCAAGCCCGCCGAGTTAGCCACCCCGCAAAAAAAGTGTTGTAGCTCCCCCGAGAGGCTCAACAACGAGCTGCTCGAAATGTTGTTCGACGGGCTGTTTGACCCATTCTAGAGGCTGCTCGAGATGATTCCCGAGGTGCTCGGCACCGAGGGTCGCAATATCCTGGTGACGGAAATGGCGAGGAACCTTGGTCGTGAGGTTGCACCGCCGGATCCGGACCAGCTGGAGCAACCGGCGGACCAACCGGAGGAGGAGGAAGGGGAGGAGGAGTAGGATTTAGGTTTTCTTTTGTTGTTTTTTAGTTTTGATGTTGTTTTTATTTCTTGTGTCTTGTACTTTTTTCTTGTGTTTTGTAATATATTTGTTAATGAATGAATGTGTTATCTGTATTCATCTGTGTGATGAATAATTTTGTGTGTTCAACTTTTATCTATCGCCACAGAACACAATCGTTGCATTAGGATCTGTTGCCACAATTGTACTAGTTCATGGCCTTAGGATCTATCGCCACGCAACTCACTCGTTGCCTTAGGATCTGTTGCCAGGAATCACTAGTTCGTTGCATTAGGAATTTCTGCAGGAGCGCCATTTCAAAATGTGGGTATCTTCTAAAGAGGTGGGATCATTCAATATCGTCTTGCTTCTAAGCTCGCTGTTAAATAGAAGAGTGACTTCTATCTTTAAAAAAAATCAAATAGTTCACAGCTAGCTCACACAATACTTATATAAAAAAATCATCATCTTCGCTATTGTCCTGCCCCCCAATGGAGCTACAAGACAATCATTGATATATGTATCATTGTCGTCGTCGACATCTTCATGTTCTGATGGAACTCCATGTGCTTCAAACTGATCACATGTTCTCATTTGAAGAGCGGAAGCATCACCGGTTGCTCCCTCAATGTCATTCCTAGCCAATGCGGTCCTATCCTCATTTATGTGTGGCATATTAATATCAGTAAGTCTTTGATCATCAAATGTCTCAACCTCCACTGTCTTAGTGACATTATTTTCACTATCTCCAGGGGCATGGCAAAAAGGTTTTGTGGCTTCATTTTAACAACTGTAGCCTATTTAGGTTGCTTCACACTTCGAACATAAAAAACATGTTCTGCTTGGATGGCTAGAATGTAATGCTCACACTTAAATTGAGAAAAAGTAGTGTCAACATCTATCATTCTGTATTGATCCGTTTTGTAGCCTCTACTTTGGCTCTGACCGGAACAAGGCCGATCAAACCATTCACATTCAAATAACAGAACCTCTTGATTCAAAATCAATAGAAATCATTTTCTTGATTACTCTAAACAACTCATAATCACCATCCAGAACAACAACACCACTGTTTTGCGTCCATAAATCTTTTTCCACCTCTGCAATTCGAAAGAACCAATTTATGAATGATTGACTAAAAAAACATGCCCGACGATCAGGTCCTCTAGATAATGCATACAAATAATCGGTTACTTTGCCTTCTTTGTGTAATGTCATAATCTGTACACATTAGTATAAAAGGGGTCATCGATAAACCAACTTCAGAACACATATTTGTTCAATATTTTATCAAAGTAAAAACTTGCATGTACTTACTCATTTCTGAAACCAATAAACAAACTCATCTCTATGGCGTTTTTCAACATCACAAGAATGAATCTTTTTCAGCTCATCAAAATGTTCACTGAAAAGGGTACAAATTAAATTAGCCATCTACAATAAGCATGATCCAATATATTATAGAACATCCGAGATATACGTACTTTATCCATAGAGCGGCCTCTTCAACATTAGAAATAATATAATGCCTGATGTTATGTAGTTCCACCATAGTAAGTTGGCCCCATTTAAACCTTTTTTTAGAATTAGCTGCAGCTTCATGACGTTCTGGCCTATTAAGCTTGGTGCTGATGTTATCCAAAAACTGACTACAAAAAGTCATACACTCTTCCATAATATATCCCTCAGCTATAGAACGCTCCGGGTGAGCTCTGTTACGTATATACCTTTTCAATGTACCAAGGTACCTCTCAATTGGATACATCCATCTGTAAGAAACAGGTCCACCCAAGCGAGCTTCTTCGGCAAGATGGGTTGGAAGATGTACCATGATATCAAATAAAGCGGGAGGAAGCAACATCTCAAGCATACAAATTGTTTCAGGAAATTGTTTGATTATCTTATCCAAATCTGGTTCCGCTAAGTCTTTAGAACAAATTTCAGAAAATAATCTACTAAACTCAATTAAAGGTGCAACAACCTTTTCAGGTAATATGTGACGTATCTCAATAGGAAGGAGCTTCTGAAATATAATATGGCATTCATGAGTTTTTAGACCTGATACCTTACATGCTTTTATGTCCATACATCTCTTGATGTTTGAGGCATAATCATTGGGCATCTTTGCACCCCCCCAAAAACTTGCACAAGGTGGTCTTCTCATATTTATGCAAAGTATATGATGCTGATGGACAATCATACTTCCTATTTATAGCCACCGGATGTTGATGTGGCCGTATACCCATAGCCTGCATATCAAGACGAGCTTGTAGACTATCTTTTGTTTTACCATCAATATTAAGCAATGTCCCCAATATTCTATCAGAAATGTTTTTCTCAATGTGCATCACATCCAAGTTATGCCTTACTATCAATGTCTTCCAATACGGGAGCTGGAAAAATATACTTTTCTTCTTCCAACTATGCCACCTATTTTCCTAAGTGCGCTTCTCTTATTATTCGTCTGTCCAAAACTCACTTGATCATAACTCTCATATTGTTGGAGTACTTCGGCACCAGAGAGTGATGTTGGAGCCTCTCTATTCTCTATCATGTTGTTGAAATAAGCTTTGTCTCGACAACACATGACGATGACCCATGTAGCAATACTTTCGTCCATGTTTCAACCACAAGGCTTCAGTGTTTATATGGTAGTATGGACATGCTAGCTTACCTTTTATGCTCCATCCACATAGCATTGCATATGCTAGAAAATCATTTATTGTCCACAATATAGAAGCTCGCATGAGAAATGTCTCTTTCTTTGAACTGTCGTATGTTTCAACACCATGAGACCATAATTTTAGTAGCTCATCAATCAAAGGCTGCAAATACACATCGATGTTGTTTCCAGGTGACTTTGGCCTAGGAACTATCATTGACATCAACCAATAAGGCTACTTCATAGAAAACCATGGTGGTAGATTATAAGGGATTAGAATGACAGGCCATGTACTGTAAGAAACTTTCATTATTCCAAAAGGATTGAAACCATCAGATGCTAGCAAAAGTCTTATGTTGCGAGGATCAGATGAGAAATTTGGGTGAATGCTATCAAAATGTTTCCATGCTTTCGAATCTACCGGATTGTGTTATATTCCATCATCGATACGTTCTTCTTTGCGCCAGTGCATGTTTGATCCCATTGATTCTGCCATATAAAACCTTTTAAGATGGGGAATAAGAGGGAAGCATCGTATAATCTTGCATGGTACAAGCTTCTTCGCTTTTACACAAGGTAAAGCCTCCCTTGCATCCCCACCAGTACTATTTTTCCATCTTAATTCACCACATTTTGGGCATCGATCTAGCAGAGAATAGTCCTTCTGGCATAACACACAGTAATTGACACATGCATCGATCTTTTGGTAGTCCAACCCGAGGTCACGAACAACCTTCTGAATTTTATCAAGTGTATTAGGAATGTAGTGGCCCTCTGGAAGCACATATGAGAATAGTTCAAGTATCAACTGACACGGTTTTTTGCTCAAACCAGTTAAACACTTTATCTGGTACAACCTGACAATGAAGGATAATTGGGTCACCTTCTGACAACTTGGATAGAACTCCTTTTTGGCATCATTTAATAAGTCATGGAATGCCTTTGCACACCCAGTTGGCTCCTGCTGGTTTATAGCATTTTCTGGATCATCAACATCTGCTGAAGTATCACCATGATCAGTGCCTATAAGTAGACTGGAAAGCATATTTTCCATAGCAGCATCATCAAAAATTATCTCCACATTATATGCTGATTGCTCAGCAATATTTTTCTCAACTCGATTTTCTCCATGGTGTACCCAACAAGTATAGTCCAATGACATCCCATTACAAAGCAAGTGAAGACGAAATTCCTTGCGTGTACCGTGGCAAATATTACGATATTTCGTGCAAGGGCAAGGCATAGTTTCTTCTTCACGAGTGCCCTGGAATGCAAAATTTGAAAAGGACTTCATTCCATCCTGCCACTCCTTCGTACAAGTGTCTTTTCCCATCCATGTATTATCGCATGACATTGCTTCCTATAATTCAATCAACGTATCCATAAGAGGATAGAACTAAAAAAAAATTATGTGAGCAATTGTACCTAGCGTTGTTGCTCCTCCAAATGCGGCGGCCGGCGGATGCTCCTCCACGCGTGGGGGCCGGCGGATGCTCCCCGAAGAGTGTGGCGGTCAGCGAATGCTCCTTCAAGAGCGTGGCGGTTAGCGGATGCTCCTCCAAGCGCATTTCGTACAGTCGGGAGAGGGGTCGTTGTGGATCAAAGGGTCCCATAATAAAAAATTCTTTTCATTTTTTATTTTCTTTCTTTATTCAGCGTGAAAAAATTGACCGCTGCGGGCAGGCAACCAAGACAAAGCGTACGTGAAGCTATCAGAGTAGGCTCAACACTGCGTTGGGCCGCTTGTTATTCGTGGGCTGAATCTGCGCTGAGTCACTTTGTATTCATGGGCTGAAAATGCACTAGGACACTTTATTTTCGTCCCTATGACGCATGAGCCCATCTACGGGTGCGCGTTTGGCTCTAATAATTATTATCTAAATAAGTTAATGTAGCAATGGGGGTGGTATTCCGATCAAAATAAAGCATACGCATAAAATCTCTTGAACCGCAGCAACGCAGTGATATAAACAAGGATTAAATACTAGATATAAACATCGATGAAACCAAATAGTAGTGTTCAATGTACCATTACAGGCAAAAAAATAATCAGCAGAACTAGCTGTTACATAATCCCCAATAAACACAAAATAAACTAATTGGCACATCTAGTCTGTAGCACTTCCCTTCAAGTAGTGATAATAACTTCGGGCCGCGTATAGGAGTAGTGGTAATGATCACACTGCGTATAGGGGCATAGGGCCAGTGGTACATTGGAGTTCTACCTATCTTTTTCTAACAATTTTCCCATCCCTTCTTTTCTTTTCTCTCTGTTCATTGTCTCCACTTTTCTTTCCAGTCATTGCTACCTGTTGCGTTTTCCTGTTACTATGTACTAGTACTGTATACTACTTTACAGACCGCTTTGTAGGCCCTGCTACGGGCGATCTCCTTTGGCACCTCCAGCAGCTAAAGTACCGTACTGACCACTTTAGAGGCTACCGGAGGTGTGGAGGGTCATTCATTAACAGAGAATACAGACATAACAGATAGTTCACTAAACAAATAGATAGAAAACAAAATAACAGATGGAACAGACGAAAAAAAATTGAGTTCATGAACATAAAACATTACTACAAAATAAGAAAAACAACATCATGAAACAAGAAAAACAACATCACAACCTTATAAGTCTATTTTATATATAGCCATACCAAATAACATCGCACGGCAGAATGCGAAATGCTCATGCTTAATCCTACAGTCTTCACTACAGAAGACCCTGCAGCCGCTCCACCCTTGCTTCCCACAGCCGACAGTAGTGCACGGGTCAACCTCCTTGTTAGGCAGCGACACCATCGGCGGTCTCTGAGGCGGGCGCGAATGCGCCCACGTCAGATTACCGATTTCAGCCAGGGATTGAATCTGACACCGCCTCCACTCATTGTTGGTCCTCATGATGGCGACGGACCCGACCGCTTTCTCACTGACGTCGACCTCGCCTTCAACCTGCCAGATATACTCGACGTTTTCACGGACCCCGCGGTCGGTGTCATAGCGGAGGAGGCAAAGGATGTAGGCCGCCTCCATGTGGCTGGCCCGGGCCGCCCGGGCGAGAAACTGGGCGCCCGACTGCGCACGATTGTCTGCGATGACAAGTTCGAGCCCGGTGACGTAGCATACACGAGGGTTGCCGACGATGGCCAGGTTCTCCATGAGGGCTTCGTAGTGCCCTGGGTCGTGCCACATCCTCCGGGTCACCCGCTCCAGTGCCACGCACCTTCCCATGGCCCCATCCCGGCACGCCTCAAGCATGGCCTTGCAGGTGGCATGCAGACTAGAGAGGTCATCCAAGGGTCACAGGGAGCTTGTGGCGAGGCACCTCGCGATCTCAACCGCAATATCATGCTTGAATGGCAACTCCATAGGCTTCGGCATCACCGTGCTGCGAAGGGAAACGATGAGGGTGCGCGCGGCGGAGACAAAGAGGAAGCTAGAGTATGTGCAGAGAAGATGGTGGTGTGTCTTTATAGAGAACATGCGAGAAGACGATGGAGACATTATATAAATACACACGCCATCATCTTCTCCACGCATACTGATGGGGGTCGCGCAGTAATGGTTCGGCTTCCGACGGTGGTGGATTCACATCCCTTGCAGTATTGCAGGTGCATTAAGGGTAGGTGACATGTGAACACCACAGCCTATGGGACCCACACCTCTCGCATGCACTGATGCGACACGCGAAGTAATGGAACCGCTCTGTTTTCAACATCAGCACAAGAATAATATCCTGTCATCAATAGAGATAACATACTATGTTTGATAGGATTAAGACTTTGTTTGGCAACACAATATTTTTGGAGTTTTAGAGCAATACTTTGATAATTGATATTACCATGGCATTTTTTACAGAATGGTGTTTAACAACCAACTCAAAAACTAAGTATTTAAAACTATGGTTTTGTCTATACTACGGTTTTTTGGTGTATAGAAAACTTTGGTCCAAACCAAAGTTTTTCTCTGCTTGCTTCCTCTTGATGCTTGCTACTTTGCTCCCAAACAGTCTTATGTATTGCAAAACTGCGGTAATACAAAGTTGTGGTATTGAAGTACTTTGATATTGTCATGACATCTTAAAAACTGTGGTTTACAAAAACTTTGATATTAAAAATTATGTTCCCAAACACAGCCTAAGACTGGAGTAATCTGCACCAAAAATTTCTTGTTTTACAGTTTGGTTCTCCACGCTCTTTCACCTTAATTCGTAAAATAACCTATCGTCACGGGACTTATTCCAACGATTCGTAACTATCGTCACGTTCTTTTTCGTTGCAACAGTGACCTATTGCGACAAAAAAGGACCTATTGCGACGATTTTTTTCCTTGCGGTAAGCTAGAATCCTTGTAGTGCAAGTGACGTCACTGTCCTCCGGGGCTCGCCGCACTCATACGGCATCAAGGCTCCCGACACATGATCTCCGGTTGGAGCTCGACCGCCGATACAAGGGGCAGGATGACCGCGTCCATATCGAGCACGCTCATGAGAGGCGAGAAGATCGAGGAAACCATTCTCCATCGGGAGTGGGAGGCGGTTGTTCGGCCCTTGCCATGCATCTTCTAATGGCCGACTGGCCACCAAAGTTTCAGCCTCATCTTCCGAAGAAATAAGACGGGACAGTCAATTCCGTCGAGTTTCTCCAGATTTACTCTACTGCCATCATCGCAGCTGGAGGCAATGAGGTCGTGATGGCTAATTACTTACCTGTGGCTCTAACCAATAACAAGGTCTTGGTTCATGAGTCTACGTCCTGACTCCATCTATAGCTGGGAGGAACTTTGTCGCCAGTTCCCTACCAACTTCGGGAGCTCCTACACCTGACCTGGCACAGAGCTAGACCTGTTCGCAGTGCAACAGAAATCGGGAAAATCACTACGATTATTCATCACAAGGTTTTCTTAGGTATGGAATACAATACCTTCTATCTCAAATGCTTCTAGCTCTGCATTCTGACAGGGGGTTCGAGATAAGAAGATGCTAGAGAAGCTGGCAACTAAAGATGCCAGTAGTGTTACGGAGCTCTTCAACCTAGCCGACAAATGTGCCTGGGCCGCGGAGGGCCGAGAGATGCACTCCAAACCAGCTGCGGAGGCTGGTAAATCTTCCTCCAAGGCTGAAGCTACTGCCTCTGGCAGTGGAAAGAAAAAGAAGAAGTCCAATGGTAAGAAGAAGTCATTGGCCGGCACACCTACTGTTGCTACTGCAGCTGCAGCTCTTGGTGGCCGGGGGCCACGACCCGAAAAACGACTCGACCATCAACTGAGGACGGTGACAGTGAGAAAATGTGGCGTCCGATTCATAAATTGAACACCCATAATCTTGGAGACTGTGGTGAGGTCCAGAGGCTTGTTGAATGCAACAACAAGCGCCAAGAAGAAGCCCCATATCGCCAACGGGAGGGGAAATAGTAAGTCAGAGAAGTTCCATCAGAACAGGAGCTTGGCTTTCAGAACACTAAAAAGTCCTAGAAGGCCGTCTACAACACTGTGGATGATGACTACGACATCTCTGACAATGAGCGTTAGAAGACTCTCCATATGATATATGGAGGGTCCCGGGATATTACCTCCCGGCGTATCCTCAAGACAATGCGTCAGGAGATGGCTGTCGCAGCTCCCACCGCCAAGGCAGAACCTCATCGGAAGTGGATGGATACTACCATCACCTTCGATGCATCGAATTGCCCAGAGAACAAGAACGGAGCTGGTCAGTTTCCCTTGATGGTCTCTCCTACCATCAACAACATTCAACTCTATCATGTCCTGGTGGACAGAGGCGCGGCGCTCAACTTACTGAGCTTCACGACTTTTGCAAAGATCCGTCTCAGCCAATCAGACCTTAGGCCCTCGCTCACGTCCTTTCTCCGGAGTAGGTCTTAGAGCCATCACTCCTCTCGGATCAATTATAGTCCCGGTGACCTTTGGGACTCGGGATAACTATAGGTCCGAAAAGCTGGTGTTTGATGTGGGACACATCAGCCTTCCCTTCAACGCCATCCTAGGCAGGCTTGCCCGGTATAGGTTCATGGCCGTAGCCCATTATGGCTATCTGGTGTTGAAGATGCCTACTCCTTCAGGCGTCCTCTGGATCCGTGGGGATTGTACTGCTGGAGTCACTGTGCTGAAACAACTTCATGCGCTCGCAACAGCGCAGGAAGAAGAATCTGGCAAGGAGCGACCAACTCAACAACCTTCGAGCTCACGTCAGTGTGGCTCAACTTCTGCACCTCGTGTGCAACCAAGCGATGACACTGAGATCCCCGTCAAATTCATCCAAATGAGTTCCGATGCTACCCAGACCACTCGTATATCAGGAGGTCTGGACGACAAATAGGAACTCGCGCTCATTACTTTCCTTCGAGCGAATGTCGATGTGTATGCATGGCAACTGTCATAGATGCCTGGGATCCCTAGGGAGGTGATCGAGCATAGCCTGAAGATATACCATGATGCACGGCTAGTACATCAGAATCCTTGGAAGCAATCCGTCTAGCGGCGGAACTTCATCAGACAAGAAATTAAGAAGTTGCTCGATGCTGGTTTCATCCGGGAGGTTCACTGTCCTCGGTTGCTAGCAAACCCAGTCGTTGTAACAAAGGCCGGCGGGAAGCTTCGGATGTGCATCGACTACACCACCTTGAATAAGGCATGCCCAAAAGACCCATTCCCACTTCCTATAATAGATCAAATTTTGGATTCTACCTCCGGGTGTGAGTTACTGTGTTTCATAGAAGCCTACTATGGATATCATCAGATTCAAATGTCTAGGGAAGATGAAGAGCATACTTCTTTCATTACAGTAGATGGGTTATATTGTTATACTGCCATGCCTTTCGGTCTCAAAAATGTTGCTTCAACTTTTGTGCGAGCTATGCACAAAACATTTGAAGAGCTCATCAGGGACTTGGTGGAGGTCTACGTCGATGACATTGTCGTCAAGGTGAAGAACAAGGAATAACTCCTTGACAATCTGCAAGCCTTCTTTGACATGTTACGCTTAACGCGTACGAAGCTCAATCCAGAGAAGTGCATCTTCGAGGTTAACTCTGGAGATCTCCTTGGTTTCTTGGTGACTCACCGAGGAATTGAGGCAAATCCAGTGAAGATTAAGGCCATTAAAGACATGCGGCCCCCAGCTCACGTTAAGGACGTCCAGAAGTTAACTAGGTGTCTAGCTGTGCTCAACCAGTTCATTTCGAGACTGGCAGAGCGAGAGCTTTTTTTCTTCAAGTTATTGAGGAAGTCCGGGCCATTTCATTGGTCCGAAGAAGCAGAGAAGGCATTTCAAGAGCTCAAGCAGCTCCTCACCACACTACCAGTTTTGGTAGCTCCGGAGCTTGGTGATCCTCTTCTGCTTTACATTTTAGCAACTACGGAGGTTGTTAGCATGGTCTGGTCGTGGAGAGACCAGACCCATCTTCAGCTCAGGAGCCCAGACCCCTCCTGGAGGGTTCGGAGCTATCTTAAGGCGAGTTTGGGTCCCAGCTCCCAAGCACAGATCCTAAAGGCAAGAGGCCTGAGGATCAACCTCTCTCAATCGAGGGAGTTCTAGCAGTCCAAGAAGAAGGTTCGGACCCCTCTGAGGAGTTCCGGGCTGATGAGGAGTAAGATCCGGACCCCTCCGAGAGGATCCGGGTTGTTCAAGAAGAGGATCCATACCCCTCCCGAAGGGTCCGTGTTGATGGAGAGGAAGCTCCAGGCCCCTCCGAGAGGGTCTAGACCGTCCAATGGCCATTGTACTTCATCAGTGAAGTGCTCCATGACGTCAAGACTCACTATATTGAGGTGCATAAGCTATTGTATGCAGTTCTTATTACCTCAAGAAAGCTACATGACTACTTTCAGGCCCACAAGATATTAGTGGTAACTTATTTTCCACTGTGTGCTATATTACATAATCCTAATTCTACTAGAAATATCGCCAGGTGGGTTGTGGAGCTGACAGAATTCAATCTCAAATTCCTGCCTCGACATGCTATTAAGAGTCAGGCGCTGGCTGATTTCATGGCAGAGTGGACTCCTTCTTCATCAACTCCAGGGGGCCTTAGTGAGCAGAAGCCGGAACCTAAGGTCCCGGTCTTCACTAAGCCTCCCTGGACACTCTACTTCGATGGCTCCATGCAGAATCAAGGGGCCAGAGCTGGAATCCTTCTCCTTACCCCGACCGAGTAAAAGGTCAAGTACATGGTACACCCTGACTTCAATTCAACTAACAACATGGTGGAGTATGAAGCTCTCATCTACGGACTCACGGCGAAGCTATCATATGGCGTCAGGCAGCTACTGGTGAAGGGTGACTCGCAACTCATCATCAAGAAAGTCAAAGGTGAATGCAGTTGCAACAATCATCAACTTGTTGTTTATGTACTTGAAGTCCATAAGATGCAGAAGGACTTCCACGTCCTGGATCTCTATCATGTCCATCGTCTCAACAACGCTGAAGCTGATGATCTCTCGACAAAGGCTTCAATAGGAGCTCAAGCTCCAGACAGAGTTTTTGTTAGAAGATTGTCAAGACCTTCCCTAAGCCCGCTGAACTGAGTGATGGCGGCGAGACCAGCACCTCGAAGCTGGCGGTCCTGGTGGCCCTAGTACCATGGCGCCCACTAAGGATCATAGGCGCTATAGGAAGCTCCAAGCAACCCAACGCTCAAGATCTAGAAGCTCAAGTTAGCTCTGATGCATGGATCTCGGAGATCCAGAGCTACTTGAAGGACAATATTCTTCCTAAAGACGGTGCTTCCACTGATCGAATTGTCAGATTGGCTAAAAGATACACGTTGGTAGAAGGGGATCTCTATCGATGTGGTGCCAACGACGTTCTAATGTGGTGAATTTCCCGAGAAGAAGGCCACGAGCTTCTCGCGAAGATCCATGGAGGAGAGTGTGGGAACCACGCGTCTTCCCACACGTTTGTCAGTAAAGCCATCCAACATGGCTTTTATAGACTTATAGCACTCCACAATGCAGTCGAGTTGGTAAAGAAGCGTGAAGTGTGTCAGTTCCATGCAAAGCAGATTCAGACACCGGCTCAGTCACTGCAAATGATATCTCCCATGTGGCCATTCATTGTGTAGAGGATGGACATTTTGGGACCTTTCCCAAAAGCCATCGGAGGTTGCAGGTTCCTGTACGTTGCCATCGACAAGATCACCAAGTGGTCGGAAGCTACCCTAGTTGTGACAATTAACAAGCAATCTGCTATCAAGTTCTTGTGAAACCCGGTTTTAAAAAATGAACCAAGTGAACGCATATGTGTGCCCAGGATGTTCAACACACATACACGAGTGCATTCACAAAGGAGTATACATAAATTACCACAAAGCAAGATTAATTAACCAAATTTTATTACACAAACCATAGTATCCTCGAATACAAGCTCTAATGAATATTAATGACAAGTTTGAACTAATGCTGCGAAATCATCGAAGAAAGCAACTATGCAAACTAAGCAAACAGGGTAGCGCGCTCCAAGCAACACCACAGGCAAAGCTGACAGCATACACGACCTAGAACTCCGTATTATCATCATTACACCCCCAATCCTAACCTGCAACTGTTGGGGGTGGATTGCAAGAGTGAGTACATGTCGTACTCAGCAAGTGTGAAAAGTAGGACATGTAGCTGATTCAAATGACGAATGTAACAATGGCTAAGTGCTGAAAAGTACATTAAAACATTTGAAAAGCAATATATTATATGTATATGAAATAAACCCATTATAAGCCATGTAGTTATCATAATACCAGTCCATATTTCATATCCATCATCATATACCAATATCCATATTCAATACCAGAATTTAATTCATAACCATCCATAACCATAATACCAACCATAACCATCCCAAATACCAAGTTCCCTCTAATCATGGAAGTTGTCCAGGTGCTCTTAACCGGGAGCACAACTATCATGATAGTTTTATTAGACTCTGCAGAGTTTGTACCACTTTACCCACATGTTTGTGATTTCATCACCTTTCGGTGACTAAGAACCTCCCTTATGCCCATGACCCGTCGGTCACATTACACACTTCCGTTGGTGTGTGGCCAAGAGATCACAAAATAGCCTTTATAAAGGGATTACTAGCCTATTTAGACGCCATTGAGGTTTCACCGGTTGCGATGTCTCCTACAGAGCACATCTTCAACCAAGGGCCCCCTCTTGAGCCATTCAGATCCCAGGGTAGTCCCACCAATCATCAACAAACCCAATCCGACTACCCCTTCCCCGAGCATCCTTAATGGTCCAAATAGCACTGGCAAAGCCCTAATTAATCAGCTACGCCGCACCCATACTTGGCCTCGTGGTGGCACTGTAGTCCTGGCATATTCTCGCATGAACCGATCCTTAGATCTAAAGCAAGCAAACCACCATAACTTCCAACCCATCCACATAACAGGCTTGCTTAGATCACCCAATTCCATATCATACTGACCAGTTCACATTAACCAGAATATCATTAATACATAATTAGATGTCTAGTCTTGTTTTCCCATCCCAATTAATTAAGCAAAGCAAAAAGGTAAAAATCCCATCCTGACTCTCTACCATAATTCCAGGTGACAAGGGTGGTTAGACAAATCTAGTGAACTTCCTACCATAGGATTTCTATCAAATTGACACAAGCATGCAGTTTTGCAAACAAAACATTTATTTTAAAACCAGTATCAATATGCTTCAAGGACACTTTCCTTGCTCCGACGAATAGGGTTGCTCAAGTGCTTCAAAGTCTTGGTTCTGAAAATCCTCGTACACGACCTCTTGAGCACTTCCCTCTACTCGTGATCACACATACAAGAAAATACATACAAATCAACATGATCCACAAATACTAATAAACATGCGATGACATGCATGCATGCAAAGTTCAATTATTAATTAACTATGGTTGTTTATTGATTAGATGCAACTAGTTCATACGTGTTTATACAAGCTTACGGGGGTTTTAGCGAGAATTAATGCTGCTGAAAACAAAAAGATGGTGCAACTACGATCAAATTATGTCTATTAGATCTAATATGTCGCTAAAATTTGCATCGGAAAAACGAATCCTACCATAGATGTGGCGGCTTCGAAGATCGCGGGACGAAGATGACACGTAGACACAGTGGATGGCGCAACGGTCCTCCAGCGGCACGACGACGGCGACGCGACAATCTCCGGCAGACGACGATTTCTTCCTTCTCTTCCTCCTTTTTTTTTCTTCTTCTCTGCTCCCTTTTTTTCCCTGGCGGCGCCTCTGTCCTCTATTTTTTCCTCTCCCGGCGGCTAGGGTTTTCCGAGCTGCAGCGCTTTGTGGTGTCGAGAAAACACAGAGCCTTAGGTTGTATTTATAGGCGGCAAAACGCGGTCCAGAGACCGGCTCAGTCACGGGGTCGCGGGCGGCACTGGGCGCGGTGCGGAACGCGCTGGGTGGGCCGGCTCGGGCGGCCTGGCGGGCACGGCCTGGCACCGGCTAGGTGCCGGTTGGGGCACTGTTTGCCTAGAATCTTCCAGAAGTTTCCGGAATATTTTTTTTTTCTTTCTTTAGGTTTCATATATTTTTTCATATATATTTTATTATTATTTTTATATTTGTTCCCTAATATATGTTTTATATTATTATTATTTTTTTCTTCTTTTGCTACACATATCTTGTATATGTATGTTTTATGTTTTATCAATTTTCCTTTATTCTACTAATGTTTAATGCATGAACATGTATGCAATGCATGATGCAAAAATTGAGGGTGTTACAAACCTACCCTGCTTAAAGTGAATCTCGCCCTCGAGATTCGATAGCATGGAGAGAAGATGAGGGAATTCTACTTTCAGGTCTTCTTCACGTTCCCACGTAGCTTCGGCTTCTGTATGGTGGTTCTATTGCACTTTGCACCAATGGACCCTCTTATTCCACGTGACCCTTTCCTTCACATCCAAGATCTTGATAGGTTGCTCAACATAGGACAAATCCTCCTTAAGTTCTAACTCGTCCATCGACACCTGTTCTTCTGGCACCCTTAGAAACTTCTTGAGTTGAGTCACGTGAAACACGTCGTGTACATCGAAGAGATACGCCGGCAGCTCAAGTCGATATGCTACTTCTCCTCACTTGTACAGAATCTTAAATTTCCTGATATAGCGAGGTGCCAGTTTTCCTTTGATGTTAAACCGGTGTTGCCCTCGGATAGGTGACACTTTGAGGTATACGAAATCTCCAACTTCAAATGCCATATTCCTTTTATCCGCATAGCCTTTTTGCCGCGAATGAGCAGCCCTTAGGTTTTCACGAATTATTTTAACTTGCCTTTCAACATCTTGTAACACATCAGGACCAAATACTTGGTTCTCTCCTGTTTCATTCCAAACAAAGGTGTCCTACACTTCCTTCCGTATAGTGCTTCATAGGGTGAAATTTTCAAACTTGCTTGGTAACTATTGTTGTATGAAAATTCCGCATATGGAAAGCTCTTGTCCCATCTTTTCCCATGCTTTAAAGCACAAGCTCTTAACATGTCTTCCAAAATTTGATTGGTCCTCTCAGTTTTTCCATCTGTTTGAGGGTGATATGCCGAACTAAAGTTCAACCTTGTTCCCAATGCTTCATGCAATTTCTGCCAAAATCTGGAGGTAAATTGAGAACCTCTATTTGAGACTATCTTCTTTGGTACTCCGTGTCGACACAAAATATGCTCCATGTATATTTTGGACAATTGTGTAGCTATATATTTGGTCTTCATAGGGACAAAATGAGCTGACTTGGTTAACGATCCACAATTACCCAAATTGAGTCGTAACCGGACTGAGTACGTGGTAACCCAACTATGAGGTCCATTCCAATTTTTTCCCACTTCCATTCCGGGATGCAATAATCCAGCTGGCCTTTGATGTTCCGCCTTGACTTGTTGACACACATCACACAATGCTACATATTCAGCTATGTCCTTTTTCATGTTATCCCACCAATAACAAGCCTTCAAGTATTTGTACATTTTCGTGCAACCGGGGTGAATCAAGTATGGCGAGTCATGTGCCTCCTTTAGTATTGTCTCCCGAATATGCTTTACATTGGGCACGACAATCCTTTTTCCAAGCCATAAGGTACCATGTTCATCCTCATCAAATTTGAATTCTCTCCCTTCTTGGGTCCTTTCCTTGATTTCTTGGATTTCCTCATCCTTAGTTTGAGCTTCCCGAATTTCTTGCTCCAAAGTCGAATTTAACTCCATTATCACCATCTCATTTACAAATCAAAGGTTCAACCGTTCAAATTCCTTACATAACTCAGATGGTAACTATCGAACTATGAGTTGATAACTGACTCCTTTTCTACTCAAAGCATCGACCACTACATTGGCTTTTTCTGGGTGATAGTTGATCCCCAAATCATAATCCCTGATGGGCTCCAACCATCTCCGTTGCCTCAAATTCAGATATGTTTGTGTGAAATTATACTTAAGACTTTTGTGATCTGTATAAATTTCACGCCATGTCCAAGGATATTCCCCAAATCTTCAATGCATATACCACGGCTGCAAGTTCTAAATCATGTGTGGGGTAATTCTGCTCATTTTTCTTCAATTGTATCAATGCATATGCAACCACTTGACCTTCTTGCATGAGCACACATCCAAGTCCTTGTCTTGATGCATCGCAATACATGTTGAAACTTTTGCTCACATCCGGCAATATCAAAACTAGGGTTGTTGTCAACCTCTTCTTCAACTTCACAAAACTGTTTTGACAAGCTTGAGTCCATTGGAAAGCCTTTCCCTTCATTAGCAATTCCGTCATTGGCTTGGCTATCTTGGAAAAGTCCTTTATGAATCGACGGTAATATCCAGCCATTCCAAGGAAACTCCTTATTTCCTTTACATTTTGCGGGGGTTCTCATTTCAACACGTCCCTCACCTTTCCTGGTCAACCGATACTCCTCCTCCTGAGATTATATGACCCAAAAACGACACCTCTTTCAACCAAAACTAACACTTGTTGAACTTGGCATACAATTGATGCTCCCTTAATTTCTGAAGCGTAAGTCTCAAGTGTTCCTCATGTTCCTTCTCATGCTTTGAGTACATCATAATGTCATCAATGAACACCACGACAAATTTATCCAAGTACTCCATGAAGACCTTATTCATGAGGTACATAAAGTAGGCAGGCGCATTTGTCAATCCAAAACAATTCACGGTGTACTCATAAGATCCATACCGTGTCCTAAAAGCGGTCTTGGGTATGTCCGATGGTCTAATCTTCATTTGAAGGTATCCCAACCTCAAATCAATCTTAGAGAAGACACAAGCACCCTTCATCTGATCAAACAAGTCTTCTATGCGTGGCAAGGTGTACTTGTTGTTGATGGTCACCTCATTGAGAGCTCAGTAATCTACACACATCCTTTGGGATCCATCCTTCTTGTCCACAAATAGAACGGGCACCCCCAAAGGTGAAGAGCTTGGGCGAATAAAACCCTTCTCTAGTTGCTCTTGAATCTGCTTCTTGAGCTCCACCAATTCCATAGGAGGCATCCTATATGGCCTCTTAGCTATAGGTGCAGTTCCAGGAATTAAATCAATAAAAAACTCAATGTCTCGATCAGGTGGCATACCTGGCAACTCGTTCGGAAAAACATCCAAAAATTCACACACCACCGGAATCTCCTCAATTGCGGCACCGTCCATATGATTCAGCTCCAATTGCTTCGGTGCAGTTTGAGATGCTTCAAATTCTACGGTGATCCCTTCCTCATTGGTCAACTTTACTGTTTTCGTGGCACACTCAATAACTCCATTGTGCTTCCTCAACTAGTCCATACCAAGTATAATGTCCAATCCTTGAGAGTCCAAAACAATGAGGTTGGTGGATATGTCTACCCCCCTTATTCTAAGGCTTACTTTTGGACATACTATATTTGTCCTCATCTCTCCTCCAGGAGACTTAACCAATAGAGTAAACTTCATATGAGAGATAGCCAAACTATACTTGGCAACATATTTCGATGCAATGAATGAATGCGATGCTCCAGAAACTTCATATGAGAGTTGGCGAGAAACATACCAATGACCACGCCATCTGCTTGTTGAGCATCCTCCGTAGAGACATAGTTCACATTGCCACGAGCAAAATTCTGCTGTCCACGGCTTTGTTGCGGCTGTCCTCCATTGGGTCTTGGGTTCTGCCTCGGCATTGCTTTCTTGACCAAGGCCTGACTTAGGACATTGATGTGCAAAGTGTCCAGCTTCTCCACATGTATAGAACTTCTTAACTCCACCATAATTTCGATGAACTTGATTCTGAACATTGGCACCAGGATAGTTGGCAGGAGGTGCATAAGACATTGGAGGCCTAGGTGCTTGCATAACAGGCCGCTGCTGCACAAACTGGGTTGGTCGTGGTGCAAATCCAGGGTGATGAGTAGCCGCAAAAGAGCTGAAGTAAGGTGCATTGGGCGGTGTGAAGCGAGGGCACACATTACTTCCTTGTTGCTATCCTTGATATGGCGTGTTCCTCTTGTTGTCTTGTTCCATCTCACGGACCTTGTTCTCAATCACAATTGCTTTGTCCACAAGCTTCTGAAAATTGGCATAATCACAGTTGAGCAATTGCACTTGGATCTCATTTTTCAAGCCCCTCATGAATAAGTACTGCTTCCAGCTGTCCCAGCTCACATCCTCAGGCACATACCTTGAAAGTTGAGTGAATTTATTGAGGTATTCACCCACACTCAACCTTCCTTGCCTCATGTTCTCGAATTCTTGCCTCTTCAAGAACATAACTCCCTCGAGCACATAATGAGAACAGAAGTTCTCCTTGAATTCTGCCCAAGTGATCCTCTCTTGATTCTCATGAACATTGCAATAAGCATCCCACCAATTCGCGGCTGCACCAACTAGTTGATGAGAAGCAAATAGGACCTTCTCTCTATCACTGCATTGGACAATATCTAGCTTCTTCTCCACGGACTTGAGCCAATCATCCACATCAATAGGGTCGGCGGCTTGAGCAAAGGTTGGCGGCCTATTCCTCATAAACTCTCCCAATTGGTTATGAGGAGGCGGGGGTGGCGGTGGAGGCATGTGGGGCTGATTATTGATGTTACCAGCCTGCAGCTATCCCATAGTTTGTATCATGGTCTGCATGAGTTGGTTCTACATAGCCAGTAGCTACTCAATATTGATAGCTCCATGAGCAGGTCCTTGTCTATTGTTGTTCTGAGGAACTCCATGGTTCTCCTCCTCATCATTGACATCCCTCTAGTTGCGAGTCCTCACCATCTGAAGAAAAGCAATAGTTAAGAATTTAGAAACGTCCCCAACTAAATGCATCAAGGGATATGAAACTACACAACTAGTTATACTAGCCTAGGTGGACATGGTAATGCTAAAGCATCCCAAAATCCTCTATTAAGCACACAAGCAAACAATATATATAGCAAATAGCACTCCAAGCAAAAACACATCGATTCCTAAGTGCTCCTATGTGCTTTAAAGTGTCCATTCTATCTAGGCCGAGTCCTACGGTCAACCTGTGGCTCTGATACAAATTTGTGACACCCGGTTCTGAAAATGAACCAAGTCAACACATATGTGTGCCCTGGATGTTAAACACACACACACACACACGAGTGCATTCACAAAAGAGTATACAGAAAATTACCATAGAGCAAGATTAATTAACCAAATTTTATTACACAAACCATATTATCCTCGAATACAAGCTCTAATGAATATTAATGACAAGTTTGGACTAATTCAGTAGAATCATCTAAGAAAGCAACTATGCAAACTAAGCAAATAGGGTAGCGCAGCTCCAAGAAACACCACAGGAAAAGCTGACGACAGACACTGCCTAGAACTCTGCATTATCATCATTACACCCCCAATCCTGACCTGCAACTGATGGGGGGATTGCAAGAGTGAGTACATGTCATACTTAGCAATTGTGGAAAGTAGGACATGTAGCTGATTCAAATGACGAATGTAATAATGGCTAAGTGCTGAAAAGTACATTAAAACATTTGAAAAGTAATATATTATATGTATATGAAATAAACCCATCATAAGCCATGTAGTTATCATAATACCGGTCCATATTTCATATCCATCATCCTATACCAATATCCATATTCAATACCAGAATTTAATTCATAACCATCCATAACCATAGTACCAACCATAAGCATCCCAAATACCATCCCAATACCAAGTTCCCTCTAATCATGGAAGTTGTCTAGGTGCTCTTAACCGGGAGCACAACTATCATGATAGTTTTATTAGGCTCTGCAGAGTTTGTACTGCTTTGCCCACGTGTTTATGATTTCATCACCTTTCAGTGACTAAGAACCTCCTTTATGCCCATGACCCGTCGGTCACATTACACACATCCGTTGGTGTGTGGCCAAGAGATCACAAAATAGCCTTTACAAAGGGGATTACTAGCCTATTTAGACCCCACTGAGGTTTCACCGGTGGCGATGTCTCCTACAGAGCACATCTTCAACCAAGGGCCCCCTCTTGAGCCATTCGGATCCCAGGGTAGTCCCACCAATCATCAACAAACCCAATCTGACTACCCCTTCCCCGAGCATCCTTAATGGTCCAAATAGCACTGGCAAAGCCCTAATTAATCAGCTACGCCGCACCCAAACTTGGCCTCGTGGTGGCACTGTAGTCTTTGCATATTCTTGCATGAACCGATCCTTAGATCTAAAGCAAGCAAACCAACTTAACTTTCAATCTATCCACATACCAGGCTTGCTTAGATCACCCAATTCCATATCATACTGACCAACTAGTTCACACGTGTTTATACGAGTTTATGGGGGTTTTAGCGAGAATTAATGCTGCTGAAAATAAAAAGATGATGCGACTACGATCAAATTATGTCTATTAGATCTAATATGTCACTAAAATTTGCATCGGAAAAATGAATCCTACCGTAGATGCGGCGGCTTCGAAGATCGCAGGACGAAGATGATGCGTAGAAGAAGTGGATGGCCCAACGGTCCTTCGGTGCCACGACGATGGCGACGCGATGATCTCTGGCGGACGACGATTTCTTCCTTCTCATCCTCCCTTTTTTTCCTGGCAGCGCCTCTATCCTCTATTTTTTCCTCTCTCGATGGCTAGGGTTTTCCGGGCTGCGGTGCTTTCTGGTGTCGAGAAAACACGAAGCCTTAGGTTGTATTTATAGGCGGCAAAACGCGGTCTAGAGACCGGCTCGGTCACGGGGTCACGAGGCGTGCTGGGTGCGGTGCGGGGCGCGCTGGGTGGGCCAGCTCAGGTGGCCTGGCGGGCACAGCCTGGCACCCGCTAGGTGCTGGTTGGGGCACTATTTGCCCAGACTCTTCCGGGGTGAAGCAAAGCTTCCCCCGAAAACTTCTGGAAGTTTTAGAAATCTTTTTTTTTTCTTTTTTCTTTCTTTCTTTCTTTCTTTAGGTTTCATATATTTTTTCTATATATGTTATTATTTTTATATTTGTTCCCTAATACATGTTTTATATTATTATTTTTTTCTTCTTTTGCTACACATATCTTGTATATGTATGTTTTAAGTTCTATTATTTTTCCTTTATTCTACTAATGTTTAATGCATGAACATGTATGCAATGCATGATGCAAAAATTGAGGGTGTTACAGTTCTTGAAGTCCATAGTCTGCAGATTTGGAGTCCTAAACAGAGTCATTACAGACAACGGGACCCAATTCACAAGTGCAGCATTCCAAAGAGTACTATGAAGATCTCTACATACAAGTTAGCTCCACATCAGTAGCTCACCTAGCAAGCAATGGCCAAGTTGAGAGAGCTAAAGCAAAAATACTCAAGGGACTCAAAAGGCGCACATATGAGCACCTCAAGGAATATGGTGCCAACTAGATAGAGGAACATCTGTTCGCACTTTGGGCAAGCAAGACAACACCTAGCCGTGCAACTGCAGAAACACCTTTTTTCTTGGTGTGCGGAGCTGAATAAGACCTTCCTCCTGAGATCACCATGGGGTCTCTCTCGGTCCGGACCTTCAACGAAGCCACGCAGGAAAAGATACGACATGAAGACCTGGACCTCGTCGGTGAGGCAAGGCGGCAAGAAGCTGTTCGAAATGTGCGATACCACCAGGCGCTCCGCCACTATCATCAAAGGTTCATGCGCAACCGGCAGCTAGAAGAAGGTGATCTGGTGCTGCAAAGAATACTGACTCATGAACGGATGAACAACCTATCCCCAAGCTGGGAACGTCCCTTCCGGGTTATCAAAGTTTCCTGCCCTGAATGTGTTCACTTGGCGACAGGGGATGGGACTCCGCTTCCCAACCTGTGGAACATCGAGCACCTCCGTAAGTTTTATGCTTAGCTACATGGAGGTGAGTTTGCTTTTATAAATGGTATCTCTTATAGTCCATGGACGGAGTTAGGAAGGGTCCTAGCGCTCTTAACTTGGTCTTGTACTTTAGGTGTGTCTTTACCCTCCCTGGGATAGATCAAGTGTACTTTAAGTGTGTCCTTGTCTTCCCCTGTAATTTGGACCTTATTGAGAAATATTTTATACGGACAGACTCTACATGCATTTCATTTGTACGAGCTCGTTACTTTCATTGTTTTTTACCTTCTTGTCTTGCAAATTAGCCCATTTTATTGTCGTTCTTTGTTTAAGTTACATGTCATACTTTCCCACACTTGCTGAGTACCACATGTGCTCACCCTTGTTATTCCCCCACCAAATTCAGAGGCATGTGACCAGGTGGAGTACTCGGAGGTCTTTGAGGAGTTCTAGGCGTGTGTTTCGCCGTCAAACTTGCTTGTGGAGTTTGGAGTCATTAGAGTTCAATTTTTTTGCTGCAGTTTCATTAGAGTTGTATTCAAGACTATTTGGTTTGTAATAAGGTACTATTATTAGTATTACTATTTGAGACATGGTTTATATCTGTTTATCAATTGTGAATCACTTGTGTATGTGTGTTAAACATCCTGGGCACACATATGCATTACGCTTGGTTCATTTCGAGAACCGGGTGTCACACTATGTCTATGAGAAGTGATCCCATCATATCCCACATAATTAAAATAGTACGAAACCATAATCAATTATCCATCCATATACCATATTATTACCATCATCATCATCCATGTCCATTTATCATAACTCAATCCATAACCATAACCATAACCATCCCAAATCCCAAGTTCCTTCTAATTATGTAGGTCATCTAGGTGCTCTTAACCGGGAGCACGGCTATCATGATAGTTTTTATCACTTTGCAGAGGTTGTACAACTTTACCCACAAGTTCGTGATTTCGTCACCCGTCGGCGACTAAAGAAAACCTCCATTATGCGAAAACACTACCATAGGTATATGGCCAAGAGATCACAAAATAGCCTTTACAAAGGGACTACCAGAATATTCAGACCCACTGAGGTTTCACCGGTGGCGATGCCTCAAACTGAGCACGTCCTAAACCAAGGGCCCCCTCTTGTGTCGTTCGGATCCCAGGGCAGTCCCGCCACTATTGCAAACCCAACCGACTCTCATTCCCCGCTCCTCCAAATGATCTGAATCGATGCTGGTAATACTCCTAATTAATTGGCTATGTCGTGCCCATACTTGGCCTTGTGGTGGCACTGTCGTCCTTGCTTATTCTCGCATGAACCGGTCCTTAGATCCAAGGCAATCAAAACCACCATAACATCCAACCCAATCCACAACCCATGCTTGCTTAGATATCTCAAGTTCCATATTACCAATTAACCATGTTCATCAATTTACATCATCCATAAGTGCATTAATTCATAATTGAGTCATTTAGTTGTTTCCTGTGACACCCGGTCCCGAATTTGAACCAAGTGAACGCATATGTGTGCCCAGGACATTCAACACACATACACGCATGCATTCACAAAAGGATATACAGAAATTTACCACAGAACAAGATTTATTAACCACTTTTATTACACAATTCATATTATCCTCAAATACAAGCTATATTGAATATTAATGACAAGTTTTAACTAATGCAATGGAAATCATCTAAACTGAGCAAACTAAGCAGCTTAAGCAATAGGGTAGCGCTGCTCTAATCAACACCACAGGCAAGCTGACAGCAGACATGGCCTAGAACTCCACATTATCATCGTTATACTCCCAATCCTCACCCGCAACTGTTGGTGGTGGGAATTGCAAGGGTGAGTACATGTCGTACTCAGCAAGTGTGGAAAGTATGACAGTAGCTGATTCAAATGACGGCAATAATAAAGGCTATGTGCTAAAAAGTACATTAAAACATTTGAAAAGCAATATATTATATGTATGTGAAGTAATTCCATCATAAACCATAATTAATAACATAGTACCACTCCACATTCCGTTACCATCATCCATATTCCAGATTTCTCATTACCATTAACCAAATCCATTACCATAAACCATAATACCATAACCAGTACCAAGTCATAACCATCCCAAATCCAAAGTTTCCCTCTAATCATGTAGGTCATCCAGGTGCTCATAACCGGGAGCACGGCTATCATGATAGTTTTAATACTCTGCAGAGTTTGTACCACTGTACCCACGTGTTTGTGATTTCATCACTTGTCGGCGACTAAAGAAACTCCCTTATGCCATTTTACACTTCCTATGGTGTATGGCCAAGATATCACAAAATAGCCTTTACAAAGGGACTACTAGCATGTACGGACCCACTGAGGTTTCACCGGTGACGATGTCTCCAACTGAGCACATCTTCAACCAAGGGCCCCCTCTTGTGCCATTCGGATCCCAGGGAGTCCCACAAACCATATCCAAACCCAATCTGACTCTCCTTCTCTGGTGCGCCAAATGACCCGCTCAATACTAGCAATACCCTAATTAATCAGCTACACTGCACCCATACTTGGCCTCGTGGTGGCACTATTGTCCTGGCTTATTCTCGCATGAAACGGTCCTTAGATCTAGAGCAAGCAAACCACCATAACATCCGACCCATCCACATACCAAGCTTGCTTAGGTCACCCATTACCACGTCATATTGATCAGTTCATATTAACCATAATCTCATTAATGCATAATTAAACGTGTAGTGTTGTTTTCCCATCCCAATTAATTAAGTGAAGAAAAAAGGTAAAAAACCCTTCTGGACTCTCTACCATATATTCCAGATGACAAGGGTGGTTAAACAAAGCTAGTAAACTTCCTATCATAGGATTCCCATCAAATTGAACCAAAAATGCAGTTTTGCAAACAAAACATTTATTTTAGAAACATAATCAATATGTTCAAGGACACTTGCCTTGCTCTTGGGCTTGATTTGGATCAAAGACTTCAAATTCTTGGTGCTGGAGATCCTCCGCGGAACTCTCTAGCGCAAATCCGTCTAATCTGCATAATAAACATACAAGACAAGAATCACAATCAATAAGTGCACATATATTACTCAATATGTCATGACATGTATGATTAATGCAAATGCAAAGAAAAACTAGTTAATGAGTTGCTATTAATGTTCACTAACTAGTTCTAATATCTTTTAACAAGTTTGTACCAGTTTGGAATTGATTCGAATCAATTTAGAATTTAATTTACCAGAATTCAGATTGCAAGATCGGACAAGTCCGCAGCTGGGCCAGACTAGTCCGCACTACGCAGGAATAGCGGATTAGGGTTTTCTAGATCGACGTGAATTTGGAGAAACGGTGTCGAATTCATGTGAGAAAAAGAGAATAGAAGGTATACTAGGTGTTTAGAACTCCTATGGATCAAGGATTTTGGAGGTAACATTTGGATCTTGATGATCTAGGGTTGATGAAGAACTTGAAGGTGAATTGGTGATGAAGAACGAAAACTTGGTGAAGATCTTGATCCTCTTTCATTTCCTCCTCTTCTTCTTCTTCCTCGGGATCTCGTTCTCCCTCCTTGATGGCGGCTCTCCACGAACTGGGGGTTGGGTGGACTTTCAATTGAGGCAAAAGGATGTAAAGTCAAGGGGTGAGGTTGTTTATATAAGGGTGGAGGCTAGGGTTTCAATGAATTCGAGTTTGAGATGGGTAGAGGCCGGTTTGGGGTCCCACGCGGGCTCTAAAAAGAGTTAGACATGACGTCCTTAGGCCCACTTAAGGTAAAACCCAAAAAACACGTCGTGAAACAAAAGATCAACTCGGAGTCACGACTTACCAGACAAGTTCGAAAAGGCGCGGACTAGTCCGAAGTTAGACAGAGATATATCGGACAAGTCCAGACTATATTGGACAAGTCCGAACTTGGTTAGAGAGAAATCAGACAAGTCTGGCCAAAACCTGACAAGTCCGATTTTAGTCGGAGGGAAAACGGACAAGTCTGCTGGAATACCAGACAAGTTCAGACATGTCCAGGGACTTAGCAAAATTTTCCAAGTGGTTGGAATACCGGACTAGTTCGCAATGAACCAGACAAGTACGAAAGTGTCTAGAGGCGAAAACAGACTAGTCCGCAAAAAAAAAAAACAGACTAGTCCGATGGAGGTTAGAGAGAAAACGAACTAGTCCGCACTTCCCAGAATTCTTAAGTGCGATTTTACTCTAAATTCATTTTAAAATTGTTCCTTTCTATGTTACTAAATTTTAAACATGTATTAGAATGTATGCAATGCATGACGGGTGAAAATGAGGGTGTTACAAACCTACCCCCACCCCCCCCCCCCCCTTAAAATGAATCTCGCCCTCGAGATTCAACGCGGGAGAGAAGAGATAGGGAAATTCCTTCTTGGGATCATCCTACAGCTCCCAAGTTGTCTCTGATTCTTTGTGATGCTTCCATTGAACTTTGCACCATTGAATCACCTTGTTCCTTATGACTCTCTCATTAGTTTCCAAGATTTTAACCGGTTTCTCTGCATTAGTCAAATCTGCCTCTAATTCCAATTCTTCCATTGGCACTTGTTCTTCTGGTACCCTTAAACACTTCTTAAGCTGGGAAACATGAAAGACATCATGAACATCTGCTAAGTGAGTTGGCATCTCCAACTTATAGGCTACTCCTCCTCTTTTGTCCAAAATCTTGAATGGTCCAATATAGCGAGGTGCTAGCTTATCTCTTATGTTAAACCTCTTATGACCTCTCATTGGTGACACCTTGAGGTAAACGAAGTCTCCCACTTCAAATGCTAGTTTCCTTCTCCTATTGTCCGCATAGCCTTTTTGCCTTGATTAAATAGCCCTAAAGTTCTTGCGGATAACCTGAACTTGTTTTTTTAGCTTCTAGCAACACGCCCGAACCAAATACTTGAGTTTCTCCTGTCTCATTCCAGAACAATGGTGTCCTACACTTCCTCCCATATTGTGCTTCATAAGGCGACATTTTCAATCTTGCTTGGTAATTGTTGTTATATGAGAATTCTACATACAACAAACTCTTGTCCCAACCTTTCTCATGCTTCAAGGCACAAGCTCTTAACATGTCCTCTAAAATCTGATTGGTACTCTCAATTTGTCCATCCATTTGAGGGTGATATGCTGAGCTGAAATTCAACCTTGTTCCCAAAGATTCATGCAATTTTTGCCAGAACCTGGAGGTAAATTGAGAACCTCTATCCGAGACTATCTTCTTAGGAACTCCATGTCAGCACACAATATGCTGCATATATAGGTCTGCTAGTTGTATTGCAATATACTTGGTCTTGGCAGGGATGAAGTGAGCTGACTTGGTTAACCGATCCACAATAACCCAAATTGAGTCATAACTGGACTAGGTACGTGGTAAACCAACTATGAAGTCCATTCCAATTTCTTCCCACTTCCATTCTGGAATCTTTAATGACTGCAATAATCCAGCTGGCCTTTGATGTTTCGCCTTGACTCATTGGCACACATCACAAAAAGCTACATATTCGGCTATGTCCTTTTTCATGCTAGCCCACCAATAACATGTCTTCAAATCTTTGTACATCTTCGTACAGCCTGGGTGAATCGAGTATGGTGAGTCATGTGCCTCTTTTAGTATTGTCTCCCGAATATGCTTCACATTAGGCACGACGATCCTCTTCCCAAGCCATAGGGTACCATGTTCGTCCTCATCAAACCTGAATTCTCTTCCCTCTTGGGTCCTTTACTTAATTTCTTGGATTTTCTCATCCTTGGCATGACTTAGGACATTGATGTGCAAAGTGTCGTGCTTCGCCACATGTATAGCACTTCCTTGCTGCACCAAAGTTTGGACGAACTTGATTCTGAACATTTGCACCAGGAAAGTTGGCATGAGGTGCAAAAGGCATTGGAGGCATAGGTGCTTGCATAACAGGGCGTTGCTACACAAACTGAGCTGGCGTGGTGCATATCCAGGGCGATGAGCAGGCGCAGAAGAGCGGTAGTAAGGCGCATTGGGTGGTGCAAAGCGAGGGCGTACATTACTTCTTTGTTGTTGTCCTTGATATGGCGCCTTCCTCTTGGTGTCTTGCTCCTTCTCACGGACTTTGTTCTCAACCACAATTGCTTTGTCCACTAGTTTCTAGAAGTTTGCATAATCAAAATTCAGCAACTGCACTTGGATCTCATTGTTCAATCCCCTCATGAACAAATATTGCTTTCGGCTGTCCCGTCTCACATCCTCAGACGCATATCTTGAGAGTTGAGTGAATTTATAGAGGTATTCACCCACACTCGATCTTCCTTGCCTCAGGTTCTCAAATTCTTTCCTCTTCAAGATCTTAACACCTTCCGGCACATAATGAGAACAGAAGCTCTCCTTCAATTCAGCCCAAGTAATTCTCTCATGGTTCTCATGGGCGTTGCATAGCAAGTCCCACCAATTGGAAGCTGCTCCAACAAGTTGATGAGATGCAAATAGCACCTTCTCCCGGTCACTGCATTGGACAATAGCTACCTTCTTCTCCACGGACTTGAGCCTATCATCGGCATCCATAGGGTCAGCGGCTTGAGCAAAGGTCGGTGGCCTAGTCCTCATAAACTCTCCCAATCGGTTATGAGGAGGTGGGGGTGGCGGTGGAGGCATGTGAGGCCGATTGTTCTTGTTGCCAGCCTACATCTGTCCCATAGTATGTATCATGGTTTGCATGAGATGGTTCTGCATAGCCAATAGCTTCTCAAGGTTGATAGCTCCTTGGACAGGTCCTTGTCCATTATTGTTCTGAGGTGCTCCATTGTTCTCCTCCTCATCATTGCCATCCCTCTGGTTACGAGTCCTCACCATCTGATGAAAAGAAAGAGATAAGAATTTAGAAAATGTCCTCAACTATATGCATCAAGAGATATGAACTAAGCAACTACCTATACTAGCCTATATGGACATGGCAATGCTAAAGCATCCCAAAATCCTCTACTAAGCACACAAGCAGCAATACAAAGCGAATAGCATACCAAGCAAAAACACATCGATTCCTGAGTGCTCCTATGTTCTCTAAAGTGTCTATTCTATATAGGCTGCGTCCTACGGTCAACCTGTGGCTCTGATACCAATTTGTGACACCCGGTCCCGGAAATGAACCGAGTGAACGCATATGTGTGCCCAGGACGTTCAACACACATACACGACTGCATTCACCAAAGGATATACAGAAAATTACCATAGAACAAGATTTATTAACCACTTTTATTACACAATTCATATTATCCTCGAATACAAGCTCTACTGAATATTAATGACAAGTTTTAACTAATGTAGCAGAAATCAACTAAACTGAGCAAACTAAGCACCTAAGCAGCATAAGCAATAGGGTAGCGCAGATCCAATCAACACCACAGGCAAGCTGACGGCAGACACGGCCTAGAACTCCGCATTATCATCATTATACTCCCAATCCTTACCTGCAACTGTTGGTGGGGGAATTGCAAGGGTGAGTACATATCGTACTCAGCAAGTGTGGAAAGTATGACATGTAGGTGATTCAAATGACGGCAATAATAAAGGATAAGTGCTGAAAAGTACATTAACACATTTGAAATGCAATATATTATATGTATATGAATAATTCCATCATAAACCATAATTAATAACATAGTACCAGTCCACATTCCATTACCATCATCCAAATTCCAGATTTCTCATTGCCTTTAACTGTATCCATTACCATAAACCTTAATACCATAACCAGTACCAAATCATAACCATCCCAAAATCCAAGTTTCCATCTAATCATGTAGGTCATCCAGGTGCTCGTAACCGGGAGCACGACTATCATGATAGTTTTAATACTCTGTAGAGTTTGTACCATTTTACCCACGTGTTTGTGATTTCATCACTCGTTTATCGACTAAAGAACCTCCCTTAGGCCAATTACAATTCCTTTGGTGTATGGCCAAGAGATCACAAAATAGCCTTTACAAAGGGACTAGTAGCATGTACGGACCCACTGAGGTTTCACCAGTGGCGATGTCTCCATCTGAGCACATCTTCAACCAAGGGCCCCCTCTTGTGCCATTCGGATCCCAGGGAGTCCTGCCAACCATATACAAACTCAATCTGACTCCCCTTCCCGGTGCGCCAAATGATCCGCTCAATACTAGTAATACCCTAATTAATCACTTCGCTGCACCCATACTTGGCCTCGTGGTGGCACTGTTGTCCCGGTTTATTCTCGCATGAACCGGTCCTTAGATCTAAAGCAAGCAAACCAGCATAACATCCGACCCATCCACATACCAGGCTTGCTTAGATCACCCATTACCATGTCATATTGACCAGTTCATATTAACCATAATCTCATTAATGCATAATTAAATGTGTAGTGTCGTTTTCCCATCCTAATTAATTAAGCGAAGCAAAAAGGTAAAAAACCCTTTCTGACTCTCTACCATATATTCCAGGTGACAAGGGTGGTTAAACAAAGCTAGTAAACTTCCTATCATAGGATTCCCATCAAATTGACACAAGCATGCGGTTTTGCAAACAAAAATTTATGTTGGAAACAGGATCAATATGTTTAGGGATACTTGCCTTGCTCTTGAGCTTGATTTCGATCAAAGACTTCAAATTCGTGGTGCTGGGGATCCTCCGCGGCACTCTCTAGCGCAAATCCATCTAATCCGCACAATAAACATACAAGACAAGAATCACAATCAATAAGTGCACATATATTACTCAATATGTCATGACATGTATGATTAATGCAAATGCAAAGTAAAACTAGTTAATGAGTTGCTTTTAATGTTTACTAACTAGTTCTAATAGCTTTTAACAAGTTTATACAGGTTTGGAATTATTCGAATCAATTTAGAATTTAATTTAACAGAATTCAGATTGCAAGATCGGACAAGTCCGCAGCAGGGCCGGACTAGTCCGCACTACGCAGGAACAGCGAATTATGGTTTTCTATATCAACGTCAATTTGGAGAAATGGGGTAAAGTTCACGTGAGAAAAAAGAGAATAGAAGGTATACCAGGTGTTTAAAACTCCAATGGATCAAGGGTTTTGGAGGCAACACTTGGATCTTGATGATCTAGGGTTGATGAAGAACTTGAAGGTGAATTGGTGATGAAAAATGCAAACTTGGTGGAGATCTTGATCCTCTTTTGTTTCCTCCTCCTCTTCTTCTTGCTTGGGATCTCCTTCTCCCTCCTCCATGGCAGCTCTCCACGAACTGGGGTTTGGGTGGACTTTCAATTGAGGCAAAAGGATGTAAAGTCAAGGGGTGGGGTTGTTTATATAAGGGCGAAGGCTAGGGTTTCAATGAATTCGAGTTTGAGATGGGTAGAGGCCGGTTTGGGGTCCCACGCGGGCTCCAAAAATAGTTAGACACGACGTCCTTAGGCCCACTTAATGTAAAACCCAAAAACACGTCGTGAAACAAAAGATCAACTAGGAGTCACGATTTACCGAACAAGTCCGAAAAGGGCCGGAGTAGTCCGAAGTTAGACAAAGAGATATCGAACAAGTACAGACTATATCGGACAAGTCCGAACTTGGTCAAACAGAAATCAGACAAGTCTGGCCGAAACTAGACAAGTCCGATTTTAGTCAGAGGGAAAACGGACAAGTCCCCTGGAATATCGGACAAGTCCAGGGACTTAGCAAATTTTTCCAAGGAGCTGGAATACCGGATTAGTCCATAATGGACCGTACAAGTCCGAAAGTGTCCAGAGGCAAAAACAGACTAGTCCACATCAAAAACAGACTAGTCCGATGGAGGTAAAAGAGAAAACAGACTAATCTGCACCAAAAACAGACTAGTCCGTACTTCCCAGAATTCTTAAGTGCAGTTTTACTCTAAATTCATTTTAATCTTGTTCCTTTTTTATGTTACTAAATTTTAAACATGTATTAGAATGTATGCAATTCATGACGGATGAAAATGAGGGTGTTAACTTTTCCCATCCCAATTAATTAGAGCAAAGCAAAAAGGTGAAAATGCCCTTCCCGACTCTCTACAATACATTCCAATCGACAAGGATGGTCAAACAAGTCTAGTAAACAACTATAAATTAGTTTCCCATCAAATTGACACAAGCATGCAATTTTGCAAACAAAACATTTAAAAATAGGATCAAAATGATCAAGGACACTTGCCTTGCTCCTAAGCTTGGTTAGGGTCAAAAGCTTCGAAATTCTAGTGTTGGAGGTACTCGATAGCACCCTTTAGCGCAAGACCTTCTATTCCACGTGACAAACATATAAAACAAACATTACAATCAATACATGCTCATATAGTACTATATATGCCATGATATGGCTGATTAATGCAATTGTGAGGTAAAACTTGTTAATGAGTTGCTATTAATGTTTACTAAGTAGTTACAATAGTGTTTAACAAGTTTGGACAGGTTTCGAGTTGATTTGAATCAAATTGGAGTTAATTCAGCACCAATTAAATCTAGAGACCAGACAAGTCCGCTAGGGACCGAACTAGTTTGCACTTAACAGAAGCAGCGAATTAGGGTTTTCTAAAGTTTTCTTGATCTGCGAGATTCATTAGAATTGCGGTTGATTCACGTGGAAAAAGAGAAAGTATAAGGTGTACCACATGTTTAGAACTCCAAGGATCAAGAGTTCGGAGGCAACACTTGGATATTGACGATCTAGGGTTGATGATGAAGAGTTGAGGGTGAATTGGTGATGAAGAATGAAAACTCGATGAAGATCTTGTTCACATAATCCTCTTTCGTTTCCTCCTCTTCTTCTTGTTGCTGGATCTCCTCTTGATGGTGGCTCCCACAAACTAGGGTTTGGTGCTCTTTCAAAAGTGGCAAAGAGATGAGAAGTTGGGATGTTGGGTTGTTTATATAGGCGGTGGATGTATAGAGATTGACGGATTTCAAGTTTGGGGGTGGGTGGAGGCCAGTGTGGGGTCCCACAGGGGCTCCAAAAAGGTTAGACCCAACATCCTTGGGCCCACTTAAGGTAAAAACCCTAAGACAAGTCGTGGAGGAAAAGATTGAATCAGAGTTGCGAATATCAGACAAGTCCACAATGGACCAGACTAATTCGATAGCTAGTCAGAGAGAAAACGGACAAGTCTGGCCAAAATTGGACAAGTCTGATATTAGTCAGAGAGCAACACGGACAAGTCCGGCAGAAGACGGACAAGTTCGGGGTCTTGGCAAAATTTTTGAAGGATGGGGTGAACGTACTGGTCCGCACTAGACCGGACAAGTTCAAAAACAGAACAGAGAGAAAATGGACTAGTTCACTGCAAAAACGGACATGTCTGACGAGAGGTTAGCGAGAAATTCGGACTAGTCCGCACCAAAAATGGAAAAGTCCAAAATTCTCAGTATTTTTTAGTGCGATTTTGCTTTTAATTCATTTTAAACTTGTCCCTTTTTATGTTACTTAATTTTAAACATGTATTAGAATATATGCACTGCATGATGGATGAAAATGAGGGTGTTACAAACCTACCTCCCTTAAAATGAATCTCGCCCTCGAGATTCGATGTAGAAGGAAAGAGATAGGGAAATTCTTTCTTGAGTTCATCTTCTAGCTCCCAAGTTGCCTCTGATTCTGAATGATGCTTCCATTGTACTTTACACCATCGAATCACCTTGTTCCTTGTGGCCCTCTCCATGGTTTCCAAGATTTTGACCGGAGTTCGGCATAAGTCAAATCTGCCTCTAATTCCAATTCTTCCATTGGCACCTATTCTTCCGTTACCCTCAAGCACTTCTTGAGTTGTGAAACTTGAAATACATCATGGACATCTGAAAGATGTGCTGGCATCTCCAACTTATACGCCACTTTTCCACGTTTGGCCAAAATTCTAAATGGTCCAATATAGCGAGGGACCAACTTGCCTCTAACATTAAACCACTTATGACCTTGCATAGGTGATACATTGAGATATACAAAGTCTCCCACTTCAAAGGCTAAGTTCCTTCGCCTATTATTCGCATAGCCCTTTTGTCTTGTTTGGGCGGCCCTCAAATTTTCGCGGATTATCTGAACTTGCTTTTCAGCCTCTTGCAACACATCCGGTCCAAACACTTGGCTCTCTCCTGTCTCATTCCAAAAAAAGGGTGTGCTACACTTCCTTCCATATAGTGCTTTGTATGATGACATTTTCAAACTCGCTTCGTAACTGTTATTATAGGAAAATTCAGCGTTTGGCATACTCTTGTCCCAACTTCCTCCATACTTTAGTGCACAAGCTCTTAGCATGTCTTCTAATATCTAATTTGTTCTCTCAGTTTGTCAATCTGTTTGAGGGTGATATGCAAAACTGAAATTCAATTGAGTTCTCATAGCTTCATGTAGTTTCTCCCAGAACCTAGAGGAAAATTGAAAACCTTGGTCCGAGACTGTTTTCTTCGGAACTCCACGTCGGCACACAGTATGCTCCATATACAATTCTGCTAGCTTCGCAGTGGTAAATGTGATCTTGACAGGAATGAAATGAGCCAACTTGGTTAAACGATCCATAATAACCCATATTGAGTCATACCCGGACTGAGTTCACGATAATCCAATTATGAAGTCCATACCAATTTCTTCCCATTACCACTCCAGAATCTTCAATGGCTAAAGTAATCCAGGTGGCCTTTCATGTTTTGCTTTAACCCATTAGCACACATCACACAAGGCTACATATTCGGCTATATCCTTTTTCATGTTGGCCCACCAATAACATGTCTTCAAGTCCTTGTACATCTTTGTACAGCCAGGATGGATTGAGTAAGGTGAGTCATGTGCCTCCTTCAATATTTTTTCCCGAAGTTGCTTCACATTAGGCACAACAATCCTCTTTCCAAGCAATAAAGTACCATGGTCGTACTCATCAATCTTGAATTCTCTCCCCTCTTTGGTCCTTCCCTTAATTTCTTGGATTTCCTCATCCTTTGTTTGTGCTTCTCGAATTTTTCGCTCCAAGGTTGGATTTAACTCCATTATTCTCATCTCATTCACAAATCCAAGATTCATTCATTCAAACTCCTTACATAACTCGGAAGGAAACTCCTTAATAGTGAGTTGGTGACTTACTCCTTTTCGGCTCAAAGCATCGGCCACTACATTAGCCTTACCCGGGTGATAATTGATTCCCACATCATAATCCTTGATAAGCTCCAACAATCTCCTTTGCCTCAAATTCAGGTCCCTTTGTGTCAAAATGTACTTGAGACTCTTATGATCCGTATAAATTTCACACCTATGACCGAGAATGTAGTGCCTCCATATCCTCAAAGCGTGCACCACAGCTGCAAGTTTGAGATCATGTGTAGGATAATTATGCTCATGTTTCTTCAATTGCCTCGATGCACAGGCTACTACTTGACTTTCTTGCATGAGCACACATCCAAGTCCGTGTCTCGAGGCATCACAATAGATATCAAAACTTTTGCTCACATCTAGCAATACCAACACAGGTATTGTTGCCAATCTCTTCTTGAGCTCCTCAAAGCTGTCCTAACAAGCTTGGGTCCATTGAAATGCTTTTCCCTTCATCAACAACTCAGTCATGCGCTTGGCCTTTTTTGGAAAAATCCTTCATGAACCGACAGTAATATCAAGCCATCCCAAGAAAACTTTGGATCTCCTTTACATTCTGTGGGGGTTCCCATTTCAGCACATCTCTCACTTTTCCTGGGCAAACCGATATTCCTCCTCCGGAGATGATATGGCCTAAATGACACTTCCCTCAAGGCACTTGCTGAATTTGGCATACAATTGATGCTCCATCAATTTCTGCAACGTGAGCCTCAAATGTTCCCCATGCTCCTCCTCGCTTATGGAGTAGATCATAATGTCATCAATGAACACCACAACAAATTTATCCAAGTACTCCATGAAGACCTTATTCATGAGGTACATAAAGTACGTAGGTGCATTTGTCAATCTAAAAGACATCACGTTGTACTCATAAGATCCATACCATGTTCGAAAAGCTATTTTGGGTATATCCAACGGTCTTATCTTCATTTGGAAGTAGCCTGACCTCAAATCAATCTTGGAGAAAACACAAGCACCCTTCATCTGATCGAACAAATCCTCTATGCGGGGCAAAGTATACTTGTTCTTGATCGTCACCTCATTGAGAGCTTGGTAGTCCACACACATCCTTTGGGATCCATCCTTCTTGTCTACGAAAAGTACGGGTGCTCTCCAAGGTGAAGAGCTTGGGCGAATAAAACCCTTCTCTAGTTGCTCTTGAATATGGTTCTTGAGCTCTGCTAAGTCCTTAGGAGGCATCCTATATGGCCTCTTAGCTATAGGTGCAGTTCTAGGTATTAATTCAATAACAACTCTATGTCATGATCAGGCAGCATACCTGGCAACTCATCCGGAAACACATCCAAGAATTCGCACACCACCGGAATTTCCTCAGTTGCGGCACCGTCCATGTGATTCAGCTCCAAATGCTTCTGTGCATGTTGAGATGCTTCAAATTCTATGGTGATCCCTTCCTCATTGGTCAACTTCACCATCTTTGTGGCACATGGTATAACTCGGCTATGCTCCCTCAACCAGTCCATACCAAGTATAATGTCAATTTCTTGAGAATCCAAAACAATGAGGTTGGCAAAGAAGTCTACCCCCTTATTCTAAGGCTTATTTTTGGACATATTACATTTGTCCTAATCTCTCCTCCAGGAGATTTGACCAACAAAGTGTACTTCATATGAGAGATAGACAAAATATACTTGGCAACATACATCGATGCAATGAATGAATGCGATGCTCTAGAATCAAATAACATAGTCGTCGGGTTGGAGTTTGAAAAAACATACCAATCACCATGTCATCCGCTTGTTGCTCTTCCTCCATAGAGATATGGTTCACATTGCCACAAGCAAAATTCTACTGTCCACGGTTGCATTGTGGCGCTCCTCCATTCGGTCTTGGGTTCTGTCTTGGAGCATTGCTTCCTTGACCAAGGCCTGACTTAGGACATTGAGATGCAAAGTGTCCTACCTCACCACAAGTATAGCACGACCTTGCTGCACCAGCATTGTTAGGGCGAACTTGACTTTGGGCATTGGCAGGAAAGTTGGCGCGGGTCTCTTGAGACATTGGAGGACGAGGTGCTTACATAGCGGGGCATTGCTGCATTGGTTGAGATGGACGGGGTAGAATAGCAGCATGATATGCAGGACCCGAGGGGTTGTAGTATGGAACATTGGATGGTGCAAAGCGGGGGTGAACATTGCTTCCTTTGCGGCTGTCCTTGATATGGTGCTTTCCTCTTAGTTTCTTGATCCATCTCACGAACTTTGTTCTCAACCACAATTGCTTTGTCCACAAGCTTCTGAAAGTTGGCATAATCACAGATGAGCAATTGCAATTGGATCTCATTGTTAAGGCCCATAAACAAATATTGCTTCCGGCTATCCCGGCTGACATCTTCCGGCGCATACCTTGAAAGTTGAGTGAATTTATCAAGATATTCACTCACGCTTGATCTTCCTTGCCTCAAGTTCTCAAATTTTTTGTCTTTTTAGGATCATAACACCTTCTGGGACATAATGAGAACAGAAACTCTCCTTGAATTCAGCCCAAGTGATCCTCTCCTGATTCTCATGAGCGTTGCATAAAGAACCCCGCCAATCCACAGCTGCTCCAACTAGTTGATGAGAAGCAAATAGGACCTTCTCCCGGTCCCTGCATTGGACAATAGCATGCTTCTTCTCCACGAACTTCAACCAATCATCCGCCTCCATAGGATCAATAGCTTTAGCAAAGGTGGGTGGTCTGGTCCTCATAAACTCTCCCAACCGGTTATGAGGTGGTGGGAGTGGTGGCGTTTGAGGCATGTGGGGCTGACTGTTGTTGTTACCAGCCTGCAGTTGTCCCATAGTTTGTATATGGTTTGCATGAGCTGGTTTTGCATAGCCAATAGCTGCCCAAGGTTGATAGCCTCAGGTCCAGGTCCATTGTTGTTCTGAGGTGCCCTATTGTTCTCTTCCTCATAATTGTCATCCCTCTAGTTGCGAGTCCTCACCATCTGAAGAAAAGCAAGAAATAGAAGAACTTAGAAAACTTCCCCAATTGTATGCATCAAGGAATATGAAACTAAACAACTAACTATACAAGCCTATATGAACATGGCAATGCTAAAGAATCCAACAATCCTCTACTAAGCACACAAGCAACATATATAGCAATCCGCACACCAAACAAATCACAATGCTTCTTGAGTTCCCCTATGTGCTCTAAAGTGTCCATTCTAGCTAGGCTGTGTCATACGATCAACCTGTGACGCTGATACCAACTTGTGACACCCGGTTCCGAAAATAAATCAAGTGCAGTATATGTGTGCCCAGAATGTTTAACACACATACACAAGTGATTCACAAATGATAAATAGATAATTACCACATCACAGTTAAATAAGTACCTTTATTACATTATTAAAGTAGTCCAAAAATTACAACTCTAATGATCATAATTAATAATACTACTACAGCGGAAATAATATAATTAAGAAACTAAGCAAACTAAGCAAAAGGGATAGCACGGCTCCAAGCATAACCACAGGCAAGTTGACGGCAGCACACAGCCTAGTACTTCGCATTATCCTCAGGATACTCCCAAACATCACCTGAAACCGCTGGTGGGGGAATTGCAAGAGTGAGTACATGTCGTATTCAGCAAGTGGGAGAAAAGTATGACATTTAGCTTAACAAATGACAACAATAAATAAAGGCTAGTTGCTGAAAAGTACATTTAAAACATGTAAAAAACATTATACTATGTGTAACACCCTCATTTTCATGCATAATGCATTGCATACATCCTCATGCATGTTTAACATTAAGCCATGTAAAAAGAAACAATATTAGAATGAATTTAGGCTTAATCTGGAAGTTTCAGTTTGACAGAGTGCGGACTTGTCGGGTCTGAACCCCGGACTAGTCCGGTATTCCCTTTAGAAGTGCGGACAAGTCCTTTATCACCACGGACTAGTCCTATCAGCCTTACTGAACCAAAACGGACTAGTCCTTACCGGACTAGTCCGGTCAGCCTTTCTATTACATTTCAGACTTGTTCGAAAACACCTAATTTAGTCCGATCCAACCCCGGACTTGTCAGTATCAACACCAGACTAGTCTGAAGTCCTTATTGTACGAGGACGGACTTGTCCGGTCCATATTGCGAACTAGTCCGGCCTTCGGGAATCAACTCGGATTCTGTTATTTCTCCACAATTTGTTTTTGGGTATTTGCCTTAATTGGGCCCATGAACTCCGTGGCCAACCTCAAAGGAGCCCAAGAGGACCCCTGCTTGGCCCCTACAAGCCCCCCATCGAATTTCACTTGGAATTCCACCCCAAAACCCTACCTCTCCACCCCTATATAAACAACCCAAGACCCTAACCTCTCCAATCTTTAAGAAAAACCCTCGCTACCGCCCTTGCCTTGTGTCGACGTTAAGAAGGAGCCCAGAAGCAAGGAGAAGAAGGAGAGGAGGGTGAAGAGCCAATCAAGATCGACCTTCATCGATTCTTTGACGAATTGACGTTCTTCATCCAAACTCTTCATCAACACCTCTCATAAAGTGTAATTGCCAAGATTTGAAGTCTCACGTCCAAAATTTGATCCCTAGATCTCTAAACACGTGGTATACCCTCTACATCCAAGTTTCTACGTCAATTCAACCCCAATTCTCTAAGATCAAAAAAACCCTAATTTTGCAGTCTGCGTAGTGCGGACTAGTCCGGCCCCTCTATACGGACTAGTCCGGCCTCTGAATCTGAACCACGCTGAAATAATTCCAATTTAGCTCGAATCAATTCCAAACCTGTTCAAACTTGTTGGAAACTATTATAATTAGTTGGTAAACATTGATAACAACTCATTAACAAGGTTTACCTCACGGTTGCATTAATCATGCATATCATAGCATATTGAGTACTATATGAGCATTATTTGATTGAATTGTGTGTTTTGCATGTTCATCGCTCGGGATAGAAGGAGTTGCCGTAGAGAGTGCTTTCGAGGACTTGCAGAACCAGAGTTTTAAATCCTTCAACCCAAGTCAAGCTCAGGAGCAAGACAAGTGCCCTTGACCATATTGATCCTGTTTTAAAGGTTTTGTTTGCAAAATTGCAATATTGTGTCGTAATTGATGGGAAAACCCAATTGTACAAGTTTACTAGTTTTGTATGACCACACTTGTCGCTTGAACACTATGTAGAAAGTTGGGAAGGGTATTTGACACTTTTTGCCTTACAATGCTCCATTGGGTTTGAGAAACAATCAAATGGCTCAATTATGAACTATTGAACATATGAATGATGAGATTTGATAATAATGACCCTTTAGCAACATGGTGCCTAGGGATCTAAGCAAGTTGGTAATGTGGAATGGGTTGGACTATTTTTGGTGGTTTTGCTTTCTTTAGATCTAAGGACCGGCTCGTGGAGCGAGCATCTAGGATTTACAGTGCCACCACAGGGCCAAGTATGGGTGCAACTTAGCTAACTAATTAGTGAATTGCTAGTACTGTTTGGACCATTAAGAATGCTCAGGGAAGGGGTAGTCAGAATTGGTTTATAGTTGATGGTGGGACTACCCTGGGATCCGAATGGCTCAAGAGGGGGCCCTTGGTTGGATGTGCTCAGTTGGAGACATGAACACCGGTGAAACCTCAGTGGGGTCTAAATAGGCTAGTAATCACTTTGTAAAGGCTATTTTGTGATCTCTTGTCCACACACCTAAGGAAGTGTGAGACGACATAATTGAGATTCCTTAGTCATCAAAAGGTGATGAAATCACGAACTTGTGGGTAAAGTGGTACAACCTCTGCAGAGTGTGTCTAAAACTATCATGATAGCCTTGCTCCTGGTTATGAGCAACCTGGACCCTCACATGATTAGATTATGGAGCCTAATATGGTTTAATGGATGGAATTGAATTGGGAATTGGTAGTGGTTATTTAAATGGCATTGGTATATGGAATTGGTGAAATTAAGATAAATGAGCAGTTATGAGTTGAATATGGATTATTATTGCTGGAATTGGTTATTTAAGTTGAAATTGATGATATTTGGGTTATTTTGAGAAGGACCTCACCTAATAATTATATAATTGCATCTTCAACTGTTTTGAATGTACTTTTATGCAAATTAGCCCATTTTATTGCCATTCTTTGTTTAAGATACATGTCATACTTTCCCACACTTGCTGAGTACGACATGTGCTCACCCTTGCTATTTCCCCACCAAATTCAGACGCAGGCGACCAGGTGGAGTACCCAGAGGTCTTTGAGGAGTTCTAGGCGTGTGTTTTGCCGTCAAACCTGCCTGTGGAGTTTGGAGTCATTGAGTTTAGTTTTTCCGCTGCAGTTTCATTAGAGTTGTATTCAAGACTATTTGGTTTGTAATAAGGTTCTATTATTAGCATTATTATTCGAGACATGGTTTATATCTGTTTATCAATTGTGAATCACTTGTGTATGTGTGTTAGACATCCTAGGCACACATATGCATTATGCTTGGTTCATTTCCAGAACCGGGTGTCACAAGTTGGTATCAGAGCGAGGTTTGACCGTAGGATGCATGCCTAGGTAGAATGGACACCACAAATCACTTATAACTTCATTCCTATTCAAAAATTAACCTATTTTGCACTATTTTGCCTCCCACTAGCTATATAAATTGGGAAAAAATTGTGTTTTGCTGCTGCTGCAATTTTTGCTATTTTTGCATCTTCATGAGCAAATGCACACCCTCTCATTTAAATTTATGGCTGCTGCAATTTCAGAACAGATATTTGTGTTTTTCCTCTACTTTCTCATGTTTTCTTGTAGATGGCTCAGACGAAAATGACAACACACAAGAGAGCTCATTTGCCACCCCTTGGAAGCAAGCTTAAGCCTCACAAGGAGCCGCAAATGGAACCAGCCCAAGAGGAAGAAGAAGTGAATTCTCCCATCAAGGAAGTTGAGTATGAACACTGCAGCCCGACGGAGGAAGATCCTGAAATGGTGGAGTCCTATGATGATGAGGAGGAAGAGGTGGACCCTAAAATGGTGGAATGTTACGATAGCGAAGAAGAGGAAGGTGAGGCACATGAGGAGGATGAAGATGAACCCGCTGCACAGGAGGAGGTACCTAAAGCTCAATGGAATGTATCGCAGCCAAGTGAAGCTTGGAAGGAGGACAAATGCATAGTTTACCGCGATGCCCAAGAATTTTGTTCTAATGGCACTGATGGAGGTCCTGCAGCTAGGCAATTGAAGGAGTTCCTTGATTTATGTGATGCACCCAGAGTACTATGTTAAGAGGATTCCTCGCCATGGATGCGAAGAATGGAGGGCTTAAGTTACTGTTCTTGCCAAAAATTAGGTGGTCATCCGACACTTTGCATCCACACAGAGAAGTACCAGGTAGCAAGCTATTCATGATGTTGCTTGGGATGCTCTTACTAAATTGTGCCACATCTATCAGAAGCAGATTGGAGGAACTAGCTTTGCGGTGCACCCGCAACGCAAGAAGGGAACAAGGGAAGTCTTGAAGCCGCAATATGGAGATCAATTTATATCTTGTGCCATTGACAGATCTCAGGCATTATTGTTGAATTTGGGAAATCGCTATGCTGATGCCATGGAAGAGATCTATTACCTCTGTAAGAAGTTGTTCGTCATGGAGAAGCAAGAGGAAGTCTGTGCCACCGTGGAGGTCAATGGTGTAGCTACCTCTCCAGCACCTACATGGACGGCCAACTCACTGTGGTGTGCGCCCATGTATGCCTCGCCGTCACCATCGCCTTCGCCGCCTCACGGCTAGGACAGCCACAGATCACATAATAAAGTCTAGGTCTCATATTTAGAAGTTAGAAAAGCGTTTAGATCGTCTTAGTCATTTTTAGTGTGGTGTGCTGAATTTTCTTGGTGTGTGCTTGTGCTTGTGAGCTTGGTGCGAGTTGTGGAGCAATTAGTGTTTTGTCCACATCCGCACGTAGTAGGCGGTTGTGGGATGTCGCCGACATCCTCTAATAGGGATATATTATTAATAAAGGAGTGGTTTAGTTACATATACCTTGATGCATATAGTTGGGCCGTTTCTTTTCAAATTCTAAATTTTTTCGTATCTATTATTCTTTCACCGACAGATGTCGATGACTCGTAACCTCAGAACAACCAGGGACCTGCCCAGGGAGCTATCAACCTTGAGCATCTATTGGCTATGCAAAACCAGCTCATGCAGACCATGACACAGACTATTGGACAGCTGCAAGCTGGCAACAACAATCAGCCCCACATGACGCCACCACCGCCACCCCCGCCACACCACAATCGTTTGGGAGAGCTTATGAGGACCAGACCACCCTCCTTTGCTCAAGCCACAGATCCAATGAAAGCTGATGATTGGCTGAAGTTAGTTGAGAAGAAACTTGCTATTGTCCAGTGCAGCGACAGAGAGAAGGTTCTTTTTGCCTCACACTAGTTGATGGGAGCTGCTGTAGACTGGTGGGAATCTCTATGCAATGCCCATGAAAATCAAGAGGGAATCACCTGGGTTGAACATAAGGAGAAGTTCCGTTCTCACTATGTACCAGAGGGAGTTATGATACTGAGAAGACAAGAATTCGAAAACCTCAGGCAAGGAAGGATGAGTGTGAGTGAATACCTCAAAAAAATTCACTCAACTATCTCGATATGCTCCCTAGGACATCATCACTGATAGTAGTAAGCAATATCTGTTCATGAAGGGTCTTAACAATGAAATTCAAGTCCAGTTGCTCAATGGTGACTATGCAAACTTTCAAAAGCTGGTTGACAAGGCCATTGTGGTTGAGAACAAGATTCGGGAGATGGAGCTAGACCATAAAAGTAAGATGCCATATCAGGGACAGCCGCAAGGAAGCAATGTCCGTCCTCGCTATGCACCACCTGCTACACCCTATTAGAACCCGTCTGCTGCTGCATACTGCCCTGCTTATCCACCGCGACCGCAACATCCTATGCAGCAACGCTCGCCTATGCAAGCACCTCGCTTACATATGCAGCCTACGCCACACCCAAATATGCCTGTCTATGCTCAAAATCAGCCCCGTCCTAACTTTGCTGGCACCACTGGTGGAAAGACATGCTATGCTTGTGGTCAGACAGGACATTTTGCTAATCAATGCCCAAGGTCAGGTCAGGGTAAGATGAACAATGTTCCAAGGCAGAATCCAAGGCCCAATGGAGGAGCAACTCAAGGCAAGCGTGGACCACAAAATTTTGCTCATGGCAAGGTGAACCATGTATCTGCAGAAGAGGCTCAGCAAGCTGAAGATGTGGTGATTCGTATGTTTCTCCCAAACTCCAACCCAGTGACTATACTATTTGATTCTGGAGCATCACATTCATTCATCTCATCAAAGTATGTTGCAAAGCATAGCATGCCCATATAATACCTAAAGTTTACTTTATTGGTTAAATCTCCTAGAGGAGAGATGAGGACAAATATAGTATGTCTAAAAATAAGTATTTCTATAAGGGGGGGGGGTAGAATTCGTTGCCAACCTCACAATCCTAAATTCGCAAGGCTTGGACATCATACTTGGAATGGATTGGCTAAGGGAGCATAACAGAGTGATTCAATGTGCTACTTAGACAGTGCAACTGACAAATGAATAAGGAGTCAGTATAGAATTCAAGGCAGTTCAACCGACAACCGAGAAGGCCATGGTAAATCATGCAGAAGGAGTAACTTTGGAGGAGATTCCAGTTGCTCGTGAGTATCCAGATGTGTTTCCAAATGAATTGCCAGGAATGCCACCTGATCGTGACATCGAGTTCGTCATCGATTTAATACCTGGAACTGCACCTATAGCAAAGGGGCCATATAGTATGCCTCCTAAGGAATTAGCAGGGCTCAAGAAGCAAATTCAAGAGCATTTAGAGAAGAGTTTTATACGCCCAAGCTCGTCGCCATGGGGAGCCCCAGTGCTTTTTGTAGATAAGAAGGATGGATCCCAGAGAATGTGTGTAGATTACCGATCTCTCAACGAGGTGACAATCAAGAATAAGTACACACTACCCAGTATTGAAGATCGGTTCGACCAGATGAAGGGAGCCAGAGTATTCTCTATGATCGATCTTCGGTCGGGATATTTCCAAATGAAGATTAGGCCATTAGATATAGCTAAAATAGCTTTCAGTACACGGTATGGATCTTATGAGTATACGGTAATGTCATTTGGATTGACTAATGCACCTGCGTACTTCATGTATCTCATGAATAAGGTTTTCATGGAGTATTTGGATAAGTTCATGGTAGTTTTCATTGATGACATCATGATCTATTTGAAGAGTGAAGAGGAACACGAAGAGCATTTAAGGCTGACATTGTAGCAATTGAGAGAGCATCACTTGTATGCCAAGTTCAACAAGTGCCAATTCTGGTACAGGAAGATATCATTCCTAGGCCATATAATCTCGGGAAGAGGAGTGTAAGTCGACCCAGGAAAGGTTAGAGATGTGCTAAAGTGGGAACTACAGCATAATGTGAAGGAGATAAGGAGTTTCCTTGGAATGACTAGATATTACCGTCGGTTCATTAAGGACTTTTCCAAGATAGTGAAGCCCATGATTGTACTGTTAATGATGGAGAAGCTCTTCAAGTGGACTGAAGATTGCCAGGACAATTTTGAGAAGCTAAAGAAGAGATTGACAACAGCACCTGTGTTGGTATTGCCAGATGTGAGCAAGAGATTTGACATCTATTGTGATGCTTTGAGGCAAGGACTTGGATGTGTATTGATGCAAGAAGGCCCAGTAGTAGCTTACGCATCCCGACAGTTGAAGGAACATGAGTAGAACTATCCTACGCTTGATCTCGAACTTGCAACCGTAGTGCATGCATTGAAGATTTGGAGACATTATGTTCTTGGCCATAGATGTGAGATCTATATAGATCACAAGAGTCTCAATTACATATTCACTCAGACAGATCTGAATTTGACGCGACAAAGATGGTTGGAACTCATCAAAGACTATGATGTGGGAATCAACTATCATCCAGGAAAGGCCAACGTAGTGGCTGATGCTTTGAGTCGAAAGGGAGCAAGCCACCAGCTTATCGTTGGAGAGTTGCCACCCGAGCTATGCATGGAGTTCGAACGGTTGAATCTTGGATTTGTTAATGAGATGGGAGCAAGGGAAGTGAATCCGACCCTAGAACAAGAAATTTGAGAAGGTCAAACAAAGGACATGGAAATCTAGGAAATCAAGGAAAGGACTCAAGAAGGGAGAGAATTCAGATTTGATGAGGATGACCAAAGTACTTTATGGCTTGGAAAACGGATTGTTGTGCCTAATTATAAGAATCTCTGACAGTTGATATTAAAGGAGTCACATGACTTGCTTTAGTCTATCCATCCTAGTTGTACAAAGATGTACAAGGACCTAAAGAAATGCTACTGGTGGGATGGTATGAAAAGGGACATAGCAGAGTATGTTGCATTGTGCGATGTATGTCAACGAGTCAAGGCTGAACATCAAAGGCCAACTTGATTATTGCAGCCGTTGAAGATTTCGGAATGGAAGTGGGAAGATCTTGGTATGGATTTCATAGTTGGTTTCCCTCGCACTTCAGCAAGTTATGATTCAATATGGGTTATTGTGGATCGGTTGATGAAATAAGTGCACTTCATTCCTGTCAAGACTACTTATAGTGGAGCCAAGTTGGCAGAACTGTATATGGGAAGGATAGTGTGTTTACATGGAGTGCCCAAGAAAATAGTGTCTGATAGAGGTTCTCAGTTTACTTCGAGGTTCAGGCAGAAGCTGCACGAGTCCATGGGAACTCAATTGAATTTCAGTTCTGCATATCACCCTCAAACGGATGGACAGACCGAGAGGACAAATCAGATTTTACAAGACATGCTAAGATCTTGTGCACTAAAGTATGGAGGAAGTTGGGACAAAAGTCTGCCATATGCTGTGTTTTCCTACAACAACAGTTATCAAGGAAGCTTGAAGATGTCACCATATGAAGCATTGTATGGGAGAAGGTGTAGAACACCCTTGTTTTGGAATGAGACTGGGGAAACTCAAGTATTTGGACCTGATGTGATCTAGGAAGCCGAAAAACAAGTTCAGACTATCCTCGAGAACTTGAGAGCTGCTCACTCAAGACAGCAGGGTTATGCGGATAATAGACGACGAAGTCTATCTTTTGAGGTGGGAGACTTCGTATACCTCAAAGTGTCACCTATGCAAGGTCATAAGAGGTTTAACGCCAAAGGAAAGTTGGCACCTCGCTATATTGGACCATTCAAGATTTTGGACAAAAGGGGAGAAGTAGCCTATAAACTGGAGATGACTGCACATCTTTCGGATGTTCATGTTGTGTTTCATGTCTCTCAGATCAAGAAGTGCTTGAGGGTAACGAAAGAGCAAGTACCAATGGAAGAATTGGAGCTTGAGGAAGATTTGACCTATGCCGAGCAACCTATCAAAATTTTGGACACCAAGGAGAGGGTCACAAGGAACAAGGTGATTTGATGGTTCAAGTGCAATGGTAGCATCATACAGAATCGGAAGCAACTTGGGAGCGAGAGGATATTCTCAAGAAGGAATTTCCCTATCTCTTTCCTTTTGCGTCGAATCTCGAGGGCGAGATTCATTTTAAGGGGGGGGTAGGTTTGTAACACCCTCATTTTCATGCATAATGCATTGCATACATTCTCATGCATGTTTAACATTAAGACATGTAAAAAGGAACAAGATTAAAATGAATTTAGGCTTAATATGGAAGTTTCAGTCTATCAGAGTGCGGACTTGTCCGGTCTGAACCCAGGACTAGTCCGGTATTCCCTTTAGAAGTGCGGACTAGTCCTTTATCACCACGGACTACTCCTATGGACTAGTCCTTTATGACACCAGACTAGTCTGGTCAGTCTTTCTATAACATTTCAATCTTGTCTGAAAACACCTAATTTAGTCCGATCCAAACCCGGACTTGTCCGGTTTCAACACCGGACTAGTCCAAAGTCCCTTACTGTACGAGAACGGACTAGTCCGGTCCATATTGCGGACTAGTCCGGCCTTCGGGAACCCACTCGTATTATGTTATTTCTCCACAATTTGTTTTCGGGTATTTGCCTTAATTGGGCCCAAGAACTTCGTGCCCAACCTCAGAGCAGCCCGAGAGGATCACACCTTCGCCCCTACACGTCCCCCATCGAATTTCACTTGGAATTCGACCCCAAAACCCAACCTCTGCACCCCTATATAAATAACCCAATACCCTCACCTCTGCAACCTTTAAGAAAAACCCTCGTTGTCGCCCTTGCCTTATGTCGACGTCAAGAAAAAGCCCAAAAGCAAGGAGAAGAAGGAGAGGAGGGAGAAGAGCCAATCAAGATCGACCTTCATCGATTCTTCAACGATTGACATTCTTCATCCAAACTCTTCATAAACACCTCTCATCAAGCCCTAATCGCTAAGATTCAAAGTCTCAAACTTTGATCTTTAAATCTCTAAACACGTGGTATACCCTCTACTTCCAAGTTTCTACGTCAATTCAACCCCAATTCTCTCACATCAGAAAACCCCTAATTTTGCAGTCTGCATAGTGCGGACTAGTCCGACCCCTGTATACGGACTAGCCCGGCCTCTGAATCTGAACTGTGCTGAATTAATTCCAATTTAGCTCGAATATATTCCAAACCTGCTCAAACTTGTTGGAAATTGTTGTAACTAGTTAGTAAACATTGATAGCAACTCATTAACAAGGTTTACCTCACAATTGCATTAATCGCGCATATCATGGCATATTGTGTACTATATGAGCATTATTTGATTGAATTGTGTGTTTTGCATGTTTATCGCTCAGAATAGAAGGAGTTGCCGTAGAGAGTGCTTTCGAGGACTTGAAGTGTTTCGAAGCTTTCGACCCATGTAAAGCTCAGGAGCAAGGCAAGTTCCCTTGACCATATTTATCCTGTTTTAAAGGTTTTGTTTGCAAAGTTGCATGCTTGTGTCGAAATTGATGGGAAAACCCAATCGTAGAGTTTACTAGTTTTGTACGACCACCCTTGTCGCTTGAACATTATGTAGAGAGTCGGGAAAGGTATTTTACACTTTTTGCTCTGCAATGCTCAATTGGGATTGGGAAACAATCAAATGGCTCAATTATGAACTATTAAACATATAAATGATGCGATTTGATAATAATGACCGTTTAGCAACATGGTGCCTAGGGATCTAAGCAAGTTGGTAATGTGGAATGGGTTGGACTGTTTTTGGTGGTTTTGCTTGCTTTAGATCTAAGGACCGGTTCATGGAGCGACCATCAAGAATTTATAGTGCCACCATAGGGCCAAGTATGGGTGCGACTTAGCTCACTAGTTAGTGAATTGCTAGTACTGTTTGGACCATTAAGAGTGCTCGGGGAAGGGGTAGTTGGATTGAGTTTATAGTTGATGGTGGGACTAAACTGGGATCCGAATGGCTCAAGAGGGGGCCCTTGGTTGGATATGCTCAGTTGAAGACATCACCGATGGTAAAACCTCAGTGGGGTCTAAAAAGGCTAGTAATCACTTTGTAAAGGCTGTTTTGTGATCTCTTGGCCACACACCTAAGGAAGTGTGAGACAGCATAATTGATATTCCTTACTCATCAAAAGGTGATGAAATCATGAACTTGTGGGTAAAGTAGTACAACCTCTGCAGAGTGTGTCTAAAACTATCATGATAGTCGTGCTCCTGGTCATGAGCAATCTGGACCCTCACATGATTAGATTATGAAGGTTAGGGTTCCTCACTTCTCCACCTCCCGCACGTTTCACTCCCAATCTTCGGAAATTTCTGGGTCATTTCTGGGGGGGGGGGGGGGGGGGGCAAGAGATCCTACGTGGAGGTGGTTAGATCTAAGCCTGCCCCGACGATAATGGCTCCCGGCGGCAGGGATTGGGAGTGGAGTGACAATTCTAAGGTCGGGAAGTGGCATGGGCGGAGAGGAGGAAGAGGTGCTGGTTGGAACGACGGAGATCCAGGAGGATACCGTGGTGGCTTCGGTGGAGACTGGGGGAGAGGAGGTCGACACTAGGAGCGTGGAGCTCTGGGTGGGTTCGGCGGTCGATTCAAAGGAAAGGGTCGAGGTCAGTTCAATACAACTTGGCAAGGCCAAATTGAGCATGGAGGTCCAGAGTTGAAACCTATGGAGGATGAAAATCAACCTCTACAGTAGACCCAAACCTAGATGAAAATCATCAGGGCAGAGAGATATCTCGTTGGGACCACCGACCGGAGATGATGGAATCAAGCAATCAATCAAAGGAAGAAGAAGAAGAGGAGATTCCAGTTCTGCAGAAGCCAATAGTGAAGAAAGTGGCTGAAAAGGGAGAATCGTCCAAGGCCGAGGTACCTGCTAACTTTGATATTATAGGTTGTTTCAGATGTGGTAATCTTGATCATCAGTTGATGGAGTGCCCTAGAAACAGGCCATGTGCTAGATGTGACAAGTTAGGTCATGATGTCTCTAGCTGTAAGGAAAAGAGGTTGCGTGAATGTGTTGCTGCTTTATGTGCATGTTAAGTAGAGGATCAGAGTTTCTTTTTAATTCCTAATTGCCCTTCTATGAACACTGTTAAAGAGAAAGCTAATGTGGGCATTGTCAAAGTGATATCTGTTACTGCTACATCAAGACAGATTAAGCAGCAATTTGGAGAAATTCTTGGTTCAAATACTTGGAAGTGGAATGCAAGAAGGATTGATGATAAAACCTACTTAGTTAGATTCCCCACTGCGAATATGATCACTGATTGGAGGAGATTCAACATGGGAATACCTGAAACAGGAGCCCCGCTATCTCTTACACCATGGTCCTCATCTATTGAAACCAAATGGGAACTCCAACAAGCTTGGTTTCGTGTGAAAGGGATACCATATGATAAGAGGAGTGAAGAGACCTTTGCATATGTTGGATCTTTGGTTGGCATGATGGTTGAAGTTGATGAGGGAACAAAGGACACTGCTGAGGCAGTGAGGATGAAAATAGCATGTAGGGATCCAGCAAGAATTCCTTTCTCAATGGAGGGTGTGATTTTCCCTTTTGGGTATGATTTCTTTTTTGAAAGGGAAATTCCTTTCAAAGAGGATCAACCTAAAAACACTGTGGTGATTCCAACCAAGTCAGTAGATCCTTCTCTTGAGTGGAAACAGTTTGGTAGGGAGGATGGAAACAATGGGAATGGAAGTGGTTCAGGAAAGCTGGATAAAGGGAAGCAAGTGGTGATGGACAATTCACAATCTTTCAACCATAATGGATCTACAAAAAGGGATCAAAGGGTGGGATCCAAGAGTAATGCCACACTGGTTATTAAGGAAGCAGGCCAGGTTCTGGAGCAGGTGAAGGAAGGGGGAGAAAATAGTAATCAAATACTGGAAGAGGAAGAGGGCAAATTGAACATTTCTCGGGATGCTGATGAAGATGATTTGTTAGATGAGTCAGGGGGTTCTCAGGAAGAAGTGATTTCTCAAACTAATAGAAGGGTGTGGTTGTTGCTATGCAGCAATCCCCCCCTATGATACATATTGTGGTGGAAAGGATGGATGCTAGGAAATTAAATTTTGTGAATGTGGCGGGTCACACGGAAGACCCCATTATTATTCATCAGGACCAGATGATTTCTCCAAGGAAGCACAGTGGGAGACTGCAAATGAAGTTCTAGGACAAAATGCAGGAGATGGCAGTGCAGCCAACTAGGAAAATATCATTTGAAGGATTGTTCAAAGGTGATATGCAGAAGACAACCAAAGCAGGAGTGGAGTCTTTGATGAAGTTGACGCTTCAAGTGCTTCATGATCAGGGACAGCTGCTGAGGATCACTGATGCTCCTGCAGAGAAGGAGGAACTTCCGGAGGATCAAGAATGAAGACTGGAGAGAAGCAGTTAAGAGGAGTAACCTATCGTGATGAGGATAGTTCTTTTCAATGTTATATGTTTGTTTCCAGGTGGAGTTTCTGTAAGTGATTTTGAAGACTTTTCTGGTTTATCCCTGTACTATCATTAGTAGTCGTATTTTGAATGGTGGAGTTTGCTGGGTTCTAGTTTCACGTTAGTGTGTTAGGTATTTTGTTCCTGGTGTTGCACAATGAGCAGTAATTTGTATCCAGACACATGTGGATCTCTGTTTCCTAATGGAATGGAGGGGAATGATTCCGATAAAAAAATGGTTTAATGGCTGGAATTGAGTTGGGAACTGGTAGTGGTCATTTAAATGGCATTGGTATACTAAATTGGTGAAATTGAGATAAAGGAGCAATTATGAGTTAAATATGGATTATTATTGATGGAATTTGTTATTTAAGATTAATTGACGATATTTGAGTTATTTTGGGAAGGACCTCACCTAATAATGATATAATTGCATTTTCAACTGTTTTGAATGCACTTTGATGCAAATTAGGCCATTTTATTGTCGTTCTTTGTTTAAGCTACATGTCATACTTTCTCACACTTGCTGAGTACGGCATGTGCTCACCCTTGCTATTCCCCCACTAAATTCAGACGCAGGCGACCAGGTGGAGTACCTAGAGTTCTTTGAGGAGTTCTAGGCATGTGTTTTGCCGTTAAACCTGCCTGTGGGTTTGGGGTCATTTGAGTTTAGTTTTTCCGCTACAGTTTCATTAAAGTTGTATTCAAGACTATTTGGTTTGTAATAAAGGTACTACTATTAGTATTATTATTCGAGACATGGTTTATATCTATTTATTAATGGTGAATCACTTGTGTATCTGTGTTAAACATCTTGGGCACACATATGCATTACGCTTGGTTCATTTCCAGAACCGGGTGTCACACTATGTCTATGTGAAGTAATCCCATCATATACCACATAATTAACATAATACAAAACCATAATAAATTATCCATCCATATACCAGATTATTACCATCATCATCATCTATGTCCTTTTATCATAACTCAATCCATACCCATAACCACAACCATAACCAACGATAACCATCCCGAATCCCAAGTTCTCTCTAATCATGTAGGTCATCCAGGTCCTCTTAACCGGGAGCATGGCTATTATGGTAGTTTTTAACACTCTGCAGAGGTTGTACCACTTTACCCACAAGTTCGTGATTTTGTCACCTGTCGGCGACTAAATAAAATCTCCATTATGCCAAAACACTACCATAGGTGTATGGCCAAGAGATCACAAAATAGCCTTTACAAAGGGACTACTATCATATTCAAACCCACTGAGGTTTCACCAATGGCGGTGTCTCCAACTAAGCACATCCTAAACAAAAGGCCCCCCTCTTGTGCCGTTTGGATCCCAGGGCAGTCCCGCCACTATTGCAAACCCAACTGACTCCCATTACCTGCTCCTCCAAATGAATCGAATCGATGATGGTAATACTCCTAATTAATGAGCTAAGTCACACCCATACTTGGCCTTGTGGTGGCACTGTAGTCCTGGCTTCTTCTCGCATACACCGGTCCTTAGATCCAAGGCAAGCAAAACCACCATAACATCCAACCCAATCCACAACCCATGCTTGCTTACATCTCCCAAGTTCCATATTACCACTTAACCATGTTCATCAATTTATATCATCCATAAGTGCATTAATTCATAATTGAGTCATTTAGTTGTTTTACCATCCCAATTAATTAGAGCAAAGCAAAAAGGTGAAAATGCCCTTCCCGACTCTCTACAACACATTCCAAGCGACAAGAATGGTCAAACAAGTCCAGTAAACACCTATAAATGGGTTTCCCACAAAACTGACATAAGCATGCAGTTTTGCAAACGAAACATTTAAAAATAGGATCAAAATAATCAAGGACAATTGCCTTGCCCCTGAGCTTGGTTAGGGTCAAAAGCTTCGAAGTCCTGCTGGAGGTCCTCGATAGCACCCTCCAGCGCAACACCTTCTATTCCACATGACAAACATACAAAACATACATTAAAATCAATAAATGTTCATATAGTACTCAATATGCCATGATATGCATGATTAATGCAATTGTGAGGTAAAACTTGTTAATGAGTTGCTATTAATGTTAACTAACTAGTTACAATAGTGTTTAACAAGTTTGGACAGGTTTCGAGAGTATTTGAATCAAATTGAAGTTAATTCAGCACCAATTAAATCTAGAGACCGGACAAGTCCGATAGGGACCGGACTAGTCCGCCCTTCGCAGAACCGGCGAATTAGGTTTTCTAGGGTTTTCTTGTTCTACGAGATTTGGGAGAATTGGAGTTGAGTTCACGTGGAAAAAGGGAAAGTAGAATTTGTACCACGTGTTTAGAACTCCAAGGACCAAGAGTTCGGAGGCAACACTTGGATCTTGACGATCAAGGGATGATGATGAAGGGTTGAGGGTGAATTGGTGATGAAGAACGAAAACTCGATAAAGATCTTGTTCACTTGATCCTCTTTCGTTTCCTCCTCTTCTATTTGTTGTTGGCTCCCCTCTTGATGGCGGCTCCCACAAACTAGGGTTTGGTGGTCTTTCAAATGTGGCAAAGAGATGAGAAGTTGTGGTGTTGGGTTGTTTATATAGGGGTGGAGGTGTAGGGTTTGATGGATTTCGAGTTTGGGGGTGGGTGGAGGCCGGTGTTGGGTCCCACATGGGCTTCAAAAAGGTTATACACGATGTCCTTGGGCTCACTTAAGGTAAAAACTCAAAACAAGTGATAGAGGAAAAGATTGAATCGGAGTCACAAATACCGGACAAGTCCGCAATGGACCAGACTAGTCCGATAGCTAGTCAGAGAGAAAATTGACAAGTTTGGCCAAAATTGGACAAGTCCGATATTAGTCAGAGAGCAACACGGACAAGTCTGGCAGAAAACGGACAAGTCCGGGGTCATGGCAAAATTTTCGAAGGATGGGGTGAACGGACTAGTCCGCACTAGACCGGACAAGTCCAAAAACAGAACAGAGAGAAAACGAACTAGTCTGTAGCAAAAATGGACATGTCTAAAGAGAGGTCAGAGAGAAATTCGGACTAGTCCGCACCAGAAACGGACAAGTGTGAAATTCTAGAACTTTTGAGTGCGGTTTTTCTTCTAATTCATTTTAAACTTGTCCCTTTTTGTGTTACTTAATTTTAAACATGTATCAGAACGTATGCACTGCATGATGAATGAAAATGAGGGTGTTACATTCTATGCGTTGATAGTGGGCGCACTCGAAGCTACCAAGCTCCAAGAACCCCCAAGGGGTCACCCGTCGACGTTCTATGCGTTGACAGTGGGCGCTATCAAAGCTACCAAGCTCCGATAACCCCCAGGCGGCCCATCATCGATGTTCTATGCGTTGATAGTGGGCGCCGTCGAAGCTACCAAGCTCCGACAACTCCCAAGGGACCCGCCATCAATGCCTTATGCATTGATAGTGGGCGCAGTCAAAGCTTTCAAGCTCCAACAACCCCCAGGGGGCCCATCGTCAACGTTCTATACGTTGATAGTGGGTGCCGTCAAAGCTACCAAGCTCCGACAACTCCCAAGGGGCCCGCCGTCAACGTAACAAAGGGTCCCTGGAGATATCGGAGGCAAGGCTCGGAAATTGGAGCTATCATACTGGCCATGAATTCGGAGTTATGGAGTTTTCAAGACATTGTCTAATCCTCATGGTGGATGCCTTGAATTAATTAAACAAATCTACAAGGGGGCCAACAATATAAAAGCCAATGCATTGAAGACACAAAATTGGAATTCGGAAGGATCTTGTTCATTAATCATAGTATTACAAGATGAAGGCAAAAAAGGAAAGTTCCTAACTACTGGAGTTCTTATTAAAAAAATGAGGTAACTGTTTGGGCAGCATCTTGAACACTGGCCCTAGCGGCTTCTTCCTCCTAGGGAACGGGTCCTTCGAACACTGGAGCTAAAGACATATGGGGGTCTTGGCTCTTGAAACATGCTGACACATATTTGGCAAAGTTCTTGGCCAAGGTCCTTCCTTCCGTCTCCAGATCATCAACAACCACGACTCCCACTGCTTCCAGCTTCTTGCCGGTGGAGTTCAATGGCACCAGTGCTTTGTCCATCTTGGGCTACCGGTCAGCCGAACGTACTGGGCTAAAACCAAACGGCACTAGAGCTTAATTCTCTTGGACCAAAAAATCCTAGACTTGCTGAGACTCAGTTGCTCTCAAGTTCTTGAGCTCCTTCAGTGATCTCCTGGCAGCCAAATGTTCCACAGAACCCTCCTTGGAGAAGCTCTCAACTTCCTTAGCATGCTGCTGAATCATTTCAGCCACCTGCTTCTCATGGTCGCTAAGCTCCCTCTCTCGAAGGTGAATGTGGTTCCGCCGGTCCTCCAAGTCTTTTTTCCTTGGCCTTCACCTTATCCTCCCTGGTGAATATATCAGTCTCTCTTTTGGAGACGTTTACCCTGACTTGCCATATCTGATCCTTCTCTTGATCGCACCACAGATTGAACTGTTCACCGCGATCAGCCAAGCTTTGCTCTCCCAGCGACATCTTCTAGACAAGCTCCTCCTCCCTCTTCAAGAGGTCTTCCTCTTTCTCCAAGATCTTATCCTCCTTTTGATCGAGGGCTTCCTGACGCTTGGGAAGTTTCTCATTGAATTTATTGAGGCTATCTGAGCGGTTGTCGGTCGCTTCACTGGCCTCCTTAGCACGCTTATAAACCTCCCGGATCTTATCATCGAAGGCCTTAATAATGGCCTCTCTCATTGAGCATGCGGTCTAACTGCGGCAGCCACACTTTTTCCTTGACCACCCACTCCTTTTGGTCAACCAGCCGAGACTGCGTCAGCTTCATCTCAAAATGAAGTCTGTTGCGCCAACATCTTAGGGTGTTGCACTCTTCTTTGAGAGTCTTGATATCGTAGTTAAAGGCAAGATGCACTTGGCAGAGACTTGAGCAGGCATTGTCGATAGACAACACCAGAAGAATCGGCTTCGGGCCTGCCTGAGGTTCCTCTGCATGCTGTAGTGGGTCTTCCAAAATTACTATCGGATCCCACGACGCGAGAGTGTTCTCCAACAGCTCCACATCGCCGGGGCCGATCTCTGGGAGATCGTCAATATTTATTGCGGCTCAAGAAGGTCCGCTGTGGGAGCTTTAGCCCCCGGAGCTAATGAAGAGGGTCCTTAGCCAGATCTTAAACAATCGGCCTAGAAGATGTAGGACCCGCAGCTGAATCCTCTGGTTGCGCCGGCTCGGACATAACCACCTCCGGAGCTGGCACTAAAGCATTTGTTGGAGCTTCACCCACTTCTGGCACTGATGCCGGAGCTTCCACATCAGGCTTTGAAACTGTCGGAGCTCCTACAAGTACTTCTTCCGCGTGGTTTGGTGCTATCACAGGACCTTCGACTGCTAGCTCTGGAATTGTCTCCACGATAGCCGGCGTCGGAGCTGTCGTGGCATCTTCCACCACCACTGGAGCAGAGGCAGGAGCCGAGGTGGGAGCTTCAGCCGATGCAGCCTCCGGAGCCGCAGAAGGCAACGGAGCCGCTATACTTGTTCTCAAAATTTTGGAAGCAGAAAGTAGGAATTCAAGACAAAGCAAGAAACAAAATCAAGACAAAAGCTAAAGAGCCGATCCTTACCTAGGAGTATTACCTCTCTAGTCAGCACAAATCTTATTCCTCGGGCGCATGGAGCTAGACCCCGCCGTCATTGGTGTGGCGGATGCTCCGGGACCCCGTCGGCGCTACCAGCTCTGGTACCTCCATCGGAGGAGGATGCACTCCAGACCCAGAGCCACCAGCTGGCATCGGGGCAGGAGTTGACTCCCTGGAGCCAGCGTCCTCTGCTGGCACTCGAGCCGAAGGACCAGCTAGAGCTGGAGGCACGATCACCATGGACCTAAGCCAAGGTTGAGGGGTCAATTCTTTCGGAGCTTCCCTCACTCTACTCCCATTGCTCCTTGACAGCTTCCGCTTATGACTCGTAACTTTGACGAGAGCTTTCTCTTTGCCTCGGCCGGAGGTTGATTTCTTGGGAGGTGAAGTTGCAAGACCTTTGCCTTTGCCACTGACTAGCATAGGTCTAGAGCCTTAATGGGACTAAGGAGCCACGGGGATAACAATCCCCCCCCCCCCCCCCGGAGGAGTGCTCTGATGCTTATCCACGAGACCTAGATCATCAAGTGCTGGCATCTTCTTCCGCAGCTTCGTCCTGACCTTAGGCACCATGTTCAGGGGCAGGAACTCCGCCGGAGGAGTTAGATCATCAGGGTGAATGGTCCCGCTCTGCAGTTTTTGGAGATGAAGCTTCAAAGCCTCTTCATTAAAATTTATCCCAAGACCAGTGTCAATCCAGTTGTGATCCATTTCTACACCAAACACCCATGTGCGCCACTCACTCGTCTTCAACAGAGCCCACCGATTAGTCAGAAAGTTGGCGATGACCATCAGGAGAGTCACGACGTACTCCCGGATCCTTGTCAAGATCGGGTTGTACTCCTCTAACAGCATCAAAACCACCTCCCAAGCATCGGTGTCAACGGTCGGAATCCTATCAGGCAGCTCCAGCATATCATGGCGATCTACCGTGATGACCACCCAGTCCTTCTTCCAGCTGTGCCACTTTCCGGAAGAGAACGTCATTAGGTACTACCTCCGGACCCGAATCGCAGATTACCTCGTCAATGACAAGGGGACCTGGGTCCACTTTGTTCAAAAAGTTACACCAGGCGGACCGTTGCCATGATGAGAAGTTGGAAGCCCGAGGGCAGCAGCCTGATAGGGCTACAAATATTACGCTAGGAACCGATACGAATTTCGTATTGGGAACCTTCAACCTTCAATTGCATGATATCCGCACGCCAGGATCCCACGCGCTGTGTCGAAACGAGGCACGTGGCAATTGCAAAACACTTTGTTGTCGCCTCAACCACCCAGAAAAAGACTTTGAAGCCGCAGCGGGAGAATAGAAGCTGGCCCCACCTCTGGTAGCATAACCTCACCCTGAGGGTTTCTTCCATAGGTGGGCCTGGGGGCCACAATCGGTACCCTACGTACTGGGTACCCCCTGATACCGCACTCAGAGCCAAGGAGTTCCTATGTGTGAGTTGAAGACTTCCGAAGGTAACACACGTCTTGTAGCACTGGGCCCACATCCCTCATTTGGGTAGCTCCATTGCGGCCACGTGTCGTGAGGGGCCAGACCTACCTTCCTTCAACATGGAAGCTCTGGTACCGCCACGTGACCAGCAGCCCCGTACCTAACCCCAAGTAGAAGGAAGCTCTGGTGCTGCCACGTGACAAGTGGCTCCGGACCTACCTCCCTATGGAGGGAAGCTCCGAAGCTACCACGTGTTAGACTTCCAGACTTAAGCCTGCAACGGGAAAACTACAGGATCTCCAATGGTGCGGACATTCAAGAGGCTATTATACCAGAAGAGTCCTCCAGGATCAGATGGGGATGAGACGACTTGGATGACACATGGATCCAAGTATAGTGTCACTTATGAGGAGTTTGTCAGGATACTCCACCTCGAAGACACAATGGATAATGAGCTTATAATTCACAACTTGAATCCACTGGAGAAGGATGAGCTAGAATTCCTCTATGATACAAGAATGCCATACAAGCATCCTACTACAAAGTACTTGAAGCCATTCTTTGCCGTGCTGAATAGAATTCTGAGGAAGGCTATAGATCCAAAGGATGGAGATGTAGAGACAATTCAAGGAACTCTAAGGACCTTGATGAAAGTGATAAGCAATAAAAAGAACTTCAATGTCTTTGAATATATCTACAATGACATTGTGAACATGTCAATCACTCCAAATAGGTCCTGTGGCTATGAACCTTACATCATGTTCATGATTGAGAAGGTAACCGGCATTGAGTTCTTCAAGAATGTTGAGCATGCCGGCCTCAAGCCTCAGAAGCCACCAGTCTACAACGTTCCTAATGCTCCTGCCTCACCTGTAGTAGAACAAAGATCAAAGCAAGAAAATGAAGTCACAAGGACTCCAGCTTCTACCTCCGCTCCTCCACCTTCCAAAGAGTCCTCTAGTGGTCTATTGAAGATGCTTTCCTCCATCATTGCATCCTGCCGCAAAGTGGAGGTTAAGCAACACAAGGAAAGCTTGGCCAAGAAGAGGCACCAGAAGTATATGAAGACAAACATCAAAGCAATTTGTGAGAAGCTTGATATGAGCCACTGGGATCTCCTCAAATTTAATAGGACTCCGAAGAAAACATCACATAGATGGCACCTCTCACAAAACAAGAATTGGTCTCTTTGGACTTGCGGATATCACTATTCCTCCTCCTTCTAAGCATGCTCATGAGTCTGAAGATGAAGATGAAGATGAAGACAGGTCTGAGAGTGAGAGAGGGAGTGACGGAGAGTAATTCCCCTCAAATTTTCCCTTTTTTGGTGCCTTGATGCCAATGGGGGAGAGATTGAGACTAGTAGTCTATTTTGAGCCTTAAGGACAGTGATCATGGACATGTATCTTTTGTGTTTTTAAGTTTCAAACTATTGTAATCTCCATTTGGATGCCTATTTTTTTAAAGATGAATGTGTTATGCTCATTATGATATTTTTGTGATGGTTGAAATTCTTGTGTTTTAAATTATGCACATCACATTATTTGCTCACTCACACAAAATAGGCATGCCACCATAAAAAGTGCAGATATGTGAGAAATATTTCTTGTTCATATGTCATTCTCATATATGCGCACTTTATGAAAATCAATTTTTACTCTTATTTGTGAGATCTCATTTGGTTGTCATCAATCACCAAAAAGGGGGAGATTGAAAGTGCATCTAGGCATTCCCTTGTGGGTTTTGGACGATTGATGACAAACAAATGAGATCCTAATGAATTCGATGAAATGACTGCAGGTCTACAAAGACTAGAACTTATGGTGCACTAAAAAAAGTGAAAAATGATGAGGTGGAAAATGGAAAAGCTCAAATGATCAAGGAAGCGCAAAGTAGATGTCAATGTGTAGGATGTGTGTGAGAGACACATGCCAATAGCTTATATCTTTGCGTAGAGGGTAATGGCTAAAATCAATTAATTATGTAATTTAGTGAAGCACCGGACAAGTCCATTCACCAGCAGACTAGTCTGATGAACTTACTGTTCTCACATAGACAAGTCCGGAACAGCAACGTACTAGTCCGTTCAACTAACTAGTGTCACTCGGACAAGTCCACACATTAGCCAAACAAGTACGTTCAAATTTTTGATGGTTTACGCGGACATGTTGCAAAACATGGAGTAGTCCGCCATCACAACACACAACTCACCTCACCGGGCAAGTCCGTCCTACTGCGGACTAGTCCGATTAACTTTCTGTAATCGCTACGGACTAGTCCGTTGAACTTTATGTTCCAATATGAACAAGTATGATACACCTAACACAAATTAGGGTTTCAGGTGTGCTGCACAATTCACGTAAATTTCTCACAGCACACCGGACTAGTCCGGTCCCCTGAGCGGACTAGTACGACCGTCGGGATCTCTAACGGTAACTTTTTTAGAAAGTCTATAAATAGGTGATCCACGTCCCCACAACATAGGAACCATACACATCAGTCAACAACTAAGAACCCTAGCACCGCTAATCATCCCAAGAGCATAGAAACACCTCTCTCCACACATCTAAAGCCCTAAAAAGTTAAATATTTTGGGAATCAAGATCTGGGAAAGGGAGATTGTCTTCTACGCATTGCTAAGTTCTTGGGGTTTGATCTCTTATACACTCTTATATATGTTGTAAATCTTTTGAGTGTATTTCATCGCTTTCTTCACTGTAATTTTGTAGGAGCCCTCAGCGCGTGAGGTTGCCCCACCGACCTGGTGATTGCCCCTAGATAGTGGAACTCAAGTCAGCCTTTTGTGGTCACTTGACGAGGCAAAGGGTTTGAAGAGACCTGACTCTGTGTGAGCTTACTCAACGAGGACGTAGATGTCTTTAGTGAGATCGAACCTCGGTAAAAATCCTTGTCTCGCATGTCCTTGTTATTTACATTTGCAATCATAGTCATCTAGGGCATAGGGTTGATTACTCTTGCAACTTATGTTAATCTCGTATTTATCGTTCAAATCAATCCTCCTAAAACTTACACAAGTTGTTAGGATAATTTACTTAATTCCGCTGCTATAACATTTGAGGAGAATACATTAAATAGTCTATTTTTTCGTAGGTATAATTAGCATACCAAACTAGTCTGTATTTACACCGGACTAGTCCGACCCCTCTTGTGTTTGACATTTTTGTTAAGTGTTGCAGGAAAAGTTTTCAACGCCTATTCACCCCCCTCTAGTCCACATTCACTTTCGTTTCATTAGATCCCACTCGGGTGATTAACATAGATTCTGGGCCTTTCTAGGGCTTGGGCAGCTCGGTGCCGACCCTTCAGGGGGCTACTGCTGAACTGACAAGCTGGGAATCGGATATGGAGCGGCGGAGATGTTGTGGGTATCTGCTACTTTTGAAGTTGCTGTTGAGTGATGGAGAGGCGCCGCTCAACTCTACCTCTGCGTAGGAGATGTCGTGGTAGAGTCTGTAGCTTCAAGTTGGCGCAAGTTACAAGGAATAGGTGCGGTGTGCGGCAGCCGTCTTAAGTCATTGTCGGTCTTTATAGTAGCGTCAGTTATGTGTAGGAGGAGCGACACATAGTGGAAGCCCCAATCATCACCAGTCTTTAGGGTGGCACTCATTACGAGGAGGCACAATGTGCCACATCACCCATTCTTATCTTCCTCATGTCTTTGCTTCTTTCTTGGTCAAGTTTGAGTTCTCCTTTCCTTCCACTGCTTCATCCATGGTCCAATAACCTTGCTCAATGCTGACGGTGTGGCGGTTGAGACTTTGCGTCTAGTCGACTAGAATCGGCTGCTCGGCAAGTGGAGGTTTGACTGAAGATTCCAAGGTAGAGGAACCACCTGGAGCCTTTAGAGCGATGGATGCTACTTGGGGGCTTGAAGAGGGAGTAGCCACCTCGAGGCTTGAAGACGAAGGAGCCACCTCTATTGACCGGACAGTTCGATCGATCCAGATCCAAGCACGCTTGCTGTAGAACGCTTGTCTGCGTGACTAAAACCTTGGCGTCTATTGGGGCATCAAGTCTCAGTAGGGAAATATGTAGCCTGCTTTGGCTTGCCGTGGTCGACTCTGTATTTGGAGATGATAGGCCATTGTAGTTGTCAATCCTATAAGGCGAGAAGCAGCACCTCTTATCCACTTTTGGGCCCCCATGTCTTGCTCGAACCATGGACAAGAGTTCTGAGCCGTGTGCCGAGCTCCTTAGCAGGTGGCAGGCCCCAAATGACGCGGGACAGTTGATCTGGCCCATTTGTCGCGCGGCGCATCGGAGGCTGTCGGCCGACTGAACCCAACCGCTACATGGGAGCTTGAGTTTTTTATCGTGCTCGAGATTTGGGAACATGTTTATTTTTGCGTTATAATAAACGGGAGGAAAAGTGCTTAGATTTCCAATCATTGAGTTGGACGGTGTTGATTCTGGTTGTCTAGATGGGGTCAACGGGGCTTGTCTAGGCCAAGCTCGTCTTCCTTTGATCGGGAAGCATCGTAGGATGAGAGCTTTGCTGGGGTCGAACGGTTCCCTTGCATCAACTTGAGGGAGTTGGGTGAGCTCGGCTTTTGTAGCCATTGTTGTGGCAAAGTTCGCATACGTGTAGCCTTCCAAACATGTCAGAGCTGGGGGAGTCGGGGCTTAGGCTCTGACCGTCATTATTTGTCGTGGCGGCCTCCATTGTGGAGTCGGTACGGTCGGGGCTCGAGCCCTGGACCCGTGGCATCTCCCAAGGCCCTACATCGAGCCTCGAGGGCTCGAAAGGGGTCGGGCGACCCAAGGCACTCGTCACTCCAACCTCGTGAACCATGGTTGCCTTGTTGCACCACAGTGTTGACCACCTAGGTCATGATCGTACACGTTATTCCAATTTAGGTAATGGTGACTGCGTGTCCGGTCGTCACGGACGAGCGGGTGTACACCACTTGACGGTGTCTCTGCTCCTGCCAGTGGTAACATACCATGCCTTCCGAGGGCGGGGAAGTTGGACTTCTATGCCAGGGACTCACGCCTTGTCTACCGGTTCCACGGGTGTTAACATTTCTTACGTTACAGATCATCTCTCAAAAGAGATGGGGTCCATAAGCACACGGAAACTATCGTGTAGCATTTCACCCAAGAGTATTCCCAAGGGTATCGTATTTATCCCAAAGGGAGGAAATGGAGTAAAGTAAACACTACTATTATGATCAATCTATGAGATACTAATCAATTATCAAGACAGAGGTATGTTCATAATATATGGGTAGTGTGACACACACCTAAGCAATCTATTCTAAAGGGTAGATGGGTCCTAATGGAGGTTAGACCAAGAGTTGGGGAGTTGCTCCTACAATGCTTCTGATATACATATACATAGCCTCGGTTAGATACTAATGAGCATGTCAATGGTGAATCCTTATGCTAAGTTGTTCAACACATCGGGCATAGGTTTACCCCTAGCAATACTAGGATGACTCCCGCCAAGAGCTTGTGGCATAGCCGAACGTGGAGGATTACAAAGGATAGATAGGGCTGTCACCACCTACTACCTACCTCTTCAAATTGTGGGTCTACGAGACATCCAATGCTACTTACTATCCTAGAACCATGCTAGCATACTAAGTAAATACCCTAGAGGCTCGAGTACAAGTACCTCTCTAAGTCAATGACTAACTATCGATCGAATGACGGACGACTATAAAAATCGAATCAGAGGATTGCTTACCCGCCTAAACATCATTGAACCAATGTTGAGACATGGCATAAGCTATTCATATTAACATGATCATATCATAACTAATTAGACTATAGTGGGGGTTTGTGGTGTATATGATGATAAGTTATGATCATTATGGCATAATCATAAAGACTACTCCTACCACATACACAGGATCCACAATCACACAAGAAATGCTTCATCCAAGTATATGAATAAAAGAAGACTAAAGATAATATCTTTATTATGTATAAAGTCACAAATACAAGAAAAGATACATGAGCCATACATTTCCCAATTCGTACATGGGACTAGAGACTCCTCTCTATAACCTAACACCACTAATGACTAAGAGAACTGGTGTATACAATAGAATGATGCTCAAGTGGTGGGTTTTGAAGTGAGCAGTGCTATTTATAGCTTGGAGAAGGGTCGGTTCCGCCACGAAAAGCGCGCGTATCAGTCATCAACGACTTCTTCAAATCGGGAGGAGCCAGCACATGAAAGGTGACCGAGTTTGGAGGAAAGACCAGGTCGGCCGACCTGGTAAGTCCTCCAAACAGTTTGTGCTTTCTTGGGGTAACTTCCAGGGTGTACACCACTAGATGGCCTCAGATACTTCTGTTTGTGGGCCATTTGATCCATGTGGTGCCACATGCCAGCACTTGATTGGCTGGGATGATGTTTTGTAGGATCCGTCCCCTTGTTTCACTTCAATTTTGTATAAAATACCTGCATGCACCAATTTATCCAAGTACAAGTGGAAATAGGTTAAATAGAAAGGTGATGTGTGCAAGAAATGATATTTCCTTCAAATAATTGAGTTATATCGACAGGTGAAATTGGTATATAACAGCCATCAACAAACTCCCCCAAGTTTATCCTTTGCTCGCCCCGAGCAAAATCAAGACTTTAGGTTGATGATCAGGAGTTGCTACAATATTGTACTTTTCAAAGTACCATGTGCAAAACAAAATACTCTACCTAGTTTTGCAAAAATTGGAATGGTACTTCACCCATCTTAAGTCGTTATGGGGCTTATGTCATCTCCTATTCATGGGTGGTTCAAAGATAGAACATCAAATGGAGCACACATAACCTAGAGATCACGTTCCACTCGAGTTTCGGAGGGTTCAATTTAGATTATAAGTACCTCAATTTGATTCTCTCAGTCTCTCCTTTATGTGTAGTGGAAATATGTCCTCACCAAGGCATTTTGCCTAAATTCATCCTACCACTAAATAAGGATTGTATGTGAAGTTTGGTAGGGAATATAGTAGGCATATTTGCAGCACATAATATTGCTGAGTCAAAAAAGCAAGCCTTAGGAGAAATCATTTCAAAACAATTTGATTCAAGACTTGTGCATGTGTGATGGAGTGGAAGTGGATGTGGATACTTGAGATGACTCCTTTTTGTGTGGACTCTCTTATTTTGTAGGGATGAAACATGGCTACTTTTCTCTCTTTTTTTCTCATGCTTTTGATGTAAGCATGCATTTTCTTTTTTCTTTTTTTTTCTTGTAGCCATGTTTTCTACTCCCTTTTTATGCAAGAAAGTTGAAGAGGATACTTAAACATGAAGGGTATGGAGTTTCTCTTTTTACTGTGGAAGGATGGTATGATGGGATTTTACTTACTTCTAGTGTAGAAGTATAGCATGTGCAAGTGAAGTCTTGAATTCAAAAAGTAATGAATGAAATCTCACATAGGTCTATACTAGTTTGACAAAGCTCAATGTGAAGACAAATAGAATATGCATAAGGTCTATCACTGTAATGTATCATATGACTTTGGTAGGTATTTCCAATCAAATGAGAGTAACTTAAATCTTTTTTAGAATTTCTCTGGAAATCTAAGTTTCACTTTCAAACTAGGAATAGCATTCCTATCACTATATCATATCTCACAACAACTTAGAATTGGATTAAGCTTTTGCTACCCACACTTTCTAAATCAAGGCAAAAGTAATTCTAGCCAATGAAAGAAATATTTTGGAGAGTAGTAAGTTGTAAACTAGGAGCTTAGGAAAATTAAAACAGAGCAATTATTCATCATTTCATCTATGTGAATTCCAAACTATTCTTACCGCACATCTTCTATTTTTATTTTGAAAGCAAATCTACTCTACTTATTTTTAATTCTTTTCTCTTTTTTATATGCAAGGTGGATGATGGGTGAATGGAAAATAAATAAGCAAGAGGTGTGATACAAGTTACGTCATGTGGGGGTCCTCTCCCAAGCTTGCTCTTCTCAAGGTCTGCGATAGGGGCTGAAACCCTAATGACGGATGTAGGCCATGAGCTTGGCCTAACGTTGTTGCAACATGGCTTTGGCATTGGAGGGTTGAGTGTCGATGTTGGGTTGCCTTCTATTGGTTCCATGAGTGTGGTCGAGGAGAGTGTTGTTGATGTCGCTCATCCACACCTTAAGGTTCTTATAGGTCAGATGTACCTTGTTATTCCTTGGCCAAGGTAACGATAACATTTAGCTATAAAGGAATTATGTGCACTCAACATGGTTGAGTGTGTTCTGTCATTCTTTGATTAAGGTGTATCATACCTTGTTCCCATGAAGAAATAACTTGTACCTCTCATGCATTGGGTGTGATATGTCATTCCTTGGCTAAGGTAATTGTTGAAGTGTGCGATCGACACTTCCCCGGTACTACTGGATCATAGTCCGCAGAGCTTTGTGATTGGTTGGGGTGCTCGTGAGATTATTAACAAGATAGTGACACAAGGATTTTTACGTGGTTCGGGCCGCCTGAGCATAATACTCTACTCCGCGGGTGGTTTTTGTATGTATGAGTGGTCTATCTGAGCACTTGATTGGGCTTCCCTTTGTACCGTGCGGCACAACCCTTTTATAGTTTAAGGACTGGCTGTTACATTGTCTGCCTGACCTGACATGTGGTTCCGGCGGTGTTTAATTACCTAATACACGATCTATATGTATTAAGTACATTTAATAGCAATAACGTGCCTTAATGGCGGTGTTACTAGTACTAAAGGTCATTTGATCGTGTATCATTAACGTGGCATTAATGACACGTAATCATGTCTTGTAACTGTATCTTTAATTGTCCCTTGAATGTCAGCGCCGTTGGAGATCCGTCTATCTTCCCATTGCTAGCGAAGGTCCAGAGGCTCGACACGTGGCAGCTCTAGAGCTTCACACTATGGAGAGGTAGGTCAGGAGCCGCTGTACACGTGGTAGCACCGGAGCTTCCCTCTACTGGGGGTTAGGTCCGGAGCCCCTAGACATGTGGCACGACCAGAGCTTTCCTATACAAGGAGTTAAGTCCGGCCTTGCTTTACATGTGGCAGCGCTGGAGCTACCCTAATGAGGGAGGCGGGTCCAGTGCTGCGGGACACGTGGAGCCTTCGGAGGTCTTCAACTCGGACAAGTGGAATTTCGTGGCTTTTCTTACAATATCATAGGGTACTCGATACACAGGGTATCTACAGTGGCCCCCAGGCCCACCTCTGGGAGAAACCCTCTGGGTTAAGTTATTCTACCAGAGGTGGGGCCATCTTCGATTCCTGCGGTGCGGCTTCAAAGGTATTTTCATGGGCCATTGGGGCGATGGTCCGTACTTAAACCACCGCCGTGTGGCTCTTTTTGATGCAGCAGGGGATATCCTGGCTTGCGGATGTCACACAATTGAAGGTCGCCGATTTCCAATACGAAAATCGTATCGGTTCTACACGTCCTGTCAGGTCGTCGCCCTCGGTCTTCCAGCTTCCCATCATGACAACGATTCACTTGGGGTAATAACTTCGGCTTTTCCGCCGGAGTGGACCCGGGCCCATTCGTCATTGATGGGGTAGATTTTTGAAGTGTGATCTTGATCCCGCTGTGGTTTCCATCCAAGCATTGCGGAGGCTTACTTAAGAAGGAAAGCCTGCACGGCTTGAGGACTCTTTACGCTTTCATTCGAACTTCCACTCAGAGCCTCCCAACATTTGCATAGCCCTTATAACTTTTGCTCCCCAATGCCGCGATGGAGTTGGGTCTTCTCTGCAGCAAGATCACTAGCGATGAAGATCTGAAGAGGGTTCGGACCTACATGGGGTGGTCCAGCGACTCCTTCAACAACGATATTCACTTCGGCAAGCTTCCCTTCAAGAAGAAGCGCACCGGCGAGATCGTATACTTCTCAGCATGTGCCACGGTGGGACTGTCCACCATTTTCAAGCTTCTTGCTGATGTTGCTGGACTTCTACGGTCTCTATCTTCACCACCTCGGCCCCCACTCTTTCTTGCTCTTGGCGTCCTTCGTCCACTTCTGTGAGATGTCAGTGGCTGTGCCGCCATGCATCTAGCTCTTCCAGACCTTCTTCACGGTCCACACTACCCGAAAGGGGACGGAGCTGATTGGCTTCTACTACGTTGTGAAGTGCAAGAACTGCCCCTTAAAATATTTGAAGACCTTTCCCTCCGGCAAGTGGGACAAATGCAAGAAATATTGGGTGATCATCGCAGGAGAGGAGCATGAGAGGTTAGAGTTGCCCAAGAGCCTGCCCAATGTCGACACTGATGCCTGGAATGCACTTTCGGAACTACCCGAAGCATACAATCCCATCCTGAGGAGGATTCAGGAATGCGTAGAGGGTGGAGTGACCCCTCAGATGGTCTTCGAATACTTCCTTGTGAACAGGTGGGCGCCGCTGAAGATGAGGGAGTGGCCTGCATGGGCCTTCAACAGTGAGATGGATCACAACCGGATTGAAGCCGGTTTTAATACCAACTTGGATGATGAATATTTGAAGCTCCATCTCTAGAAGTTTCAACACGGGGCCATCACCCGCGATAGATTGACCGCACCGGCGGAATTCCTACCTCTAAACATGGTTTCGGAGATCAGGATGGAGCTCCGAAGGGGGATGCTAGAGCTCGGCGACCTCGCCCTAGTGGAGAGGCATAGGACCTCCATGGTTGCTATTCATGGAGCTTCGAAGAGGGTGGCTCTGACCACTTCTCCAAGCCAGAAGGTTGATGATGCTAGCAAAAGCAAGGGCAAAGGCAAGGAGCGAGCCGAATCCTCTATCCGGAAGAGGAAGCTAAGAAATGCTGATGGGAGATCACTCAGGTCGACTTCGTCTCTAGCAGTTCCTACTCCCCGGCGAAGCAGAGCTTTAGCAGCTACGCCTCCTTTGGTGCCGGTGCCCTTGAGAGGCGCTAGCTCTGACAAGTTACGGAGGTGCCAACTGCGGGCTCTAGGTCCGGAGGTCCTTCCCAGCTGAGGGAGGTCCCGACCGAGGCGACGCCAGCAGCTGTGGCAAGTTACGGACAGCAATCTGGAGCCTCCACCACACCAACGACGGTGGATTCTGGCTCTAGCCGCTCGATGAAGAGGTTCCGCGCTGACTGGAGCGGTAGCATCCCAAGTTAAGGATTGCCATCTCACCTTGAGGTGCTAATTTTGTTTTCATCATGTCTTTAATTTTCACGATCTTTTGTTTTTAGGATGTCGAAAAAGAAGACTGAAGTTGTACAGGCGGAAGCTCCGGCTTCAACCCCTGTGCCTCCCCAAGTGGTGGCTGAAGACACGGCAGTGCCGGTGTCAGCTGTCGTGGACTTAGATCCAGAGGCGTTGCCAGGAGCTCCCGTGGTAGCGCCGAACCACGAGGGAGATGTTTGTGATGAAGCACCGCGGTTTTGGCGCCGGCGGTTGAAGTTCCTGCTCTGGAGACAGAGGTGGTAGAAGGTCTAGCGCCTAAACCGGAGGTAACTGATGCTTCGTCCCCTGAGCCAGAAATAGTTGAATCTCCGGCGTTGGAGCCAGAGACTACGGAAGCTCCGGCACCTGAGCCAGAGGAAGTTGAAGTCCCGCCACTTGAGCCGGAGGCAGAGGGAGCTCCGGATGAAGCTGCAGCGTCCAACCTGGAGGTGACTACTACGGAGGTGTCTATGTCGGAGCCAGGGCACCCACATCAGTCAACTGCAAGTCCTCCACCCTCAGAGTTGATGATTGAAGATCCGATGGGAGGACCTTCTTCATCAACTCCGGTCAACCCTAGTGCCATGGAGACACAGGGGACCACGCTTGTGCCATGCGACCCCATTCATATTTTTGAAGATTCGCTTGAGCTAGCAGGAGAGATCCAGGCTGGTCCGAAGCCAATTCCTCTCGCGATGTCTAATGACAACGCCTGCTCCAGTCTGCGCCTAGTTCAGCTGGCCTTCGACTATAAAAGCAAGACTCTAGAAGAAGAGCGCAACACCTTGAGGCGTTGGCGCAATAGGATTCACTTCGAGACAAAGCTAACGTAGTCAAGGCTTGCCGACCAGTGAGAATTGGTGGCCAAGGATAAGGCTCGGCTAGCGCTGATGGATTCATTGCTGAATGAGCGAGAAGCTGCCATTAAGGCTCTCGATGATAAGGCTCAAGAGATTTTACAGCATGCTACAGAGACCAATGAGGCTGCTGACAATCGTCAAGACATCCTCAATGAATTAAAGGAAAAGCTCCTCAAGCGCCGAGCGGACCTCGACGAGAGGGAAGAAAAGCTCCTGGAAAAGCATGAGGATATTTTGAAGAGAGAAGAGGAGCTCGTCCAGAGGCTGTCTTTGGGAGAGGAAAGCTTGGCTGACCGCACTAAAAAATTTTAGCACCGGTGCAAGCAAGAGGAGGAGAAGCACTGGAAGATGGGGCAGCAGCTCTCAAAAAAGAGAAGCTGATGTTGCCGCTAGGGAGGAGAAGGTGAAAGGCATGGAGAAGGACATATCAAAAAATCGGAACCGCATCAACCTCCGGGAGTCAGATCTTGCCGACCGCGAAAAGCACGTGGCCGAGAGTATTCAGCAACACGCCAAAGAGGTCGAGCACATCGCCCAGGAAGGCTTGGAGCTTGCGAACACCAGGAGGTCACTGGAGGAACTCAAGAATTCAAGGGCAACGGAGTCCCACCAAGTCTGGGACTTCCTGGGGCATGCTAACAAGGCTTTCGTGCCGCTTGGCTTCAGCCCGGTACGTCCGGATGACCCGGAGCCGGAGCTAGACAAGGCGCTAGTGCCGCTGAGCTCTACCAGCACCATGCTGGACGTGATGGGTAACGTCATCATCGACCAACTGGAGACAGAGGAAAAGTCTCTAGCCAAGATCGTCGCCATATATGTCCTGACGTGTTTCAAAAGCCGAGACCCCCAACTTCTCCTATATCCAGTGGTCGAAGGGCCCATTGCTGAACAGGAAGATGCCGCCAGGGCTAGCATTCAAGAAGCTGCCCAAAAAGTTGCCTCGTATTTCCATAGGATCTAGGACTTCCAGTAGACAAGACCTTTTTCTTTTTCATTTTCCTTTGTAATCCTCATTTTGTAATCCAATCCTTCAGATGAATGAAATCCAATCTTCTTGAATGAATTAACTCCATTTTGTATTTGTCTTCAATGCATTGTCCTTTATCTTACTAGCCCCCTGGTAGATATACACAATTTGCTTGCGAACATGTACCAAAAGGATTTGACAATGTTTTGATGACTTGAATGCTTTGAACTTGTAATTAAAACGCTTAGCTCTTAGGTCTGAAGTTTACTTCCGACATCTCCAGGGACCCTTTTGTGACATCGACGGTGGGCCCCCTGGGAGTTGTCGAAGCTTGGTAGATCTGACGACACCCACCACTAACGCATAAAGCATCGACGGCGGGCCCCCTGAAAGGTGTTGGAGCTTGGTAGATCTGACGGTGCCCACCACCAATGCCTAGAAACGTCGATGGCGGGCTTCCTAGGGGTTGTTGGAGCATGATAGGTCCGATTGCGCCCACTATCAACGTTTAGAACGTTGATGGCGGGCCCCCTGGGGGTTTTCATAGCTTCCTCGCTTTGACAGTGTCCACTTATCAATGTATAATACGTCGACGGCGGACCCCCTCTGGGTGATTTCTCCACCATCTCGTTTAGATCGCCGTTAATTTTTCACGTCGATAGTTGGCCCCCATGGGAGTTGTTGGAGCTTGTTAGCTCCGAGGACGCCCACTTTCAACGTATAAAACATCGACGGCGGGCCCCCTAGAGTTATCGGAGCTTATTAGCTCTAGCAACATCCACCATCGCCATGAACTTTCCATTTTTCTTGCGCGTTAAAGACAAGAAAAACAGTAACATTCGTCCTCTCATCTATAACTTGTTTGGTCTTACTTTTCTTATTTGAACTTTATATCCGAAGGAATTCAACATGATAACCAGTAAATTGATGTAATCTCTTCAGATTTGAATGCCTTCCGGACCTGCCCTACTGAGGCCTGCCGGAATTTAGGTAGAGCGGCGGACTTAAGGTGTTGGACCAGTCTAAGTTGATACCACACTCCAGACCTGTCTTTGGCTTTGGCATTCAGGTGAGTAGACCATCTAGCAATGCTAAGATCCAAAAAAGATCAACATTATAACTCATATATCACATGAATAACTCGGACTAAATCTCAAAAAGAATTGCACAACTTCGTTATAGACAAGAAGGGAAAGATAATCAAAGAAAAATGAGCCTGTACAAAATTAATGCACGTGGGGTCTGCCTTAACACAACAATGTCTTTCATTATAAGTCCAAAATACAGGGGAGACAAGGACACACTTAGGGTACGGAACCAGGCCAAGTTTGCTATTAATCTTGTTCTAACCCAGGGTAGGCAAGACACACTTTCAGTAAAGGGACCAAGTTAGGTGGGCTTAAACTGCTCGGACCCTCCCGGAAGGGTCCGGATGTTCTCCTTTAGGACCTACCTGACTCTGTGTATAAACTCTATAACTTACATTGTGTGTAATTTCGAATTCACCTCCGTGAAACTAAGCATAAAACTTACGGAGGTGCTCGATATGCCAAGGATTGGGAAGCGGAGTCCCATCCTCTGTTGCCAAGCGAACGCATCCAGGAAGGATACTTTGATCACTCGGAAGGGACCTTCCCAGCTGGGGGACAGTTTGTTCATCCCTTCACGAGTTAGTATTCTCCGCAGCACCAGATTCCCTTTTTCAATTTGTCGATTGCACACATGCCTTTGGTGATAGCACCGAAGCGCATGGTGATATCGTGCATTCCGAATAGCTGCTTGGCACCTTCCCTCATCGATGAGGTCTAGGTCTTCGCGCCAGAGCTTGTCGCGTGGCTTCGTTGAAGGTCCAGACCTGGAGTGACCCCATGGTGATCTCCGGAGGAAGGACCGCTTTGGCTCCGTACACCAGGAAGAAGGGTGTCTCTCCGATTGACCGGGTAGGTGTTGTCTTGCTCGCCCAGAGTGTGAACGGAAGCTCCTCTATCCAGTTGGCTCTGTGTTTCTTCAGGCGCTCGTAAGTGCGCATCTTGATTCCCTTCAATACTTCTGCATTTTCTCTCTCGGCTTGGCCATTACTTCTCGGGTGAGCTACTGACGTGTAGTTGTCTTGTATGTCGAGGTCTTCGCAATACTCTTGGAATTATGCACTTGTGAATTGGGATCCATTGTCGGTGATGACTCTGTTCGGAACTCCAAATCTGCAGACTATAGACCTCAAGAACTTGATAGCTGATTGCTTGTTGATAGTCACAATTGGAGTTGCTTTCTGGCCACTGGGTGAACTTGTCATTGGTGATGTACATGAACCTGTAACCTCCAACGGCTTTTGGGAAAGGTCCCAAAATGTTAATCCCCCACATAGTGAATGGCCATGTAGGAGGTATCATTTGCAGTGATTGAGCCAGTGTGTGAATTTGTTTCATGTGGAACTGGCACGCTTCACACTTTTTTACCAGCTCAACTGCATCCTCGAGAGCAGTAGGCCAGTAGAAGCCCTGCCCAAAGGCTTCACCAACCAACATGCGAGAAGATGCGTGGTTCCCACACTTGCCTACATGGATTTCCGTGAGAAGCTCGCGGCCTTCTTCCCTGGCAATGCACCGCATCAGGACACCGTTGGCACCACGCTGGTAGAGATCCCCTTCTACTGGCATGTATCTTTTAGCCAATCTAACAATACGGTCAGCGGATGCATCGTCTTCAGGAAGGATGCTGTCTTTCAAGTAGCTCCAGATCTTCGAGATCCATGCATTTGAGCTAACTTGAGCCTCCAGATCTTGCGCGCTGGGTTGCTTGGAGCTTCCTGCAGTGCCTACGACCCTTGGTGGACGCCATGGTAACAGAGCCATCAGGACTGCCAGCTTTGAAGTGTTGGTCTCGCCCCCTTCACTAAATTAGGTAGGCTGAGCGGTAGGTCTGGAAAACCTCCTGAGAAAAACTCTGCCGGGAGCCTGAGCTCCGGTTGAAGCCTTCGTCGAAAGTTCATTAGCTTCAGCAGTGTTGAGACGCTGGACATGACAGAGATCCAGGATGTTGAAGTCCTTCTGGAGCTTCAGGAATTCAAGAAGGTAAGCAGCGAGTTGCGGGATGTTGCAGCTGCATTCGCCTTTGACTTGCTTGACAGTGAGCTGTGAATCTCTCTTCACCAGCATCTGCTTGACGCCATATGATAGCGCCACCTTGATCCCGTAGATGAGAGCTTCATACTTCGCCATGTTGTTGGTTGCCTTGAAATCAAGGTGTACCATGTACTTGCCCTTTTCCCCGACCAGAGCGAGGAGAAGGATTCCAGCTCTGGCCCCATTCTTTTGCACGGAGCTGTCGAAGTAAAGAGTCCAGTGAGGCTCGGTGAAGACCGGGACCTTGGGTTCCGGCTTCCGCTCTCTGGGGCCTCCTGGATATGATGAAGAAAGGGTCCACTCCGCCATGAAGTTAGCCAATGCCTGACTCTTGATAGCATGTCAAGGCAGGAATTCGAGATTGAACTCTGCCAGCTCCGCTGCCCACTTTGCTATATTCCCTGTAGAATTGGGGTTATGCAGTACAACACGTAGTGGATAGGATGTTACCACTAATATCTTGTGGGCTTGGAAGTAGTGACGTAGCTTCCTTTAGGCAATAAGCACTGCATAAAGCAGTTTATGCACCTCAATGTACCAAGTCTTGGCATCGTGGAGTACTTCACTGATGAAGTACACTAGTCGCTAGATAGTTCGTACCTTCCCAGAAGGGCCCGGAGCTTCTTCTTCATCAACCTGGACCCTCCCAGAGGGGTCCAGACTTTCTTCTTGATCTTCTCGGACCCTCCGCGAGGGTTCCGAAACTTCTTCTTCAGCCATGTGAACCCCTCAGATGAGAGAGGTTGATCCTCGGGTAGCTTGCCTTGAAGATTTGTTCCTGGGGGCTGGGACCCAAACTCGCCTTCAGGTAGCTCCGAACCCTCCTGGAGGGGTCTGGGCTCCTAAACTGAAGGTGGCTCCGGTCTTTCCGCAACCTGAACCATGCTGACAACCTCTATAGTTGCTGAAATGTAAAGCAAAAGAGGCTCACTAGGGTTTTGAGTTACCAGAATTGGTAGTGTGGTGAGGAGCTGTTTGAGATCTTGGAAGGACTTTTCTGCTTCTTCAAACCAGTGGAATGACCCCGACTTCCTCAATAACTTGAAGAAGGGTAGCGCCCGTTCTGCCAGTCTAGATGCAGGCTGGGGGCCGCATGTCTTCAATGGCCTTGATCTTCACCGGATTCGCCTCAATTCCTCGGCGAGTCACCAAGAATCCGAGGATCTTCCCAGAGCTAACCCCGAAGACACATTTGTCCGGGTTCAGCTTGGTGCGCATCACGCGCAGATTGTCAAAGATGGCTTGTAGGTTGTCGAGGAGTGACTCCTTGTTCTTGATCTTCACGACAATGTCATCGACGTAAACCTCGACCAAGTCCCTAATAAGCTCTCCAAATGTTTTGTGCATGGCTCGCACAAAAGTTGAAGCAACATTTTTGAGACCGAAATGCATGGCAGTATAGCAATACAATCCATCTACTGTTATGAAGGCAATATGCTCTTCATCTTCCCTCAATTTGGACTTAATTTGGACGACTATGGCAGGAATGTCGGTGTCGCTACTTGGCTGCACGCGTGGTGCAGAGGTTGAGCCTCGGTGACAAGTGCTCGAAGGTTGAGCAGCTAGATCTTTGTTGGAAGCTTCCTCCTGCTCTGTTGTAAGTGCATGGAGTTCTTCCAGCTTAGTGACTTCTGCAGTACGATCCCCGTGGATCCGGAGATCGCCTGAAGGTGTCGGCATCTTCAACACCAGGCAGCCATAGTGGGCTGCGGCCATGAACCCATACAGCGCAGGCCTGCCTAGGATGACATTGAAGGGTAAGCTGATGTGCGCCACGTCGAAGACCAGCTTCTTGGTCCTGTAGTTCTCTTGAGTCCCATAGGTCACCGGGAGAGTGATCGAGCCGAGCGGACTGATGGCCTCCGGACCTACCCTGGACAAAGGACGCGAGGGGCAAAGGTCCAAGAGTTTCAGCTGGATCTTGACAAACGCTTCATAACTGGGGAGGTCGAGCGCTGAACCTCCATCCACTAAGACATGATAGAGCTGGACATTATTGATGGTAGGAGACACCTTCAATGGCAGTTGACCGACTCCAATCATGTTCCTCGGGCAGTCTATAGCATCAAAAGTGATGGGAGTGTCCATCCACTTCTGATGGGGTTCTTCCTTGGCGGTAGGAGCTGTGGCAGCCATCTCCCATCGCATAGTCTTGAGGACGCGGTGGGAGGTAATATCCCAGTACCCTCCATATATGGTATTGAGGGTCTTCTGACGCTCGTTGTCAGAGATGTTGGAATCGTCGTCAACGGTGTTGTACACAACCTTCAGGACCTTCTTGTGGTCGTAGAAGCCTAGCTCTAGATCGGCCGGAGCTTCTTCGACTTTTTGCTTTCCTCCCCGCTGGTGGAAAGGAGCTTGTCCGGTGCTTATTGAAGCGCTCGACAAGGTTCTGGACCTCGCAATAATATTCAAGATTATGAGTGTCCGTTTTGTTGATCGGACACCACATATTTGGACCAACGCCATCTTCAGGCAAAGTTGAGGTCACTTTTTAGGGCGTGGCGCCCGGCCACCCGGAGCTACAGCTACTGCAGCAGTAGGCATGTCGGCCAATGGCTTCTTCTTGCCGTTGGACTTTTTTCTTCTTCTATCGACTACCGAAGGTAGTGGCTTCAGCCTTGGAGGACTTTTTGTTAGCCTCTAGAGCTGGCTTGGAGTGCATTTCATGGCCCTTCGTAGACCTGGCATATTTGTCGACCAAGCTAAAGAGTTCTATGACACTGGTGACTTCTTTCATCGCCAGCTTCTCCAACATCTTCTTGTCTCGAACGCCCTGTCGAAATGCTACAACAATAGACACGTTGGAGATAGAAGGAATGGTGTTCTGTACGTGAGAAAATCGCTGCATCAATGATCGCAATGATTCTCCTGATTTCTGTTGTACGGTGAACAGATCTAGCTTTATGCCAGGTCGGGTGTCAGAACTCCCGAAGTTGGCAGTGAGCTGGTTGCATAGCTCCGCCCAACTGTTGATGGAGTCAGGCGGGATACTCAAGAATCAGGACCTGGTTGTCCCAGTTAGAGCTACATGAAAGTAGTTGACCATCACGGCCTCATTGCCACCCGCCTCTAGGATGGTGGTGGAGTAGATTTGGAGGAACTCAACAGGGTTGACGGTCCCATCATATTTCTCAAGTAGATGAGGCTGGAACTTCTACGACCATTGGACCATGTGTAGGTGCACGACCAAAGCTTAACAGCCGCCCCCTACTCCCAAAGGAGAAGGGTTTTCCCAAGCCTCTCACCTCTCGCGAGCACGCTCGATGTGGACGCGGCCGTCCTACTGCCTGTAACAATGGTCAAGCTCCGACCGTAGATCATGGGTCGAGAGCCTTGATACAGTATGAGTGCGATGTGCCCTGTAGGGCAGCGACATCACTTTTTGGGACACAACACGTCTCCTGTGCTATGAAACTTGAGGACCAATTCTACCAGACAAGGTTCTCCGCTGTGAAGTTGCCTGCCCAGCAGGGGACGGGCCTTGGTTACTGATGGCATCACTGCGGCTGCATCCAGATGTTCGACATCAGTACGCCATTGTTCCATGGCTGCCGGAGGATCTCTAGCTACTGGAGGACGCTAGAGCAGAGTACGCACAGCGATTAGCGCGTTCTCCGGGTTATTTGTCGATGCAGTCACTAACACGAGAGCACCATCCTGTTTTCTGGCATTGAGTGCTAGAGTAGATGGTGGCAGTGGTGCAGCAACACCCGTCGCAACAACAGTGCCAGCTGGTTGTTGAGCATTGGAGGGATTTCCTTTGTCAAGCTATCCGGTGTTGCAGTTAGACGATGCTGGCGCAAAGTTCACCATATTGAAATCTTAGGCACCCCTACCTGGCGCGCCAAATGTCGAAGTGTGTGATCGACACTTCCCCCGGTACTACTAGATTGTAGTTCGTGGAGGTTTGTGATTGGTTGGGGCGTGTGTGAGATTATGAACAAGATAGTGACACGAGGATTTTTACATGGTTCGGGCCGCCTGAGCGTAATACCCTACTCCACGGGTGGTTGTTGTATGTATGAGTGGTCTGTCTGAGCACTTGATTGGCCTTCCCTTTGTACCGTGCAGCACAACCCTTTTATAGTTTAAGGACCAGCCGTTACATTGTTTGCCTGTCCCGACATGTGGCCCTGGTGGTGTTTAATTACCTAATACACAATATGTATGTATTAAGTACATTTAATAGTAATAACGTGCCTTAATGGAGGCGTTACCGGTACTAAAGGTCATCTGAACATGTGTCATTAACATGGCATTAATGACACGTAATCATGTCTTGTAACTGTAGCTTTAATTGTCCCTTGAGTGTCTGCGCCGTTGGAGATCCGTCTATCTTCCCGTTGCTGGCAAAGATCCGGAGGCTCGACATGTGGTAGCTCTGGAGCTTCCCACTGTGGGGAGGTAGGTCCGGAGCCGCTGTACACGTGGCAGCACCTGAGCTTCCCTATACTGCGGGTTAGGTCCGGGGCCCCTGGACACGTGGCACGACCAGAGCTTTCCTATACAAGGAGTTAAGTTCGGGCTTGCTTTACATGTGGCAGCGCTGGAGCTACCCTAATGAGGGAGGCGGGTCTAGTGTTGCGGGACACGTGGAACCTTCGGAGATCTTCAACTCGGACGGGTGGAATTCCGTGTCTTTTCTTACAGTGTCATGGGGTACCCGATATGCTGGGTACCGACAGCAATGATAACCTTTAGCCGCAAAGGAGTGACATGTACCCAACAGTATGATCCATTATTCCTTGGCTAAGGTACAACATACTTGTTAGACACAAAGGAATAACTTACACCTAATGATGGTGGCAATTCCCTTGAGCTTGAATGAGTGCTTAGAATAGTTAGAGCATAATGCTCCCACATATTCGTAGCAACCCATTGGTTGCTCATGGAGGGTTTCCATGTCAAATCTCCGGCCTCGTATAGTTATGATTGACCTTCGGGCTTAAGTTTCGATAGGTGGCAATCATCCTAATTTACTCCTTGGACAAGAGATGTTGAAATTGAATCCTCTTATGGTTTCCAACAATCGGATCTCTAAATGCCTGCATAGTAATATCGCTCTTGCAAACTTCCCCTTTATGACAGAGAGGGATGGTTAGCTCCCGATACTTTGTACAAATGAATTTTCGGGTTAGGTAACCAAATATTCATTTGTACATACGGGGAAGAACAAAATCAAAGATGCATTGGGTCCAATTTCAAGTGTATCCGTGAACAATGTATGAATCATTGATAGGAGTGGGGTTTTATGGGTAAATCAATTTGCACATTTTATAAAGATCCTACTCATAGCAATGCAAGTGATATCAATACACTATATGGATCCCTTCATCTTGTAAAATTTCTAACCATCATAGCTTTTTACAAGAGCTATATTTATCATGTGGATTATGACAAACAAGATTGTCAATTTATCCTCCTGAACATTTTTAGTTTTTGCTAGGAATTTGAAATTTAGTGATCCATGCATGAATGAGTTTCAAATCAAAATTATGGATATCAATATTCCTAGGTTGCTACATAACAATTCAACCATTAAGTAATTTCATAAGCATTACCCAGGCAGAAAATGTTGAAGTCAATTTTAACAATGCTTATGAAATTCTAGGTACATGTTTAAGTTTATTCCTAAGTAAGGTGACATTCCTTTTTGAAGAATCAAAAAGGGCAATGCCAAGACTTAGTCTTGTGAGGATGCACAAGAATTGAATGATGAGAAGGTGTAAACCTTCCTTGCCAATGTAAGGAAAAATCATTCAATCCTAATGTAATTCCAAAGATGAAATTTTTTTGAACTTGTACCTCAATTGAAGAGCAGTCCGGGTTGAAGGTCGTTGTGTGAGAAACTCACGACCATAGATTTTGGTGTAGCCTTCATGTTCAATGTCTTCTGCCAAGTTGAGGTTGGAGTTGAATGAGCTTCATCTTGCTCCTTCATTGGGCCACCATTTTGAGCATTCCTCCACCACGAACTCAAAATGAGATCGATGGAGATATATGCACTTGATGAGGCCTTCCAACCTCTTTACAAATTTTTTCCTGACTGCACTAAAATCAAGAACAAACAAAAAAACTCAAAATGGGTTACGTTTGCTCAAAAGAATGTTGTACCCTTTGTCAAATTGTTTTGCCCAACTTGAAACAACTTGCAAATGCAATGAATATTAGGGAAAATATTTTTTGTTTTGAATTAGGAAGATGAATTCAAGTGGTTATACCACAGGTTCATATCCAAATAAATTTATTTCCTAATTCAAAATTTTAGTTTTTTGACGGTTGGAAATTTTACATTCCACATGCAAGTGTGAAAATTCAAACATGCTAAATGCAAATGCAAAGATTGATGGGAAATTCAAATATGCAATTGAGAAAACAAATATGAGATAACTACCAATTAACCTATTGGCAAGGACTCATCGAATTTTTGAAGTCCGATGAGTGGGACTTACCTCTGTCATTTTTAGTTCGATGAATTGTTGTCCACTCCCGAAGTTAAAGATGTGGACAACTTCTCCTTCTTGATATGCAAAAATTACTTTGGCGGTCATTCAGACATGTGGGCCTCAGGATGACCCTAGCCGCTCCGTCGTCTTGATGAAGACTTTTTGATGTAGTGACAGCTTCTCCCTCTTGAAGATATTCTTTCGTGGGCATGGTGAGACTTTTCCTTCTTTTGGGGCGCCACTTCGAACTTCTTGATACTCTTTGGAGTTAACCCATACTTTGATCATAGATCAAAGGTTTCCTTGAGCATGATGACATGTGGACTCCACAATCAAACAAGAAATGCTTCATCCATAATTAGGAATCCCAACAAGTTATTGTAGTATATCTTGGATTTTAAATGCTCTTTAATTTTCTTGTCCTAGGCCAAAGGCTTCATGCTTCAAGGTACTTCAAGGTAGGCTAGTTTAACTTAAATCCCTTGAAATCCTCATAGCCTCCTTGATTACAATGGTGATATTGATTCAACCCTTGACCTCCTTGTGAATGGTAGCCATTGGAGTTGTTATTTGAAAGGAAGGACCCTCATGGGTCTTAGAGAAATGATTCCCCAAGTGCCCCATGTTGCCATGGATTTTCACAAATTATGTCCATATCCATGGCTTAGATCATCCAAACACTTCTCCATTGGCATGATCTTCATGTTACTTTAATGGGTGGTGTATTTCCATAACTAGCATGCCTACCTTGTTAAATGGTGTGCATGCCAAGGTAAGGGAACTAGATCATTCCTCAATCCGCCCCTTTAGTGGAGACAATATTCTCATCCATGATGAATGAGAATAAGGCTCCTTCAGCTCCAACATGAATGTGGTCATGGATTGGTGAAATCAACCCATGATATGAGTGTTGGATGATGAGCCAACTATCCACCCCATGATGGAGGCAAACCAAGAAGAACTCTTGGAGCCTCCCCCAAGCTTCGGGATGGATGACTTTGGCTCCTATTGGAAGCTGAAATTCTTCCGCGAAAGGCAATGGTGTTGCCTAGCAGACATTTGTTGGGGTACGCCATGAATCATCTTGTAGTTGAGCACTTGCGTCCTCGTTGGCCATCCCATAAAATGGGTTAGCCAACACTACCTTGTTTTCACACAAAAGGAGAAAACAAACAAGGGTAACCTTGTCTAATAACTATTAGTACCTATAGCTTAATCACAAGTAATAGCTATCCTTCATGTCCTTTGCCTTCCTCGACAACAATGCCAAAAAATGCTTGTTGACATTTCTTACATCACAGATCATCCCTCGAAAGAGATGAGGTCCGCAAGCGCACGAAAACTGTCATGTAACATTTCACCCAAGAGTATTCCCAAGGGTATTGTATTTATCCCAAAGAAAGGCAATGGAGTAAAGTAAACACTACTATTATGATCAATCTATGAGATACTAATCAATTATCAAGATAGGGGTAAGATGATAATATATGGGTATCGTGACACACACCTAAGCAATCTATTTTAAAGGGTAGATGGGTCCTAATGGAGGTTAGACTAAGAGTTGGGGAGTTGCTCCTACAATGATTCTAATATACATATACATAGCCTAGGTTAGATACTAATGAGCATGTCAATGGTGAATCCTTATGCTAACTTGTTCAACACATCGGGCACGGGTTTACCCCTAGCAATACTAGGACAACTCCCGCCAAGAGAATGTGGCATAGCCGAACATGGAGGATTACAAAGGACAGATAGGGTTGTCACCACCTACTTCCTACCTCTTCAATCTGTGGGTCTATGAGACATCCAACGCTACTTACTATCCTAGAACCATGCTAGCATACTAAGTAAGTACCCTAGAGTCTCGAGTACAAGTACCTCTCTAAGACAATGACTAACCTAAACATCATTGAACCAATGTTGAGACATAATCATAAAGACTACTCCTACCACATACATGGAATCCACAACCAAACAAGAAACGCTTCATCTAAGTATATAGATAAAAGAAGACTAAAGATTATATCTTTATTATGCATAAAGTCACAAATACGAGAAAAGATACATGAGCCATACATTTCCCAATTTGGACATGGGACTAGAGACTCCTCTCTACAGCCTAACTCCACTAAGGACTAAGAGAACTTGTGTATACAATAGAATGATGCTCAAGTCGTGTGTGTTGAAGTGAGGGGTGAGGGGTCATATTTATAGCTTGGAGAAGGGTCGCTTCCAGCTACCAAAAGCGCGTGAATCAGTCATCAACGACTTCTTCAAGCCGAGAGGAGCCAACATGTGGAAGTTGACTAAGTTTGGAGGAAAGACCAGGTCGGCTGACTAGGGGTGGTCGGCCAACCTGGTAAGTCCTCCAAATAGCCTGTGCATTCTTGGGGTGACTTCCAGATGGGTCCCCTTTACTGATATAGGGGTACACCGTTGGATGGCCACAGATACTTCTGTTTGTGGACCATTTGATCCATGTGGTGCCACATGTCGGCACTTGATTGGCTGTGATGATATTTTATAGGATCCATCACTTTGTTTCACTTCAATTCTGTATAAAATATCTCCATGCACCAATTTCTCCATGTACGAGTGAAATAGGTTAAATTGATAGGTGATGTGTGCAAGAAATGATATTTCCTTCACATAATTGAGTTATATTGACGGGTGAAATTGGTATAAAACAGCCGTCAACAGTGGGTCGGCGTTCGCATCCCTAGTGTGCTACCTTGCTACTTGGGCTTGTGCGGCGTGGTCGATCATCCCCACAAGGGATAGTGTTGGGACGCTTTTGGCGGCATTCGGGTTGTCATCGTTTTAAGTGGGCCTCCATGTCGAGCATGAAGGCTGGGTGATGAAGCCACCGAGGAAAAGAAAGGGTGGAACACACAACAGTCCCCTACATGGCACACCAATTGTCGATGTTCGAAGTACCGACTAGATTCGATTTCGCCATGCGCTCATCCTCGAGATGGCCGAGCTACTAGAACACAGGGTTTATACTGGTTCAGACAAGGTGCCCTATGTCCAGTCTGGTCTTTTTCTCTCTTTTGTTGATAGTGGGGGAGCCATTACAAGCAAGAGGTGTCCTGTGTGAGGACCGGGGTCCACACTTTCTAGGAATCGCATTTGGTGGTCCCGTGCGATGCGGCACCCAACAACACACATGTAAAAGAACATGTATTACATAAATCACTTGCTGAAATTTACAAAATTGTTCAGTTTACAAATATTTTTTATAAAATAAAGTAAAACAGAAGATAAGATTACAACTCTCGTACTTGATTCTAGTAAGCAAAAGAGAAGTCGTCCAGCCCACAGATGTTGCTCACTAGCCACGAAGATCAAATGGCAGTGGTATGGTTCCCCATGAGTATACCGCTCGGAGAGTTCCGAGTCTCATCGGACAACCATAAACATAAGCATAGAGGTTAGTACATGCAAGACAACTAATATAGCAACCATGAGCACGAAGATTCAGCAAGACTTAATCGTCTCACCTAAACATGGAACTCTACATGAGGGTAAAGACATAAACATAGGATGGCAGATTTGCATAATGGACTCGCCTAAATGTGGGTCATTATTTTCAGATTTATTAGCAGCATCTTAAACCTTGTGCGGGCAACATTGTAACTCCACAATCAAACAAGAAACGCTTCATCACGATGTTGCATGCCCAAGTCCTAGCCATGCGAGTAGATTCCAACTACTCGACTTCTACTGAATCCTACACAACATTAAGCATAGCATAGTCTACAAGATGACTTAACAACTACACAAATACTCCATGGGGTGATCTGGTCATGCAAGTGGATTATCATTTGCCTTAGCCCTAATGCACATAACTCACCCTAGACATAGGTGATACAAATCAAAACTTTTTTATTACACTTAAATGCAAACCGGGGCTTGCCTGGCTGCTATCAGAAAATGTTAGAAGCTTGTTGGATCACTTGTCGACAATACAATCAACCTCCTGCTGCTCCAAATGAGGTTCTTCGTCGAACTCCTTCGCCGTGTACACTATCGACATGAAAATGCACAATGGTATAATGTAAGTGATTAATTTAAGAACCAAGCAGGGTTATGACTCAAGAGTGGCCAATTTTAAGTAGTACAGAAGTGTGGGTCTCTGTTGTGTAAAAGAAATAGAGAGGAACAGCAATTTGATCAAAGAAATGTTTTTGGAAGAAAAGACATAGTCCACACTCTAAACATATGGTGAGGCTGGAATGATTTAGCAGAAATTTTAAGAAGATCAACTCCAATTACTCTAAGAATTTTACATAAATTCCTATATTATGCAGAGACTCAGCATGCCAAATTTCAGAAAACGTTGATGGGAGATGTGTTCTAAAGAATTCCGTAAGTATTTCGGCTTATCTGAATTACTAAGAAATTGATGAGGTTTTGTCATACTTAAAACTTAATTTTTTATTAATTTAATAATATTAAGAGTCTAAATAAATTGGTTTCATAATCTATGGAGCTTCCTACATAGAGATATTGAATTTACAAGTTTGAATAAAAGCTGGAATTAGTTTCTGTTCTTTTCCTATTCTTCAGAGACATAGGCATTTGGAACACAATTAGACCCACTAAATAAAGTCCAATGATGCTAGAATTTTTAATTAAGATCAGTAGATTTAAGAAGAACAATCTGGCAAATAATGAGAATTATCCAATGAATAGACCATCAGGAAATAATTCCAGAAGCATTTTGCTTCATCAAATTATTAAGGGACATTTATGGACTTTCATATTGATTCAAGTGCACCAATGGAAAGTACAGATCATCAAGGTTCTAAAGAAATGTATTTTTGAATTTTAGCCAAATAATAATGGAGACATGAATTTTCAAAGTTGGAACAACATCTGGAATTAAATTCTAATAGGAAAGTTTGAATTATTTAACTGGGCCCACGGGACTTGAACCAGCCAATGGGCTCGCTGCCACATGGGGCCACTCAGTTCTAAGCAAAAGCCACATTGGATCCGAGACCCACACCAGATCCGAGCTTAGTTCTCTGTGGCTGATAGTTGGGGCCCACCCGATCGTCTTCTACCTCCGATCAGACGCGCCAGGGGCGGCGCATGGCGGTGCCCGACGGCGGCCGTTCGCCGGCGTCCGTTCCAGGGCACGTCGGCCATCAGGGCTTGCCGCCCCCACCTAATACCGCACGGGGAAAACCATGGACTTGTCAAAACAGCAATAGAAGGCTGGAGGAGGCGATTCGACGGTGGCGGCTCCGGCTAGGGTTCCGTCCATGTCGGCCCTAACCACTGGTGCGTCATTTTGCACGGGAAAACTTCCATAATGTTACTGAGATCCTAGAGACGGTGGGAGAGAGGGCCAAGGAAGTTAAAATACCTCCGAACCGAAGCTTCATCGGTGAACCGATGGCTCCACGCCGATGGCTGGAAAAATCAATATTCCAGCAAGGTTCCTCGATGAAAAATGATGATGTTTCTTCGAGGACGTGTGCCAGTCCATGGTGAATGTAAAATCTAACTGTCTCAAGGATTAATCAAACATAGAAAACAATTTTAGCTCGTGACCTAGGCATGTTCATATGAAAAGCTTATCGGGAAATAATGAAATCCATTGGCTACAGGGCAAGGCATGAGCTGAAATTTCGTGGGCACAAACTAGATGGTATAGCACACCTTTTGTCTTCAAGGATGTGGTCGATAAATTTCTTCTAAGGCCGGGGCAATGGGAAAGCAGAGGCAGCAAAACAGAGAAGCTCCCGGAGGCCACTGTTTCACTTTGGTTGGCGTTGGGGAGGCTCAAGCTATGCACAAATTGGTCAGGGAGGTTCGCCCGAGTATGAGGAGTAAAAGAGCTCAACAAAAGATGAAAAAAACCTAGTGTGTGATGGTGATTTTACCTCTGCACCGAGGTTTTTCACCCAAGAACAGAAGTCGTGCGCTGAGAATGTTCAGAGAGAGAGAGAGAGAGAGAGAGAGATTTGGCTCTAAGGGTCTGAGAGGAGGATTAGGACAGGGAGATATTTTGGAGTGCAGCTGGAACCGACTCGAACATCAAGCAGGAGGTGGCATTGCATGCATCACGGTGGCGCCTGGACAGAGCAAGGGAAACAGAGCACAACACCATTTGACTGACTTGTGGGACCCACTGTTCTTCTCTTCATATCCCATCTCTGCTGAAATCAACTCTTAGTCAAACTTGCTTAAAAATAGTCCAAGTTGACAGCTAGGGAAATTCAAAGACCTAGAAATCAACTGTGAAACTAGAATTGGCATTTGAAGAAATTGACAATGGAATCAGAATTTGAATTTAAAATTGAATCCTCTCATGTGATGTAATTCAAATAAATAACAAAAATGGCTCAAAAATGATCAAACTTGAGAGGAGTGATATTTGAATCATGAGAAACATATTAGTAAATTAAATTCTGGAGTTTGGAAATTTTGAATTGAATAATTTGAATTGGATTTGAAACTCTCTTTTTGAGTTCAATTAAAAACCCTAGAAGAGCACTATGTTTCATTCACATGTTATTTCTCCTTTTTATTCTTGAGCTTAATTGACTATAAGGCTTTTAGAGTGTTTTACACATGCTATTATTTGATTCTTGATTCTTACCTCTACATCTTATTCAAATGCACATTCAAATTTGATTTTCATTTTTGAATTGATTGGGAATTCCTTCTTTTAATTTCTAAATTGCTTAAGTGTAACATACACTCATAATCTCTTTTCTAATGTGAAGTTCTTAGAAGTCCTATTTTTAACCTTCTTTATTAGTGAACATAGTTCATGTTGATTGGAATTCCGATTAAAAAATTTTAGGTTCACATTTTTTAATTATTGTCTTTTTTTATATGTGGGCTTTTACAACCCTTCCTCCTTAAAGGAATCTCCTCCCGAGATTCAAGTGAGAGGAACAATGGGAACAATTAGGGAGTGATTGGTAAAATATGGACTTTAAGCTAGAGAACATGATAGCAGCATTGCTTTAAGAATTTATGATAATCTTCTTCTCTCCATGTAACGTCTTTGAGGATGTCATTTCTTGTGTATGATGGGTGCTCGAACTTTGTATATGATTTCTATGGATTTGAGTCTCTATCTTGATAAGCTTGACGGGGTGCTCGAGCTTCTATTACCATCTCGTAATGCTTTCTACCATTGAAATTAGGTACTTCGCTGTCCTAGTCTTGACTTGTATAATCAACCTTTGCTCTTTGATTCTTTTGATCATCTTGACAGCCTTGAACTAACCATACAATTGTTCTTGTTTCCTAGCCTTGTTTCACACTAATTCTTATAGAGTTCATGTAGTATTTCTTAGACAAGAATCAAGATGTTTCACAAGAATAGCCATGGATCACTAAACTCGCAACGAATCGGTATTTTGATATGTGAGTCAAGGATTAAAATGCTTTGCGGTGGCATACAGGGATTAAATATTCAGTTCCCCATATGCTTTTCAATCATCAAAGACCCGAATATATTGTAACCACGAGATTTTTGATGTATCAATGTCACCATATGCCAAATCAAGAATTCATATCAAGTTCAAGGAGCTTCGTGAGGTTAACAATCAAATGGTACCCTCATGAGTAAGAACGTCAAGGATTTAGTGAGGTAGATCATTAAACTGATGACCTTACGACGGAGGATGGTGAGTTTCAACAGTCAAGGTACTCAAACCTAAACAAGTCAAGGATGAAGGTTCAAGCTTTTACTTAGCTACAAGGAATGTTGAGTAATCGATTACCCAGGTATCACTCAATTAAAAAGAAATAAGCAATTTGTGAATAGCACCAGGATTGCGAAATGATCAAGGTCATTAGACACAATTTAAGAATCTGAACGGAGAGACACATTCTTGCTCAATATTTTATTCATATTCATGCATCATGTTTTTCTTGCGTCATTAATGATAATGCTTCATGATGCATCACATGTTGTATGGTGCAATGCATATGCACATGACATGGTGCAAATGGTGCATATGCATGGTGCAAATGGTGCATACAATGTGGTTGCACATGTTAGGTTGTGCAACTCTCAAAGTCTTGCAATATGTATGGTGCATCATCTTTTAGGTTTGAGCAAAAAGAAGTAAAACCATTCACACAAGAACAAATGAATAATTCATGATTTGCAAGGCTAGTGTACCATGGTTATGAAAGGCACTCAATATGGAAGGTCACTTTCATAACTCGACCATGGTCAAGGAATTCATATCCAGAGTATCGATAAGGAATGTGGGAAATATACCACTTCATCTTAACCTCTCCAAAACTTGTACGTGTTCTAATCGACTTATCCATGTCTTAACCTAGGTTTTTGTTGCAGCTGCTGAACCAAAGAATAATTCCTAGGATAGAAATCACTAAGTTACCTCAATAATCTAGTATCACTAGACATAGGGTCGAGAATAATTAAGTTATTCTTAGTGGTGCTTTACTTAATCTTCTCTTCAATCATGTAATGGGTATGGACATCTTCCTTGAAAGCTATTGTGGAGTTGAGATCATATTTCCTCTATGACGAATCAATCTTGTTCTTGGAGCTGGATTCTTCGAGGCTGTAATCCCATTTGATCATCTTGTGGTTGACATGGTCGGTGCTGGAACACTTGAGTTATTTGAGCGCATCCCATCCCCCTTAAGTTTCTAGCTAGGAGGTCTAGAAACTTATTCCAAATAATTATCACGGGGAGGTGTTGTGCACTTAGAGAACTGAAACCAAACTTGAATGAATTAGAAAATTCAAAAATGTTCTACTGACTACCTCACTGTCCAGCTTGACCAGTCTGCACTTAATTAAGCTTTTGAGCTAGCTAACAGTAGAAACAGCTATGGAGATGAATAAAAAAGTTTTATTTAACTTAATGAACTTTCCGGAAAGTATTGGGTTGTCATCATATCAGTTGTGGTTGAGGAGATATAGCTTTTCAAAGTTGACATACTTTCTGGAGAGTTTCAGCAGCACCTCATTTGTAGGCACCCACTTGGATCCAATTGTTTCATATATTTCTCATCCAAATCCGACAAAACTCAAAACTACCAAGTTGTAGTATAACTCCTAATATTTTAAAAATTTACATGACTCTTGGTGATTTTTATTTTGAAAGTTATGAGTAACGTACAGAAGGATACAGAAACAATGTCCAGAATAGGTGCTCCGTTTCTGTTGTGTTTAACTTTGAACCAATTTGGATGGGTATTATAATCTTGGGTTGAATATGAAACATGTAGAGAACTTCCTGAGGTTTCCAAAAAGTAATTATTTGGTTTCATATCATTTTTGGTTCAATATATATGGATTTTTAAACTTGGACAAAGTTCCCAGATTTTTTTTGGAGAAATTTTGACAGCACCTCCTTTGTATATGGCTGGTTTGAGCACAAATATACAGATAGATAATATCAAAATTTCACAAAAATGTAAATTACAAAGTCTTAGTATACATCATTAGGATTCCATAAGTCTATCATATGAAGACGTTCTAGTTTTATACTAGGGGGTATGACAGAAATTGTGACAGGTACAGAAACTGCTCAAGTTTCTGTCCAGATTTGGCAGAGTTTGGAAATTTGATATTTTCAATAGGTTACCGAGGGAATCTGCTCTGGAGTTCAACATAAGAGTTTCAGAAGATTCTCTAATAGTTCCAACCGTGTAAAATACACCTACACTGGAGTTTTCTACTAGGAGTTATGGCTTTTCAAAATCAGGTCCTTTGCTGGCAGAAAAATCAGAGCTCGATACCTAATATAGGAATTCTTACATCTGCTTGGTTCCATTTTACAATGATTTTGTTAATGCATTGATGGAATACATGTCAGTACTACGTGCCTCACAAAAGTGAAAATCCTAACTGGTTATACCAGCATATGTCTAAATCGGTGGCACTATAACGGTCACTCGCAAATGTTTTCTAAGCGCAAGACACACAATATACAGAACACTCATTATGGTGCCGTACGGCACAGCCCGCACGGGCGATCATTTCAACAGTCAAAATAATATATATGAAAATAAGACATATGTCCCGTATCATTGGATACGGGCCGCCCCGAGCTGAGCCATGTCTCGAGGTACATGACCGGGTTTTCTACCACCCGACGGGGGTCCCGTGTTTTTGCATAATGTTGCACCAGTAGGAGGCGCTTTCGTTTGTTTCTTAAAAAATACACTACGTGCTTTTGAACTGCACGATAGGTGGCCACGTAATTTATCGCTTGCGCTAGGGATCAGCGCTGCGTATGGCCCTTAGAACATTGAACATTCAAGAGTTGCATACTTTGTGTTTTTTACCATGCAATGGGGCATCCACGCTTCTGCCTAAAGCACGCCAGGGAACAGCGATTTCATATGTTCCCTGAACCATGAGATGGTTCAGAGACTCTATTAACTCATGTGCCAAGCCACGGGGGACAATCATCGTACTACCTCTCGTGCGGGGAGCTTACCGCAATCGATCCGCTTGTTGTGGCGTACTTACCTCTTACCTGAAGTCGGAGCATCATTACTGAATATAATAAAACATAAGTTAGTTTTTCCACCTTAATAACTTATGCGAATATAGTCCTTATGTGGTCCTAGTACCGTATCCTCACCGTGTCCTATGTTTTTCTCATAATACGATCCTTATTTAGTGTGCTATTCTCAATCCATCTCTGATACCAGGCTGTTGTTGACGTTTCTTACGTAACGGATAAAAATCCGCAAGCGCACAAAAACTATCGATGTAGCATTTACCCTTAAAAGAGTATTCCAAGGGTGTCATTTGTATTCTCCTAAAGGATGGCTAGATGGAAGCATAACAATCATCAAATGGAAGGGATAGGTTGGTTTAGGTAGGTTTATAGTGACGATGGGTAAGAGATATGTGGAGGTAGTGTGACACACACAGGACTATCCTATTCTAAGGGGGATAAATGCGTCAACGAGGGATTAGGCTAAGAGTTAGGTAGATACTCATACTATGCTTCTAGTATACATATACATAGCCTAAGTTAGATACTAATGAATATGTCAATGGTGAATCCTTATGCTAGGTTTTTCAACACATCGGGCACAGGTTTACGCCTAGCAATGCTAGGACGACTCCTGCAAAGAACCTGTAGCATAGCCGAACGTGGAGGATTACAAGGACAGATAGGGCAGTCACCACCTAATGCCTACCTCGTCGATCCATGGGTCTATGAGACATCCAACGCTAATTAACTATCCTAGCACCATGCTAGTGTATTAGGTAAATACCTTAAGAGCTGCAGCACAAGCCATCCTAAGGAAATGACTAACCTAAACATCGTTGAAACAATGTTGAAACATAGCTGTCGAAGTGTTAATGCGACACTTCCCCTGGATCTGCTTAGGAACAACCCGCGGAGGTTCTTTGATCGGCGGGGCTTAGTTCTCAATCAAGTGATCGCGTATGAGAGTATGATACGATGGTTTTTACGTTGTTTGGGCCACAAGAGCATAACACCCTACTCCACGATGAGCTTGTATTGTTGGTGTGTGTGTGTGGGATTGATTGGTCATCATTTCCAACGACGGTGGTCTAGTCCTATTTAGACAAGGCCAGATGCCTTGCAAGTGGGGTCCGGGGCATGATAGGTGGTCTCGGGGCGATCTTATCCTAAAGATCTATGGCTTAGTTGACAAGCTTCCTCCGGTCGTGGCGTGATGACTCACCGTCTTGCCGCCTCAGTTGCCTGTGGTCTGCGCATAGCCGCTGATGGTGTCAAGGGATGTCCCGTCCATCTGTCTGGTCACCGCGGGCTACCCACTTAGCGGAGCGGGGTATGCCTGTGATATCTTCACTATGATGTGATTGGGCACAATGGTCTCTGACCGTTGGCGTGCTCCGCGTTACCCGTCGAGGTGGGTCCCTGTCTTCCATGCTTGATTTAGATGGAGCACACCTTCTTTTAACTATCGCAACTCACCGCCTAAGTTGAGTTGCAGGACCTGTGGCAGCTTTGGGGCTAGCCAGCGTCAGGGAGCCCAGGCTTGGCCCTTCGAGGCACGTGGCAGCTTCGGAGCCCCTCGGGGCACATGGCAGCTTTGGAGCTCTTCTCTATGGGAGGCGTCTGGCCTGGTGCTTCGAGCTACGTGGTTGCACCGGAGCTCAGCTCTATAGTAGGACGAAGTCCCGCCCAAACATGTGGCATCTTGGGAGCCCGTACCATTGGGGGAGCCGGGTCCCACCTTTGTGGTTCACGTGGCAGTGCCAGATCCTGCACTTGAAGAAGGCCAAGGTCCGACACCCTCTAGACACGTGGCGCCACTGAACGTACCTAGGTGCTTTCAGCCTGTGTGCGAGGGTACCCCGTATGCGGGGTACCAACAGTGGCCCCTACGTCCACCTTGGGGTGAGGTGATGAGCCCGAGAGTGGGAGCCCTTACAATTCTTTGCTGCACTTCCCTTTGAATTCTTTCTTGCTCAGTTAAAGCGGTGGGCGCTTCTGCCAATGTGGTCACGCGTCCGCTCCTTGCGGAGCCACTATGGCTACGAGATCTTTGCTTGTTGTAGTACCTCTGTCTTCTGTGGCACCTTTAACTGCGATGTTTCCCAATGTAGCTATGGACTTACGTTTGCTCTGCCTTTTTGGGAACCGCTTCAGCTGTCTTCTTATTTGGCTGACCGGCTGGGCCAGCGCTTGCGTCAGGGGGCCTAGCACTCGCTATCATTGATGTTGTGGGTCGAGTGGTGAGGGCCGAGCCATGGCAATACACACGAAGTGCTCAGATGTTGTGGGGGTGATAAAAAAGGAAACCTTTGTTAGAAGGCATGGTTCCTTCCTTACTCACACCCCACTGTCTGAGCTTTCGCCTTCTTCCTTGAGTGCCCAAGCCTTCACCACTAAGCAAAATCTCTCATTTTTGCTTGCTCTGATGGCCTTACCGCTTCCTCCTTCTCATTTCTAGACGACCGAGGATTTGTTGCCAATGAGGCGACTGCTTGGCTAGATGGCGGCGGATCCTGGGTGGATGATCCGTTGTGGATCTCCCACTCTTGAAGACCTGCGCGAGGACGAGAGTGTCCTCTCTGCCGCCTACGTGTCTATAGTGCTTGGGCTCCTGCAGTCGAGGTTCTTCCTCGTAGTGCTAGAGGAGTACGGGCTGCAGCTTTACCACTTGTCACCGAACTCCATCGTTGTGATTATTGTGTTCTTCCACTTCTGTGAGGCGTTTGTGGGCTGCCTGCCAACAAAGGAGTTGTTCCGGTTCTTCTTCATGATGAAGATCACTGGAAAGAGTGCGACGACCCAAGTGGGTGCCTACTACTTCCGGCACCGGGAAAAGACCTCCCGGACCTACATCCCTTTGCTCAAAGGGGCATGTGGAGCAGCTAGAGGGAAGATTGAGCGATCGTGGGGATGGAGACCCATGCTTCACTAAAGATGCCCTTTGATGGCCCGGCTTCTGATCCTACCATATGGGAAGCTTTCCAGGGGTTGACGAAGGAGTACATGCCAGTACAGAAGAGGATTCAGTTCCTGGCCGGCAAAGGCTTGACCTCACTAATAGTGTTGGCAAACTTCTTGCGCTGCCGCACCGCCCCTCTCCAGAAACACTTGTACGGGGCCTAGGTCTACACCGGTACCTATGATCGGTGCCGGCTGGCTCTGGATGACCCACCCCCGAAAAGTTGGAGGGAATGTTGAAGGTGGTGACCTATGACACGGTCGACGATGAGCACATCTCCATCCCGGACGACTGCCAGCCAGTCTTCATGACTCCCGGCTTCAGGGATGAACTTCAGAGCTTGCTGTTGACAGCTAATGTGTTCGGCGTTGCCCGTCTGCACCTTGAGGAGATGTCTGGGGCTTCAGTGATCCTGGAGCGGTGTCGCGCCATGATGCAACCATGGTCGGGATTTACCTCCCGTTCTTCGGAAAGAGCGGAGGTAGGGCCCCCAACAACCTCCTTCAGGGTGGAGGGCAGCCAACCAGCGCTAGTTCCAGTGTCGGGAAAGCGTTCTTGTACTCTGGCCGCGGGTTCCGCCACCGCTGTGCTGAAGAAGCGGAAGCTAAAGCGGGGGGGGGGGGGTACCCTAATCTCTCATCACAATGGAGCCGGTGTGGCCAAAGCTTCCGTCGTCAACTTATTTTCTAATTCCAGTGGCAGCACTGGTTCTGGAGGAGGCGTCGTTTGTGCCGACGGCCACGTCGACGCAAGCCATCCCGGAGCTGATGCTGGAGACTGTGGTGCCAACCTTGGTGTCAGGTCCAAGGGACCTCAATTCGCCAAGCGAGCTGGGAGGCCAAGGTCTCTGTAGAAGATCGGCCTGCTGGTAAGGTGCAATTTCTTCCTCTGCTATTCTATCATTTTTTCCGCTTCCCAGAGCTGGAGCAGGATCCGCTGCATCGCACCCTATGCCTGAATGTGCACCGGCTTCCGGTGTTGCCGATTTTCTTGCTCCTCCGTCCGTCGGAGCAGATGGGGCTGAGGAGGTGCCAGGCGAGGAGGCGGCCGATGATACCTTCATGATGGAGGGAAGAACATTAGCATGGAGCAGCGACACGTGGATGCCTGGAGCTCGAGGCGAGGAGCCATTTGGTCTCCAGGCGCTGGTGTCTGCCGCGGAGTCAGCAGAAGAGGCGGAGAGACAGCTGTCTGTGGTGAAGGCCTTGCCGATCCCTCTCTCCGATGCTGTTGCTGCGACCCAGTCTGCCTTGCGCCAGACGCAGGCTACTTTCACCCGAGAGTGTGAACAGCCTGCTGAGGAGCAGCGCTTGGTGAAGCTGGTCGATGACAAGAATAAAGAGCTCAAGGTGAAGGACCTGAACGCCCATGCCGTCATCGAAGCTTGCCTCAAGATGTGTGAGGATAAGCGGCTGGAGTTGATCCACCGCAAGGTCACCATTGCTGATGCAGAACAGGACTTGGCAGTGAAGGAGGAAGAGGTCTCCCGGGACCTCGGCGTGCTAGTGGAGAAACGTTGGTCCGCGCAGGACTTAGAGCTCGCCATCAAAAGTTAGGAGGATGATCTAGAGCGTCGTGCTCGGGAGCTTGCCGATCGGGAGGCAGCGATGAAGAGAGAGGCAGAAGGCCTCCAGGCCTCCCACGTAGCCGAGGCGCAAGGGATCCTAGACTTCCTGGCGTGAGGAGCCATCTCAGGGGGGTGGACCAGCTGCTCCCAGCCTTGGACTCCCTCTGCTCGATGTTGGGGTCAGTGAACACTGTCCTTGCAAGGTGGCTGGAGGTCGAAGGAAGGGAGCTAGCAGAGCAGGTGGCTTCCCATGTCTTGGTATGCTTTCGGAGCTGGTACCCGACGATCCTGCTGGAGTCGATAGAGAAAGGCCCCTTCAATCAGCGAGAGGAGAAGGCGAGCGAGGGCCAAAGTCCAGGACCTTGCCAAGCAGGTGGCCTCTTTGTTCCAGCAGAGTTGAGACCGGTGGCACCCAGGCGGAGTACTTTTGTAACCGAGGATGACCCCTTTGTACAAATAACTATTAATGAATATGAACTCATGTTGTTTTGCTTGTTGGCTTGTCTTGTTCTTCTCAATCTGTTGCTCCAAGTCCTTAGCTGCGTAAGGGCTTGGGGAATTTCGTCGAGTTCGTTAGTTATTGAGGAACCGAGGACCGCACATTTGGACATGGCCAATCTTGTCGTCGGTTGACGTCCTTCCTATGGAACCCCCATAGAGGCCCCCCTGGTAGGTGTGGCCAGGTGGTTTGGCATGCCTACCACTTGATTGCAGGATGTCTTCGACGGGCCCCCACTGGAGTGGGGGAGTTTGAGTGGATGGCTTCAGTGGCGCGCCTGGCGCTAAGCTTTGTCTAAGTCATCGACGGCAGGCCTCTTGGGGGGTGCCAGAGCTGGCTGCTCCGGCATCGCCCACCTTTTTCCCAGAGTCATTGATGGTAGGCCCCTTAGGTGGTGCCAGAGATGGCTCCTCCGGCGTCGCCCACCATCATCGTAGAGTCATGGACGGCATATCACTTGGGTGGTGGCGGAGGAGGCTGCTCCAGCGTCGCCCACCATCATCGCAGGGTCATCGACGGTAGGCCCCCTGGGAGGTGCTGGAGCTGAATCCTCCAGCGTGGCCCACCATAATCGCAGAGTCATCGACGGCAGGCCCCTTGTGCAGTTCCGGAGCTGGCTGCTCCAACGTCGTCCACCATCATCACAGAGTCCTCGACAGCAGGTCCCTTGGGTGGTGCCAGAGCTGGCTGCTCCGGCATCGCCCACCATCATCACAGAGTCGCTGAAAGTAGGCCCCTTGCGTGGTGCCAGAGCTGGCTGCTCCGGCGTCGCCCACAATCGTCGCATAGTTGTCGACGGCAGGCCCCCTGGTAGGTGCCAGAGCTAGCTGCTCTGGCGTCGCCCACCATCATCTCAGAGTCGTCGACGCAAGGCCCCTTGGGTGGTGCCGTAGCTGGCTGCTCTAGCGTCACCCACCATCATCGTAGAGACGTCGACGGCAAGCCCCCTAGGAGGTGTCAGAGAAGGCTGCTCCGGCATCGCCCACCATCATCACAGAGTCGTCCACGGCAGGCCCCCTGGGAGGTGCCAGGGCTGGATGCTCCGACGTCGTCCACCACCGATGTGCAGTACATCGACAGCAGGCCTCTGGTATACAGGTACCACAAGAGAACCCTTATTAGCAACGAGAGCGGGACAGGAGAATGTACTCATGAATCAGCACTTGTGTTAATGTTTCTTACATCACAGATAAAAATACGCAAGCGCACGAAAATTGCCGTGTAGCACTTCTCCTTAAGAGAGTATCCCAAGGGTATTGAATTGAAGGAACGTGTGTGATCTTTCTAACTAATTCACCCAAGGAAACAAAGTTGTTTTGTAGGCAAGGAAGAGAGAGGAATTCAAATTATTGATTCTAATTAAAAAGAATTTGCAGTAGCTGCTTGCTTTGGGCACGGTTTTACCCCTAGCAACACTAGAATGACTCCCGCCAAGAGCCTATGGCATAGCCGAACATGGAGGATTACTAAGGACAGATAGGGTTGTCACCACCTACTGCCTACCTCTTTAATTCGTGGGTCTGAGATATTCACTGATGATTTCTAACCTAAGCACCATGCTTACGTTCTAAATCACAACTCTAGTTGTTTTGAACACAAAGATACAACTAGAGCCTTAAATAAATTAAAGCAATGAACTCACAAGTAACTACTTGTGCAAACTACTATGAATTGAAAATCAAACTTGAATTGAATTCACAAAGGGTTTACTTGATTGAGTACACCTTTGTAGTGATACAAGTGTAGAAGAGGGACTTGACAAGCCCAAGCCTCCTTATCCTAAACTCCCACCACACTCTCCTTCTACTTGGCAGCCTCTAGGACTACTCCAAACCTTTGGAGTGGTATTCTATTCTCAACTTTTGGTGTGTTTGAAGTGAGGTGTGGGGTTCTATTTATAGGGGGGAGAAGGTTCGGTTCCCGCCATCAATTGCGCGCGAATTAGTCACCCATGACTTCTTCAATCCGGGAGGAGCCAACATGTGGCGTTTGGTCGTGTTTGGCGCCAGGACCTAGTCGACCGACTAGGGGGGTCGGCCGACCTGGTCCTGGCTCCAAACGGTCAGTTCTTCCTCTAGGTGACTGACAGGTGGGTCCCATTCCATGATATGGGTGCTACGCCATTGGATGGTCTCGGATACTTCTATTTGTGGGCCATTTAATCCATGTGGTGACACGTGGCATCGCCTGATTCGTCAAAATCCAATTTTATGCATTACTCCCTGCATATCTTGGTATTTTGGGTCTAAATTCACCTACATACAAATAAACACCAACACTTGTGAAATTGGTTAGTTTTTAACCCTACCACTATGTTGTGTTTCTCTTTTATGTTTATTATGAGGTGAATTGATGGTCTAAATATGGCACTTAAGGACCGTCAACAAACTCCCCCACACTTGATCCTTTGCTCGTCCTCGAGTGAAGGCAAGAAAAAGAACTAAGGTACTGTTATAAATTTGCTATAAGTTAGAAAAAGAGAATACTAGATATTTCAACTCATACCTCAATTTATAAATTCCCTCTGTGGAATGTGGCTACCACATCAATCTTGGGTGTTTGAAGAGTGGAATGGTTAGAATGTAGTTCTCTTGGATCTTCCCCTGTCGAAATGATCTGACGATTTGCTATATTCAGAAGGTCAAATGAGCAATTGCCGTTATCTCTCATTTGGTATCTCTTAAGTCTCTCAAAGTGTTTTCATTCTCACCTTGGCATGTTGTGCCAATTTTGTCCCCATACTAAATATGGCTATATCTGGAGCTTGGTAGAGATAAATGTGGCACACATTGCAATTCATATTGTGGGGACCGGAATCCACACATCCGAGGATCTCATTGGGTGGTGTCGTGCGATGCGACACCCAACAGTATACAAGAATAGAACTAGAATAAAGTACAAGACCAAGTCTTTTATTTAATACACAGCGGAAGTTTTTACAATACTATAGGAAAAGAAATATATATATGTATATCATAGCTACGCTCTCGGCACTAGCTATGCAAAAGCAAAGTTATCCATGCCTGGGATACTTTGCACTAGCAACACGCAAACTATGGCGGTGTGCAGGGTTCCCACTCGGCTGTACACCCTGGAGGGGGTGTTGCCTCATCGTTAAATCCATCCTCAACAGAGTAACCTGCAAAAACTTGTTAACTGCAAACGTGAGCATAAGGCTCAACAAGACTTAACCGTCTCACAAGACATATGCAAGGGGACACTAAACATAGGTAAGGAATAGCATAAATGACTCGCCTACAAGTGGATCCTTATAATCAAGTTTTAAGTAGCAAATGACATTCTCTGAGCACGGCACATCATGGGCTCCACAATAAAACAAGAAACGCTTTACCGATGATATGACATGCCCAAAGCACATAGTGCTATTACAGCTAAAGTATGGGGAAATTGAAAATCTTTAGTTATACTATCTCTAAACCAAACAAGGTTGCAAAGAAATTATAATTCAATACCATATGACTTTTCTGACTTCTTTAGTATTTACTACGTCACCGCTCAGTGAACAAGTGGTACTCTATTACTGCGAGGGACAGTGATTGCAATCAGGACACACCCGGACAACACGACACATACGTCGTTCGGAAGTGTCAGCGAGCACACCTGTACCTACATAACACTTCAGTACTAGGCGTATATGGCCACCTTTCACAAGAAACTCGAATGCTGAGCCCGTCTCACCTCCGCAAACAGAAGGTCTCCGCACGGAACACCTCATGTGTCCGCCGACCGATTTACACCTTACTGTCCTCAACCCACCCCTATCGATGGTGAGTTAATGGGTCTCGACATCCCAGTTATCAAGTTACATCAGTTTATTGGATTCCATATGTCCATTATATTGTCGGTACAATTCAAGCTTGTCCGAAGGGGCTGCATACGGACGGGCTTTAATCGACACAGGCAGGGCTATGCGACCGAGACTCAATTCTCGCTGCTTCCTATCCATTCCCTGCTCGGTCTCAATTTCATTATATTAAGCCATTTTCTATTTAACCAATCCTGTGAGATACATCTCTCGCGAGTAGATTCCAACTACTCGACTTCTACCGGATTTCCTATGCATTAGCAAAGCAGTTACTACAGGTCAAACTGTAACTCGTGCCAAATAAACCCTGGGATTTTTGGTCATGCATGTGGAGTATCATTCACCCTAAACTTAATGCACAATTCATATACTACTCATCATAGTGATAAAGCAAAAGTTTATAAACGACTTAAATGCAAACCGGGGCTTGCCTTGTTGCAGGTCAGGTTCTGAGATAGAAATTGGAAGATGCTCTTCCAAGGCCTCTGACTCCTCCTCGACTTCGGTTACTATACGATATGCATAAAATACGGTATGAATGACTTTGAAAATATGTAATATCAAGACCAGGATTTTAATTTCTGGTGACCATTATAGGATAATTAGTTATTTGGCTTGGGAATGTTGAATTAGGTATTTAGGGAATACTACAGAAGATCTTGCAAAGAACAGGAGATGATCAAAGTAGAGTGTGGTCTCTAAGAGTATGGCAAGCAAATAACTTCCACAATTTTTAGAGATGAAACTGTAGCTCGAATATAGCCATCAGTTGACAGTCAAGATAGAGAAAATTGTCCTGGTCCTAGCAAAAGTGGTTTCATAAATTTATAAGCCTTGGTGAAGAATTTATTGAGTTTCTAAGTTGACAAGAATTTCTGGAATTGTCTTCTAATTGAACTTTTAAGCATTTAGTCAATATTCAGTTTGAAATTGAATTAAGACTAGAATATGAGGTCCATTAAATCCAAGATTTTTACAGAAGCTAAGGTATAACTAGTGGAAGGTTCAGTCCAAATTTGGGGCATAATAAAGCATCTGCATATCTGTGAAAATTCAATAACTGAAAAAGATAATTGAATTATACAGAGGTTAAAACAGGTGCAATGGCTCCCAAATTTTTGCTGGTAGTCAAGAGAAGGACAGTAATTGTTATGTGAATTTTGGGGATTTTTCCAGGGAGTACTTCATCTGGAAAAAATTGCATTTTACTTGGGAAAGATTAATTTCTACAGAATTAAATATTGATTTTCACAGAGCCTCATTGGTACTGAGCGAAACTAGAGCTCAAGGGCTTTCAAACAAAATTTGTTTGAATGAATTTGGAGTATACAGATAGATATTCAATTTAGAAGTTTGGACAAATTTCTGGAATTAAATATATCCCAAAGACCACGTGGCGCATTCTGGTTGAGGCAGCACCGGGGTCCACAGAATTAAAGCGTGCAGCCACACTAGATCTCAGCCGCACCGTGATCCCGCAGTGAATGGCAGGTGGGACCCGATGGGGTCATCGTCTACCTCGGGCTGGTGCTCGCGCGGAGCAGCACCCGCGACGGTGGCTCGCCGGCGAGCTCGCCGCCGGCTAAACCAACGGACCAGACTCGCGGACACTTGCCGCCTGGGGGTTTTTGGGGTCGCTGAGCACGATGGTGAGGTCAGTGGGTCCTGAAGCTCGCCGGAAAAGGTCGTGCGACGGTGGCGGCGGCGATGAGCGCTCGAGCAACATAGAACTCGCTCCAGCGTAGCTCAAATCACTTGGGAATTCCTCCAAAACCTTTCTGGGACGATGGAGTTCAAGGACCTGGGCGTAGAAGGGGAGTGAGTTGCCGGGAATCACGAGCTCGACGGTGAACCGAGGTTTTCTCACCGGCGGCGAGCAAAACTCGAAATTCAGAGCCGTTGCTCGATGATTCTTAATGGTTCTTGCTCAGACAGGAGCGCTAGGGTCTATAGAAACTATCTCTAAGCAATTGCAAAGGATGATTGCTTGCAGAAAAGGAATCGACATGAAAACTTAGCTAGTTATCTACTTTCGGCCGTAGGGGAAACGAACAATAACTTGCTCAAGCTTCAACGATAAGGGAAATGGTTTGTACCATGAGCTAGAGTTTGATCAGGCGCACCATTTTGCTCTTTGGAGCTTGGCTTGAAACGGCGCGGAACGGCGGCACACCGCGGAGCAGTGGCGAGCGGCGGCGATGGCGTGCGGCGGAAGAAGAGTCGCGAGGCAGTGGAGCTGCGATCGGGGATGGGGAGTGAAGGGAGCTTCGGCCGGCCTTTTATAGGGCCGCGGCGAGCAGGCAGGCAGCTCGCTGGAGCTGCATGCGCGCGCGGTGTCGAGCGGAGGTGCGTCGGTACAGAGATGGCGGGATCGAGCTGAT